>CM075656.1:86595000-87845000 GCA_037953625.1 Crotalaria pallida
TGTAAGAATACATAATAGACTACTACTATAAAATATAAATTTTAAATTTTAAATTTAAGTATCTTTGTAAAAAAAATTATAAGTATTATTATCTCATATAGAAATATATATTGCATTTGAGTTAATCGATATATACATTCATGCAATTTAATTATTATTTCATTGGTTAAACCAGTATCTTGACCCATTTGATCGCCAATACAATTTTAATAACATAGCCCGCATGGCAAAGTTTTATATTTTTGAAAAATAGATGAATATATATATATATATATATATATATATATATATATATATATAATTACACATGCTACTAATAACACTAATAAAAAAAATGGTCTGGCTAACGAGTGCCCTAAGGGTACTTGTTAAGGTTTCCAAACTTAGAAAATTAATTATAAGTGCACATTACTCCGTGTCTTGATAATATAAAAAAAATGCATTTTTCAATGATTATTTACTTCATTTGACTTCTTAACAAGTGCATCATTTGCCTAAAAAAATAACACTAATTCTTTTGTAAATTTGAAATGATTTTGTGGCGCAAAGAATTACCGGACAGTGAGGTGGTGCCTTGTTCCATGGGGTTTTGGACCAATTTGGGGGTTTAGGGTTTTTCCTTTCCTCCTTTGAGCCATGGGTTTTAGGGGGCTTTTCATCGAAAATGATTTTTTTGGCAGAACAACCATAATTAATTTCTCTTTGGTGGATCTAACTTTTCAATTTTCTTTGACATTGATAAAGGTTCCTCATTTAGTTATCAGTTTGAAGAGATGGCAGAGGAGCAGTCTTCAAATCCTGAACCCACAAATGACTGCTGTGCTGAGGTATATGCTTTTCATAACAAAAAGTTTGATTTTTTGATTTCTTTTGTTTGAGTGGTATATTTGTGCAGCATTGTGACCTGTGACTTGTTTTTTTATTGGTGTGGTTGGTTATAATTTAACTGAACATTTTGTGTCTTGATTTTATTGTCAGTGGAAGGCAAAGTGTGCAAAGATGAAAGAGGGGCGGAATGCTCTACGCAAAGCTGTGAAGTTACTTGAAGTGAGAACTAATGAGTTTAAATCTCAGAATGAGCAACTTATGAAAGGTAACCAATCATGACATAGACCCTCACTTTCATATTTAGTTGCCTTGGTATGGTTGCTAGTGTATTATAGAATTGAACATGGATAATTGATTCCATAGTTTTACTTCCGAATAAGTACGACTGTAGTTTTACTTTTGAATAAGAACACGTTTTTTTTTTTTTTTTTTTTAAAAGTTGTGTATTGATAGGAATATAAGCTCTTAGATATTTATATTAAATTAAATAAATTAATGTAGTAAATGTATTAGGTGGTTATGAGTGGTTATTGTAGTGCATTAGGAAATTATGAGTAATTATTGTTAGTTATATTATTGTGTTTAAATATGTGGTGTGGGGGTTAGACTCTTCATTGAGGGATTTGTCATTTGTTAAAGCTTGAAGGAGGAGACTCCTTGTTAGGGGGAAACCCTGTGTATGTAGTAGGAGGCCTAGGTCTCTGGGACAGCATCTGCTGTAATTTCTTTGTATTCTTGTCTTTCTAATCTCAATATCTAGTGGTTTTCTATCAATTGGTCCGACCTGCCGGATCCAAAAGGAGGAGATTTGTGAGACCAGCGAAATCGTGTGCTAATCATGGCAAGAGTGTCAGAAAGAGTTGATTTGTTGGAGGAAAAGATTGAAGGGATGGGGGAGAGATTGGCTAACATTGAGGAGAAGATGACTGCTTTAGAGATAAATTTAAAGGAGAGCATCCTATCCGAAATCAGGAAGATCATGGGAAAGAACAATGAAGAAGTTCACAAAAAGCATAGGGTTAAACAAGAGAGTGGTAAGGTGAGACCGGGCTACGACAATCATCCTTTGGGTAGTGACAAAGAGGGCAGAATCCTCTCTAACGGAACTGCAATGGTAGAGAATGGGTGGAAGGAGAGTGCATCAAGCAAACCTTTGGGTAGTGACAAAGAGGGCAGAATCCTCTCTAACGGAACTGCAATGGTAGAGAATGGGTGGAAGGAGAGTGCATCAAGCAAACCTTTGGGTAGTGACAAAGAGGGCAGAATCCTCTTTAAGGGAACTGCAATGGCAGAGAATGGGTGGAAGGAGAGTGCATCAAACATGGAGGCAAACCTACCACGATTGGCGGTGTCCCTAGAAATTTTGGACTTCAGTTTGTCCTCTGAAGCGTATACGGTGGCTGAGTTCAGTGTCTCGCATCAGTTGACTCTGCGTTCACCACCAAAGCCTCCAGACCCATTTGTTGAGACAGTTGTTGTGAAGGCGCAAAGAGGAATGACAACGGAAGATACGACCCGAGAGGGGAAATCTATCCTGAAGAGACAATTTCCTATATTCAGCCTTGAGGACAAGGCTATTTCTGTACCGGGAGGCATTGATAGGAATATAAGCTCTTAGATATTTATATTAAATTAAATAAATTAATGTAGTAAATGTATTAGGTGGTTATGAGTGGTTATTGTAGTGCATTAGGAAGTTATGAGTAGTTATTGTTAGTTATATTATTGTGTTTAAATATGTGGTGTGGGGGTTAGACTCTTCATTGAGGGATTTGTCATTTGTTGAAGGTTGAAGGAGGAGACTCCTTGTTAGGGGGAAACCCTGTGTATGTAGTAGGAGGCCTAGGTCTCTGGGACAGCATCTGCTGTAATTTCTTTGTATTCTTGTCTTTCTAATCTCAATATCTAGTGGTTTTCTATCATGTATGATGTTCCCCCCCAAGTATGCCCATGCTTTGAGTGGGAGTGAGTGGGAGAGATAAATATACTTGCTTTATTAAACTAATTTTTTGCAATATGTTCTCTGCAGCAATCCAGGAAGAACAAGAACGAGCGAAAACTGAAAAACTGGAAAAGTTGAAAGAATCCAATGTTAGGATTTCTTTAGAGACCGAAGTTTCTGCCTTAAAATCTGAGATCGCTATATTACAGAACAAAAGCAGCACAAATGATAAGGAAGGAGATGGAGGTGTGAAATCTTTGCTAGCCTGTATATCTGACAAGGAAATTGAAATCAATAAATTCAAGCAGCTCTGGGAACGAGAGGCGAAAATAGCTAATACCGAGAGGAAGATTGCCGAGAAAGAGAAAAGAAATGCTGCTGAAATTCAGAAGTTATTAGAGTCAGAGAGGAAAAAATCATTTGAGAAAGAAAATGGAGAAGTGAAAGCTTTGCAGGCTTGTGTATTTGACAAGGAAAAGGAAATCAACAGATTGAAGGAGCTTTTTGAACAAGAGAAGATAAGAGCTGACACTGAAAGGAAAAATGCTAACAAAGAGAAAAACAATGCTGATGAAGCTCGAAAGTTATTGGAGGCAGAGAAGAAAAAATCTGCTGTGAATTACAATGGAGATGTGAAAGTTTTGCAGGGTTGTATATATGACAAGGAAAAGGAAATCGCTAGATTGAAGGATCTTTTTGAACAAGAGTGGATAAGAGCTGAAACTGAAAGGAAAAATGCTGACAAAGAGAAAAACAATGCTGCTGAAGCTTGGAAGTTATTGGAGGCAGAGAAGAAAAAATCTGCTGTGAAAGACAATGGAGATGTGAAAGTTTTGCAGGCTTGTATATCTGACAAGGAAAAGGAAATCGCTAGATTGAAGGATCTTTTTGAACAAGAGAAGATAAGAGCTGAATCTGAAAGGAAAAATGCTGACAAAGAGAAAAACAATGCTGCTGAAGCTTGGAAGTTATTGGAGGCAGAGAAGAAAAAATCTGCTGTGAAAGACAATGGAGATGTGAAAGTTTTGCAGGCTTGTATATCTGACAAGGAAAAGGAAATCGCTAGATTGAAGGATCTTTTTGAACAAGAGAAGATAAGAGCTGAATCTGAAAGGAAAAATGCTGACAAAGAGAAAAACAATGCTGCTGAAGCTTGGAAGTTATTGGAGACGAAGAAGAAAAAATCTGTTGAGAAAGAGATTGGGGATATGAAAGTTCTGCAAGCATGTATATCTGACAAGGAAAAGGAAATCAATAGATTGAAGCAGTTCCTGGAACGAGAGACAATAATAGCTAATACCGAGAGGAAGATTGCTGAGAAAGAGAAAAGAAATGCCGATGAAGTTCAGAAGCTATTAGAGGAGAAGAAAAAATCACTTGAGAAAGAAAATGAAGATGTGAAAGTTTTGCAAGCTTGTATTTCTGACAAGGAGAAGGAAATCAATAATAGATTGAAGGAGCTTTTTGAACAAGAGAAGATAAGAGCTGACACTGAAAGGAAAAATGCTAACAAAGAGAAAAACAATGCTGCTGAAGCTCGGAAGTCATTGGAGGCAGAGAAGAAAAAATCTGCTGTGAAAGACAATGGAGATGTGAAAGTTTTGCAGGCTTGTATATCTGACAACGAAAAAGAAATCAATAGGTTGAAGCAGATCCTGGAACGAGAGAAGATAATAGCCAATACCGAGAGGAAGATTGCCGAAAAAGAGAAAAGAAATACTGCTGAACCGCAGAAGTTATTAGAGGTGGAGAAGAAAAAATCTAAGGAAGTGATGCAACTCATTGAAGCAAAGAAGGCTGAGGAGTATAAACTTCAACAAGTTGACTTGCAAAAAGAAGTGAGCGAAGCAAAAAAGAAATTGGATTTTGAGACGAAGAAATTTAGAGAGGCAAGCCGAAGGTTTGCTGATGAAAAGCAGAAGTTACTAGGTGAAAAAGGAATTGCCTATGAAGCGATGGCTAAGGCTCAGAGAAGCTTGGAGGTTGAGAAAGAAAAGGCAGCCAAGGAGAAAAAACGAGCTGATATAGAAGTGGCTAAAGTAAAGGAACAGAAGACGCTCGCAGAAAATAACTTGAAGAGGGTTAGAGAAACAAAAAGCCTTGTTGATCAGATGTCTCAGAAATTACAAGAGGATAAGCAGACAATTGAGGAAATGAAGCAGAAGATAGACGAACTTTCATCTCAGAGAAAACCCAAAGAAAAAGCCGGAGATTCTTCTTATGTCTGTGTGAATGCTGAAAGTGCTAGAATACAATTTTTGGAAGAAAGTTTGAAGCTTGAAAGTTCACGTGTAAAGCATGAAAAGAAAAAGTATAAGTTGGAAGCAACTCGCTGCAGACTTTTACAACACGAATTAGGCCGCTTAAAGCTTGATTTTAATAAATTTTTCCTGCGTCTTAATGCTTTGGATACATTCTCTACACCTGTCCCTGAAAGTAAACATGGCCAAACAAAGGTTGGTCTCATTGCTGAATTATTTTCAATAATATATAATTTTGTATAAGGCTTGTCATTTTGTTTCTCCAGATTCCATGGTGCATATAGGTTCACAAAATAATAACAAAAGAAATGGTATCTTGAATTTAATATTGAAATAGGGGATAGTAATACCATCTTTATATATATATATATATATATATATATATATATTGTAATGCTGAAATGGTCTCATTGCTGAATTATTTGCAATAATATATATATTACTGCTATGAAAGTCTCTAAAACTCTTAACTGTACTGTATGGTGAAGGCAAATAGTATGTTATATCTCTTACAGGCCTCTTAAACTTAATTAACATTTAATATGTATTTTTTTAAATATCTGTATTAGTTACTGTCATTGAGGCTTTTTGGATTTAGCCTCAGGTTGGAACTTTTATAATTATTTTGAGTCTTTCTTTCAGGTAGTTATGTTTTCATATATCATCTTATCTTTGCACATGTTTACTCATTTTTTTTTAATACTGGGTGTTTGGTTTGCAGCCTCAGAATATGCCAAACATGCAAAATTCAAATGCTATCCAAGTTGAAAATGAACATATGAAGGCTTGCAGCACAAGCATGTGTGCATTTGATCGTTTAAAGAAGAACATGCAACATACTCCACTTCTTGCTTCATCTGGAGTAAATATTGCTGAATCCATCACAGGTATTGGTTCTAATTTGGGTTTGCCCTTAAGAGGCTCCAAAAGAATAAAGTTACAGAGTTCTGCAATAACTTCCAATGCAACATCTTTTGCTAATGGACAGTTAATAGGCTTACAAAAAGGGGGTGCTTTACAAGTTATTGCATCATCAGAGTTGGCCGTGGAGAACCTTAATGCAAGACCAAGCATGTCCAACCCATCTGACAGTAGGAAGAGGAAAAGAATTCGCGATACAGTTGAATGCACTGCAAGTTTGTGTAGGAAAAAAGAAATGGAAGTGATCAAAGTTATAGCTCGTGAGTATGCAAATGACAATGGATGTTCTACATGCCATGCATTGCATACTCCGAGAACTACTGAAGCATGCAGAGATAGGAGATTTGATACCCCAAACTATTTTCATTCTATGATTAGTTTTGATAAGGTAGGGAAGTTGTTAGACTTGCAAAAGGCTGCTGATGAGGAATGCTATGAAAGAGCATTGAATGTTCCCCTGTCTCCATATTCTCTTGCGAATGAAATGTTTTATATGGACAATCCGAATTCTTCTCTAGAAGAAACACTTTCTGCGGACTTATTAAGTCAAAGAGACTTGTCTCCTTCTGGTAGATGTGTTGGCAATGATGTTGGTACCAGTTCCAAAAAGAGAAAATTTGATGGTCATACAGCTCCCTCTTGTACACATCATAAGCCTTTCCAGGCTAGAAAAATTGGTGGAAAATTGCCATATATGCATACTCCAGTTATGCAACTTCCTGATTTTTGTTTTGTCTTCTCAAATATTGAAGATGATGGAAGCTTATATAGGGTATTTCATGCTACAAAAAATTGTATAGCACGGTGCAATTTAGATACTCAAACAGATTGGGCGGTTGCTAACATTCTGATTGCCATTGAAGCTGAAGAATTGCTCTTACAAAAGTGAGTTGTGCTGTTTGAGATAATAGACTAGTATATCCATGCTTTTTAATAGTAGTTTCTTTTATTTTAATCTTTGCTCTTGCCGTAGCTAACAAATTGCTTTACTTCTCGCTGTAGCTAACAAATTGCTTTGTGATAAAGGTATTATGAAGACAATGAATTGATGTTTTTTTTTTCTTCTAATTTGTTTCAGGGAGAAGCATTCTGTGTTGTTAACACTTTTGCTGTTTAACTTTAGCGTTACTACCACAATGAAATTTGGGAAAATTTGGGATGGGGGTTTAATCCTCTGCTTGAATTCTTATGTTGAACACATTCGCAAAGGTTTGTTCATCTTTTACACAATTGACTTGTGAGCTGTATATAATAAAACTATGTCCTGCTAGATTCTAAGTTAGAATATTTTAGATTGTTGTTTACATGGTCTGATTCTTTTGTTGACGTGTCAGTGTCACTACATTATTGAGTGTTAGTGTAAAGAACTTTTATGCTGACAGAGAATTAAAGTGAATACTATCTATATACTGTACTTTACAAAACATGGATTGCAAGTGTTTGGTACTGTTGTATTGAGCTCAAAACTTTTCTATATTTGTGGTGCAGTTACGACTGATGCAGAGACAAGAATCCAGTTTTCAGAAAAAAATTCTGTGCATGAGCTGCTTTGCCTCATCGAAGATTTTCTTATAGAAGGAAAAGTTAAAATAAAAAATATAGCACCCACTCAAACCACGTCACAAGGTGATTTGAGAACCGATAATTTTCTGGATAGTGCAAGCACGTTGTCTTCCAAAGTAGCTTCAAGCGAGCAGTTGGTAGCAGGGAGCATTATATTAGCATCTTTATGTGTTGCAACTGGCCATATTGGATTTCTTTTCCAGGCTTCATACAATATTCTTAGATTGGGCAAATGGGATTGCTTAATGATGCTTACTATTCTTCACATTTTTGCTTATCTGGGCGGAGGAAAGTTTTTTGAACTGGGTAATTTTGGTTTAATGGTGACTGTCTTGAAGTCTCTGGTTATGTTTCTTGAGGATGGTGGCATATCTGTTACTGATGCTTGTCTTCCATCATTAAATCAGTTGCATAGTGAATTGTGTGCTAGCATATGCCCATTCTCTGAAGGTGTTGAATCCATTGATATTGTTACATCGTTGCTATTAGAAAAGATAAAAAATTGTCCTCTTCAACGAGTAGGACAATTTAATGCTCCTAATTTCAGATTATTGTCAGACAATCATAATGCTGGACAACGGTCTATTCAAGAAGTGGTTCAGTGTGCGAGAAGCATTAGTTGTGATGTATCTTGCCGTTTGAAAAAACGAGTGATTTACGCTACTCAATCAGATGTTGCAGTCGAAGTCTCCACATGTGATGTTAGTGACATCCTCTCATTGTTGGAGTTGGTTGCAAACAAGATGGTATTAGTTTCATGTTTTCAAATTGATATTGTCCTTGTTTGATATACTTGTTTCTTTTTCAATGCATTAATTCTAAACGTAGGTAGTGCAAGGTAGGCATTTTATGCCCTCTTTGTAGTCAGCTTTTACAATTTCAGGATAGGTATGATATAATATTTATAGAAACCGTATGATATAATTTGATAAGATATATAATTTATGTGATTAATAGGATTTTAATTTACCGACTCTCCGAAAAAGCTTAAGTTGTTTGGTTAAAATGCATGAATGATTTTATATCCCTGACATACATAATTGGAAATTTTTGCTATTCTCATACTTCCCTGTGGAAAATCTTCATTTATACTTGATAATACTCAAACCTGATCATGTAGTTTTCTCTTATAATAATGCAGGGCTGGCAGTGGACCAGCATCATGATTGTTCCTCAGCTGCTTAAGATGCTGAACTCGTGTGAATTGGAGAGCTCTGTTGCTGCTATCGTTGTTCTTCTTGATCAACTTGGAAGGTAAAATTGATTCATTTGTTATCAGTGGTTTTACCCATACATGAACATGCATTAAAGCATACTATGCATATGCCACTTGTTCCTGCCACGTAAGGTTGCCATCTCCCTTTGGAATAATCATTTTTTTTTTTATAATTGGAGACCATTGAGTGTGTCTCTATTTTCTGGACGACTTTTTCTGGTTAGATAAAAGATAAAAAAATCAACACACTGATGTATTTTTCTGTTGTTAATAACATGGTCAATGTTTTACTTATCTAATCAGGCTTGGAGTTAGTGTTGGTGGATATGAAAACCGAGGAGTTGAGAACTTGAGACATGCCTTGATATCTTATTTTAGTCGCAATTCTTCTGTGAAAGCAAGTCCTTCTCTTCATCAAATTGCCATTGTCGTTGCCCTGTTTGGTGTTCTTCCTCTTGATGTTGAAAGCTTGTTGCAAACTAAGTTCAGTCTTCCAACATGTTCGAACAACTCTATTTCTGAGGGTGCTGAAATTTTGAGGAAGTGGTTTTCCGGGCTAGATAAAGATCAACAGGACTTGATATTTGGCATTTTAAGACATGCTAATGTCTGTTGAGTAGAAATCTTTTCATTACTTTCACATGAATTGAAGTAAGATTGATTCTGTCATTCTTTCATTGACTTTCCTTCTTGTAAAGCTTCGTAGATTCTGAAAAATGAGATAGCATTAGTTTGATCTCATTGACTTGAGGGCTTTCAGTTATGGGTTGCTGTTGCACTCTTGAATATTGTACACAGAATTTTTTGTTTTTATATTTATTGATATACAAACATGTTTGGTTAATGAATATCTGTTCTAAAGTACTAGTATCAACTTAGAATTACAAAAAACTTGATTGTTATCCCAGTTATCTGAGCTGTTAAATTGTCCAAATTTTGGAGCTCTGTATTCATTATAATTTGTTAGCTTATTACCTGCTTTTGGTTGCCATCTCCCTCTCCACAGCTGGCCAATTGGTCACACTATACATGGTACCTTCTTCGCAGCCTCAAAGGAAATAATGACCTTGTGTGGAAAACTCAACTTCTTTCTGAACTTGAATATATTGCATTTCCTTTCTTTCTTTTGCATCTATTTGTGCATCACAAGTACCTCTCTTGTCTTGAGCATCAAATCTCTGGCTACATGACTGGCAGGGCAGGTTGATTTTGAAACCTTTACAAATCATTTTTATGCATTACAAACATCAATCACAACATGTATTGTTGATACGGGACGCCATCAATTTTGTTTGCATCCTTCTTGCACACTCCCAATTTTTTGCTAGATGAATTGTTAACTTAATAAGATTTAGGATTAGTTACTGGTTTTCATCAATTTTTAAAGAATAATAGATTCAGCATCCTCTGATAATCTTGAGGTTGGTGCTTATATTCTTCCTTGTGTGCAAATTATGAAATTGGTTGGTTTTCTTATACTGTGACGCATGGAAAGCACAATGAAATTAAGGATTAGTAATGTGAACCAGCAATCCTCAATTCTAGAGATGACAAATGTGGGAGGATAGAAGAGTCGGTCCTAATCTGTACCAATCTAACTGCATAATGGGATATCCCAGGAGGAATGTTTTAATATCTTCTAAAGAAACATTGCAGATAAACACTTATGATTGATAATGATATGCCTAGCCTTGCAAATGCACTTTAGGGTCAAACTTGAAAGGATCATCAAAACCATAGTAAGAATATTTTTTTCCCTGCAAGCATAGGAAGTTATTTTACTTCCTTTTCCTATCACTTGTTCCTCATTCTATTCCTTTCCAAAATCACTTTTCCCCTATTTCTTTATTTTCTCCTCCTTAAGTTCTTGCATTGCTTTCATCAAGGGAACTCATGAAAGTCCAATTACCCAAATTCCTATCACATAAAACAATTGTGATTTGCAACCTCAAAATTATGCAGGAGAATGAAATCAATGGACCAAAAGACAAACAATAAATAGATATGTTTTCAAAAACTCTTCCTATGGAGATGCTTCAACTGCCTATGCAGAGAAAATGTCACTAAAATATGATAAATAAAACCAACAAGAAGCATGAACTCTTGAGAAACATGGGGTTCTGTGAAAACCTGCATGATATCTGCATACCCCTCTCACTTATGGACTTTCACTAGTATCATTGTATAACAGCAATGTGTAAACCATGAAAGCCAACAATCTTAACCCGACTTATGTATAAGCCAAGAGCCAAAGAACAAATCATGGACGGATGAAGAAGGTGGAGGGAATGCACCTTAGAGTTACGAAGGCCCTAGAGACTAATGCACCTTACAATTTAAAACACAATTAAATTGATCAGCAGTTTCTCTTGGGATCTATTTTCTTCAGCTGAGCCACTATTGATCTTTTTCTCACATGACTTAACAACCCCAGCTTCATCCCAATTAGCAACCAAATCCAAGGTAACAATGTCAAGGGAGGGTCTTGTATATATGTTGGACACGGTACCAAGTTTACAAACACAGTCCCAAATGTTGGTTATGTTAAAGTTGTTTTCTCAATTATGTTATACAAATTGGTTGGTGTTTAGTGTTTGAAGAAATCCAACCACCAACCAATTGTGATGAGTGCCTGAGACCTTATATTGATGATCATGATTCAACCAGCTAGTGTTGTTTGAAGCAAAACTGAGAGAACGAACTATCACAACTTATTACAATGCTCAATTCCTTGGTGGGGCTGATAAACCGGACCTATGCACATTGTAACTTAGCAAATCTAATCATGCTTGGCTGCTTCCCTTCCAAACTGTCCCATCATCTTTTTAAGCAATGAGGAGGGTCCTGTATGCGTTGAACGCGATGCTACTATGTTTACAGTCTCAAACGTTGATATTAAAGAACTAAGAGAATGGTGTCGGGGTGTGTGAGAAAGTGAACGAAGTGCAGCAGTGCGTGAAGTGAAAGCAGTATTACTCAGTAGTCCCACACAGGTGAAGCTATGAAGAAGTAAGGGGAAGGAGCATTATAAAGTGCAAGCCCAGCTCTTGCAACACTCATACCTTTCTCGGCCTTTTGGCTAAGATCAAGTGTAGTATCTGTTCTTATCAGTTTAATATCTGATATGTGGGTCATTGGCCCACACGATATTAAATTACTTTTTTAAAGGGGAGAGGTCAATACAGTAGCTTGCTACTGGGCCTCTTGAGCGTCGCCCATGCGTTGCACTACAGCTTGGGCCTGGCGCACCCTCCAACCCTAGTTTAAAACTTAAATACTGATGTAGTACATGTTAGTTATGTATAAAGGCTACGAATATTAAGTTAAAAGCGGACTGGCTATTGTTTTGGCTTTTTCCATTTCGTATTATTTAATAAGGTGCTTAAGGATCAAAATTTAATTTTTTTTATTACAGTGGAGGCGTATGTTATTTTTTAATTGCAATTTTTTTGTTGTTAATCTGCAAAATCTTCGTTCTTTAAGACAAGCTTGTTGTTAGATCAGTTTTTGTCAATAAAGTGAAATTTATGTTACAGCTGTGTTGGGTATTGGCTAAAAGAGAGATCTGGATTTAGCCGCTTTCTTTTAGGCATAAATTGCAATGGCTCTTATGATTACCATTTGGTTGCAATTCATAGAAAATGTGAATAATGGTTTTCAACTTGTTTATTGGCCAGCTTAACATTTATCCAGATGCTAATCTAAGGTTATTTAATGCTAATCTAGGTTGTTTTGCTTTGCTTCTTTTCTCCATTTCTTCAATTCTCTTGTCCCAAACTCATTTGGTTCTATTCTCTTCATTTTAATTTTAATTATTTGCAACGATTGTTCTGTCTTCAACCCACAAATTGTTTTCTTGCCAATTTTATTTAGTTGTAATGATTGTGTCAATAAAATTATATCTAATGCATAAACTCTTAAAAGTTGGTGCGGTGTCAATAAAATTTATCCTTCGTTTGAAATTGTTAAAGATTCGATTTGGGCCTTTTACATCGACAAAAGGTATCCTATGCAAAATTTTAAGGAGCAATGTGTCTTTCCTCGATAATAAATGTATTAATGCCTTATATATATATATATATATATATATATATATATATATATATATAGACACACATATCTCTAATGTAACACTTTCTTATTGTGTACTTACATGAAAGTCGACTAAGGAGATTCAATCACAGCACCCAAGAAGGATTTAAGATATTGTAAATCAGTTAACAACCACTGATATTACATTTGGTGGTAAGTTGCAAGCATTGTTATTTGCAAGCATTGTGACATCAACGTACTTAGCACTAGATAAGAAAATTAAATTGCCAAGGAAAGAGTGGAAGAGAGAGCATGTTAAACAATCGAAGATCAGAGAAGTTTGCATAAAACACACGTTCATTAAGCAATCTAAAAGTTTTAGTCTTAGCACACCTATCAATGGCAAAGTGTTCTAACGTACCCAATTTGTAACTTACGAAGAATAACACTTTAGAACTTGGATTGAAGGGTGCGCCAGGCCCAAACTGTAGTGCAACGCATGGGCGACGCTCAAGAGGCCCAGTAGCAAGCTACTGTGATGGCCCCTCCCCTTTAAAAAAGTAATTTAATATCGTGTGGGCCAATGACCCACATATCAGATATTAAACTGATAAGAACAGATACTACACTTGATCTTAGCCAAAAGGCCGAGAAAGGTATGAGTGTTGCAAGAGCTGGGCTTGCACTTTATAATGCTCCTTCCCCTTACTTCTTCATAGCTTCACCTGTGTGGGACTACTGAGTAATACTGCTTTCACTTCACGCACTGCTGCACTTCGTTCACTTTCTCACACACCCCGACACCATTCTCTTAGTTCTTTAATATCAACGTTTGAGACTGTAAACATAGTAGCATCGCGTTCAACGCATACAGGACCCTCCTCATTGCTTAAAAAGATGATGGGACAGTTTGGAAGGGAAGCAGCCAAGCATGATTAGATTTGCTAAGTTACAATGTGCATAGGTCCGGTTTATCAGCCCCACCAAGGAATTGAGCATTGTAATAAGTTGTGATAGTTCGTTCTCTCAGTTTTGCTTCAAACAACACTAGCTGGTTGAATCATGATCATCAATATAAGGTCTCAGGCACTCATCACAATTGGTTGGTGGTTGGATTTCTTCACACACTAAACACCAACCAATTTGAACAACAAAAAACGAGAAAACGATTGTAGTAAAAACAAAGTCCAAAGTTTGAGGCTATATTTGAAAACTTAGCACCGTGTCTAACATATACAAGACCCTCATTGTTGCTTAAGAAGATGGACAAAAGGTGAATGTTTTATAAGGGAAGCAGGACTAGACAGTTAAGTCACTTCGTGCCTAAAATGAGCTTTCCATGTGTCACACTCGAGTTAGAACCTTATAGAAAGGCCATTATTATTCATACAGCAGTTGCTAGCAAAACAACACTTGTTACCTGTAATCTTGTCACATAAATAATCACAAAGACATCAATGATTAAGCACTTCAATCGGTGTTTGTTTTACAATATTTAAATGAAACAAAAATACAGAATACACATATCCTTTATTCATCTTAATTAGCTAATAAAAACCTCAAACAAATTTATAGATACCAACCAGCCCAAAGACTCTATCAATACAATGGTGCCTTACTTATTCCCAGGTCTTGCATTTCTTGTCTTTAAGACTCATATTTGAAACTGGAAGTGGTGGAATGCTTTGCTCATGCCTGAACATGTTTTCAGGATCCACTTTGGTCTTTATCTTCACCAACCTATTGAAATTGTCCTTGAAATACATGTTACCCCAAGCAGTTGCTTGTATATAGCTTGTGCTGTTCTTCTTGTTCATTCCTAAATCAAGATCTCTATAATTCACATATGCTTCCCTTGGGAACTTGGACACATAAGTAGACATGTAGTTGTAAAGCTTCCTAATCCAATCCACATGCTTTGCAGCATTGTTATCTCCATCTTGCCAAAGAGTCAAGTACTGGATTTTGTAAAGTGTTCCATTTCTGTGAGGGAATGGGATATCGGATTCCGAAAACCTGCTCATCATTCCACCATAAGGGTTCCAAATCATCAAGGGACTATCTTCTTCAAGCAACCTTTGCCATAATCCTTGAAGTCCGGTTTCCGGTATTGGCTCCCTCACGAAATCTGATTTGGCTTTGAAGTAGTTCTTGAAAGTTGATTTCCCTTGAAGCAGAACTTCCGGTGGCGTATCATTCGGAAAGCCAGCAATATAGAGCACAGATTTGATCCAACTAGTTTCCAAGCAATCTTTTCTTGTTAAGCCTAATTCAGGAAAGCTTTCACTCATAACTTGGAGGAGCCTATCAGCCCCACCAAGGAATTGAGCATTGTAAGAAGTTGCAATCGTTCTCTCAGTTTTGTTTCCAACACTAGCTGGTTGAATAATGACTCTAATAAAGAGGTCATCATCAATATAAGGTGCCACTTCCTGCCACCTATGAAGAACCTTGGTTGCATCTTGCTCTAGGGTCTTTGTAACTGTAAAAACTGTCACGGTTTCGGGCACGGGAACCAGCTTTATCTTCCACCAAAGAATGATGCCAAAGCTTGCCCCTCCACCTCCTCTGATTGCCCAAAATAGGTCTTCCCCCATTGCTTCCCTATCAAGAATATTGCCACTGGCATCAATAATTTTTGCATCAAGCACATTATCAGCACCTAGGCCATACTTTCTCATCATGGATCCATATGCACCTCCTGTTATGTGTCCTCCAACACCTAAGCTTGTGCATAGGCCAGCAGGGAAGCCATGTACTTTACTTTTCTCATATATTTTGTAATAGACCTCTCCGATTGTCGCACCGGATTGAATCCAAGCACTCTTGTCATCGATATCGATGTCTATGGCGCGAAGCTTGACCAAATCGATGATTATGAAAGGCGCTTCGATTTCTGAAACATACGACAGTCCTTCATAGTCATGGCCACCGCTTCGCACTCTCATATGAATACCAAGTTTCTTGGAGCAAATCACAGCTACTGCAACATGGGAATCTGTCAAGGGTGTGAATATGAACTCTGGTTTTGGCGCCGAAGGCACCAATAACCTTAGGTTCTGTGCAGTAGAATTAAGGATGTTATCAAATGATGCATTTTTTGGAGTGTAAATTGATGGATAAAATGGTGCCGCCTTATCTGAATAGAAGCTAAGACATTGGACAAAATTTTCTTCAATTGAAGCTGAAGCTGCTAATGAAGCAGATAATAGGAGGAATGAAATTGCCAAGTGTGAACTTGGTGACACCATGATTTTGTGTACTAAGGTTTGGTTTTTCATATTTTGTGATGAAGGAAGCTACCACCAATGTTATATATATACATATACATATAACCTATGGTGCCAATATAATAAATCAGTTTACGAATAATTGAGCTAAGACAAACGTCATAGAGATGAAGAGTGTTGGCATTATCTTGGAGTCAATGTTCAAATCTTAATTATGACGCTGTGGAATATGAACTTTCTGATTTTACTTTGATTCCAAGAACATCTACCACTTTCACATTTAACTCTATCCGAAAGGACTAATATGCTTCATGCCTGATAAAATTAAGAATGGTATAAGCAAAGCAACATAATTTCATGGCCCCACAAGCTTTTAAATATTTTTAGATAAACATTCTCCACGTGTGTATTATTCTTGCAGCATCATATGATCATGCAACAACTAAAAGAAATTCTGCAAAATTAATTGATTTATCAGATTCTGTTATCTTTTATAATATTCAATTCATTTAATGGCTTTTAGTGGAGATATATTAGGTATAGGTCCACAACATCACTCATCAATTGGTAGTAGTACATTTGTTACTTACTTGATAGTGTTACGTCAAGTTTAATTGCACACGCTTACGTTTGATAATACTTGTTTACCAAGTGTAACAGCAAAAAATTCCCACTGCCCAAAGCATAAGATCGGAAGAAATCATAACATCCCCAAAGTGCATAAAGTAAGGGGATATATTATAAAGAATAGTGTTATTTTTACATCTTTTATACGCAGAAACAACTTATTCTATATATATAACAAATGGATGTCAACTGCATATGTCAATCTTGAATGTCAAAATAACATTTGCCTATTATAAATTGAAAAACATTTTCAGGAAGTTAACTTTTTTTATTTATTATTTTAATATTAAAAAAAGGGACGCTTGAAGAAAGGAGAAGAAGACATGGAAACAAAAGCAGCGGACATATCTTTCTTTACGCTCGGAGAAGGATGGAGATTGGGGGGATTCCGTGTAGTATGGGCAACTATCTTATCTGAATGCAAGAATTTGCTAGTTTCTTAAAAAGGGTATGATGAGCATACATATTCTCTTTATTATGCAAGGCGTTATTAAGGGTAATCAACATATATATTAAAATTGGAGAAGTAGAAGGGTAAAAAAGATTTTCCTCCTAAAACATCCATTTTCCCTCCTAATGGTGTATTTCTCTCATAAATCCATCATTAAGTGTGTGTTTTGTATCTTTTAATCTTAACCGTCCATCATATTTTATTAGATTAAATCATAACCGTCCGTTTTGTATCTTTTAATCTTAGCCGTCCATCATATTTTATTAGATTAAATCATGACCGCTCATCATGTTTTCTTAGAAACACAATATTAATAATTAATAATAGTCATCATCAACATATTATAAAATAGGAGAAGTTGAGGGTTAATCTTACTTTCCCTCCAAATGATATTTATAAAAAATGCTATCAATCAATATTAAGGGGTTTTTTTTTTGTATGTATTCCTTGCGGAACCACCGGTATCCCAAGAGCACCCTTAATACCAGGGAGTCCTTGAGACTAATCCGAAGCGAGCTGCCTGACTGGATTTTTTAGTGGGAATCGAACACGGGGCTACTAGCACCCGTGTCCCATTCCCAAGATTTCAGTTGAGGTCTTACACCAACTGAACCAAACCCCGTTAGTTAAGGGTAAAAAAATATTAAATCTAAATAAAAAATTATTTTTAAAAAATAATATTTTCTATATATATATATATATATATATATATCTAATGCACTACACAATATCATTAAACAAGACTAATAAAAATATAAAAAAAAATATAGGTAAAAAAATAGTAAAAAAAGTTTAATAAAAATATATATATCCAAAATATTTAGCAAGAAATTGTCAATGTGTGTGAAATTTCAACTAAAAAGTTTCATTCAAAATATTAAAGTAAAAAATTATCATTTAATCCATATATATTTATCCATCTGTATCTATAGTTTTATTTTTCCAATTTGCATAAACTCATTTCAATTTCTAATAAAACTTAATTACCTTTTCCAAAAAAACGCTTATAAAAAAAAACTTCTTTTAAAAAATATTTCAATTAAGTCAGCACCTTTTAAAATGTCAATAATATCTTTAGAGGTAGTTTCAAATAAGTATATTAAATTTGTACAATTTCAATGTTACTAACAAAATTAACCTACCTTCATGATGGATGTAAATTTATCATAAAGATTTTAGATTTAGGATTGAGGGAATACTCCCGGCCTTCATCCCATTTAACGATTGAGGAAATACTCCCGACCACAAGGATGGTAGAAAATCACAAAAATAAGAAATATTAATGAGAAAAACATTTAACAAAGGTAACTGCCTTCAAAATGCTTGAGGCAACTAAAGGTAACGTGTTCTCGCCGGTGATGTAAGGATAAAGATCTTTTTCTCTTTTAAGTATTTTGTTTCTCATATATAAGTTTGTTCATGGTTCTTTCCAAGTAGATGTTCTTAAGCCGTGTCTAAACTTTAGAAGTTGAAAGTACAATTGGTTTTTGTTTTGTTTATTTACATTTTTAATTTTCAATTTAACATGTTTTTATTGGTCATTACAAATATATTTTTTCACTTCAACATGTGTCAAATAACTATGATTTTTCCTTGATAATGATAAGTGTGTGACAAAAGATATATTTAAATATTTACATTTTGCTTAATATATAGATAGAAGTTTGTGTATTATATATTATACTAATTTTATATTATATAATTGTCCCACCAAAAAAACACGAAAAAAAAATAACAGTTATTCATAACTATTTTTAAAGTATACATGATTGTTTCACATATTATAAATATTTTTCAAAATCTTTATCGCATTTTATCTAATTATAAGTATTGTATTCCGATTTGATTACATAAATTTGTCTGATCATAAAAAAATAAATTTCAATGTAAATTTGTAATAATTAAAAAAATACCATATAAAATATAATTCCAAAAAATGATAGATTTATTGTCCGCTAAAAAAATTCACATGTAAATAAAATTAATATTTAATGTTTTAACAAATGGAAAGCCCTTAAAAAAAATAAAGGATAGCAAAATTTAAGACCTGTGCATCGCACGGACAATTTTCATAGTAAGTGATAAATACGTTCAAAAGTTAGAATTTACTAATTGAGTGACCTCTACAATACGAGAGTTTAGTTTAGAGCTTGTGAAAAAGTTATGATGAGAGACAGCGTCCATAGTGTTTGTATGATTCAAACATTGATACAACACCACAAGTTTTTACATATTCTTTATTCTCCTTTTATATTTATTGGATGTGTAGTTTTTTTCCCCTTTAATTTATGACATTATGTTTTAAAGAAGTTTTTATCTCTAGAGTCACCTTTTAGATTGATTTTAGTTCAAATGTTACTTATTTTGAAATTCGTCGAGGTTTTAGATTTTTATATTATTAGTATGTGCTTGTTTTGATCTTTATTTTAATAGATCATGCAATATTTTTCATTTATAATAAATGGTGGGAATCAAAATCAAAATAACTTCAAAATGCAAGAGCCAAAACAAAAATAAAATAAATTTTGGGACAAATTTCAAAATCAAGAACATTTGTTGGGATGAAAATCATATATAAGTCTTGATTTTATAACTACCAACTTCAACCATGGACACCAAATAATTTCCCATAATTTTTTCACCAAAACTAGACGTTAATTATATTCTAAACTTAGCCAATCCTAAAGACAAGTGGCAATTTAATTTCTAAGTACTTTACTTACTGGAACAGTAAATGATGTCCCGTAAAAATGTGTGGACAAACATTGTCATAAGTTGCATATCTTCTCAATTATTATTAAGCTACATTTAGTGTCGCTTGATTGAGGAATTATTAATTATTGATTCTGAAATATAATGTTATTTGTGATTCAAACCAATAAAATTTAACACATAATATAATTTTGTACTTTTAAATTTTATCAATTGATCCTGATATGAATGATAAGATGATACAGGACCAAATAATAAATGATCGTGCCCTTTTGCATGATACACCGCACCTTAGCTTTTTTGGAGTCAATTTTTTTAACTGAAACCACGCTTGCACCTACCCAGCATACAGGGCTTGTTTGACATGTTAAGAAGCACCAAATTGCTATTATATATCCATCTATGAGCCCATAAAGTATTACCTCTGGAGCTTAATGCACCACTTCATAATCCACTACTGTAAGTAATAAAATCTAGGGAAACTATTAATGGTGCAAATGTACAACTCACCTTGCTTTGGTATGGCATAATTAAGTCGGCACTGGATTCAACTACTACCATAAAAACAAAATACTATATAGGCCATAATGTACAGATACAGGGTGTAAGATTCTTTAAACAAGAGCCACAAGTTTGGAAATTATAAGGCATTTTGAATCATCAGGGGATGATTAATGTGCCATTAACCAGGTAGTGGATTATGTTCCAGTGAGATATATAAACTGCCAAGTAGAAGTGCCACAGTTTTGTACAAAAAGTGAATTTTGAATGTGAAGTGGAGCTAGTTGGTGTACGTTATTGTAAGATCGATCAAAATACAGTAATAATCATACACACTAGTAGAGGGCTAACTTTTTTCTTAGAACACATGATCATCATCATAATATTTAACATAAAGTAGGCCATGAACTTAGGATTTTTTATCGGTTGAACTTAAAAATTATACTTAATTCTTCAAGTAACAGAAAAATTATCAAAGGTTTGTTTCGTTTAATATAATGACATAAAATTACATATTACTTTAATTTTAACATATTCTCTTGGATTTGAAAGAGGAAAAATAATTTTGCCACTACAACTTGGCATTACCGCTTATCAAAAAAAAAAAAAAAACTTGACATTACCATCCCACAAAAAAAAAAAAAAAATTCCCAATCGTGAGTAATAAGGTTATTGTAGTTTATCTATAATTGTGATTCTACTTATAGGGATAATTTTGTTTTTTTAACGGACTGAAATTTAACTTATGACCCAAAAATCTTGAACATGATCACGATTGAACAAAAATGAAGTGGCATATTCAAGTTGTGAATGCAAAACTATTTCTATGGAAAAGAGAGTACAGATATAAAAAATTTGCCTATAAAACTTAAATTGTGAACTGAGTCACATCCCATATAGCCATATATACTATGCCTTACTAAACCACTTGCTATTTTGTATGTTGTTTAATTTTATCTTTGGTCGAGTTGTATTCTAGCTGGAGTGTAATAGCTGTCTACATGCTTTCTAATTAGGTTCCAAAAAAAGGCTTATTTATTAAAGCAAGTGATTTTATGTAAATTAAGTGTAACTTTTTATAGTGAAATCTAGATTGCCAAGGAGGAAGGATTTGTTGGAAGATCAAACTTGCTTTACAAATTGAGTAACACTTTTTTCTACTTTGACATTTAAATGATTTCTCAAATGAGAATGGATGTATTTAATAAAATGTTATCTAGCATCATCTTTTAAGGATAAATGGTGTAGAGAATAGAAAGATGAAAAGAAAAAAATTATAAATGATCGATGATGTCAGGGACGTTCCTTATATTTTTTGGGCCCTTGATGAAACAATATTCAAGGCCCTAATTTATTAAAAAAAAATTATTTGAAATTAGTTAAAGTGCAAATTGATTAGTCTAAAGTGCACGTTTATAATAGTTTATTAATCAACTGTTAGTGATTATGATTATATGTTTGCACATATATGAGAAATCAAAATCATGGAATTGTCATCAAAATCATGGAATTGTCATGATCATAATCATTGACTTATAAAACAATAGTCATAAATATGCATTTTAGACTCTAAAGTGAAACCAAAGTTTAGAAGAGCCAAAACCAAAATTTAGCGTATAATGTCATTTTATTACTATATGAAGTTAAATTTCTTATAGATGATCCTGAAAAATATGAAATATTACAATGTAGAGTTTATTCTTATTTATAAATGGTTCTAAGTAGGGATCATAATTTTTATTATGACAAGGAGATTGTTTATATATGATTTTTGTTATTCATTGCTCTAAGAAAAATGTATAAGAAATCCAATAGTCTAAATTTAAGTTAAGAAAACTAAAAAAAATAAATTTAAATATTAAATACATTATTTTTTAAGTAGATTTTCTACTTAAGATTAGCTATTAGCAAAATCCTCCTTATATAAACTATTCTTGTGTAAAGGTTTTACTTAATGATTTTTAGGTAATGTTTAGGTCCTCAAGAAATAGCAAGATATTTTATTTTTTATCCTACTGTGGGAAGATAGTCTTAGTCGACGCAATGCCTTACGGGTGAATTCTTCTTCAAATTAAAATTTTTAATTTCCAATTTATAATTTTATTTTTTTTTTTATCGAAGGTATTCTTTAGTCGAAGACTAATTCCCTCTAAGGCGTAAAGATTATCAAGGTAAGGTGAGTGATGTCCATGGCTTCCCAATAGGGATCAGAATTGTCATACAGTTGGTGTAGGAGGACCCTTCAGGGGAGGCGGTTTCGGTACAATTTTTCGAAAATACGGAGCTGATAATGTAATTGATGCTCAAATTATAGATGTTAATTGAAAGATACTAAATCAAATTTCGATGGGAGAATAATTTTTTTGGGCAATAAGGGGTGGGGGAGGATCAAGTTTTGGAGTTATTACTGCTTGGAAAATCAAGCTTGTACCTATTCCACAAACTATGACAATTTTTGAAGTACCAAGGACAATTGATCAAGATGCTAGTAACCTTTTTCAGAAATGGCAAACTAGTGCTAACAAACTTCCTAGTGAACTTTTTCTACACTCGGTTATGGGAGTTGCAAATTCATCTTATGGAGGAAAAACTGTACAAGTTTCTTTCACAGGATTATATCTTGGGAGAGTAGAAAACCTTGTCCCTTTTATGCAAAACAATTTTGCTGAATTGGGTTTGCAGCATGAAAATTGCACTGAGATGAGTTGGATTCAATCATTTCTTTATTTTGCAGGCTATTCGATCAACACATCATTGGATGTTTTACTTCAAAGAAACCAAACATTCAAAAGCTTCAAAGCAAAATCAGATTATGTGATGAGCCTATTCCTAAGGGTGGTTTGGAAGGGTTATGGAACATGTTACTTGAAGAGAATACACCAATTTTGATCTTGACACCATATGGTGGGAGAATGAGTGAGATTTCAGAATCAGAAACTCCATTTCCACATAGAAGTGGAAGTATATATGGGATTCAAATGAAGAAACTCATAAACACAGAGTGGATTAGAAAGGTGTATGCATACATGGAACCTTATGTTTCAAAGTGTCTTAGAGCTGCATATTTGAATTATAGGGACCTTGACATAGGGGTGAACAAAGACAGCACAACATATGAAGAAGCAAAATCTTGGGGCTTGAAATATTTTAAGTATAATTTTGAAAAATTTGGCCATGGTAAAAGCTGAAGTTGATCCTAGTAACTTCTTCAGGAATGAGCAGAGCATTCTACCTTTGTATTAGTTGCAAATTTTGGAAAAGAAAAGTGCCCTTTCACTGCAAAATTGAAAAGATTTGCAAACTTGATTGGAAGAGTTATATAATTCAATTGTTTTACATACTTTGATATCCTTGCAATGAAACAAATTTTAAAGGCTTATATTTAGTATAGTCACTTTAGTTACCACAGCAAATCTATATCCAAAGAACACCGACAGTCCATCACTAAGGAAAAGGAACAGAGAAAAAATTCACGACAAAATAAGTACATTTATATGTTGTTTGGTTTCCTTGAAATAGGAAAGAAAGAGACAAGATAGAAATATTAAATCCCTTCTTTTTTATATATAGGTTTAAATAATTCACTTCTTCTCTCCAATTTTATTATTTGGTTATTACTTTAATCCGGTTAATTTTTATTTGGTTATTTCGGTTCCTAAAATTATCACATGCATTGTACAAATTTTGTCTCTTTGTCTAAATAATAATACTAATAGTTAACGATATTGAGGTGATAAATGGTAGGACATGTGTCGCACATCAATAATAATTTAATGTTTATAATACATGTTTTAAATTTTAAGTAATTTTATTGTTAAGAATTTTAAAATTTTATTTTATTCCACGTAGATTTTTTGTTGTGTGACATGTGTTTTATTGTTTGTCACGTAAGCAACGTAGTCATTTTTCAGACAAACAAACTAAAATTGTAAAATGCCAAAATTTTGAGAACCAAAATCACCAAATAAAAGCTTGGAAAACTAAAGTCATGTAATAAATAATAGTGACGAAAAGTACATTTAAATCTTATATACTAATATTTTACATCCTTTGGCATGATAAATGAATCTATTTTTAATCCTTCACAAAGTAAGCTAGTAAAATTGAGAGTCAACTCAAGTTTATATTATTAGAGTTTATTTGAACTCATATAAATTTATTTTGAAAAAAACAGTTTTGATGAGAGTTAAGTCATTTTTGTTAATCATTACTCCTTCCGTTTCTTATCAGGGTATGTTTGAATAAAAAATTTGCAATTCTCAAAAATTTCAAACTAATTCAAAATAAGGAGCATAAAAGTAAAGTAAGAAAAAAAATTAAAAAAACATTGATTTTAGAGGTTGATAAATGATTTAAAAAATGTTTGTGCTACTCCATGTAATAAAATGTCGGAATTAATACAAAACATATAAATAAAATCTTCTTTAATACTTTTTTTATTGAATTCTTTAATACTTTTATTTTCAAATAATATTCTTTTTTTTTAAGGGAAAATGTGTATTTTATTCATAGATCAAAAATAATACAAGAAATTTCACACTAATAATAATTAAAGGGAAAGCAAAATACACTGCAACAACAAACTCTTTCATGTGATGGATCATCAGCAACTGCCAAAACCCGACTCTAACAGGAGATTCAATAGTCTTTAATACCAAGATAACAATCTCATTGATGCTGAGACTAAGCTCAGTTCGGCGACAAGGAATCTCAGATCTAAAACGAGAGAGTCGTTGGACAGTAGCCAAATCAACAGTCAGCAAAGAGAGATCTGTCTCGACGAGTAGCCTTCCAATTATTGGAGCAAAGAGGATAACCATCAGATCTGGAAAGTTGAAACTATCCAGAGACATCCCTCCACTTGAAACACACAAAACAAAAACAACTTGCACAAAGGCAAGACAGAACCCAGAAAAACTGGGGGGAAATAAACCCACACCCTTTCCCAAAAGAAGAGGATGGACAAATTCCCCTCCCCCTACTGAGAAATAACAGATGAAAACAAGAGGAGTAGAGGAAGGAGGAGGTGAGAGAAAAAAAATAGGATTAAGCCTTTAGTTTTTCAAATAATATTCTTGTTGTTTCTTTAATTTTTATTCATGAAAATTTCTTTTTATCTTTGTTTTGAACTTTAAATTTCATGCATCTTCACTTTATTTTAAATAGTCAAATATCATATGTCCTACCTCATTATTGTCGTTGTCGTATGCGGATTCACTTAGGACGGTCATTCTACCAATCAATCAAAATTCTTGATCTCGACAATCTTACAAATAGTGGTAGCAAATGTCATCATCTCTTTTTTACTTTAAGAGAAAGGTTATCATTTATCATTATGTTAATTTTTGTTCCAATCATCAAACTTTTTAATTATTAAATTAATAATATTTTAGAGGGGAGCATTGAAAAAATAAATAAATAAAAGGAGAGTATCAAACCATCATCCTTCTTTATTTGTATTTCTTGGACGTGTATGAAAATTTGAGAATTTCCATTAAATCTACTATCTATATATAAAAGGATCCCTTTTCAAGGTACCACGTTTGCCGGAGAAATTTTCAAGGCACCACGTTTGTCACGTGAAGCTTTCCTCCCATCAGAGAATTTGTAGGTAGATAATCATTATCTCTAATCAAAATTACAATTTAAAATTAAATAAATTATTTAAATTTATTTAATCATTATATGTTTGTAGGTAAATAACATTATTTCTAACCAAAATTACAATTTGAAATTAAATTAATTATTTAAATTTATATAATCATTATCTGTATGTGAAATCATTATCCTCAATTTGTTGAACAAATCATTATCCTCAACAAAAATATTTAAAAAATATTAAAAAAATCACTATATAATAATAATAATAATAATAATAATAATAGGCTCTCTCATTCAATTTTTAAAGTTCTATTTAATTCTAAAAATTCTCTTCTCCAAATTTTTTCTTTTATTTTTATTTTTTCCGTCATTCCTCTACTTAAAGCTCTTAATTTTGATTTTTGAGTGTTTAATTAATTACTTATTAGATGATGCATATTTTGTTATACTTTTAATTGACTTTTGTTTATTCCTCTACTTAGAGCTCTTAATTTTCATTTTTGAGTGTTTGATGAATTACTTATTAGATGATGCATATTTTGTTATACTTTTAATTGACATGCTAATTTCAGGAAGAATGACATCAATGAGTTACTTCAAACAAGCGTGTGACCTTGGTAAGTTTTTTTTTTTTTTTGAAATTTTGGTAAGTTGTTATACATACTTCATACTTGCTTTGATTAATCTTTGTTGAAAGAATATGCAAATGATTGATCCTTTTCTCTTTTCAAAGAAGAGAAGGGCTAAGGCTTCTAGGATTAAGAAGAAATACCCTGAACGTATTCCGGTGAGAAATAATTTTGGTGAGTCTATCTTTTGCCTATTTGAAGAAACAATGTTTTTCGATTTATTTATGATTTTTTTCCGTTTTTGTCATGAGATAAGATAAACGATGAAAAAGATCAAAATATTTAAATATGAATAATAATAATAATAATAATAATAAATGTTATAATTATATTAAAAAATTAATAATGTTAAAAAAATATTAATTTAACCATCAAATAAATATAAGAAATATCTTATAATATTATCCAATAAAAAAATCAGAATGTATAATTTTGGTTTAATTATATATAATTTTTCATATCAGATGTGATAATTATATTTAAAATATGCTAAATTATCATGTCTTATGCAATAGAAAATATTTTGATTTATCTTTAAATATACTCATAATACTATCAAACAAAAAAATATAAAAAAGTTTAATTTTCATTTCACTCTAATAATCAATCATAATATCATGATAAAACGTGTTAATTCATCAATCAACTAAATAAGGAATACATTAATTTAATACTCATCTATACATAGACAAATATAATGTTAAATATATATAAAAAAGAGCCAACATTATATTCATAATAAAGTGCAATGTGTTAACCAATATAGTCAAAAATAATAATTTCAATGTCGTCTTCATGTTCTATGAAATAGTGGATATTCCAATTTATCCTTAAATTTTCTCATAATACAATTAAACAAAAAAGATCAAAATATTTAATTTTGATTTGTTTTTAATTATCATAATAAAGTTGATAATCATATAAAAATATTAATTTATCTATTAAATAAATAAGGAATATCTAATTCTGATTTACTTTTGATTCATCATAATAAAGTTAATAATCATGTAAAAAAATTTTAATTTATATATTGAATAAATAAGGAAAATCTCAGATAAAAAATGTTATTTTTTATTTATATAAGGAAGTACAAAATTTTTCAACAAACTCATTTTTTATTGTTGTTTAATAATAATCTTTACTTTAAAATATTTAAATATTAATAATTCGTGCATTGCACATGATAAAAATAAAAAAAGTTTAATTTTGATTTCACTCTAATTAATAAAACATGATAATTATCGATCAACTAAATAAGGAATACATTAATTTAATATTGATCTATACATAAATAAATATAATATTAAAAAACGAACTGTCATTATCTTCCAATGAATTCATGTCCAATGAAATAAGGGATATTATGATTTATCATTAATTATTCTCATAATACCATAAAAAAAATCAAAATAATAATTATAATTTTTTATTGATCATAATAAAGTATATTGAATAATCCTTTTTTTATAATTATTTTTGTTATTGTTTAATAATAATATTTAATTTATAATGAAAATAATAATAATCTTTAATTTAAAATATTTAATGTAAAAAAAATTTAATATCAACAACCCGTGCATTGCACGGGGTAAGAGCTAGTTATTTATATCATGGACGACTTTTGTTTGCAACTAACGTTTGACACAATTACTATGGTACAGTACTGTGGAAAACTATTTAGGGAAAGTTAACAAAAAAAATAATTAGGAAAATTATAAAAATAATAAATTTTAAAAATAAGATTGAGAACTAATAACTATTATTATTAGGGTTTATTTAGATCTGAGGATAAGAAGTGAAAAAGTAGAAAAAATGTCTTGAAAAACTAACTTATTAACTTTTAAAGTATTAAACATTTATTATTCC
The DNA here is from genome assembly GCA_037953625.1 of Crotalaria pallida. Lineage (NCBI taxonomy): Eukaryota > Viridiplantae > Streptophyta > Magnoliopsida > Fabales > Fabaceae > Crotalaria > Crotalaria pallida. The sequence goes on from CM075656.1 coordinate 86,623,381, forward strand.
AACACAAAAGTATTTTTCTAGCCTCTTATTTTCAACCCTAAGAGCTGAGGTTAAGAAAATCCATTTATTTTTTAACCACAGGCACAAAATGAATGAATAAAACATTTGGCTTATTTCTCGAGTTCCATTATTTGAATACTACAAGTTTAAAATTGTATCCGACATTGTACACATACATATACACTTATGTTTATATCTCAATATTTTATATTTTTGTATTCACCATTCCTTGAAATACATAAAATTAAAGCTAGCTAGTATTGGGGCCAAGATATCCTTTTCTTTATGCCTCAATACAAAGAATTATTGGTCAAGTTGAATGATTTTTGTACTAGAAAGTGATGAAGAAGTGAAATAGCAGTAAGGAATAGGGAGGAATTAATATAATTGATCAGACATAAACCATAGCACTTGTATGGAAAAGAAAAAGAAAAACATATACGCCACAGCAGAATAGTCACACACAGACCAAAGCAAATGGATTTGTAAGCCGTAGAAATTACGTGTAGAATTTATGTGCCAAGTCGTCTTCATGAAACTGCATCTGTTGTATGTCTGTGTCACTTATTTTTAATAATTAATAATTGACTTAACAAATAAATAATTGAAATGATAAAATTATATATTTTTTTCATTGATAAAATAAGTAATACTGTAATAGTATATGGTATGACACGTAAAATGGGATAACATGCACATGTTGTCTCTTTCCGTGTTTTCATGGTCAGAGATAATCAATGACATACAGTGTTTGCAGAAAGAATCAAAATAAAGAGTGATTTACTTCAAAACTTCTTGATTTTGAAAGAGAAAATACAATGTAAAGATTTTTTACACCATCGATATATTATTTATGCTTCATTTATATAATTGTTAACTTTTAAATTAAAGTAGTACAAATGAATGGTGAATGATGAATTACTTATGTAAAAAACTTTACACCATCAATGTATACCATTAATCTCATTAGGTTTTGTATCATTTCATACATCATTTGATTTGTCGGTAAGAGAATTTATAAGTTATAAAAATCGCTATTGATATTCAATTCACCAATTGAATGGACCAAATTTCTTAATGCTCTTCCCGTTTTGAAATGTCTAACCATCGTGTGACTTTTACGCGTTTTAAAGTGGGCGCTTACGAGTTGTGAAATTATTAGTTGTTTTTGAGTATTATCCTGATTTAAAATTTTAAATTAACGATAATTTGATAATTATTAAAATAATTACTTAGCTATTTTCCTTTTTTTAAAATTTATTTTGTATGTGTCAAGTTGCTATTGACTTGGATCATAAATGAAATGGTAATCTAGAACCAAATAATAATCACTCAGGTGAGATATTTCCTATATTCCTTTTTTTTTAATTTTTTAGGTTTTTTTATTTTATTTTATAACTTTTTTTTTACCATTTCATTATATAATTATATTTTTTCAATTTTAATTTTTCATTCAATCATTTTTTTACTTCTCATTAATTTTATTTTTATATTCTCTATCATTTTTAAACTATTATACATTAATTATTAATAGACACATTTTTTTAATAAAAATTAAATATTATTACAAATTTACAATTTTTAATAAGAATTAAATAGAAACATTTAAAACAAAAACACATATAAAACTTACAATAATTAACAAATTTTTTAATATATATATACCCAAACCTAAAAAAAAAAAAGAAAACAAATAAAATATGAAATCGAGGAAGTACATATGTGATATTCCTTTCTCACAGCAAGCACATGGCACATGCTAATTTATTTTATTTTAGTATAAAATTGTTAGTCCCGTGGTGGAATGCTGATTTGCAATGGTAATGGTGCAGATGATTAGTTGTTTTTTGCACATGCTTAAAAAATAGTATACTATATTATACATAAAAATTCAATTGGTATTGCCTTTAAAAAAAAAAAAAAACTCAATTGGTATTGAGCTGCTTCAGACCTTTTAAGGTAGGCTCATCAACATATTGGCTCTGTTCAGCAACACGAGCTAGGAGCTTTTTAGCTAGTTAGGAGTTTTTAGATTCAGTCAATAAACTATTAGCCACGTTCGGTGAACACAAATTAAAAGGAGCTTATAGCTTTTAAAAAGGAGCTTGTAGCTTTTGAAAGCTAGCTTTTAGAAAGCTACTTGAAGTAGCTTTTTAGAAACTAAACTAGCTTTCAATAATTCATATACCAATTATATCCTCAAACAAATTAAAATTATTTTACTACCCTTTAATTAATTATTAATTATAATTTAATAATTTTGTTATAATTAACTACTTAATTAATAAATTAATAAAAAATGAATTTAATTAATTTTAATTTAATAATTTTTATATTTAATTAATTAATTAATTAACTATCTATTTAATAAATAAAGAAAAAAAAATTGAAAAATTAAAATAATAAAATGTTGCATGTCCTTTTTGGTCATTTAATAACTTTTAGCTACTTCAAAAGCTAGTTTTGTCGAACAACACTATTTTAAATAGTTAGCTAAACAGCTGCAAGCTCACAGCTCCTAGCTCCTAGCTAGCTTAACAACTACAAGCTAGAAGTTCACAGTTACAAGTTACAAGCTCACAGCTATAAGCTAGTTTTGCCGAACAGACCCATTATAAAATAGGAGAAGTTGAGGGCATTTTTGTCATTTTCATTTTCCCTCCTTCATCCTTGTTTTTCCCTCCAAATTTGTTTGTCCGTGCATCGCACGGGAATAAATATTTATCTTAGTTATTTTTAGTAAATTTTTATTAGTACAATTTGGATTACACATAAATAAAAAAATTGTCCGAAAACATACAATTTGCATTTCGATATTATTACAATTTGCACGGGTTATTAATGATCTTTTCAAAAGGAAATAATTTGAATAAAATATTGACATAAAAAATATATAATGCCTAAACGACCCTCGTGTGATAATTAACCAGAAAAAAAACGAATATAATGTTGTAATTTCAGAAATTCTAATACAAACAAGTCATAATATAGGCAAATTGGTATTAAACATTTAAACAGAGCATCATTATGAATAATAAATTTTAGGTACAATGGAAAAAACGGATATATAAGTATTAAAGATGAACTATAATTTGGTATAATGATTTAGCTTAATACAATCAAATATTTACTCAGTCATGAATTCAAATTTAAAAAAATCCAAAAATTTATACAATAATATGTTGCAATTTAAATTGTGAAAAATAATGATGCGTTATTTTATACTTTAGACAATATACTTATTTACAATTATCAAGTTCTAATACAAGCAAGTAATTTGAAAGTTCGAATCTTATAAACACGAATTAATTAAAAGTGTGAAAAAAAATCTTATATTTTGGGACAGATGTAATAATAATGATGATGATGATATATATGGTAAAAAAAAAATAGCTGCATTTGGACTTGCAAAACGAATTACTAACAAAATGCATTTGGAATGATGGATTAAATAAAACAAAAATCAAAATGAGTTAGATTTTTTTTTTAATATAAGAAATTATGTTGTTAATTAAAATTAGAAATCGCATAGTTGATACATTATTAGTTAATTTTTATTAATGAAAAAGTTGGTAGCTGAAACTAGATTCAAAGGTTAATGTTTACGACTATTCACTTCTAAATACATGTAAATCATTTTTATCAAAAGTTCATATTAACTTATTATTTAAAAAGACATATTTCCAAAATCTATAATCAAATTTTTTTTTGAAAAAAAAATGCAGGGTAAAATTACTAGTATACTAGTAATTAATGGTAGTAGTTGTTTTTGTTACACCTATGCATTAAATGTCTTCTTAAAGTGCCAAAGAAAATTATCAAGGAGATAGTAATTTTTTTTTTTTTTTTTTTTTTGTAAACAAGGAGAGAGTATTTTTAATCCTTCACAAACACTTATCCTGAATCTTTTTTCTTTCTCTTTTGACCGGCCAAATCATTTGATGCAAGTATTGTTAATTATGCAGGTTGTTGGATAAGAAAAATTCAAACTCCAATCTTAGGCATGGAGACGGCGATCGAGGAATATGTTCTCCCGTATTCAGTAGTATCATTTGCGTCGCTGTAATATAAGTTATTAACACTATACGTCAAGTCCTTGACTAACTCAACTAGTAATAAAAAGCTTCCACAAGTGAAAAAACAACTACTAGAGTTCAACTTTTAAAATACAAGAGAGTTTAAACAATGGGTAGTCCAATTGATTAGAGTTTCTTTGATTCAAGAAGATCTTTTTGTAATTTTTTTATTTATAAAATTTTATTCCACTTTTTTTCATGTCATTTATTTATTTATTTTTTTTAGAAAATAGACCGTGCACCGACAGTGTAAAGGTCTTTTACACCATTATTCATGTGTTTATGGTTTATTGATTTTCAAATAAAAGTAATATAAATGAATGATGAATGATGGACTGATAGTGTAAAAAACGTTACATCGTCAGTGTACACCCATTAATCTTTTTTTTTTGCCAAGATCTTTATGTACTTAACACTTTTTAGAATTTCAATAATGATTATAAGGATAATTTTGAAAAAGTATATCAAATATTTATATTTCCAATATTTCTAACAATATTAATTACTATTTTTAATGGATGTAAAATCTTCTAAAAGAATCTTATATCAAGGATGGGGACAATAATATTTCATTTTTCCATGAAAAAATAATTTGTTTAACTCTTTATTTTCAACACTAAAGACAAAGGTTAAGACTAAATATTACTTGTAGCATTATTTATTGTTGGGTAATATCAACGAGTATTCTAATTTTTAGTAATAATTATAATAACTTTTTTTATATACTATAATTATAATAACTTTGCTAAGGAAAGATGTAAGTACTATTTTAATCATTTATTTTATTTTTATCTTTTTATTTGATCCACTATTTTTAAAATGAGTCAATTTAATCATTTATATTTATTATATTTATCAATTGTACTTGAAATTTAGGTACATATTTTTTACACCGTCAATAATGTATCATTTATTCTCAATATGTTAGTGGTTATTGGCTTTCAAATAAAAGTGATACAAATGCATTATGGATGATAAACTATCTTTAAATACTTACTTACTTTGTCTTACGGAGTATTATATTGGTGAAAAAATGAAAATTTTTGTTCCAAATAAAAGTAGAATGATATATTATGTTTACGAAGAGAGACTCAGCTATTGAAAAGTAAATACTCATAGTATTTGTTTTATTATCGGTAAAAGAGAACAACAACATAAATATATATTGTACTCATATTTCATTTGTAATTAATGCAAATAATAATTTTTATTTGCGTTAAATTTTTTAAATTTTTACTAAGATAATTGGATGCAAGAAACATGTGTTCAATAATTCATGTTAAAAATATGGAAATAAAAAATTATAATTTTCAAAGGAAAACAAAATATATCACCCCCAAGATTTTAAAAATCACCCTTTCCATGAAAACTTATTTTTCTAAATACGTACAGGGGTTTTTGGTAGGTCCAGTCCTGACATAGGTGAGGCCTAGAACGCGATTTATTTATTTTTTTAAAAAAAGTCCTTAATTTATAAATAAATTAATAAAAATGAATAAAGTTCATTTGAAAAAATTTATTTTTAATAAAAAATAAGGAGTGTTTAGTCTTAAATATAAGTTCATTTGAAAAAAAAAAATAGTCCTTAATATAAGTTATTTTCCATGATTTATTATTTTCTCCCCCATGATCAATAAATCAACGGAGAATCACTTGCGGCCGTAATCATAAATTGGTGACGTACCCGTACCGGGTACACCTTGGATACCGGTACATGTACCGTAAACCTTAAGATATATTTTAAGTGTGGATCTTATCAATAATGTAATTTTTGCCTTATAATATACTTCATTCGGTCCTTATTATAGGACTACTTAACTGAATTATACATATCAAGAAAAGTGGTTGATTTTATGAATTCTATGAGAATATATTGTAACATTACAATTTTACCCCCTTAACTTTTCTTGGAAAATTCGCACTCATTAATGAACAACAAAAAACACATAGATAGTCAAAACATTTAATAAGGACAAAAAAGAGAAAAATCAATAAATGATGCATAGAAAATATAAAGTGACTTATAATTAGGACCAAGAAAACTTTCTAGAATGTAACCTATATATAGGACCGGAGGAAGTATTTTTTATTGTTATAATCAATCTTTCGGACTTATATCTTGACTTTTTTTTGGCATCAACCTATAATTTTACGATACTCATGTGCTATTTCAATGTCAAAATCGTTTATTTTCATATTGCTTATATATATTTATTTATATAATTAGAATTTATATTGTTGTACCCGTATTCTAGTTTTTTTAGAAAATGTCTACTATACCCGTATTCGGTAACATACCCGTATCAGCATTAAAAAAAATCAACAACCCAAAATAAAGAAAAATCAGTGCCACGAATCGCAAATTTATGATTTTGTTGGGAAATACAATTAGTAATTCTCAAACTAAATAAAGTTAGTAATCAGTACTAGTAATTCTCCTTAAATTTCTTACTATTTTAAACCCATTAAACCCATTGACTAATGATAGTACCAGAATGACCTTATTAAGAGATGTACGTACGTTACTCATAAATCATAATCCGGTCATATCCTTTGAGTAATGCTAAATTCACTAATCCGGTCATATCCTCTGAATAGTACTATGAAAATACTTTTTGTTAATGTCAAAAAGATTTCTTAAATACTTCGTCCGGTCCTATTTATAAGATCCTCTTAGAATTTTTATTTTGGTCTTATTTATAAGACCCTATTTCAATTTTCAATAGCATTTAATTATTTCTTTTCACAAACATCTATATTAAGTCAACACTTTTAGAGTTTCAATACTAATTATAGGGGTAACTTTGAAAAGTATATCAAATTTTCACATTTCCAATACCACTAACAAATTTAATTACTTTCTATGGTGAAAGTGAAAAACTCCCAAAAAAAAACCTTATAAATAGGATCCGAGGTATTAATAATACTCTACTTCCGTTATTTTTTTTTAGGAGAATTACTTCCATTAGTCAATATAAGCATTTATAGTAGGTTTGGATGAAGGTCAAAAAAATTAATTAATATTATCTGTGACATTTGAATTTATGATATTTGATACATTTTTTTTAAGTTATCCAAATAATTATCATCAATATTTTAAAACGTAGTATTAAATAATAAAGAGTGTTTAAGATAAAAAATTACTCCTATATCATTAAAAATAAAAATAAAAGCATGTAAAAAAAATTAAAATTAAGTGTTTATATTAAGAAGGGGGGAATACTAATACTCACACTCATTTTATATAAAACACACACACATGCATCTGCCCAAAATATTACCTTTATTCAAATGGCATAAATAGATATAATCCATATGGTCTCAATTATAAAAAAAAAAAGACATTTCATTAGTGGTCTTAAATATAAGTAAAAATTAACTAACTTTTTATTTTCAATACAATCATTTCTAAAATATTCTTACAAAGTGGTTGAATCATTTAATTTTTATTTCATTTTCAATACAAATATACTAAATCAGTCTATTTTTTTTTTTGAATTTGAAATAATTAAATGCAATTAACTATTTTTTTTAATACCTATGACATAATAGTTATTTACTTATTTTTAGTGAGGGAGTACTTACTACTACTACCTTTGACAATTCTCAGTAACTCACCTCTTTAGTCAAATATTAGGTGCTTAATTGAAATGGAAAAATCTGAAAGACATGCCATTTCCTCCTGTATTGAAAATCGTGGAGCAACACGCTTCAACAAAAAATAAAAATCTACAACAGTATATAACCGTACACACTACACACCCTCCATCCTCTCAAATTAACACAACCAACCCACCAATGGCAAAACCAAAACAAAGTCCTATGGCCTATCTTTTAGCAACCCTTTCCCTTCTTCTTTTGAGTATGTCTGCTTCTTCTTTAGCAGCAGATTCCGTTTATAACACTCTCCTTCAGTGCCTAACAAAACAAAACCCATCAACCAACTTCTCCACCATAGTATTCTCCAAAACCAACCCATCTTTCTCAACCGTTCTCCAAAACTACATTAGAAATGCACGTTTCAACACTACCTCTACTGCAAAGCCCTTGATCATAGTCACACCCCTTCAAGTGTCCCAAGTTCAAGGCACTGTTATATGTGCCAAGAGCATTGGGATCCAAATCAAGATAAGGAGTGGTGGCCATGATTATGAGGGTATCTCTTATGTGTCTGATCAAAACTTTATCATTCTTGATATGTTCAATCTCAGGAGCGTGTCTGTTGATGCTAATAACAAGGTTGCGATGATCCAAGCCGGCGCGACGCTCGGCGAGGTTTATTATAGAATTTGGGAAAAGAGTAAAGTTTTAGGATTCCCTGCAGGGGTGTGTCCTACTGTAGGAGTTGGTGGCCATATTAGTGGAGGAGGGTATGGCAATATGTTAAGAAAATATGGTCTTTCTGTTGATAATGTTATTGATGCACAAATTGTTGATGTGAAAGGGAGACTTCTTGATAGAAAATCTATGGGCGAGGATTTATTTTGGGCTATCAGAGGAGGCGGCGGAGCGAGTTTCGGCGTTGTGATATCGTATACTGTTAATTTGGTTCCGGTTCCTGAAACCGTGACCATCTTTCGGATTATGAAGACTATAGAAGAGAATGCAACTGATCTTGTTGTTCAGTGGCAGCAGGTTGCTCCAACTACTGATGACAGGCTTTACATGAGGCTTCTTTTGCAGCCTGTGACTTCAAAAATTGTGAAAAAGACTAAAACTGTTCGCGCTTCGGTCGTGGCTTTGTTTCTTGGAGGAGCTGATGAGGTTGTGTCAATCATGGGAAAAGAGTTTCCACAGCTTGGATTGAAGAAAGAGGATTGCAAAGAAACGAATTGGATTGGTTCTGTTATTTGGTGGAATGATGATGAGGCTTTTGACAGTGGTGCAAAGCCAGAGACCCTTTTGGATAGGAATCTCAACTCAGCTAGTTTTGGTAAGAGGAAATCTGATTATGTTCAGAAAGCTATTTCCAAAGATGGGTTGGAATCAATATGGAAGAAGATGATTGAATTGGGAAAAGTTGGATTTGTTTTCAATCCATATGGTGGGAAAATGGCTGAGATTGCAGCTGATGCTACACCATTTCCTCACCGTGCAGGGAATCTGTTTAAAATGCAATATTCTGTGAACTGGGATGATCCATCAGATGCTGCAGCAAAGAACTTTACAGATGAGGCTAAGAGCCTTTACAGTTTCATGACCCCTTTTGTGTCCAAGAATCCAAGAAGTGCTTACATTAATTATAGGGACCTTGATATTGGTATCAATCACTTTGGTAAGGATAGCTTTCAAGAAGGGATCGTCTATGGTGCTAAGTATTTCAATAACAATTTTGATAGGCTGGTGAAGATTAAGACTGCAGTTGATCCTGAAAACTATTTCAGGAATGAACAAAGTATTCCAGTAAAGGCATAGAGAATCATACACATACACTGAAGCATTGAAGCTTTTTTTTTTTTTTTTTAAATAAATTAAATATAATAGTCTTACTTTATTTGTTCTTATAGTCTCATGTGAATGCCTACAGGTCCTTATTATATTTTGTTGTCTGATTTGATTATCATACCATTAAATTTGAATAATCCTATAGGTTAATGACTGAGTACAAGTTTTACTTTGTCTTTGTTCTTTTCTTTCTTGTTTCTTTGCATGTGACTTTGGTGGGGAGCGGTTGAGAAATTGGTTAAATCCCCATTAATTCATAGAAAAATCATATGGATATAAGAATACTAGTACTAGTGTGAGTGTGATGGGAGGACGTTTGCTTTTCCATGCTGGCCAAGAATTGTGTGTGGCTCTCACGCTAACATTTTATCTTTTGTACGTTTTCTCTTTTAATCTTCATTTGTTGTGTGGTCCTCAAAATTTATCATGCGTTATGTTCTGAGATTGATTATTATTGACCATCACGATCTGGCTTAGTTTACACCCCCTCCCTTCCCATATCAGGATGTTCGTATATTTTTCTATCTTATTTCATGCTCCGTCCTTCTCATAAAGTTAGTAACAAAAATAGAAATTTTTTGTCTTAAATCGAAGTTAAAATAGTGAATAAAAAAATTATGATTGTATTGTATATTTTATTATTTTTTAATTAAGGAAACATGCATGAAATACTTGTTTTGATAATTGGTTGATTCGGGGATAATGCATTAAAAGCATGTTATGTTCTTTTTTAATTTTAAAAAATTTACTAACTTTTAAGGAAGGAGGAAGTATATATTATTTTTCAATAATGTTACGTTGTTTGAATATCTATATCTAATATTTAAATAATTAAATCTAATACTTAGCAACCGTGGTTAGAGTTTTGCTTATCTTGCTGGATTATTCATGTCATATGCTAACGTGATATCGATTCATTATTTATTTTGAGAGACTCATGAGACATGCTTGCATGACAATATGTTAGCCATGTCAGCAATTAACGTTATTTTACTATTTTTTTTAAAAACTGTTAACGATTTTGACCGATAAAAGAAACCAAAATTTGGTTAACTTTCAGTGTCCTTTTACTTTAAAAAAAAACACGTGACATGCTGACGCGACACTCCGTTAACCCCGTCATCAATTAACGGTGGATCCCTTACGATCAAGACCGGTCAAATAAAAAATAAGAATTAAAACCAAAACTCAATCAACTTTTAAGGACCAAAAACTTAAATAAGTCCAAAATTTATAATGCGTTTATGTTCTCTGCTCTGAAGCATATATGGGTACTTCTATATGATTACTGTATGCATATCGGATAAGCATTCAAACAAAAAATAAATAAAAAAATTTGTGTACTTGAATGGTTACAGTCGGTATTTGAATGGATACACACCCACATGTGAGTAGGTGGGTATGGTCGTGAATATGTCTGAACATTAGGGGTGTAGGTGATCCGGTCTGAGACCGCGAGACCGATTGGACCGGATCATACCGAAAAATACAGTCCGCTCCGGTCTCATGATCCGGTCCGATCCTAAAATTGTTGATCGTTGTTTCATGGTCCGATCCACGATCACAATATTTTTTAGATCGTTCGGATCGAACCGGACCGCATGCATAAAAACCTAAAACTAACACTAACAGCCCTTGTCACATAACCTAGCAGCCACACACACAGCCCTCAGTCACATAACCTAGTAGCCACACACACAGACTTCTCTCTCACGCATGTTTCTCACCGCCGGTTTCTGTTTGTCCCTTCACCGCCGTTCGTCACGTTTCTCATTGTTGTTCGTCCTTCCATAGGCATTCGTCTCTCTCGAAGCTGTCTCATCAAAGCCGTCTCGCTGCCGTCGCTCGCCACCGCGTTCTCCCTCGCTAGTCGACACGACGTTCTCACTTCCAGATCAGGTTAGGTAGTTTTTTCTTTTTAGTTTTTTCTTAGAAGGAGCATAAGAGAAACGTGAGGCAATAAGATAGCTATGTTTCTCACTTGAGCACTATAGAAATAACTACAATATGCTTGTGCAGCATTTTTCAGGGCACAAGCGGGTTCCAGTTTTGGCAGCCTAAACAATATATCTGATAATCTGAATGAGATGTTGCAAATTTATTAGTACTTTTCGTTACCCTTATATTTTTGCAATCTTCATTTCTCTTTATCTGTGATGTCTTTATTATGTTTTTTTTTTGGTTCTAATGGATATCTGTTAAGGTCATGACTCATGAATACTGAGAAGTAATAATCATGGTCTCATGGTTTAGTTTACATTTTGCCTTGTTAGCTATACTGAATCTTATCCATGGACCGTTTATTGAGGTTTTTTTATTAAATTTTGATTATTATGGTTTAAATAGACCGGATCGGATCGGATTGGACCGTTCATGAACGGTCTGATCCGATCCGGTCTTTGCATATGGAAAATGTCTGGACCGGATCGGACCGTTACACCCTTACTGAACATATTTTTTTTTCAAACGATGCGATTTGTTTATAGAGATAAGAGAAGGTCATCTTTTCAATTTTTTTTCAATTATCTTCTCATTGTCTCTCATCCTAGTCCTAGAAAACACTCAAGTCTCAAATATTGTTCTCCTCTCGTTGGCTTGATCCCCTGCTTGACCCCTTCCGCCACTCATAGTGTTTGCCCCTCTTCCACTACTTCTTTAATTTGGTGTTTCCCTCTAAACTACTTCTCCTCTCTCTGTTTTATTCTCTTGTTAAGTGTTACGTATATTTTTCATGTTCTATCAAAAGTTCTCTGTTTTCTTTTTTTTGTTATTATAGAATAGTGAATACTATCTTGATTTAAAGTCATGAAATGGTTTGGTGCTCATATTTTCTTGGATGTTTTTGATTTGTTATTAATTGTTAAAAAGTACAATATTATAGGTTGTGTGGTCAATGTCATAAGAAATTATTAAACTCTATAAATTTCAACTTGTTGATTTTATTTTTATTTTTGCAATTTTCTATTTTTAAATATATATATATATAATTATATTAATAAAATAAATACATATAAAAACATATCCATACCCTAATTTTTTTAAAAAATACCATACCCGATACCCATATTCGCACCCGATATCAATACCATACTCGTATTCGTACCCGGTATTAATACCATACACATAGTCATGCAGCACATACAGCTTCTATGTTTTGGTTATTGACCCGCACAAAATTAGATTAGTTTATACTTTATACTCGCTGCCTCTATATGCATTGTTTATTGTTTATATGGTTTCATCTTTTATATGTTTTTTTTTTTAAACAAACAATTCTCAAACTTAATAAAGTTTATAATTAATGTTCTTTAAATGTCTTCCTTCTAAACCCATTTAGTATACTCTTTCCGGTCTCTAATATAAGAAAAATAAGACATATATATTTCGGTCTCAACTATAAGAAAAATTTAACTAACTTTCTATTTCTAAAACAATTATCCCTTTATTCCTAAAATATTTATATAAAGTAGTGATTTCATTTAATTTTTGTTTCATTCCTATTACAACTTTATTAAAGTATCAGTATTTTTTAATGAATTTGAGAAAATTAAATACACTCAACTAACTTTTTTAATAAATGTGATTTCGGTTATTTTTTCTTATAATAGAGATCAGAGGTAGTAAGGTATTTTTTTTATATTTATAAGTTACATTTTAGAGAAACTCTTCTGTCTTGTTTATAAGTTACTTTATATTTTAGGAGATATTTATTGTTTTTTTATTTATCTTTTGTTCATTAATGTGAAATAATAAATTTGTAAAATTTCTTATACAAATTAAAAGTGTAAAACTAAAATATTAAAATACATTTTTAAAGTTTGAAAAAATATAGCTACCTCCTTAATTTTTATAATGTAATTAAGTATATTATATAATAAATAAGGAGGACACTTTAAGGTATATAGTATCCAAAGTGAATTTTGCAATATTTCAAGTATTCCATTTATATACTCATTTATGTCAAATTAAATATCTTTAATAAAACCATTTTGGAAAAAAAAGGTGAATTAATGAATTTAGTTTATTTTATTATTAATAACATTTATTGTTTGTTGACTAAATATTTTTTTTTAAAATAACAATTATTGTATTTGACTTATTGAATACAAAAATGATTGGTAAATCTACAAATAAATCTACATCACAAAAAAAGTGATATGTATCACTTGCTTATCATTGATTAGTTAACAAATGACACATATTACTTTCTTATAGTGTAAAAATAGTGTAAATTTAACCGAATGATTCTGTATTAATAATCTGAATTTCATTTAAATTTTTGATTTGTAATATCCTAAGGAATCTATATAAAAAAGTTATAAATTAAAAAAACTGGATAAAATTCGGATTATGGATTCTAGATCATAATTTCTCAAACTTTGAGGATTTGGAGCTACACTTTGTTGGTCAACGTCTCACCTTTTAGTCAAATGTTAGTCTTTCAATTGGAAAAAAAAAATCTGAAACATCGAAAACCCTGGTTCAGGTGATCTTTGTCCCTGGTTCAGTATATAACCATACACACCCCTGCATGTGTTTTTCGCACATCGTATATACTTACATACCCACCAATATAATGGCAAAACCAACTTGCATGTCATATCTTTCCGTAACCACTATTTTTCTTCTTCTAACAGTGTCTGCTTCTTTTGCAGCACCACCTACATCAAAATCCGTTTATAACAGTTTCCTTCAGTGCCTAACAAAACAAACAAAGTCATCATCAACCAACATCTCCAACATAGTATTTTCCCAAACCAACCCATCTTTCTCAACCGTTCTCCAAAACTACATTCGCAATGCACGTTTCAACAAAACCTCGACCCCTAAACCCTTAATCATAATCACACCCTTTGAAGAATCCCATGTCCAAGGCACTGTCATATGTGCCAAGAGCATTGGGATCCGAATCAAGATCAGGAGTGGTGGTCATGATTATGAGGGTATCTCATACATCTCTCATTATTATCGTGAACCTTTTATTATACTTGACTTGTTCAATTTCAGGAACATATCTGCCAATGTAAACAACAATGTTGCTATGATCCAAGCCGGTGCTGTGCTCGGCGAAGTTTATTATAATATTTGGAAAACAAGCAGAGTTCTTGGCTTCCCTGGTGTGGTGTGTCCCACCGTTGGCATTGGTGGCACTATAAGTGGAGGAGGGTATGGTAATATGTTAAGAAGATATGGTCTTTCTGTTGATAATGTTATAGATGCACAGATTGTTGATGTGAAAGGGAGACTTCTTGATAGAAAATCTATGGGGGAGGATTTATTTTGGGCTATCAGAGGAGGCGGCGGAGCGAGTTTCGGCGTTGTGATATCCTATACTGTTAATTTGGTTCCGGTTCCTGAAACCGTGACCGTTTTTCGAATTATGAAGACTTTGGAAGAGAATGCAACTGATCTTGTTGTGCATTGGCAAAAGGTTGCTCCAACCACAGATGACAGGCTTTTCTTGCGGCTGCTATTGCAGCCTGTGACTTCGAAGGATGGGAAAGGGACTAAAACTATTCGAGCCTCGGTCGTGGCTTTGTTTCTTGGAGGAGCTGATGAGGTTGTGTCAATCATGGGAAAAGAGTTTCCACAGCTTGGGTTGGAGAAAGAGGATTGCAAAGAAACGAGTTGGATTGGTTCTGTTATTTGGTGGCATGATGATGAGGCTTTTGACAATGGTGCAAAGCCAGAGACCCTTTTGGACAGGAAGCTCAACTCAGCAAGGTTTCTTAAGAGGAAGTCTGATTATGTTCAGAAAGCTATTTCCAAACATGGGTTTGAATCCATATTTAAGAAGATGATTGAGTTGGGAAAAGTTGGTTTAGCTTTCAATCCATATGGTGGGAAAATGGCTGAGATTGCAGCTGATGCTACACCATTTCCTCACCGTGCAGGGAATCTGTTTAAAATGCAATATTTTGTGAACTGGGATGATCCATCAGATGCTGCAGCAAAGAATTTTACAAAGCAGGCTAAAAGCCTTTACAGTTTCATGACCCCTTTTGTGTCCAAGAATCCAAGAAGTGCATTTTTAAATTATAGAGACCTTGATATTGGTATCAATCACTTTGGTAAGAATAGCTTTGAAGAAGGGAAGGTTTATGGTGCCAAGTATTTCCGTAACAATTTTGATAGGCTGGTGAAGATTAAGACCGCAGTTGATCCTGATAACTTTTTCAGGAATGAACAAAGTATTCCAGTAAAGGCATAGACCATAGAGAACCATACAATGATACATTATATTAAAGCATACCAGTGAACGAATATAGGCTCGTGTAAATGATTTGCATAACAATAATGTTATATAAATAAACATCAATATTTAACATTTAACTTTTTTTAGAAAATAAAAAAAAGTTATCCCAAATCTTCATGCTTTTTAATTTTTTTCTCTTTTTTATTTTCTAAAAAAATAAAGTGTTGGATATTGATGTTAGATTTAAAGTGATGTTTGTATAACTAACATTATTGCTTGGTATAATACCTAACCGTCCTTATTATTATTGTGTAAACTTTTGTCACCTCACTTATGATTAAGTATACCCTACTCATTTTTTTATTTCCAATTTTATTCTTAAAAAAAAGAACCATTGTTTTTTTTCCTTCCCCTCTCCCTCAACCCCACCCCACCATCCTCATTTCCTTCCATCGTAACCCCAATCCTCCCCAAAGGTTTGCAGTTTCTTCTTTTTTTTTTTAGGGTTTTCTTAACCTCAGTCCTTAGGGCTGAGGATAAGAACCTAAAAGTGGATGTATTTCATTAGGAAGTGTTGTATTGGTAAAATAAAAAGACTTTGTATTTATTTTTTCAATGAAATACATCCACTTTTAAGCTCTTATCCTCAGCCCTAAGGGCTGAGGTTAAGAAAACCCTTTTTTTAACGTTATGTCAAGGTTGTAAAATATATCTCACTACTTAAGAACAATCTTGCGTTATGAGGTATATCTCTAGACCTAGATGTTGAATTTATATAAAAAAATGAACAAACTTTGGTATAAACACGAAAAAGATAATGTCAAATAACTCCAAGTATAATCTAATTAACATTTCAGCTTTTAGAAATTTTAATGTCTAGGTCATGAGGTATACCTCACTACATGAAAAAGAGTCGGTATTGAAATAAACCTCACGACCCAAATTTTTTTTAGGTAATAGTCAAGTGTATCTCACAATTCCAACGTAACATAAAAAAAATTGCAATCTTTTTGGTCTTTTGGGGATGGTCGGGGTTGCCATATGAGGAAATGGGGAAGGTGGGGTTTGAGGTTCTTGAGTTTGATTGAGGGAGAGAAAAGATGGAACGGGAAAGGGAAGACTTTAATTTTTTAAGGGTAAAATTGGATATAATAAAGTGATTAAAGTATGTTTAGCTACAAGTGGAGTGACAAAAGCCTCATTCATTGATATAAGACCCCAGATCCAAAGTGTATGACGATCCGTGATAGAGGGCCATTTAATCTACTCCAAGCCCAACCCATCGAACACAACTGAACAAAATATTCATACATGTTCTATATAAATCATGATATGTTCTAAGTATTAACCAATGTGGGACTAACAATTTCCCTGCATCTGCTTGTCTTCCCTGCATTATTTGCTCTTTAAGTTGCTATCCCCCGAAATTTCCAGCTAGTACCCTCCCAATGACATGCAACTATCGTAGGGTGATGACTGACCAGAGAGGGAGCATAAATATAAATAATTCCATACATGGAACATACAGTGGAAAAAAAAGCATAATTATATCCTTTTTGACAGAAAGGTCCAAATTGTATTATTGTGTTCATAGGGTTCTGCAGAACTTCCCTCAAGTTATGATCCTCCATATTTGGATGTATTAGTTTTAATAATTTAATACATCCAATTATCATGAAACAAATTATTCACATAGCTCTTATTAAGATCGCAAATTTGTATCAGATACATGTTCCAGAATGAAAACGCAGAGGAAAGTTACAAGAAGAAGATAAGTTGCTTGTGGTTCTATTGAGTTGAAAAATAAGTAATATCACTGCATAATGTTTGATTGGACCTTCTCTAATAAAAATGGAAGGCCTTTATCTAGAAAGTTAGCCTCTATATTTCCTCAAGTAATGGATTAGCCTTCACTGCATAAGTTAGCCTTTAACTTGGCTCATCACAAATAGAATATGCGATGCACATTCTTCCTTCGATTGTCGCATGGCCAAATACAGCCATATATTCTTTCTCCTTGCATTAAATGAAGCATGAATTAAATGGTTTGCATATTCTTTTTCTTTTTCTGCCGTTCCATTCAGTTTCTTTCGCTGCTTAACATAAGGGTAGCTTATCATGGTTTGAAAATTAAGCAATTAAGTAGATGCAAGGAAATTGTTAGTCCCACATCGGCTAATGCTTAGACGATATCATTGTTTATATAGACCATGTGTGATTTGAATCCTAACTACCTTGGATGGCTTACATGGAATAGAGGTTCTTTTTCCATGTGACTGCCAACTCGGATCCTCATACACACTTGGCATCCAAATATTTTGAATATTTAAGGACTAAGACCGGTCAAATAAAAAGATAGGGATTAAAAACAAAAGACGGTCATCTTTCAGGGACCAAAAACTTAAATAAGCCAAATATAAATTAAAAACATTTAAAATTTTCTCCATTAAAATGGAATTTATGATAAAAAAAAGAGTGTTAGATTATAAACCCCTATTTCTATCCTCAAACCCCATATTTTAACGTGAAATTACTAAAGTACCCCTAACTATTATTAAAACATAACTTCCACACTCTTCTTCTCCTTACCGTATGTTCCACCTTTCTTCTCACTCTTTCTTCTCCAACCATTGTTTTCTTACTCTTTCTTCTTCACAAACATTGAAAATCCCTCTCACGTGTTTTTTTTGTTCGTGTTGTGGGTTCCTCCTTACCCATTCTCTTCTCACTGTCACGGTTGGGGTCAATTTCTTCTTCCTCTCACGTTCTACTGAAAATCACAGGCCATTGTTAAGGATAAGTGAATGATCTGTGGCTGCATATATAGCAGGAATTGTTGAAGAAGAAAGCGGGAGGTGAATGAATCCTTGTTATTTAAGTAAGTTTGAATGATCTATCCTTCAAAGTGAATGATCTGTGGCTGATCTGTCCCTCATCAAAGTGAATGATCTGTGGCTGCATATATATAGCAGCAAATTGGCCAACTATTCCCAGACCCGGATGTTGAAAAAATAAGTGAAATTCGGAGATCTACTTGTCGGAATTGCCATTTCAATCACTAAATTGAAATTATAGTTTCCGAGAGAGTGGCATCAGAATTTTTGGTCAAATTCCGAGAGGCCCGAGTCGGAAAATTTTAGACTGAAAAGTCGGAAAACTTTCATGCAGTTAAAAAAAACCGTACGTTAGTGATCACCAACATGAATACTACTCCAATGATGCACCATATGGGAATAGTAAGTTTCTATAATTGGTAGAAAGGGGTTTGGGGATAATAAATAGGGTTTGTATTTTATTATTTTTTTTATTAAGAACATTCTGATAATTTTAAGTCTAAATTTGGGGTTTGGGATATAATGGGGATTCATAATCTATTACTCGATAAAAAATGAGCACTCCTTCATAATTGTGGTCCGTGAGCATAAAGCCCAAATGTAAACCATGATTGGGCCCAAGATAAAAATGTCCATGTTCATAATAATTGTTTGCATATACGACATTACATATCATGTTATCGATATTGTGCATCCAATATCTAATGGTCATATCGATAACGCAATTCATGGTTATATTTTCCTAGTGAAGATATGCTTAAAAAGTACCATCGCATCTAGATAGATTATATGGTCATATGGATCTCTATGATAGTGTACTTCTTCGCCGTACCTTATGATAACTAAAACCGCAAGGTGAGTCCATCACTCCCAACACCTAAAGTTAAATTAATAAATAAAGTTAATTTGAGTAATGCCAAAGACCGATACTAAGATTACTAAGACTTGCTCTATGCCACTGACTTACTACGGTTAGACTTATTCAATTGCATGTCTTGGTCAAATTGGCTAGATCATCATATTTATTCTAGAAATGGGAATTTTTTTAAAAATATTGAAGGGATCAAATTTTTTTACTTTCGGTTTATGTCCATAACTTTTACCTACTGAAGAATGTGTGACATCGATCAATATGATGATGGTATTAAAAACAAAATAAGGTGCTTATGTTGGAGTGGACCCAAACATTCAAATTTCATCCACAATTATAGGTGCTGAATTGGTACAGACAATTGAAACAATATTTGAGTCAGCAAGGCATATCAAAAAGTTTGCTAGAAAATGTCACTAGTCTTTGGTAGATTCCAAAATAATGCAAATGTCACACAAATTTTGCTAGAAAAAAGTTTAACAAAAAGTAAATGGCTAAGAAAGCAAACTGAGTGTGCATCAAGGCATATGCCAAGAAGATCCTTTCCTCCACTTTCTCCTTTCAACCTACAAAAGCCACTAATTAGACCAACATGTTTCTCTCACTTGAGCACCACTATTATTATCAGCTTCTATTTGCTTTCATTAGCAACCATTTCAGCTCCAACTCTTATTTCTTCAAGCCATGTTAAGATGAATCTCATGTTCAGATTTCGGGATGGCTATTGCAGCAATGGTGACAGCAAAGGAGCAAAAGGAGGTCGGTGCTCTTCATGTGTTAGACCTCCTAGCTAGTTAGATCAAAGTTTATTTTAAGCTGAAAACCTTAATCTAGCAGGGCAACCTTTGATCCTTTGGCAATGTATCCTATATCATATATATATATATATATATATATATATATATATATATATATATATATATACACACACATATATATATATATATATATGTATGTATGTAGCATTATGAGATCTCGATGTAAGAAATATTCGAAATTACAGTAGTTATTTTCAGTTTTGAACTCAGGTTAATTTAAAACTTGATTATCATTATGATATGTTATTTAATTTTTTTCGTAAAACAACATAACTTATATATATTTTCCGTGTGCATGTAAGATCTTTCTTGCCCCCTATATGTATTGCAAAGATTTACGGGTTAACTCTATGTTGAATAATAATATAGATTTTGTTCACATATGAATCGACCATTTTGTTTCCTATATTTATATATTTTATTGATGTAGTCATTTTTTTGTATTTGGATTCGGCATCCATAGTGATCCAATATATTTTGACCTTTTTCATCGGAAAAGTTTAATTCTATCCTAATAGTCCATTTGATAATATTTTTTTTTCGTTATATTTAAATACGAAATGATTCTTTGATCTCTGTTAAAATATTGAGAGAATCATAACAAATAGATCGCCGTTAAACAAATCCAATTAAATATGATCTTAATCAACAAAATAATCTCTTGATTTTAAAAGCAAAATTCATTTCATTAAAAGATAATTAATCTTGAGAATAATATAATTTTTTATAGGATATGGAAAGAGTTTTGTCACTTTTCTAATGCTGTCAAACTCAAATTTGAATTAAAACAAAATATTGTAGTGTTCGAATACATACTGGATAGTTTATATCGATAAAAATAATATGAAAATTATTGCAAAATCGTGTAAAAAACAATTTATAAAGATATTATATAAGTTTACATATATAGCTTTAGAAAAGATGATAACTGTAGCAATTTTTATGTACGTATATATATATATATATATATATATATATACTAGCTATATATGGAGTGTTAGAGGCTAGCTAGATGATGAAAGTTATGGAAGAGACCTGTGAACTTATGAAGGAGGGAAAGATATATGAGAGGTGGGATTTGGAAGGGAGCCAAAGTAAAGGACATATGAAAGGGAAGACAGGTGGGGAAGTGATGAAAAGGCAGCAAGGTGGTATTACTAGCTACTGAGTTGATTGGTTCCCACAGCTTAGCTTGTTTCAATATGAAATAATTCTTGAGCATTTTGTGTACTCTTCCCGACGTTATCTCTTTTAGATTTTCACATGTAAAAGCTAAATTGCTTATCAAATCATTTAACTTATTTATTTGTTTTAAGATGGTTTCTAAAAAAAATAAAAATTTTAAAAAAATGGTTCTTCAAATTGTTTTTCTCATTATCATGGTCCATAATGTCAATATTTTATCAAAGTTGTCCGAATTAGAAGACGTGGTCGTTGTTAAGTCTTCAATATGGCAACCCTACAAGAATATGAAAATAACATGCCCGATCACCTAAATTGGATGACTGGATAACATAATTAAGATATTGACATTAGGTATTAACAGTGACAATAGGGAGCACAATTTGAAAAATTACTTTAAAATAAATAATTTAAATGATCAATTTAAAACAAGTAAATTACTTTTAAAAAAATCAAACAAGCAGTTAATCATTAATTTTAAAATGATTAATGGGTATAAAGATTTTTACACCATCATCCATCATTTATTTGTATTATTTTAATCTAGAAGTCAACGATCATAAACGAATGAATGATAAATAATGCACTGATTATGTAAAAAACCTTTACATTCTCAGTGCATTCTCCATTTTTTCAACTTTAAATATGAACTTTAAAATTGTTGGCATGTGCTGAAAAATGTTAAGAAAATGTCCTTTAAACACACTATTCTAGAGACATCTCACTCACTGGTCCACATCGTCTAAATTTTTTTAATTGAATAGGTTTGGCGGTAGGATTTTGGAAGGAAATGTGCATTTTTTTTTAAATTAAAAAAATAACCGTCATTTAATAATGGTAAAAAATTTCAAAAATAAAAAATTAAAAAATATTTATTTAATGATTTATATAACATAACAATCAATTATCAAATAACTAATTTAATACATAATCCATCACAATTCAATTCAAAGTTTGCAGTTTTTTAAGTTTATTCAATAATTACTGAAGAAAAAAAAATATCACTTTTTATAATCTTTGTGGGAGAGAAAGAGTATGTATACGAAGCCACTAATGTCCAAACAACTTTAACAGTAAAATTTGATATTTTACAAGAAGAATAGGTGATGAACTATTACTAAGAAAAACAGAGTTTGATATGAATGAACTCGTTGTTAAAGGAAAATAGAGTTTCTATAATATATACAAGTTCAATGAAGTAAGGATTGCATTTCTGGTTGCACCCTTCTCACATCTCCAATTCTAGTGTTTGCAATATTATTGCCAGAGCTGAGTTTGAAAACTAGCCATGGCCAACATATATGTCTCACTTTATTATGGTTTTTGTGTTCCAGTTTCTTCTCTGCTTCCTCTAGTTGCTTGGTTAGTTCTTCAATCTGTTGACAAAGTTGAATTGCTCTACTATCAGCCAGCTGCAATGATTTCTCTGTTGCTTCTTGTGCAGCTATTGCAGTCATTGCAAGTTCCTCTTTAAGCTTTAATTTTCCATTTGATATCTCCAAAGCACCCTTAGTTTTGTGCAGTTCTTGTTTCAAAGCAGCCACCTTGTATATGGAATATTCACTTGTTATTAATAACCAAATCAAATATATAGATTATAGAGCAATTGCAAAACTAACTTAATAAAAAACATGTATTGCTTGGTGCAGATTGCATAGTGGTCTCCTAACTCTTGCTTAGTATACTGTAACAATTTTCCAATTAAAACAACATAAACATTGAAAAAACATTGCATTGAATAGGTTCAATTATAATGCAAAAAAAAACAAGGATAAAAAAAACGCTTGTGATTCATATAGCAGGAATGAAAAAAGGTTGTACCAATTTGTTATGCTCTTCAATCTCATTCTTTCCAGCTTCAACTTCCAATTCACAAGCTTCTTTCCATCTAGTAACTTCTTCCTTTGCTTCTTCAATTTCCATAAAATATTCCTCTACCTTTCAGCATCCAGGGAAAAAGGATTAATCTAGTGAGAAGGAGGGTTTTAATATGTAGGGGGAATGTTTATTTATCACATTTCTTGATCAAGTAGGTGAATACCTTATGAGCCAAAATTCGCTCTCTATCTTCTAACTCCTTAATGCATAGTTTGTTTTCCACAATTTCTTTAGCTTGTTTCTCTGTGAGACACCGGAGGCGCTCTGTGTCTAACCTGGCATGACGTAAAAAATAAATAATCCAAAACTATGCAAGATGAACTCAACACACTCAAGAACTGCAGTAGCAAGGTATGTAGTTCCGTGAAAACAAGGCAAAATTACTAAATTTTTAACCTAAAAATAACTTAAGGGACTAATCTAGTAGTTTTGCCTACAAATAAAGTATGATCAAATAACCATATTAAATTATTAATCTGTCATATAAGGAAAAACTGAACAAACTGGTCATATTTTATGCTCTCCAGGAAATCATGCAGTCTTCTCAGAAGAAATCCACATCACTATGATGATTGATGGACAATAATGCATGGTTCTGTAAAATTAGATGGGGAAAAAAAAATACCTAGATTCTTCCAAGGATCTTCTTAGTTGAGTGATTTCAAGGCGTAGATTCTTCATTATACTTTCCACTGTTGAGGCCTTCAAAATGAACCATAAATTTTAGAACATGCTTACCTTTTGCAACACTTAAAGACATGGGAAATATAAACAAATCCGATGCTTACTCAATAGATGGGCACTATGAGTTAGTATATATAAAACGAAAAGAAGTGAATACATTGAAGTCTCTGCTAACAAATTCACAGTATTGTATTAATAAGTTGTCATCTAAATTCTAATGGTACTTCATTTCATGCTTAATCAAGGAACAATACTTATAACCTTAGTCCTAGCAGTGCTTATGCATGCTATCTTTGGACTTCTATCAACTTTTGAACAATGTAACCGTATTCATTTCTCTATCTGCATCTCTGGGTTACTTTTTTTTTTTTTTTTATCATCTTTGAATACACACATTTAAAAAATATACATATCTTAAAGTCAAATAATTTGTTTTTAATGAAATACTATGCAACTCTATTTTGGATGAAATGATGTAGCATACCCCAATAATATATATGGAATTAAAAATGGCATGAACATATACCAGACTGACAACAATTTCCTCTTCATCATCACATGAACATGATCCACTAGTATCTGATTTATTAGCTTCTGTGGGTTGCTCATTAGTACCAGCAGTAGTACCACTGCCCTTCATGAATCCAAACCCAACTCTCTGCCATCCGAGCTCAGCAAACTGCAAAAGGGGCATCCTTTTATTATTATTATTATTATTATTATTTCTCTTCTCGAGTGTGCCTTTCTCCAACAAAGCAATCCTGAGCAAGTTATTAATATCCTTATTCTCCTCAGTCAAACTGATCAAACCAATCTCCCACTCTCTCTTGTACTTATCCACCTTTGATTCCACCTCATTTGCAAGCCCTGACACTAACCTTAACTCTTCCAAAAAAAACACCCTTGATTCTGAATATTCCACAGAAACCCTCTCTTTGACAAAAGTTTCATCATTATTTTTTTCTCCCAGCTCTGCTAACCCTGCTAGTATTCTGGTTAAGGTATCCTTGATTGAAGTGAGAGATTCCAAAGCTTTAAACATAGTCAACCCATCATTTCTAAGTTCTTTCTCCGTACTCTCCAATCTTTGAACTCTTGAGGGATGAGAGGGTTGTTGATGCATGTTGCAAAGAATAGTAGCTAGGTAGTTAGGGGATTCTTCTTCGTTATGAGATAATAAGTACTGATCAAGAAGATAAGGAAGGGGTTGGAGTAGGAGTTGGAAGAAAGAAGAGGAGAGTTTCAAAACTAACTTTCAACATAAGTGGAATAGTTGGTAACTTGGTATGTGTAAAGGTGATTGAGGTTTCAAGCTTTGGCGGGGTGAGTCGTTAGTTGTTGCAATTATTACGGTCTTAATTAATTAATTAATTAATTAATTTATTTATTATTATTATTATTATTATTATTATTATTATTATTATTATTATTATTATTACTCCCTCCAGTCTTATATATAGGGCACCTCTAGAAGAAATCTTTGGTCCCATATACATGACACTTATATTTCCTATGCATCATTAATTGTTTTTTTTCTTTTTTGTCCTTATTAAATGTTTTGACTAATTATGTTTTTTTTGTTATTAAGTAATGAATATGAACTTTCCAAATAAAGTGGAGAGGTAAAATTGTAATCTTATACTCCCTCCTATCCTATATATAGGTCACATTCTAGAAAGTTTTTTTGGTCCTAATTATAAGTCACTTTATATTTTCTATAAATCATTTATTGATTTTTCTCTTTTTTTGCCCTTATTAAATGCTTTGACTATCTATGTATTTTTTGTTGTTCATTAATGAGTGCGAATTTTCCAAGAAAAGTTAAGGGGGTAAAATTGTAATGTTACAATATATTGTTATAGAATTCATAAAACCAACCACTTTCCTTGGTATGTGTAATTCGGTTAAGTATGCCATATAATAAGGACTAGAGGAAGTAATATATTCTCATAAAATTCACAAAACTAATCACCTTCCTTGGTCCGGGGAATATATAGCACCGGAGGGAGTATTATTTTACACTTGCTTTACAATTTCATTATATGAACAACACGAAATTTAATAAAGATGATAAAAAAATGTAAAAGTAAAAAAATTAAAGAGTATATATTCAATGATTTGTTTAACCGATTATTATATAATTAATTTAATACATTTAGTATCTATCAATCAATTATAATTCAAAATTTATAATTTTTAAGTTTTTTCATTAATTAATTTACTTTAATTTTAGTTTTGATAAAAAAGATTGTTATTTTTTATCATTATTATACAACGGAGGAAAGAAGAGAGCATTCAATCTCTATAAAAAATCTTAATTAAGTTTTAGAAGGAAATGTGAATTTTTTATTTTAAATTAAAACAAAAGATATTCAATGTGTATAAAAAGCTTAATTAAATTTTAAGGTATTGCTAACCAATATCTTAAAGGCATTAGTTAAAGAATCCATTAAAAAAAATTTGTATTGAAAATCTAAGTTCACTATTTTTTGATATTTTAAATTCAGCATTTATAAGATAAAACTATCTTTTTTTTTCTTTTTTTTACAAAAACTATCTTTTTTTTTTCTTTCTTAATCAAAGCACTCTTTAGCATTTTACAAATTTTGATAAAAAATTCAACTTATAATATTGGAACTTGAAATTATACATTAATCTTGTGCAACGGACGGGCTTAATAACTAGGAAGTCCTAATTTCTGAATGTTGACGGGTTGTTAATTACTTCCTCCGATATTACTCTCTCTCATATGTAATGTTGTTTTAGCATTTGTACTATGTTTCATAAGTTATGTTGTTTTATAAACCCAATACATAATTAATGTTATTTTTTCAAACACACTCCTATTTATTATACTCTCTTTTTTACTTCCAATAATTTTCTCTCTCTTCAATAATGATTATATATGGGCATTATAGTCAAAATATAACAAATCCTTACATCATTTAACCATTTCTTAAAATTAGTGCATAACCTTAAAACACAATAAATATGAAATGGAAGGAGTAGCTTATTATAGAAGATACTTAATCGAATTACACATATTAAAGAAATTAGTTAATTTTATGAATTATATGTGAATACATTGTAACATTACAATTTTAGCTTCTCAATTTTTCTCGTAAAATTTACATTCATTAATAGGCAAAAAAAAAATATAGTTAAAACATTTAATAAGGGTAACAAAGAGAAAAAACAATAAATGATGCATAAAAAATATAAATGACTTATAATTAGTACAAATTTTCTAGAATATGACTTATAATAAAGATCGAAGAAAGTACTATTTATGTAGAGATTATAAAATCAGTTATTTTGTTTTTTAAATTTTTATTCAAAATTGATGTTATTAATTACTTTGATGTTAATTTTCATTGTTCTTCAAAGATCTCCACAGTTTTTTCTTAGGGTCCTTATACTGTACTAAACGAGAATGGATGAGTTCCTATACTAATTGTTTGTCACCCACTGCATCCGGTTGTGCGTGTATTCAACAGGTTATTTATTTTATTTTATTTTCCATTGCTTTTTTACCTTTTTGACCCTCAAGGAACGAATGAATCATCCACTACAATGCTTGTTCATGGAGTTCAAAAGGTCAATGAACCTCAGAGACATTCAACATGTTACAGTTGAATCACCTAACAAAACCCATTTATCTGGCGCAGCTCATTATCTCATAACTCAAAGGTAGTTGCAGACACGGCGATGGGTGCTCTCGACACGATGGCAAGTCCTCTTAATATGGTGGCAGGTGCTATTGACACAGCAGTGGGGCAACAAATTTGAACTTGTATTCCAACCTATTCTAAATCTTATACTAAACAAAACGTATTGAATATTGGGTAGTAAATCACGAGAATTAGAGCTTGCACAGTGCTCGTCAATGGCGAAATCTTCCACGATAATTAAGCTTGTTTCACATGAAAATATTCATAAAAATTGGGGTTTCTGTGTTTAATCTCTTAGACATTGTTTTTTTAATTAAGATGGCATAAAACTTGTGCTCTAATAATATGAGATTAATTGAGATATCCGTTTTCCAGACCCGGTTGTGTGCCAACTGGTGGCGGGTCAACCTGCTGGAGGTGGAAGAAAGTGTTTAATATTATATTTATAAAAAAAAACAATGGGAGAGGAGTACCCATGTTTCATAAAAAAAAAAGTACTTCCTTCATCTCATAAGTAAAATGGCTAAATGAGCATAATTTATGGGTTAGAGGGAGTAGTTAATATTGTCACTAGTATTGAAATTGATAATATTTGATATTGATGCAACATACATTGAAGAGAGATTGAAGATGAAAAATAAATTGTAATAAATAAAAATATACTCTCTCCGTTCCTAATTATAAGGTCCTCTTGGGTAAAAAAAATATGATCCTAAATATAAGACCTTTCAAGTTTTTTTTCTTCAGGTATTTAACTAAACTAAGTTAGCATATTAAATATAGCATATTAACTACCTAAATTTACCACCTACACTCAAGAATATAAAAGAATAAATACGATGAATTACAACAGGATCTTATAAATAGGATCGTGGGAGTACTCTCTCCAGCTCAAATTACAAGTAAATTTAAATAATTTTACAAATAGGATTAAATTTTTTATTAAAAGAGTCTTACATATCAAAAAAAATATTCTAATTTATTTTTAATATTTATTTTACTTTTAATTATTTTTTAATATTATTTTCACAAAAAAATTAACATAAAATATGCAAGTTTATAAAAAAAAACTAAGGGGACGACCCCCAATAAAAAAGCCCACTCTCTGGTAAAAATCCAAAAAAAAAAAATAAATAAAACCATAGGGGTGCTTATTTCGTGCACCTGGGCTACTCGGGAGTATTCCAACTTCAGGTAGCCGGTTGTAATCATCATCCCCCATTCTGCCAAACAAACCACAGTCATGGATTAAGGGTTTGTATTGGTACTCATCCATTATCGATGAGTACTCCATCCGTTTCCTTTTTCTTATCTACTCCATCTGATTTTATTTATAAAAAAAAAAATATTTCATTAATGGTCTTAAATATAAGAAAAAATTAACCAACTTTCTATTCTCAATTCAACTATTCTTAAAATATGCATACAAAGTGATTATAACATTTAATTTTTGTTTCATTCCCAATACAAATTTCCTAAAATAGTCAATTTTTTTTAATTTGAAAAAATTAAATGCATTAAATTAACTTTCTTAATACCGGTGCCGCCGATAGTTATTTTTGTTAATAAACAAAAATGGAGTGAGTACTCTTTCACCCACCCACGAAAAGGTAGCATCGAGAAACACACTGTAGTAGAGTATTTATTACTCCCTCCCTTTAACAAAGTATATAGAATTTACAGAGTTTTTGTCTCATATTTCATACAACATGTATTGTTTTTCTACAAAAATCAATATATAATTAATGTTATTTTTTCCGATACACCCTTATTTATTACATTCTCTTTTTCATTCTGAATATTTTTCTCTCTCTTCAATAATAATTATATATGGATTTTATAATCAAAATACACCAAATTCTTACATCATTCAACAATTTCTTGCAACAAGTGCATAACTTAAAAAACACAGGATATGAAAGGGAAGGAGTATAAGACAGTGGACACATTTAAGAAAAAAAAAAGCAAGAAAGGTCACCAACTATCTGATCTAAGAATAGGCCTAACATCTGAAGAGCTAGTTTCACCATTGATAATGGGCATTGTATTTGATGTAGAATATTCATATCCATCAAAGTGTTGGAACTCTTCAATTCTGGCAAGCTCTATTTCTTCATGGTTTTGATTTCCATTAAATTTTCTATCCAGCCCACCTCGGATCCTTTCTAGTTCCATTGTGACTTCTCTCATTGTTGGTCGCTTTCTGCCATTCAATTCTAAGCATGCATATGCAAGATTGGCAACTCCAATGATATGTTCTTTCTCTGCTTCCGTTGCCACTCTTTTGTCAATGATGTCAAACAGATTATTCTCCTCCATAGAGAGAGCAAAACAAGATGCTAAATTCTTGGCTTCCTCTGAGCTAATGACAGATATCGGCTTTTTCCCTGTTAAGAGCTCAGCAAGAACTACTCCAAAGGCATAGACATCACTCTTATCTGTGAATTGACTAGTATGAAAATATTCAGGATCCAAGTATCCGAAAGTACCTTGAACTACTGTGGTAAGGTGTGTGGCCTCTATGGAAATTATTCTGGATGTTCCAAAGTCTGCTACTTTTGCCCTGTACTTTCCATCCAAGAGTATATTTGTTGACTTGATGTCTCTGTGATAAATGGGCTGAGATGCAACTGAGTGCAAGTAAAATAGAGCTCCTGCGATTTCCGTTGCAATTCTCAAACGCATATCCCATGTCATTGGCAAGTCCTCATTTTGGCCATGCAAATATTCGAAAAGGTTGCCATTGGGAATGAATTCATAAACAAGCAAAGGGATTTTGGTCTCCAAACAACATCCTAACAACTTAACCACATTTCTATGGTTAATCTGTGAAAGGATAACAAACTCATTGATGAATTCTTCAATCTTCCCATGGACCCTGAACTTTTTTACTGCAACAATTTTACCATCTACTAGCATGCCTTTGTATACTGTACCTTGACCTCCCTTTCCAAGAACTCTATTCACATTAAAGTTATCGGTGGCTCTTTCTAAATCCGTTAAGCTAAAAAGAATAGCTCTGTCAACATTTACATCTCCAGAAGACAATCTTTGTTGTAGCAACAAACCACCATTTCGTTTAAAGAAGATTTCTTTGCGTTTCTTTATCACTGTTTTCCATGTGGTTTTACCCAACCACAATAGACCAAAGAGTAAAATGATTGATCCAAGGCTTGAGGAAACACCTAAACATTTGGCAAAATAAAATAAGAGAATAATTGTTTTTGTTGATTTTTAGTGAAAATAAGAATAATAGTTGAATAGATGTATATGAGAAAAAATAACTTAATACATGAAAGATAACAAATACTCCCTCCGATCCTATATATAGGACATACTTAACCATATTTCTCGGATCAAGAAAAGTAGTTAGTTTTATGAATTCTATGGGAATATATTGTAACATTACAATTTTATCCTCTCAATTTTTCTTGAAAAATTCACACTCATTAATGAACAACAAAAAAGACATGCATTTAATAAGGGCAAAAAGAGAAAAAGCAATAAATGATGCATAGAAAATACAAAATGTCTTATATATAGGACCAAAGATTACTTCTAAAATATGTCCTATATATATATATATATATATGACCGGAGGGAGTATTAGATTAAATAATAGTTAAGATAATATTTTAATGAGTTGAAAAGTAATACATAATATTTTTAGTAGATCACTCTTTATAGATCACACACAACAACAATTCTCGTGGCTATTTATAGGCTTGAATCCACCGTATTAAAGAGTGGTTCCATGGGTTTTTCTCAGATTGAGGTTCAGGTGAACTCGAAAAGTGTTGCTGCTAATCTGCAGGGGGACCATATAGGGAGCACGTCTGGTGTTGCTCTAGTGAATCAGATTCGTTCCATGCTCAATCTCTCTTGGAATGTGAATGTGAGACATATTTATCGTGAGGCCAATCAATGTGCAGATGCACTGGCTAATCTTGGATGCATAAACAGCAGTGGAGTTCATTTTCTTGATACACCTCCTTCTCAGTTGCAGCAGTTGCTCCTTCTTGATGCTAGGAGGGGCTCAACATCTAGACTTATTCTGATTTAGTTTGTTTCTTACAAAAAAAAAAGAGTGGTTCTTTAACTTTTGTTTTGATTTCTAAACACTTATTCGTTATTTTAAATACAAGTCTTATACTAAAAATAACTAAAAACTTGAACCAATAGATCTAGATACATAGAACATTTGTATTATATAATTTTCTAGAAATTTGAATCACTTTTAACACTCTTAATTTTCAGCACTTAATTGTAATGTATTTTTTTTCTGTGAGTACAAACACCTGTGTTAGATATTGTTCGATGTGAGAATAGTTGGACTCTAATAATACATACAAATTAAAATGAATTTATCATATGCATATCCGAGTGATTGATCATTTGGATGTTGTATTCCAGGTATTCAAATAATACAACTCAGTTAGGATGACAATTGACACACTACCCATGGAGCGTTTTAGCATGGTTCCATGGTCAGAGCGAGGCTCAGCCATGGATCCTTTGACCAAACTTGTTACAATAGGTTAGCGTGGGTATTCAAACAAAAGTAACCGGTTCCTGAGCTGCTTGCGCAACTTCTTCAATACGGCAGTTTCTTCAAAGAGAAAATGGGTGTTACATGGTGTGTACTTTACACCGTTGGCACATCATTCTAATTTTTAATAATATTTAATAACCAAATTCCAAAAATATCATTATTGAACATCAGTTTTTAAAATATCAATAACATTTTTGTAAAAAGGGATTAATCTTCTGAGTTTTAATTGTTATGGCAATAATGATTTGTAAGAAGGGGTAGTTTTTAGAGACCATTGGGAAATATTGTTTTGAGCTTCTTTTGCAGACAGGGGAGTAGCTTCTTTTGCCTCTGTTTTGTCCTTTTGGCAGCTGCTGTGTGTATGGATCATTTCTGCTCTTCCAATATGGTCAGTGTAAAATATTTGATAGGGAAAGGAAGTAGGAAGTAGGAACTATGGAATATAACTATTGGATATTTATTTGGGTGTAGTGATGTGTTTTTGGTACCTTGTTTCAATTGGTGGAATTTTTTTTTTTTTTGTTGATATAAAAAATGAAAAACCCAATCGAGCATTTAAGTTAACAATGATTTGGATGGATGTTGCTGCTTCTTTACTTGGCAGTTGGCAAGAGTTACAATCATGCAAGTATATAAATAAGTTGTTTCACAATAACTTTGACTACATAACAGCTCTTTCCCCAATCGTTTTGCAATATGAACCGAATAATAATATTTCAAACATTGTGTTTATGCAATATTATAGTAAATTGTAAACAGCAAAGGTTTTTTTAATTCGGAAGGAAATTGACATTAAACATACCTAATATAATCCTCTTTACTGGCAATTGACTTTTCTCATTATGGAAGAACTCTCCTGATTCTGTAGCTGAAATATCAAAATCAAAACCAAGTTATTGATATATATTATTTTGTGGTGATTAGTAGAACTTTAACTTGTGACATGTGAATGAAGAAACTGAATAATGTTAGTCTAAGTTGCTGGAGAGGGATTATACCAGTGCAGCTTCCGGCAATGTAAGGATTGCCAGCAAAGCCCCCCTTGCATTCACATCTCCAACCCGAGGTTTTGTTATGTGAAGAAGATGTAACATTTGAGTGATAGCAATAGGAATCTGGAGGGAGTTTCAGAGTTGCATTAAGGAGAAACTCATTAAGAATCTCAAACTTGAGCACCGCAGGAACATACTCCATATTCCTTATATCAAACTCCTTAGAAGTCACACCACCACCATAATAATAACCATAATACATATAGTAGGGAGAACGCCGACAGTATTCATTCATAAGATACCAAGAAGGCCGGAGCCAACTGTCAGTTACAATAGCCGCATAACTACACTCAGGACTCGCTCTTTTTTTGTTATTTAGATCGGAAAGTGTTACGTTATATTCTGAAAGATAAGTGGGCAATGAATTCTCGCAGCACGACCCGCCATTGCATCCAGCTGCTTGGATGCTGACGTGGTTGTTGTTAACCTCTTTGTTGTCATAACAAATGGACAGACAACCACCAACTATCGAACCATTTGACTGCAAAAAAGCAAGCTTGTCGCAATTACCAACGGCCACAAATTTGTTATCTTCGTGGGAATACACACAAAGGACTTCCTCTCAGGTTTATGGCCGGCTTATTATTAGTTTTGCCACTGCAGTTCCAATGGAAGACTGGATTCATTATCTCAACCTGGCTTCTGCTCGCATCAATGTATGTCACCATCCGATTTAAAGATTTGAGGTAAGGTGTCTGACCATCTTTTGAAGTGTTTCTGCACTCTATTTCAAACCACGTGTCTGCATAACATTTTGGATATTTCATTCCAAACGGGTAAGGAATTGAGAAATCTCCACATGCTGAGTCACAACCAGGTTGTGCTATACTATAGTCATGTGGTTCTCGTGCAGATGCGAATGAATATATGGACAATATCATCATCAAAATGATGATGTGAAATGCTAATTGCAGAATCATTATGCTGAAACAATGATCCCAACTATTTGGCAGAGGGTGTGCACTGTGTATCTCTGGCTCTGTAAGTGTGTATCTATCTCAAATTGAAGAACTTCTTTTATACTCCTTGGGTTAATTTCACTTTATCAATCATCTTAGGAAAAAAATTTAATGTTTCTATTTAGTTGTCTTTTTTAAAAAATTAATGAGTATTAATAACTGTTTTTTACTTATATTTTTACATGTAAAATTGTAAATAGTTAATGAAATATTGTTAATGATAAAAACAATAACTAGTAAAATAATATTAATGATTATTGAAGATAAATGAAAGTTAAATATAAAAAAAAATTAATTATAAAAATTACTTATATCAAATAACTTTATTGATTTGTGAAATTATATTATAAAAATAGATAAATTAAAACCGAGAGTGCTGCATGTTATAATGATCTCATCGAATGCAAATATTGATTTATTAGCATAGATATTGTTAAGAGGAAAGTTGTTAGCATTTGTTTATTACGATAACACTTCTTAGCAATTATCATAATAATATTAAAATTAAAAAAGTATTATAAATTTAAATTATTTTTTCTCAAATATTTCAAGAATTACGTTTTTCTTAATAATATTTTATTAGTTAACAAGTACTCCCTCCATCTCTATGTAAGATTCAAAATTTCACGTCTTTTACGAAAGTTGGTTAATTTAGTTAATATATTGAAAATATGAAAATTTAACATGTATTTTTAAAACTACCCTTATTAATAGTATGAGAAATCTAAAAAGTATTAATTGATTATCATTGAAAATTAATATAAAATTTTATAAATACAGACAAAATAAAAGTATAAAAAAATATTATATTAATGGACAGTACACGAAGAAGTCAAATTTTGTCCGTGTCCACAAGACTTGCAACGGCTTGACCCAGGCAATTTCCCAGAAACTCTTTGCTACGATATGCATATATCAAGGCCACATAAATTATTACGTGATCTTGAATCATCATCATCTCATCTATCATTCATGTCAATTGATAATTTAACAATTATGAAAAATAATTATCAAAATCATTTGCTCTCTTTTATTTTTAATTTTTTTTCTTTGTGTTAAGTTTTTATTGACCTGGATTATAAACGAGGTAGTGATCCAGCATAAGTGATACTTCATGTATCACTTATTTTTTATTGTTTAAGAAAATGATTTTTGAATTAAATATACAGTATGTTATATGTTAATTCAATATTTTTTTTGAGTGATATATGAAATGACACGTAGATATTGACTCCTCAATTTTATATATTTCATTTATCTCACACAATGCTTTAGCATATATTAATTAATGCATATATATGTACATATATGTATGCACATATATAGGATTTATTGTAAAGATTAACTTATAGGAGTGAGTTTATTGTAAGCTGTGTAGATAATAGCGATGAATTTAGTTGAAAATTGTGGGATTGTAGTTAAAGATTATAGCTGTATATTACCTTATTGAAATAAAACTGTTTGATAAAACTAACTGTACAACTAACTGAAATTTATTAAATGATTTAAAAGATAAAATTTGACGGAGATATATAATTAAAATTAGAAAACCTGAGGCGCATGTGAATGGAGCAAGCCTTACTGGGAGCATCGCCCCCGAAAGGGCTCGACTGTGGTGCGAGCGATTAGTCACCCAGTTGCGCGGATGGATACCCTGGTTCATCCAAAAAATTAGAAAAAATAAAGGACAAAATTAAGATATAATTTATTGAAAACTCTTTTAATTTTTAGAAACTATGTCTACTGAAATTTATTAAATGATTTAAAAGATAAAATTTGACCGAGATATATAATTAAAATTAGAAAAAAATAAAGGATAAAATTAAGATATAATTTATTGAAAGCTCTTTTAATTTTTACAAAGCTACTAGACATAGTTTTCTAAAGTTAGTTACCAAAGATGATAAATTTTTTCTTTTTTAGGTTATAAACACCTTTTATTTATTTTTTTCATCAAACAGTTCTAGTAATTTATTGACCGCAAGATAAATCATAAATTTGTCTTATTAAACACAACCATAACTTACTGTGTACAATTTTTATGATAATTTTTTTTTGTCATAACAAGTATTATAACATTTTTATTAATAACATTTTATTACTTTTATTGCATTCTAAAAAATTAATGCGCACAAATGAATTAAAAAATATTTATTTATTTTTTCAATACAATTTTATCATTTATATTATATTATCCTACGAGTATTAAATGTATTGAATAATTCAAAAAAAAAATGGAATGCATTGAATAAAAAAGCAGTAATTCATTGGAGTGCTATATATTTCCTTCACAAAGAAGTCAAATTTTGACAGTGTGCACAAGACTTGTGGGATTGTGGCGACTTGACCCAGGCAATTTCCCAGAAATTCTTTGCTAAGATCGATAAGCATATATAATAGCCACTCAATTTTATATATTTCATTTATCTCACACAAAAATGCTTTTGCACATACTCCGTATTAATTAAGCCGTAGATATATATTCTCACCAATTTTTATTATAAGTCTCTTTAACTAATTTTTATATTCTTTAAGAAAATTAGTTAATATTAGTAGTGATATTAAAAATTGTAAGTATTTCGTATACTTTTTCAAAAGTACTTTTATTATTATTATTATTGAGAATAAAAAAGTGTTGAATGAATAAAGTATTTATGAAAAAAAGTAATTAATATCATTGAAAATTGAAAATAAGACTTATATTAAGAACAAAAGAAAATCTTTAAAAGAAGTTTATATATAGGATCGGAAGGAGTGACTTACAATATACAATCTTTATTATAATTTTTTATCAATAAAATTTTTATGATATAAAAATGTAAAATAAATTAAAATTTAGTTGAACTTTTTTTTTGTTACTTTTTTAAAAAAAAAGTTAAGTAGTTTATATTTTAATTTCAAAAATTAAATTTAAATTACCTTTTTTTTATAATCAAATTTGAATTAACTTTTTAAAAGGTCTTGGTTAACAAATTTAAATATAATATGAAGAATTTATCTTCCAGAATCAGTTCAATTGATAGAATTACGGAATATTAAATGTCAAACTTAAATAACAACACTTTCTCCAACCTTAAACAAAAATTGTCCATGTAATTTTTTTTAACTCAATTCTAAAATTTAAAATTGAAAAGAGTTGTGGACAAGAATTTAAAAATTACTTTTTTTTTTTTTTTTGGGAAAATTGCACTCACCTTTAAGATTTGCACTAATGACACACACACGCCCTCTAATTTGAAAAAGACAATCATTT
Source organism: Crotalaria pallida (assembly GCA_037953625.1). NCBI lineage: Eukaryota > Viridiplantae > Streptophyta > Magnoliopsida > Fabales > Fabaceae > Crotalaria > Crotalaria pallida. The sequence continues at coordinate 86,660,852 of CM075656.1, forward strand.
CCTCTCCTTAGTAATCAACATTGCACTTACACTCTCTCCTTATAATAAATGATTAGTTTATTAACGAAAATGTTATGCTTAATATTGAAAAAGACATTTATTTATACCCTCAAAGGACTCATCAGAGGACGTCTCATACGAATTTCAATTGTATTAGATGCATTTTTCTTTATAACAATAGTACGATATTTTTTTTTACAAAAAAAAAATAATTTTTTACATGAAAATATAATAATTTTTTATGATTTTTTTTACTAAAGACATATTCTTCTATACAAATTTTATTCAAATGATTTTAAAATAATGCAGAAAACCTAACATCAATATTGAAATACAAACTCTATATAAAAATCAAATCTGTTATATTCATATCCAAGTATCATAGGAATAATAACAAAATTAAAACATATGATATCATATTATATTCATGATGAACTTATATCCACTTAATTAACCATGAAAGTGTTAAAAAAGAATATTGGCTATAATAAGCATGTTAGCCCTACAAATCCCTAGTGTATATGCATTATAAATCTCACTACTTGACACAATTTTTGGTTGCCTCAGATTGGCTTGCAGAAATGACTTGGTTTGTCATTGCATTTTCTTGTTAAAAAAAAATTAATTTTATCATATTATTGTAAAAAAATGCACCAAATACATTTAAAATTTGTATGAAATACTTCTTGAGAGTATAAAAGTTTTTTTTTCCTAAGGGCTCTAAATGCAATGTTGATTGTTAAGGAGGGAAGGTGAGTGTCATTTTCCAAACTATATGAGGTGTCTGTGTCATCAGTGCAAATCTCAGGGGAGGTGAGTGTAATTTGCCCTTTTTTTTAATGAAAAACTAAACTTTTACTTCATTCGGTCTTTTTTATTTATCCTATCTCAAATAAAACACACCCTTTAAGAAATTTAATTATTATTCTAATTTTCAACATATTAATTATGTTTTTTTTTTTCCACTATAACCTTTCTCTTTCTATAATCATTAATTTTTCTCCACTACTTACTTAAACCAAGACCCATTGAATAGGGACAAACATGAAAAATGCTCCTTTCGATCCTTATTATTGGGCATAGTTAACCGAATTATACATGCTAAGGAAAATATTTAGTTTTATGAATTATATGAGAATATATTGAAACATGACAATTTTACTCTCTTAACTTTTCTTAAAAAATTTACACTCATCAATAATGAAAAAAATGTATAAATAATCAAAACATTTAATAAGAGAAAAAAACAATAAATAACTCATAGAAAATATAAAGTGGCTTATAATTAGAATCAATAAAATCTTCTAGAAAGTGACTTACGATAAAAACATGACGAAATAACATTTATTACACTCTTAATTTGAAATCCTCAAAAAGGCAAATAAAAAGTAACGAAAATTTCTAAAAAAATAAAAATTAAGTAATACTCCGTAAGGAACAAAAGGATTACATTATTTTGAAAAATAGCTTTGTGTCTTTAAATTTTTTTAATTATTTATCCTCGGTGATAGGTCAAGAAAATCCTAAAGAAAAACTAACAAAGAATTCATACAAACAATTTATTAATCCCTTCGTTTCATAATATAGATTTTTTAAAGTTGTGATATAAAAATTAAAAAGTGTAATTAATATGTTTTATATTAAAATTTTGTTATATTTTATTTTTTCATTTTACTATTTTTATAATTAATTTGTCCTTCATTATCTCTCTATAAAAATTAATAGTTAATTTTTTTTATAAAAAAATCATAATTAATATTGTAATGTATCAATATTTTACATTGTGGAACAAATTTTTTCTCCTATAAAATTTTTATTGTGAAACAGAAAGAATAAATTTAAGAGATAAAAAATGACTAAATTGTCACTTTAGTCCCTCACTTTGTAAGGAGCTTTCATTTTAGTCCCTGATTTTTCAATAATTCTTTTTTAGTCCCTCACTTTGAAAAAAGTTACTCATATTAGTCCTTGACAACGTTTTCCGTTTATAGACGTTAACGTCGCCGTTAATTTATAATATGGTATTTCATTTTAGTCCATAACTTAAAATTTTTAATTCACTTCAGTCCCTCACTATATCGTGTTTCATTTTAGTTCCTAACTTAAAAATTTTAATTCACTTTAGTCTCTCACTATAATAACAATGATGTTTCTTTCTCTTTTCTCTTGTAGTGTGGCTACCTTAAAATTTTGGTTATGACTTACTGTTGGTTAAGGACCAAGTGAACTACCACTTGACCAACCCACGTTGATTAATGTTTTATCTTTTTTCAAGTGATTGAATGTATTTTGGTTAATCATAATTAAAAATGTTTTTCTAACTAGCACTCTTAAAATACTGATTAAAAAATATAAAATAAATAAACAAATGGTTGGAAAACTAAGCTAATCGTTCGCGATATACTCTCTCTGGTCCTATATATAGGTCACATTCTAGAAAGTTTTCTTGATTCTAATTATAAGTCACTTTATATTTTCTATGCATCATTTATTGATTTTTCTCTTTTTTGCCCTTATTAAATGCTTTGACTATCTATATGTTTTTTGTTGTTCATTAATGAGTGCGAATTTTCCAAGAAAAGTTAAGGGGGTAAAATTGTAATATTACAATATATTCTCATAGAATTCATAAAATCAACTATTTTCCTTGGTATGTGTAATTCGGTTAAGTATGCCCATAATAAAGACCGAAGTGAGTACTATATATACTGGTCATTTTTAAAATAAAATACTGCTAATATTTTACTTATTTAAATAATATCAATATCCTAATTAAAATGTCTTTTAATTGTGTGGTGGTTGGCCTACGGTGTTGATTTGTGACCCCATTGTTGAGTTCAAGACAGAAGTCATTTTCGTCGAGGCAAAGACAGAATTGATTTTCGTCACCTCAAAAACGAAAAATATAATATTGTTAAAATATTTTTGTTATTGAAAATGTGAAATGTGGGCCAAAAACTCAACAATCGAACCAAAACTCAAATTCCTAGCCTAATTGGAATGAAAAGAAAAGCGGGGCTTGCCTGATTATGGGTGGTGGACCCCAAACTACCAAATTTCCATAAATCCTAATTTCTGAATGTTGACCGGATTCACTTTAATCATTTTTTACGAAGGTATTGCTAGCAAGTGTCATTTTGTTAAAGTTATTAAATGTGAAAAATAATCATAAGTTCACAATAATTTTTCTCTCAAAAGCTTCGAAAAATGCAATTTCCAATAACTCTATTCTACATTTGATTTCTTAAAAAGTGTCATTCATTTTCCTTTTTATAACTTTAACAAAAAAAAAAAACCTAATCTCAATAGCAACTTGAATCACCTCTTCTAACAATAAAAACTTCATCTCCTACTTTCAACCCTTTGTTTGGTTTAAGAGAATTTGGGAGAAGAAATTTTGGAGAAAGAGAAAATGAGTAGAAAACAAGATTTTACTCTATTTGGTATAGAAGAGAAAATGGGAGAAGAGACTTGATGTTCTGCTTTGTTTCTTATTTTTTTATTAGCAGTGTGTTTTTGTTTTTTTTATTTTAATTTTGATACAATTTTTTAATATATATTTTTAATCAAAATTTTTATTATGTAAAAATAAATTTAAATAAGCAAAAATATTTGGTTATGTTTGATGTTGAGAAAAAATATACATTTATTTTTGTTATGTATAATAAGGGTATATTTGTCTTTTAATAAATTTATTATTTTCTCTCTTCCCACTTTTCTCTCCAACCAAACAAAATGAGAGAAAACTTAACTTTTTTCTCTCAAATTTCTTCTCATTTTCACTCATAAAAAAAATATAAAATCTACTTATTTTCTTACCATAATCTCTCTTCCTTATTTCTCTCTTATCTTTTTCTCTCTTCCCTTTTTTCTTTCCCATAACCAAACAAAGTGGTAATCTTCATGATCAATCTAACCTTTTCTTTTTTTTTTTAATTTTATATCCAAGTATTCAAACCAACGGCATGCGATTCCACTGTAGGTTAGTCCGCTAGTGTAAAGCAATGCACCAAACCAGTGACCATACTTCTAAATTTGATGGAAATATTAAAACAACTAATGTTACGTATACATTTAGAATTGACATCTGGATCTATATCTTTTATATACAAAATATCATTGTTTTTTTTTTTATATAAGACAAAGAGATACATAGAGATGTAGATGTAGCACTACTCTATTAAAATATGTCTTTAATTAGAAGCTAATATTCTTTTTCAGGTCCACTAAAACGTGATGCTCCTCATGCTTTTCAGTTTTGGTAAGTCTGAGGCTTGGATGACAAATATGCTTGTATGATGATGTCCAGGATGAAATTGAGAAAAAAGATATTGCTGTTAAAATGGTAATCACGGTGATTAAAATGGGGAAACTAACACCGATTTTCATGATATTTCTTATCAGATCTATTGATAATGATATCCAAAGTATTTCGATGTAATATACGTACTATCATTTTTAATTTTTTGAATTCTGGTTTAAGAGACAACGTTTCAACTCTGATAACTAACTACACTCTCTTCCATCAAGGCATGCAAAACGAGACTATCAATAAAAGTATAACAAGTGAGATTCTCAAGAAGCATGATCATCAAGATATAAATAATTGATTGCTTGAATGTAAGAGTGTCTCTCACCATACCCATTGATATATACTCCGTAGTGTAGTTTTCTTCATTTCTTATTTGCTAAACTACAATTTATCTTGTCTTATCGTAAACATCTTTTAGCCTTTGCATTTTGGTGATTTTTTTAGCATCTCCTTGCTAGGTGATTTTGAACATTGACACTTTTTGGCATATATGATAGAGAATTAGAGATTTATCAGATTAACATCATGGTTTAACTAAAATTACTTTTCTGGTTGTTAATTACTTTTGTGGAGATTATAAACATCAGTTGTTTTTTTTTTTTTTAAACTCCTATCCAACTCAATGTTAATTACTTTGATGTTAATTTTCATTGTTCTTCAAAGGTCTCCAACAGTTTTTTCTTACTTACTCTCAGCCACCCACCAAAAGGTTTTTTTTTAAAAAAAATAAAAATAAAAATTCTTCTATCCAACTCAAAATACTTTAAAAGTAGCAAAATGTTACTGGATTTAGTTTATTTTAATTTTAAAGATTGAATTTGTCATACCCAAGTTGACATTCTTCATGTTTTAAATTTGTGTAGTAATTTTGTTGAGAATGAATAGGAGATGTTGCAAAATCCAGTAGGATGTCAATTGCAAAGAAGATCGAGTTCCCTGAGAGCTTCACTGGTAAGATTATTCTCTTTCATCCACAAACTGCAGATTGTGCATATTATTCCATTTTGAAACACTTTAGTGCTAATGATCAGATATGCTCATTCTGCTATATATATAACTGATACATAAAAAAAGATCTTTCATTATATGAAACTGGTTTTGTTTTTCACAAGACAAAATAAAGCAAGAAAAGTCACCAACTATCTGATGTAAGAATAGGCATAACATCTGAAGAGGTTGTTTCACCATTGATATTGGGCATTGTATTTGACGTAGAATATCCGTATCCATCAAAGTGTTGGTACTCTTCAATTCTGGCAAGCTCTATTTCTTCATGGTTTTGCTTTGCATTAAATTTTCTATCCAGCCCGCCTCGGATCCTTTCAAGTTCCATTGTGACTTCTCTCATTGTTGGTCGCTTTCTCCCATTCAATTCTAAGCATGCATATGCAAGATTGGCAACTCCAATGATATGTTCTTTCTCCGCTTCCTTTGCCACTCTTTTGTCAACGATGTCAAACAGATTATTCTCCTCCATAGAGAGAGCAAAACAAGATGCTAAATTCTTGGATTCCTCAGAGCTAACCACAGATATCGGCTTTTTCCCTGTTAAGAGCTCAGCAAGAACTACTCCAAAGGCATAGACATCACTCTTATCTGTGAATTGACTAGTATGAAAATATTCAGGATCCAAGTATCCGAAAGTACCTTGAACTACTGTGGTAAGGTGAGTGGCTTCTATGGAAATTATTCTGGATGTTCCAAAGTCTGCTACTTTTGCCCTGTACTTTCCATCCAAGAGTATATTTGTTGACTTGATGTCTCTGTGATAAATGGGCTGAGATGCAACTGAGTGCAAGTAAAATAGAGCTCCTGCGATTTCCGTTGCAATTCTCAAACGCATATCCCATGTCATTGGCAAGTCCTCATTTTGGCCATGCAAATATTCGAAAAGGTTGCCATTGGGAATGAATTCATAAACAAGCAAAGGGATTTCGGTCTCCAAACAACAGCCTAACAACTTAACCACGTTTCTATGGTTAATCTGTGAAAGGATAACAAATTCATTGATGAATTCTTCAATCTTCCCTTGGACCTTGAACTTTTTCACTGCAACAATTTTACCGTCTTCTAGCATGCCTTTGTATACCGTACCTTGGCCTCCCTTTCCAAGAACTCTATTCACATTAAAGTTGTCGGTGGCGCTTTCTAAATCCGTTAAGGTAAATAGAATAGCTTTGTCAACACTTACTTCCCCAGAAGACAATCTTTGTTGTAACAACAAACCACCATTTCGTTTAAAGAATTTTTCTTTGCGTTTCTTTATCACTCTTTTCTTTACGACTTTATGCAACCACCACAGACCAAGGAGTAAAATGATGGATCCAAGACTTGACGAAACACCTACACAATTGATAAAATAAAGTGAGAGATTAACTGTCTTGTACAAAAAATAGACATGGTTGCTACTAATGTATTTTTACTCCAAGTGCAGTACCTGTTTCACACCGTGTTCAATGTGAGAATTGTTGGACTCTATGATATATACATAGTTAAAATGAATGTATCATATGCATATATGAGTAATCTTTCATTTGGATGTTGGATTCTAGGTGAACAAATGTGTGCCTCTCAAGGTGTGGTTTCGCTTGGAAAGTGCTTCATGGCAGAATTCCCACCAGGTATGCTCTTACCCTTCGCGGTCTAATTCCAGCAGCAGGTTCAAATTCTTTGTGCCCTCTTTGTAATTCGGAACCGGAGACTATAGATCATCTTTTGCTTAACTGTGTGTTATCCTCTAATATCTGGTCTCATTGTTACAATTGCTTGGGGTGTGATTTTGTGCTGCCAAACAGTGTTGCTGCTCATTTCTCTCAACATAGCTCTATCAATTCTAGAAAGAAGATAGGAGGGTTTTGGTTTGTAATTGTTTGGTCCATATGGCTTTTTAGGAATGAGATTGTTTTTCATGGGATTGTTTTTAACGATATACATGTCATGGACTTGATCCAAATTAGATCATGGAGGTGGTTTTCGGCCTTTGCTAAGTCTAGTTGCTATTCTTTTAGTCAATGGTGTATAAATCTCATGGTTTGTATCACTAGTTCTTAGGCTGCTCCTGTTTTCCTTTGTTCTAGTCCATTTTTTGTATATGGGTTGAGTATCCCTCGTACTCTTTTATCAATCATTTTCCTTTGCTTAGAAAAAAAAAAAAAAACTGAGTTATTATGGCTATTGACACACTATCCATTGCTATATATTGGAACAGGGGAGTTTATTTGTACAATATATAGCCATTGACAATTTATGGTCATGGATATAATATGTAGGCTTATTTATGGTTTTGGTCTCTAAAAGTTCAACGCGTTTTGATTTTATTCCCTAGAAGTTATTTTGATCGGGATCAGTCCTTAATTTTTCAACCATTTTGGTTTTGGTCCCCTTCGTTACAAAATATCAGTTATTTGCTTAGATGTTAGTGAAAATCCACACCAACTGTCACAGGGTGTGAAGTAGCGCCAAATAGGTGTTGTGATATGCATGATTCAGGCCTATGAACTTAAAATTTTGTGTACAGGACCGTTTTGTGTCTATCAGACGATTTTGTGTCCGTGAATCTGAATCATCCACGTTATATCACCTATTTGGCGTCAATTCAGACCACATGGACTGCTAATGTGATGTTCCGCTAGTTACACAAACAAATAACGGATTTTTACTAACGGAGGGAACCAAAACCAAAATGTTTGAAAATTTAAGGACTAGTCCCGGTCAAAATAACTTTTAGAGACTAAAATCAAAACATGCTGAACTTTAAGGAACTAAATACATAAATAAGCCTAATATGTATGATGTCTACTTTTTTTTTGTGCCTCTTCTTATGTGAATGTGATATAATAAGAGGGAAAAAACAAAACAAAAGTGTCAGGAATATAATATGTATGGTATTGATGTGCAAAAAGAGCTCTAATAAAGTGTTGGATGGTACAATGAACGAAAACCCGGTGGCTAGCTAAAAATTTAAGTTCAGGTGCTGGAACAAAGATCTGTGCCGGTATATGCAGTTAAATGAGCTTGCAAGGAGTTATCAGGCTAGGATAAGTGAGCCAACACTTCAGGACAAAAAGGAGAGCACGTCACATTCATTCTTTGAATGTAATAGCCTATAAGGTATTCATTGATTTAGCTAGAATGCTTAAAATGGTTCATGATTGAATTAGCATTAACAAACCGCTGTAGATATCATTTTCTACAATTAAGAGGCGTGACCAACGTAAGGAATAAGGAACAAAACAAAGTGAGATCATGTGTTTTGCAGCTGGTTTTACAATCCAATTTTATGTTTGTCATCTTTACAAATATGTTTTGAGTGCTGGAACAAGCAGGGGAGTAGCTTTTTTTGCCTCTGTTTTATGGCCTTTGGTTAGTTGCTGGGGTCTATGGGTTATTTCTGGGCGTGTAAAATCTTTGATAAGAAATGGAATTATGGAATATAACTATTGGATGTTTATTTGGATGTAGTGGTGTATTTTTGGTACCCTATTTCAATTGGTGGGATTTTTTTGCTGATACAAAAATGAGAAACCCACTCGAGCATTTAAGTTAGCAATGATCTCTATGGATGTTGCATCTTTACTTGGTAGTTGGCAAGAGTTACAATCATGCAAGTATAAATACATTGTTTTACAATAACTTTGACTATATAACAGCTCTTTTCGCAATCCTTTTACATACTTTACTTAGGTGCAATATGATTCAAACTTTGCCTTGATGTAGTATTATAAATTGAAAACCAGTCTAAATATGAATATAAATTGTAAACAGCAAGTTTCTTTGGAAGGAAATTGAGATTAAACATACCTACTATAGCCCACTTTTTCGATTGATTTTTCTTATCAAAGAATATACCTGAAACATCAAAAACCAAGTTATCGGTATATAGAAGAACTTTGATATGTGAAATGTGAATGAAAGAATAACGTAAGTCTAAGTTTCTGAAGAGGGATCATACCATGGCAGCTTCCAGCAATGTAAGGATTGCCGACATAATAATTATAGCTAGTGAAGACCTCGTTGCATTTACATCTCCAACCTGAGGTTTCGTTATGTGTAGAAGATGTAACATTTGACTTATAGCAATAGGAATATGGAGGGAGTTTCAGTGTGGAATTGATGAGAAACTCGTTAAGAATCTCCCACTCAAGCACCGCAGGAACATACTCCGTATTCCTTATATCAAGCTCGTTAGAAGTCCCGCTGCCATAATAATAATACCTATAGGAATCCAGCCAACCACTACTTACAATAAGCGCATAACTACACTCATGATTCTCACTTTTTTCGTTACTTAGATCGGAAAGTGTTACGTTATATTCTGACAGATACATAGGCAACGAATTCTCGCAGCACGACCTGCCATGGCAACCATCACTTCTAAGGATGTTGTTTACATAGTTGTCGTCAACCACTTCGTTGTCGTAACAAATGGACACACAACCACCAACTATTGAACCATTTGACTGCAAAAAAGCAAGCTTGTTGCAGCCAACGGCCACAAATTTGTTGTATTCCTGCGAATACACGAAAGGACTTCCTCTCAGGTTTATGGCTGGCTTATTAGATTTTCCACTGCAGTTCCAATGGAAGACTGGATTCATTATCTGAACCTTGCTATCCCTCTCATTAATGCTTCTCACCGCCCGATTTATAGATTTGAGGTAAGGTGTCTGACCATCTTTGGAAGTGTTTCTGCATTCTATTTCAAACCACTTGTCTGCATAGCATTTAGGATCATTCATTCCAAACGGGTAAGGAATTGAGACACCTCCACATGCTGGGTCACAACCAGGTTGTGCTATAATATATTCATATTGTTCTTGTGCAGATGCCAATGAATATATGGACAATATCATCATCAAAATGATGATGTGAAATGCTAATTGCAGAATCATTGTTGTGCTTAAACAGTTATCCTAACTATTTGAAAGAGGGTGTGTAACTGTGTACCTATCTTAGATAGAAGACGCTTTTTTAGACTGATGGTGTCGGTGTTATAATGACCTTGCCAACATTGATTTTAGTAATATTTAGGATTTCTTTCACAAAGAAGTCAAATGTTAACAGTGTACAAAATACTTGTGGCGGCTTGACCCAAGCAACTTACCAGAAATTCTTTGCTATAATAAGAAGAACACGTATGAACCATCTATTTTCTCATTTCATATTTCATTTATCTCACACAAAAATGCCTATACACACATCAATTTCCCATTCAATGTACAGATTCTTTTTTATGATATAAAATTATACAATAAATTGAAATAAATAAATAAATAAATTCGAGCTTTATTTATTTTTTTATTTACACTTTTTTGAAATTAAGTTATTTATATTTTAATTTTAAAATTAAACTTGATTTAACTTTTTTTATGAGTCATTTGGTTAGCACAATTAAACACAATTGAGTAATTCATGTTCTCAAGAGATAACTTAGTTGATAAAGTTACGGATGTTAATTGTTGTATCATTAAATTTAAAAAGCCTTATTAAATAATAATTTTTTTTAATAAAAAAAAATGACTGCAATTCAAAAAATAAAAATTACTTCCTCTGTCTTATAAGGATGGTAAAAAACGACAAATTTTTTTGTCACAAACTAAAGTTAAAGTATTTGAAAAAAAATTTAAAAATTGTAAACTTTGAATTGTGATTAGTTGATCAATGTAAAATGCATAAAAATTAGTTGTTTGGTAGTAATTGATTTATCTATTAAACAAACCATTAAATGAATATCTCTTTAATTTTTTTTATTTTTAAATTCTTTTAATTGGGTAATAGTTTAATAGATTTAAGGGATAAAAAACAAATTGTAGAGTGTCACATGTGACATATTATATTAGAGGAGTGGATATTATTTTGGTTAACGCAGTCAGACAACAGTTGAATTCAAGACTCCTTCTTTTAGTTTTTATTTTATTTTTTCCTTCAAGTGATTGAATGTATTTTGGATGATCATAATTTAAAGCGTTCTTCTAACTAGCACTCTTAAAATACTGATTAAAAAATACAAAATAAATGAACAAATGTTAGAAAGACTAAGCTAAGCTAATATCCAAGAGGTTCGTCCTTGTGGCAGTTAGCTGGGGTGTTAAGGAAGTTCCGAGTCAAAGGCTCGACTCCTGCCCGAGACAATAATTCCTGGATAGATTTTATACCATAGAGTTAAAGACTCGCTCGACTCCAAGGAGTCGGAGTGGATTAATTGAATCACAAAAATTAAAACCCAGACACCACCTGCACAAGAAAAAAAACTAAGCTAACCAATCGCGATATGTTATAGTTATACTGGTCATTTTTCCTTACTTAAATAATACCATTATCTTGGAATCGTGTTTCGCGTAGTGGTTTGCCTACATGTTTGATTTGGTCAGATTTTGGGAACATCTTTTTTGGTTGATGGAAGAAAAGGAGATGAGGGAAAAAAATTGTTAGAACTTTTAAAAAAAAAATGTTTCTTTTTTAAATTGAGAAGAGAATATAAAAGAGAAAAAATTATTTTTTTTATTTTCTCTTATATCAAATAATCAACAAATTTACTTATTTTGTCACATTTTTTATTATCTCACAAATTTTTTTCTTCCTTATATTTCTCTTTTGTACAATCAAACAGATTTTCAGAATTTATATGACATAAACCTAATTGATACGAAAACAAAAGAGGGGCTCGCTGTCACATTGTGTCACTAGTCTTACCGTTGCCCCTCCCCCCCCCCCCCCCCTCTCCCCTCTTTTCTCTTCTTTGTGAGGATGGTTATCGGACTGCGTTCCCTCGTATGATTTCGTAATCTTCTTTGTTTGGGTGTTCTGCCCCATTGATTATAAAAAAAAAAGAAAAAATGAGGGGCTTGCCTAATTATGGGTGTTGGACCCAAACTACCAAATTTCTAAATCCTAATTTCTCAATGTTGACTGGTTATTTAGAAAATATGATTTATGTTTGAAAATCAACGTGGGGTTGGTCAAGTGGTAACTCACTTGATCTAATTAAATTAGTCTCGAGTTCAAGCCTTGGGTATGCAGCAACCCTCACTGGGAAACTCATATTGCTTAGTGCAAGTTCAGTTGCGTCGGACCAGAGTCGGATTCTGGATAAACCAAATCCGGGTATCGGTTGGTGTAAAAAAAATGTTTGAAGTTTGAATTGCTTTATATAAATAATCATAATTTCTGAATGTTTCAAGTTTGCTTAATATTCAACGGTGCTCTTCTTTCAAAAAAAAAAAAAAAAAAAAACGGTGCTCTTTTCTAGAAGGTGAATTAAGTCCACTAAGCCCAGCCGGACAGGACAAGTTTCATGACCCAAAATCTCTTACAATTACTGTTACAAATTTTCTTCTAATTAGATTCTTATTACGATTTGATTTCACTTCTTTACATGATATGGATGAAATTCTTCTCAAGTATACTAACCTGTGCAATCCTGCTCTACATGGTTAATCTAATCCTTTATTATAGGCGTCTAATTTGGAAAGGAACTTACAAAATTGAATTTCCCTAACCCACACCAACCATCACTTATACTAAGAGCATCCAATCCATACTGGTTTATTTTCTTTTGTCTCTTCTTATAAATGGACACTTCTTATAGAAATTTGTAGTGTGGACAAAACAGTATTTTGCCCCTTTATTGATTGTCCTAAAAGAGGGTATATCCCTTGAAGGAAAGATACAATATTTTAGAAAAAAATGGACAATGTATCGACGGTATAAAATTTTTTTATACTAGCGGTGCATCATCCACCGTTCATTTGTTTATAGTTGTTGACTTTTAGATCAAAGTAATACAAATGAATGGTGGATGATGGACTGATGGTGTAATGCATACTCATTAATCTCCTATTTTAATAGGAGGCAATACTTTTTAGTGATAAAATATTGTTAATTTGTGATGGTTTTGATTTATTGTAAAATATTAAAAATATAAAATCTATCTGAGGATAAAAGTTTTATTATAGATGAAGTGAAAAAATATTGAAAATCTAAATTTAAGAAAAATAGTATGCGGAATCTATTTAAAGAAAAAAATTTGTTTTCACAAGTGTAAATGCTCTAAGATACAACAAACAACACTTGCCGATACAAGCGCGATAGGAATAACACTGGTATTTTGAACAATCCATTTCAAAAGCTTAGCCCATTCCTGAACAATTCTATTGGATGAATGTATATATCAATGTATGCAAGAGTTTTACTTCTTTGCCCCATTTTTTACGTGACATCCTCACTTTTATTTAGTTAAATTGAAATTTAATAAAATTGGTACTTGAAAATTTCTTTTGAAAACTTATATACTTATGAAAATTCTTACGGAAATCTGGCAGAATTTTCTCTGTTTTACGGACTTTCAAAAACTTCATCTTTTATACCTGTAAACCCAGAACATTATGAAACATAAAATTATCTTTAACTACAGAACTACAGCCAGATTAAATCCTAGCGCCCGATTAACACAAGTTTCAGGGCATATAACTACTGCATATTTTAATTTCCCAAAATAACGTTCATAACATAAATATTGATATGCTCATGACAATCTTACGTGTACTCCTGCTCGGCCACGACTTGTGCAAGCTCCTTCTGTACATGTAAAAATATAGCAAAAATGATAGCATTACACAAAACTTAGGAAATAACTTCTAAGAGATCATAGTAATAACTAAGCCTAACATTATTATTAACAAACAACAACATAATCATTCATGCATTCAATTTCATTTGTTTCACTCATAACTTTTTTACTAATTTCTTGACTTTTCATATTTTACTCTTGTTCTCGTTCATTATCTTTCTTCACTTTATTTGGCTACAAGGTCACCACAATCAACCTATGCCGGTTATCCTTTATCTCTATTTGGCCATAGAGTCACCACAACCAATTTGTGTCGGTTACCTTTTATCTTTATTAGGTCACATGGTCACCACAACCAACATGTGTCAATTGTCTTTTATCTTTATTAGGCCACAGGGTCACCACAACCAACCTGTGTCGGTTACCTTTTATCTTTATTAGGCCACAGGGTCGCCACAACCAACTTGTGTCGGTTACCTTTTATTTTTATTAGGTCACAGAGTCACCACGACCAACCTGTGCCAATTGTCTCTTATCACATCCAGTTTCTCTTTCTTGCTTTCTTTATCATTTATCTTTCTCCCCTTTAGTTTCCATTAAATACTCTCTTCTCTCTTTCCTGTCATTAGTAGCTTATTATCACTCTCACATTATTCCCCTAAGGGTTAACAAACAATTCAAACATTCACAATCAACACACATTTGCAATCATTTCCTTTTATTCCTTACTTGTCATAATCTAATCTTACTACCTAAGGTCATCCAACTAGTCTAAGTCAACTCACAAACACTTACTTTTATTCATTGTTTCTTATAATTTTATTTCACTAATTATGTTAATTCTCCTAGCTCTAATTTATTCCCACCATTCATTCAATCATTCTCTCACATACATGCACAACAACCCAATTCACCCATTTATTTGTAATACTTATTATTTTACCATATCCTATGCTCATTTTCAAACCCAATTCCCACATACAAATCATCATTCAACATACAAGTGGTTCCATTGTCCTCATTTTCTTACTTTACCTATTATTAACATTTATATTTTAATTCCACACATTACAAACAATAATCATACGATGCATATAATCACAATATTCGAGTGGGTTCATTTTCTATAACTTCATTCTTAATTTATTATTATCATTTCTACCTACACACTAATTCATACTTCACCTAGTGGGTCATGTTCTTTATTTTCATTATTAACATATTGCCAACCTCAACTACCCTATTGTTTATTCTCATAACTAATCTTTTCTATTCCTAGCCATCACTATAAACAACCTAGAAATTACGTCCTAAATAGAGGTAACACCAACCCTCTTACCTTAGGGTTATATCAGAACCTGGTTCACGGCTCGGCGAGGAAATCCTGCTTCGGCTCACGACGTTCCGGATTAACCCGATACTATCAACTTCAACAATCCAGCCTGGCTCACGGTCTAATCGGTTCGAACCAAGACTTCACCATCCTTCGGTCCAACGCACAACCGAGAGGGCTGGCTACGGTACGGTGACGATGACGGCACGGTGGAATATGAGTGGACTAGGTTTGCGGTTCGTGAGTCTCTCCCAACTTCAAAGGTGGCGTCGACGATCAAGGGAGAGAGAGTACAAGGGCACCGAATGGAGGAGGAACACAAGGGGTGGGGGATTGTGTGGCAGCTGGTTCTCGGGGAGGGATGAAGGCAATGTTGCTATGAAGGGCGAGAGAGAGAGAGGGAGAGACGTGAGATGATGATGAATAGAGTTGGTGATGATGGCGGTTCACTCTTGGTTTCTTAGGGCTTGTGAAGAGAAGAAGAACTCATGAAGGAGGAGAAGAATGAATGTAGGAGATGAATGAATGAGTTATTTGTTGTGTTATTGTTTTATTTTGACTTAATTGGGAATGAGTGGTCCACAAAAGAGGCTTCTCCCAGAAGCTTTGTAACATGTGGTGGAGAATGAAAGCTTCCTTGAGAAGCTTTGTGAATGAGTGGTTGAGAGGGATCAAGGTTTGACGCGCACGCCTGGGCGAGGAGAATGGTGCGCCTGGGCGCGGAAAATGCTGTGAGAGCCATATGTCTTGGCTCTGGTGCTCGTCCTAGCTTGGTGTGTTATGAATCCGACTAGATCGTGGTCGGTGCTCGTAACTGAGTGTTAACTAGTCGGCATACGATCAAATAAGCCGAACTGGAGTCATGGGGACTGTGTTGGGACCTCGGTGCTCGGATCCCTGGAAGCACCTTTTCAGAATGAGACAGTAAAGCAAAATGCTCGGCGAGTGGAGGCCGAGATACCTTGACATCGGTGCGAGATTGGTTTAGCTTCTCGATGGTCGGCCGGTGTAGTCTCTCGATGGTCGATAAGAGGCCGAACTTATACTAGGTTTACACAAGGCGACTTGCTGTGGCCAACGGGATATTGCTGAGGTATGTGCGTATGATCGTCCGACGTGAATCATCTCGATATGGTCGGCTGCTCACTGCCAAGGGTTGTTAAACGAAACGAGGTCGATTCCCATGAGCTCGGTGCTACTGATGAGCTCGGTGCTATTGATGAGTCCAGAGTCCGTTAAATTCGAGAAGACCGGTTACTGACGAGGGGTGTGAGGCGGAACGAGGTCGGCTTATGACAATAAATGTCGTTCGATGGTCGGGTGGTTACTGCTCATGATCGGCTGCCACGAAGCGACTCGATGTGATCGGCTGACCGCTGCCAAGGGGTGTAACACGAAACGAGGTCGGTCTCATGAGTTCAGTGCTAACTGTTCGGCTCTCATGAACTCAGTGTTAGCTGGTCGGTTCTCATGAGCTAGGTTCTAACTGGTCGGTTCTCGTGAGCTAGGTCCTAACTGATTGGTTCTCATGTGCTCAGTGAACTGGTCGGTTCAAAGTCCTCTAAACTCGAGTAGACTGATCACTAACGAGGGGTGTGTAGTAAATTGAGGTCGGCCTATGACCCAGACGTCGATTTTTGGTCGGCTAACATGAAATTTGGTCGGACCTTACACTTAAACTCTCCTATTCTTTGCTACGGCTTTACTACTTCACAAAATGATTAAAATCAACTATCACCCCAACCCATTCTTATGATTTCTACTAGTTTCACTTAGGATTATTATATTTAAACTTGAATTTAAATTTAGGATATTACATTTTACCTTCGGCTCCTTTTTTTTAATGGGATTCTGTTGGAACATTTTTTGACACCTCTAAATCGGAAAATGTATTTTTTTATTATTTATTATTAGAAAATGTATTTTAAAAATTGAAAAATAAATGCATTTTTTTACTCAAAAATATAAAAAACTTCCCAACTAAATTTCATAAAAGAAATGAGCGCTAAGAATTTAAAAGGGGACTGAGAATTAAAACTCTACATTGTACTGTGAAAGCTTATGCAATGACACCTGCCCGAGATAACATCTAACAGCAGCAGCTCACATTCTGGTGCCTCAAAAGTTATGGATGAAGTATTTTTATCACCTCACACCTCCTTGAGACCTCATAATTTTGGTGAAATTCTCAAAATATCCCAAAGCTAACATACCTTTTTTTTTTTTAATCTTTTATTCCGTGTTGTTTTTATTATAGGGCATACTTAATCAAATTACATATATCAATGAAAATAGTTAGTTTTCTGAATTTTACTATAATATACTTTAATATTACAATTTTATTCTCTCAACTTCTCTGAGAAAGTTCACACAATCACACTCATTAATGAACAAAAAAAATATAGATAGTCAAAATATTTAATAAGAACCAAAAAACAATAAATGATATATAAAAAAATATAAAATCACTTATAATTAATACTAAAAACATCTTCTACAAGATGATGACCTGCAATAAATATCTGAAGGAATATCTTATTTTAATATTTTTGGTGGATTTTGATTTTGTCAATTGTAAAAGAGCTCTGGTGTTGACCAAAAATATTTTGACCGATAATCAAATATTAATTTCTGTGTAGATATAAATATCATCAAAATAAATTTTATTTTTTATCAGCAAATTTTTTTAGAAAATAGATGGTGCACTGACAGCATAAAGGTTTTTTACACGTGTATCATCCACCATTTACGTATTTATGGTCGTTGACTTTCAAATAATAGTAATACAAATGAATGGTGAATGATAAACTGATGTTGTAAAAAACATTACAATATCAGTGCACACTCATTAATCTCTATTTTTTTTTATACAGACAATACGAATCTAACCTTTTATCATCTTGCTTAAGCGAGTACTAGTATTCTACCACCTGCGTTGAACCAGCTTGTTGGCAAGAGCTTTACCGTTTGCCATTTGTTAACTTGCTTAAAAATCTATTAATAGCCAATCAAAAAAGATGGAGGAAGCAGTTATTCCATGATCAAGAGCTTGGTGCTGCATAGACAATATTTATTGTTTTACATTTTGTATCCTTTTGTGTCACAAAAGTGTCAAAATCAATCCAAAATAAATAAATTTAATTGATTATTTTATAAATTTTTTTTATTCATTCCTTCGCTTTGATGCGCTTTAATATATACATGGAGCGTGATTCAAATGGTAGATTATTTATGTTTTCGATCGGATGTACAAATTTATGAATCAATTTATAAATAAGATTATGATACAAGAAAATGATATATGTATCATTTGTTACCCGATTAATAATAAATAAATGACATGCACATTTCACTTTTTTTTTTATTACTTTTGATATAAATTTATTTGTGCTTTAATATATTTTTTTAGAACTATCTACAATATTTTTGCATGTTCTAGGAGCATCATAGTAGTACTCAAATATTCCACGTGTTGTGTTGTAAGTAGCCCAAAGAACAAGTATATATTGCAATGCATGATGACACGGAAATTATTAGTTACTCTTGGAATATCATGTTATTTGTGGTCAATAATAGTTTAATTTGTCAATAAAAAAAATAAAATAAAGTGAGTGAATAGGCATTTATATTATATGTCAAATAATGATTGACCTGAATCATGAATAACATAGTAGTTCAGGACCAATTATAATTTCTCCACATCATGAGTTTTGTCCGTCAAAGATTCGATTGCGTGATAGCTGTATATCTATATAAAGATATTCCGCCTGATGCAACTTTCTTTCAATTCTTATGGAGTCATGGGGGCACTGCACACATGAAGAATCCACTTTGGGGGTCCCCGGCCCCTCTTCAATGTCAAAAGAAGGTCTTGCTCACGAGGAATTATTGTGTGACCTGAGATCAATGGTCCGACACATCCGCACTATTGATTTCATTAAATATTTATATTTTTATATTAATTAATTTATAATACATCCAACGATTGATCCCGAACCATACAATAATTTTCCCTCATGCAATGTCAATAGTAATTTGATGCCATATGATTATTATTTTTACTCAGGCCCGGCCCAGGGGCAGAGCAATGAGGGCGTCCGCCCTGGGCCCATGATTTTTAGGAGCCCAAAAATAATTTTGATTTATATATATGTGTGTGTGTATAAATATAAAAGGTTAGATAAATTAGCATAAACTTTAGCTAGTATAGTTGGTTAGCCAACTATAAAATTTTGCTATGGTCAGAGTTCGAATCCCCCTACGACATTTTTTTTATTATTTATTTTATGTTTTCCTTTCTCTTGTTACTTTGTCCATGATTTTTTTTAATAGTTATTTTGTCCAAGTTGAATGTACCTTTTTATTTTTCTCTTTCATTTTTATTATAAGTCATAATTATATTATAAAGATCAATGATAATAGTTATATTTCTTGAAATTTTAAAAAATTATTTGAACATTATAATTTTATCTTTTAACTTATACTAAAAATTTCACAAATATAACTTATACTTGTAAAGTTGTTAAAGCCGGTGTGATTTTATTTTTTTTAGGGTTAATTGTATTTTTGCGAAGTTATAGAGTTATAGTTATTTATAACATTTTAGAAAAGTCCATATTTTAAGAAAAATTTTATTCAAACTTCATTATCAAATTTTTATTTATTTACAAGTTTTTTATAGTTTAAGGGGTAAAACAATTTTTCGTCCCGAACCCATAATATATCAGGACCGGGCCTGTTATTACTGTGATGATAAATTAAAGTCCAGTACTTTGCTACAGTATAAGGGTTTGTTCCTCATGCATGTGGCCAGGAGTTAGACAGACAATCCATATAAAAGTTAGCATGAAGCCACATAGTTGCATCATTCGCTTATTTACCGGCCTCCTCAACACTATATTTTGTGTCATTTCATTCATGCAATAAAGTATGAGGATTGATAAAAAAAAATTATAAAATAATTCTTTTTTATTAAATTTATTTTTCTCGATCAATTCACACACTTTAATATATATATATATATATATATATAAATAAATAAAATATGATATAAAGTGATTGACAATCCTTATTTGTTTTACGTAAGGGTATCGAATTCGATATGTTACATATCACGTATATTTCTTTCATTTTATAAAGATGATAAAAATTTCAAAAAATAAAAACATTAAGGATGTATTTAATGACTATTTAAAAAAAAAAGGATGTATTTAATGACGTGTTTAATATGTCAACCAATTATAAAAAAAACTTATTTAATGCAATTCACATTGATCAATCAATCACAATTGAAAGTTTATAATTTCAAAATTTTTTCATTAATTACTTTAAATTTAATTTGAGATAAAAAATTTTTACATTTTAATTTTAACCATTCTTATTATGATACAAAGGGAGTACCGGTTTTGTTATAAAGGTCTTGTAAAAGTATACCCGAAATAGTCTTTAACAAAGTTTTTATAAAAATCTCAACATCATATTTTCTATAAGGCTTCGCTTTATATATATATATATATATATATATATATATATATATATATATATATATATATAAATTTGTAAGAGTGTCTTAACTTGAATCTCTTAAATTGAAGACTAAATTTTTGACTTCTTAGAAACCAATTTTTTACCTACTCTCTTTCCTCTCATCACTTAATTATATCTCTTTATTTAATAATAATAATAATAATAATAATAATAATAATAATAATAATAATAATAATGGAAAAGAGTATAGACACCCCTTAACTATTTGTCTTTTGTAAATAGCCATCACAAACTATCTTTCCTACACAATTATTCCTTAAACTTTAATATTTGGTAAAATTAATACTTCCATTAACTCAAAGTTAAAACTTAACGATAAAAACACTTGACCATTCAATTTGTTGCAATCTCAACCATTTGATCTTTATAATTTATTTTTTAATTTTAATAATATTCATTTATCCTTTTTTCTAAAATACTTTCTCTGTAATAAAAAATAAATAATGTTCTTTTTTTCTCAATTTGTGCCGCATCAATTTCTACACTTACATCGCGACATTTTCTCAATTTTTGAAAAAAATGTTAAATGAATATTATTAAAATTAAAAAATAAATTATAAAGATTCAATGATTGAGATTACAACAAATAGAGAGATTAGATGTTTTTACCGTAAATTTTTAACTTTGAGTCAATGAAAGTATTGATTTTACTAAACGTTAAAGTTTAAGGAGTAATTGTGTAAAAAAAATAGTTTGTGGTGACTATTTGCAAAAGGCAAAAAGTTTAAAGGATGTTTATACTCTTTTCCCTAATAATAATAATAATAATAATAATAATAATAATAATAATAATAAACAATAATATAAATATAAATATAATAATTAAATGACATTAAAAAAACGAAAATAAATTTAAAAATTATGGGAAGGTAATGCAATATTTTTTTATTTTTTGTATTTGGGTACTTCTGTCTGTCTTTTCTTTTTTTTTTTTAACTTACCATACCTATTTATTAAAATATATTCTAATGAGCTGACACACACATATATAAAAGCGAGTTTGATGTTATATTTTAATCCAAAACCTTAAGACGATAAACTATGTTGCACTAATATGAGTATGATATTGTATACGAGTATGGATACGTAATATGTTATTTTCTAAAAAACTAGGGTGTGGGTATGGTATTATAAATTCTAAATCAATAGCTAAATATAAAAAAATATATACAAACAAATAATATTAACACTAATGTAAGATAAAGTAGTGTTTTCGGATGAGAAGTTGATGTTAAAAATCTAATGAGATATAAAGATAAGATACTAGTTATATAAATTAAATTTAAAATCATGGCATGAGTGTAGGAAAAAAGAGAAAATACCAAAGTTCTCGGATAAATATAACATAGTTTTAAAATGATGCATATTCAAAATGTAATCAAACATACTTGATCGATATGTGTATTTGATACAACAATACATGTACCCAACTTAGAATTAAAATAACAATAAATCGATATATAAGTACCTACCCAAGAATACCGTGTACATGTACCAGTACTCAAGATGTATTGGGTATGGGTACATCTATTTTGAAGTATTCATGTTTCATGGACAATAAATTTATAGATCTCTATCACTTATTACATATACTTTATCTTGTTCATTATTATTTTTTTTTTTTGAACAGTTTCTTCTTTATCTTGTTCATTATTATCCAATATATATAAAACCTCTTTTACACAAATAATTCCCACTTATAAATTCCTAGCAAGTGGCATGGTAACTATAATCATGGTAGCAATTAATTGTACTTCATCCGAGAGCTAAACTTGATAGGAGTATATAGTATACTGAAAGGAAGCTAAGAATTCTTCTGATGAGGCAAGATAAAGTTCAACATACAAATTTATTAAAGCCATATGTGACAGCCAAAGTCAAAGCTAAGAAAGAAGAAACTGAAAGAATGGGGCCAAGAATCTGGAATATATACGTAGATAAGAACATATCGAATTAATGTATGACTAAATAATGGCATACCCTAGCAACAACAAACAAGGCTTTAAGGTATGCAGGGAAGAGGAGGCGTGACCAAAGATAAGAAAAAAGGGTAGGGGGAATAATAATAAGAAATATACTGAATAATTCCTTTACCAATCGTCCTTTTATGCAACTAGGAGCAATTCTCACCACACCTATGTCTATAAATAGCATCAAATTCCTACGTACCTTTGACCTCACAAGCACCCAACTCTTTTCTAGTCATTCATAAGAATTAAACTAGGAATTGAATTATGGATTGCAGATATGAGTGCGGGGAAACTCACAGGTTTTCTTTCTTTTTTCTTTTCTTACACTACTCATGCACAAGCACACACATAGTAGTTAACAATAAACAATAAGTATGTGTTTAGGTGAGGTTTGTAAAATATGATTCTGAGTTAACTTAATTTTATAAAATTGATTTCGGTTATAATTGAATTTAAAGTAAATTGATTTATGTTCCAATAGCCAAACATATTGGCACGAACTCAAAAGCCCATTATATCATAATTTTTCAAAAAGTGATTTTTGAAGGTTCCAAATTAAACGTGATGGAATCAATGTAAGTTTCTTTATTGACTATGCATGGTTAATTATATATATAAGTAACATAGCTTTTATTATTATAGGAATAAGTGTGCAGCTTGCTTCAGACAGTTCAACAAACTGGAGCACCTTGTGGAGCACATGAGGATCTCATACCATTCGGTTCATGAACCAACCTGTGGCATTTGTAGGAAACACTGCAGATCATTTGAGTCTTTAAGGGAACACCTTATAGGTATGTACTCAACTTTATCACTTCATGCATGAAGAAACTAATTAATATTATTGATAGTGATGATGAGACTAATTAATTAACATTACATGTTGTTTATTCAGGTCCCTTGCCAAAACAAGAATGCAGAGATATTTTTGCCTACCGAGGGTGCAAGTTTTGCTTGAGAGTCCTTGATAGCGCAAACTCTCGCAGGATCCATCAAGAAAATTGCCAATTAGCAAATGCTGTATATACTTCTTAGTTGAAACTTTTTTTTTTCTTTTATATTTTACATAACTTTTTCTGTTTGTTTATTCAGAAATTCAAGAGCAATAATTAATTGTTATTTCCTTAAACTTCTTTTTATTTTGTTAAGCTTTAAATTGGCAGAGGCTCCGGTGCACGTTAATAGATAACATCGCATGCACCGGTGTATGCCTTCTTTTTGGGTTTTTTTATTTATTTTTTTAAAATTTAATTAATTAAAAAATATTCTATGCGTTTTCTTTTTTACCGATATGAAGTGATTTTTATAATTTGAATTTATTTTTTTCTTTTACTCTGTGTTCTTAAAAAACTGTACTGAGTAAAACTGTATTCAAAATTTACATATTCTAATAAATCTGTATACGAACTTGTGTTAAAAAATATTTTAAATAAATCTGTATTAAAAAAAAATAAAAAATAAAAATAAAATTTTCACATGCACCGGAGCCTTCCCCATAAAACTTATACAATATTTATTATTATTTTTACAATTTTATCATCAATTAAAATTATATAAATTAAAGTTGATTACGAAAATGACATTTTTGTTTTGTTACAGGGAATAATGGGTCGCTTTTCAAACATGGGCATTCGTGATAATTTGACTATTGGTGGAGGAGCAAGAGGATCCCAAGTAGTTGCACTTGCGTGTAAAATGGTTGGTGGTGGCAGTGATGGCTCACTGGATCTCTGTGCAAGAGTTTGCATGATTGATGAACATGAGAACATCATCTTCCATTCTTATGTCAAGCCACCAATTCCAGTCACAAACTATAGGTTATTATTACTCACTCCCGTCCTATGAATAGGGCACATTCTAGAAGAAATTTTTGGTCCTATATATAGAACACTTTATATTTCCTATGCATCATTAATAATTTTTTTTCTTTTTTGCCCTTGTTAAATGTTTTGACTAACTATGTTTTTTTGTTATTCATTAATGAATGTGAACTTTCCAAATAAAATAGATGGGATAAAATTGTAATATTACAATATATCTTATAAAATTTACAAAACCATCCACTTTCCTTCTTCCGGGGAATACGATTAAGTATGCCTTATATAATAAACTTCCCAAAGGACATCTTAATTAAGCATCAGTTTAATCTTTTAATTTATACTCCCTTCGTCCCTAAATATAAGACTCTTTTGAGGGATTCACGTCAATTAAGAAAGTGGAATAATTTAATTAATTGTATTGGAAATGTGAACTTTTGATATGTAATTTCAAAATTACCTCTATTAATATTATTGGGAATCTAAAAAGTGTTAAATAAATAGGGGTGTTTGTGGAAAAAAGTAATTAATAATCATTGAAAATTGGTAAAAGGTCTTATAAATAGGGACAAAATAAAAGTGTTAAAAGGACCTTATATTTAGGGACGGTGGGAGTATATAGTAATTAATTAAGTATCACTGGGGGTGCTAATGCTGATCCATAATCCATTATTATTAATTAAAACAGGTATGAGACAACAGGCATTAGGCAAGAATACTTGAGGGATGCAATGCCAATGAAGCAGATTCAGAGGAGGATTCAAGACTTCCTATGCAATGGGGAATCTATGTGGTCAATTAGAGCAAGAGGTGGAAAAGCCAGGGTTCTTGTTGGGCATGGTTTGGATCATGATCTAGAATGTTTGCAAATGGAGTATCGAGCAGAAAAAACAAGGTAAATTTCAATTCCAAGATTTAACAAGCTTAAGATAAAGCATTTACTTCCTCATGCATGCATCTCAAATCAAATAATCAGTTCACATATTAGAGGGAATAAAAGCAAACTCAAAACTCAACTCATATATTGGTTGACTTAGAAGTTTGAATTCATATTTGATAAAACATTAATTTCAACAGGGACACTGCAAAATACCCTCCACTGATGAAAACAAGCAAATTGAGCAACTCACTCAAATACTTAACACAAGCATATCTTGGGTAAGTATTGCTTACACAATTTTGTTTTAGAAAAAAATAAAGATGTCAATTACCTATATAAAAAAATTAATTAAGCTTCTATATATTATTTTCTCATAATAAATATGCAGGTATGAAATTCAAACAGGGGGGGCACAAGATCCATATGATGATTGTGTTGCAACAATGAGGCTCTACATGAGAATGAGGTCCCAAGTACATAAAATAGAAGATCACCCTTTGGCATCAGACCCACAGAACAGGAATAATTTTGCTCATTGGAGGCAAAGTGAGCTTGAAAGAATGTCTCCTGAACAAATGCTGGAAATCTCAAGGTCGGATTACTACTGCTGGTGCTTGGATTCCCTATATTGTCCCTGAAACCAAGAAATTAAGCCAACTACTAGACCAGATCTGAATTATTGAAGCTCATGCACATCAAGGAATTAATAATAAGTGCTATTAATTTTTCTAATAATGCATTAATTTATAGTTAAAAGTAAAATGGAAATAAACAAATCAAGTGTATGCCCTTTAATTTGTACAAGTCAATAAATTAAATATGCATGCATGTACTACCAATCTATGTGGTATCTTGCAGACTTGCACCACTCTCATAGTTAGTTAGCACCTGCCACCTGGTAGCTTGGGTATGTGTATGAACTTATGCAGTTATGCATGCATGAATTGATTATTGATTATTAAATATGAATGATGCAGTAACTTTTTTATTAGTATATCCATGATCTATTTGTTTTTTTAATAAGATAACGTGTGTGTGTGTATATATATTAATTAGTAGGAGAGTATAAGAGATACTCAAACAATATACATTAGAAGTCTAAACATATTCTTTTAATTTTGCAGATAGATTATCAATACTAGCTAGAGTCCTCCATACTACCTAACCTAACATGTTCTTTCCGAGATTAAGTACAAAACTTAGCTGTTAATTTGCAACTAAGTAGCTACTGGCTACACAATTTTAAGAATTAGCTACAGATTAAGAAGGGAATTGTTCCATGGCAAATTAGCTACGAGGGAGTATTAACTATGAATATTCTGTAGCTAATGAGTTTAGCTATGAATTTATGTGGCTAATCTTCAAAATTCTTATTGAGTTATTATAACTCGGCTCACATTATACTATATTAAGTACACCATTTCTCTGCCTTTTCAATTTCGTTTATTCTATACATTGGTGCATAGGTTAGAAAAATCAATCGGCTTTAGTATGTTTTTGTCCTTAAAAAATTAGCAAATTTTAATTTTAGTTATTTAAATTTAATTTTCGTTATTGAGATTCTTTCTCATACTCCTTCTATTCAATGATTTTATGGCAATTCTTTATCTCTTTACACTCAAGGTACTTTTTTTTTAAAAAAAAAAAAATTAATAACTAATGTGCCCAAAATTATGGAAAGGGTTCGATGAAAAAAGAAAAAACCAAATTTTCAAAATGATCCTATAAAAAGTACCAGGATATATTGATGGTTTTACCAATCGCCAGCATATCACAAATAAATCCATTACTTTAATAAATAAAACGGACCCTACATTTTTATAACTTTTTAATCTCTTATTTTTTTCACATCACACAAGTAATTATTTTACTCTTTTTATCTCTATTATCATTTCTATTCCTCAACTTAAGGTGTGAGTATCATCTTTTCTAAATAAAATAATCAAGAGACTAACTAAGTTTTTAAATTATAAAAAATGACTTAAATATGTTTTTAGTCTATGTAAAGTTGGTGTTTTTTAAATTTTGGTCCCGGTAAAAAGATGGTCATAATAACATAATTTCCTTTATTTTTTTTTAACCCCATTAATTAACATTGCTTTTGTTCGGATTTGATCCCTATAATGTGCCGATGCTTTGATCTAATCCTTGTAGTATGTTGAAGTTTAAAATTAGGTTCCTATCATATCATCACATACTTTGACTAACAGCAAAAGCTAAAAATCAAAATAAACGAGTTTATAAAAAGTATGATCATATTTTTTGGCAGAGACTAAATTCAAAGGAACACAGGCTCTAAAAAATATTTAAGCTTAAAAAAAATTAAGAATAACTTATCTTGTTTCATTATACATCTCACTGACTGTCAACCATAGTAGATAGTACAATACTATTTATTTATTTATTTATTTTTTTCTCCCTTTTAGTTTATTATCACATGCAAAATCAAAGATTTCCTTAACCTTCATTATTTGATAAATGTCTGATAGGGTTGTATCTAGCTACTTGAGGACATCGATAAGTTGATTAGGAAATTACGCCAAATCCAACTTACTCCGTTGAAGTGCCTCCACATACCGGTCAGGCTCTGTTGTAGAAAGTGGCAAGTGTGTGGCACCACTTGCCCATCATTTTCTGTTTCTTTGAATTCAGTTGTTTGTCACGTTTTTTTATTTTAAATGATACTTGTTTCAGGATCAATACACATTCTCAGAAAGGTTCATTCCTATTCAGGAATCCCCAACTAAAAAGAAGTTACTGTACTACATTCCATTCATTCTTTTGGGTAATTTCTCTCAACGATTGATATTTAATAGCAACGACTTGCAGTGTACAATACCAACGAACCCCTAACAAATATGCCCCATACGCAAGGGATTATAACGATCATTTATTCTTAAACCTACGTGAAAATGATCTATCATTAATATCAAATAATGCAATTTCTTTGGCTTCAGAGAGCCACACGCCAAGGAAAAATGGCTCATCCAGGTTTTGAACCCAGGAGACAGTATATTGCCACATTGTTATTACCGTCAAATGATGAAATCCAGGTTACTTACAGAACATAGCCTCAACAAAATGCATGTGCTCCGTCCTTGTGAGTGCAAATACTCATATTGATCATTCTACTTGGTATTGTGTGTAGGGACACTAAGATAAAATTTGGTATTCTTGAAGTCATCCAAAAGTGGGTTGTATCCATCCTTGGTTCTCGTTTTTGTGGGCAAACCAAACTCTTCCATGAAAGATGATGTTTCCAACTACATCAGATATAAATAATTTAGCTAGAGTTCATAATGTTGCTAATAATTTGAAACAAAGCATATCTTGGTATGCCTCAGAAGTTAAGCAGAAATGAAATATTCAAAAACAAATGTCAATTAATTAAAACTAACTAAATTATTCTAGTTCAAGATTTAAAAGTCAGTATATTAAAACAACATTGAACTATCCTAATATTGAATATAGTATGGAAAGTTTTCAAAATTTTATTTTACGTAAAAGACACTCTTTTATATAAAAGTTTTTATGCGTGTAAGAATTACTTTCTAAAACCAGTGGCTGAGTGATACACACCACAGCAACTTTTGCCTCTCATCTGCTTGAGGCCTAGGATGCAAAGATGTGATAATAATGTTCTATACAGTAAGACAATAGAGCTCACCATAATCGTTCTCCTTTTCTTTCCTTTTTTCGTGGAATGATCACCGTGAAGTTTCAACCACCCAGAACAATAATGATCTATTCGTTCCAAAAGCCAGAAGTCGGTGGGGAAAAAGATATCAGCGTCACCCTGCAATAGAAGAGATATAAGAAAAACACATACGTTTTAATACCAGTATACAAGCATACATTTTAACAAGTTCATGTCCTAGTCTTAAATTTAAGTCAAGATTGTCTCAAGCTACAAACACGGCATCAGCTAATCATGAATGACACCGCACAGACACACAGTGTAGGAGAGTGACAATGAGGAAAGTACATTAAGAAGGAAAGAGGCAAGTGGTAAACCACACCTTTGCATCCATATAATTCTCGTAATCTGAGCTGCTGCCATCTTTCTGCAATTCATAAGGAAAACTTGGTAAATTAAGATAATCAATACAGGTTATAAGTGACTTCCAAAGATGACAATATGATCTATGTACACACATCCATAAAATTATTAACAAATAATCCATGGGATAAATAAGCAGAAGCTGGATTATCACTGTATTTTAATTTCACAACATACAACAACAACAACAACAACTAAGCCTTTGTTCCACTAGGTGGGGTCGGCTACATGGATCAAACGACGCCATAAAGGCCTATCATAAATCATGTCTTTTGATAAGGCATTGATTGTCATATCCTTCTCAATTGTTTCGCCTATAGTTTTTCTAGGTCTTCCTCTTCCTCTAGTCCTTGTAGTACCCTCCATTTGGTCTACCCTCCTAACCGGGGCTTCCACCGGTCTCCTCCACACATGCCCAAACCACCTAAGACGAGATTCAACCATTTTTTCAACAATAGGAGCAACCCCAACTTTTTCTCGAATATACTCATTTCTAATCCGATCTTGTCTGGTATGCCCACTCATCCACCGCAACATCCTCATCTCTGCAACATGAAGTTTATTCTCTTGTGTGCCCTTTGCCGCCCAACACTCTGTCCCATATAACATCGCCGATCTTACAGCAGTGCGGTAGAACCTTCCTTTAAGTTTAAGTGGTACCTTCTTATCACATAACACGCCCGAGGCACTCCTCCATTTCATCCACCCTGCTTGAATCCTAAGATTTACATCCCCTTCTATTTCTGCATCCTGCTGTAAGATAGAACCAAGATACTTAAACTTCGGGACTTGTGCTAAGACATGCTCTCCAACCTTCACCTCCCGAGTAAGGCCCACGTGCCTCTTGCTAAAATTACACTCCATATACTCTGTCTTGCTTCGACTTATCCGGAATCCAGACCCTTCTAAAGCTTGTCTCCACATTTCAATCTTCCCATTTATTTCCTCTCTAGTATCCCCAATAAGCACAATATCATCCGCAAAGAGCATGGTTCAACATAAATACTCAATTTTCAATATGAATATTCATGGTTCAACAGGCTAATATACACCTTAGCCACAACAAATTCAAGTACCAAGATTGGCAAGGAAGAAAGAATTGGGTTTCAAAGACTTGGGGTATCTTGCATAAATTACATTGATATAGCTGTTTTTGTTGAGATATATAAACCAAACAAGTCCCACATGGACTAAAATATGGTAAGTTGAACAATATATAAGTAGAAAGACCCATGAACCTAATGCCTTAAGGTTTTAGGTTAAGACATGGTGTCAAATCATTTATATTATTGTTCAATTAACCATTAATAAAAACATGATTAATCTCATTAATTCACACTCCCCAATTAACAAAGGACTTGGACTAAAGGCCTAATACTAAATATACAATATTTAGTATATTAACAAAGGGAGTATGAATTAAATCAATTAATCATGTTTTTATTAATGAGGTGAAGTGAACAATAATATAAATGATTTGACACCATGTCTTAACCTAAAACCTTAAGGCATTAGATTCATGGGTCTTTCTACTTATATATTGTTCAACTTACCATATTTTAGTCCATGTGGGACTTGTTTGGTTTATATATCTAGTTGAGACTTGTCATTAATTTTTGCCATGGGCTTGTACTTCAAGTGAGCCTGCCTTTCTAGGTCGCATTCATTCTTGAGCGCCTGAGCAAGTGCTACTTTTTGACTTGAGTTGGCCCAGGTCTTTTTGTTTGTTTTTATATGGTCCTTGGATCATTAGGCTTTGATACCATATTACAATTTTGTATATTTAGTATTAGGCCTTTAGTCCAAGTCCTTTGTTAATTGGGGAGTATGAATTAAATCAATTAATCATGTTTTTATTAATGAGGTGAAGTGAACAATAATATAAATGATTTGACATCATGTCTTAACCTAAAACCTTAAGGCATTAGATTCATGGGTCTTTCTACTTATATATTGTTCAACTTACCATATTTTAGTCCATGTGGGACTTGTTTGGTTTATATATCTCAACAGCTTTTACACATTAAACACTGCATGAGCTATATAGGAAAGACAAATACAAGGTTTCTAATGTGGAATTTCCCCACAAGCAGTTGGACATTACTTCTCAATCATATCACATGTGCAGAGTAAACATGATCTTGATACACAAAGCAAATGGATAAAGTCTCCATTCCAAGAACTACTGCAAGATAACCCCACTTTGAATTTATAAGATGCAAATGCAGCCAGCTGCTTTATTGTTCAGGAAATATATAAGAACAATATACCTTAGTTGAAACCAACGGAGCTCGTTCACCGGGTATTTTCACATCTGGCAGGTAGCTGAAATCAGAAGCAATCAAAGACATCTTTGGAAGCACCTCATGGAGAACCTCAAGTAGTTTCTGCACAAAAAAAAAAAAAAAAAAAAAAAAGAAGGAAGGTATGGTATGGTAATGCAAAAATCAATTTGTAAATCGGACTTAAGGCAGATTAAGAGACTCCTACCAAGCAACCAGTTGGCAGCCAACATCTACGTGGTTTTGGGTGAACTTTAGACCAAATACTTTTCAGTGTAGATATTGCAGCACTTTGAGTTGATTTGGTTTTATCCAAGTCCAGGATCTCAACACAACGTGTAATAAGTGAGTCTTGCAATGGCTTGTATAACTCTGCAAGTGTTTCTCTATCAAAGGAGGAAAAGTAGTTGGTGAGGTGAAATTCCCATATAACTTGATTAAAGTAAGCCACAGAATTATGTCATCATCTGATAATCACATAATCACAACGCTGAGGCTTACAGGTCTTGTTGCCTCTCGACCCAGACTTCCATCCACGGGGAAATTTGATTCTCTGAATAGACAAGATCATGTGGAAGATTATCAAGTACCTGCAAGAAATAAATTAATTGTCATGAGATATCAAAATAATTATACTTATAATCATTATTATAATTATAATACAATATAACATTAACGAGATATAACAAGATGAGCAGATAATTTCTAGTCTACAACATTCAATACATGGGTTATCAGCAAAGTTCTCATAATCGTTTGATATTTGATGTGTTTGTAATGTTGATGGCCAAATACCAAATTTTCACTTCTAAAAGGGAACTACCAGCAGAGTGTCAAGTGCCAACAACTCTACGTCAAAAAGCACCTGTTTGAACAGGCTGATGCTTGATGAGCAGGGTGGCAAATTGGCAATAGCTGCCATTACCACATAAGCGTGAAGCACAGGAGTGGAGCAGCTGTTGACAGCACCCGAATACTTGGTAGGTGACATCACAAAACTAGATCAACTTAAAGGGATTTCGCTTTCTTGGAAATTACATCAAGGATGGGTTTAGTTCCTTCAGCAAAAATATTTGAACTAGAGGAAATAGAGCAACTCAATTATAGAACACACCTCAAGCATTATTACCCAACATGGTTGTTGCTCCACATCCCCTGTAAAGGGCAAAAGAATGATATTAGCATTGTTTCGTAACCGTATATTTGATTTTGACACACTACTTAAAGCTTAGAAGTCCCCACACATTACTAAAAAAAGGAGCTCCAACTTCAAAGAAATCAAACTTTTAAAGGCAAAATAAGTATATAATTAAGCTCCGTGTACCAAGCTAATACTATCAAGCCATAACAGGCATTCCAGGGGATCTTAAGAGACAGATGCTTTGTTGCACTGGATGTTGAGACTGTCTAGCATCCCAAATTGCAAGTCCGTCACCCAACCCATTCAATTTATCAATGACTACTATCTCTGACCCACCCCCTACCCTCCTTTAATATGAAGAAAGAGAATCCACAGAATGCACAAGGTAGAAAAGGAGACTAATGCATCCCATGAAAAATCGAAAACCTGGACCCTAAGTCAGATACAAACTAAAGAACATTTGAAAGAAACAAGCAAGCAAGAAGTAGTTCCAATTTAGTTAGACTATCATTCAGATACCTAAAGTGAATGTTAATAAAACAATGGGACTATTAACATTAGAGATTAGCAATAGCAGAATTAAGTACGGAACGGAGATGATAGAGATGAAGAAATTCACTAAAAATAGGAATACCCTCGTAACACTAATGTATTTTCTCCTTTGCTGTTGTCATTCTGTAATAATAATAATAATAATAATAATAATAATAATAATAATAATAATAATATAAAAAATAAAAATAAAGTAATAGTACTGAGAGATACAAATATTTTAACAGTAAAACACAATAATAAATTAAGAAAAGCATATAAGAAAATGGAAACAATGGAATTGAAAGCCAGATTACTGAACTAAACAAACATGAAAAAATCTCCCTTAACTAATAAAGAAAAGTTGCATTTGCATTGTATTATTTTTGGCTAGTGGGCATATATGTAGACTCTAATTTCACTACGTACTCTAAAATACAAGACTAATTCAATTAGGTATAGCTGTCCAAATGAAATGGTAGACCTTTGAGGGGGCTTTCAACTCCAAATAGGTTCTCTAGAAGGAACCTTTGATTTTTAGGAAAGATGGCACATTTTATTGCCTTCCACCAACCACTTGCTTGAAGCATTTTTTTTGTTTACTAGCTATATTAGTAGTTGATTAGTGGCCACACTACAGGGCACCTCAGTGGCTCAGTCTTTAGATTCTTAACAACTTTTAGAAACCAAAACAAAAATTTTATGTAACTCAATTGAGACTAGAGTATTATAGCAGCCTACCCCATCCACTCCTGTCAGCAGCATCACGACATTCTACTCTGAACTTTGGTATATGGCTACGCACTTCACCAACAGTTTCTCTTTGCACCTCAGCAAGTGAAGGACTAATCTCAACTGAGCTGTAGTAAAATCAGGAGATCGATTAGAAGGTGATGGAGTATGCAAACAATACAGGTACACAAATATAAGCGCAGCCCACTACTCAACAAAAGAGTTAAAAACTGACTCCAACATCATAATTTGGTTTTACAATAAATATATATTACATCAACTGTCAAGGCACGTACGTGTAAGTCATACTGTTATAAACTTTTGCAGGAGCATTCAACATTATGTAATCCATTATACCCTTGGCACAAGTTCCTGATCCACCACCAATTTCATATATCTGATTGCAAATTAGATGATAATATCAACTATTGACTGACGTAACAAAAATTCATAGATTGTGTAAGTGAGATAAATTTAGGATGCTTACTAAATTTTTGACAAAAAGAATTTGGGGCTATTAAAGAAAACATTAAAAAATGCTAGATAAAAA
This sequence comes from Crotalaria pallida, assembly GCA_037953625.1. Lineage (NCBI taxonomy): Eukaryota > Viridiplantae > Streptophyta > Magnoliopsida > Fabales > Fabaceae > Crotalaria > Crotalaria pallida. Next base: position 86,695,575 of record CM075656.1, read on the forward strand.
TCAGGCACGAATCATTGTCATAAAGAACTGAAACTTTATCTAAGTGATTAAGTGTAGAATAGCAACATGATGCACGGCCCTCTTAGTCTAGCAGCTGGAATAAGCGAAACAATGTTTCCTTGGGCTCTTGACAGTAGATTTTCAAGAAACGTAGGGAATTTGTGAGATTTAGATATAATTAGGTATGGTTATGCTAAGGCTCTTACGAGCTACGACTAGATATGTGCGGGATTGAAGAAAAACTTGCCAAAACTATTTTGTTGTTTGAATCCATTGGAACTGACTTCTTGTATACATGATACAACAAAATAAGGTTACTTCCCCCTTCAAGAAAGAAACTGCCCCAGGTTCTTAGGCATTAGTTTTGAGCTATGATATCCCATACTTCAATACTTATAAGTTACACCTAGTCAAAAGATTGTTCATTCAGAACAAAAAATAACAATAAAAACTCAAACAAAATGTATAAGCACATGAACATGTACAGCAGTCTCCTAATATTCATAAGCATTTGTTCAAAAACATTTAGATGTGCATAAATGGCCGGAAGAACCGAGACTTAGAAACAATGAACACAAGCAAAAGAATTGCAGGGTGCTTACTTTTAGAGGAATAGAGAAGTTTGTGGTGCGCATGATGGCTTCAGCAATTGCATGGGCATACCAAGGCTACAATAGAAACAAATTTCAGAACATAAAAGAGCTCAACGCATTACATACATGATTATATACATATGGGGGGACCATATCTAGTGAAGGAGTGTGTATTCTGCAAAGGTAAGCGGAGCAAATCTTGACCATACAACTAACATGGACTTAAAAGTTACCCAACAGTCAAATGACCACTTAAAAAAGTCATTTTCAATTGTCTTCAAGTTCTAATCTTGACCACTCAAATAAAATGGTCAAGATGCACTTCTCCCACCTCTCATAATAACAAGATGTTATCACCTGATGTGTCCCTACATATATAATATAAGATTTCACAACTGTTTCAAGCACAAGAAATTAATTTAACTAAATGTTTCACTCTAAGATTATGGGCTGTGTATTTAGACTTGGGGTTTATTTTATTTGATGTCAATGGGTCTTATTTCAATGCACAATTTTTCCTTGTGTAGTTTTAGGGAGTGTAAATCCTAGTAAGATTAGGATAAAAAGTTATGTAGCTGAATGATCAACTTTATGAGCTAATTCTGAAAACTGGCTGTCATGTTTATGTGATGCCTATCACCTATGCTGATTTTGTTCTTGTTAACAATTTCAGCTTGGGTTACTTTGAATTTCTAACCTGTCAATATCTCATTCTCTTGCCAGACAGAATTAAATATTCATTCCATTAAAACTATAGTTGGATCTTGCTTGAATTTTTCCCTAGACCCATCACCTTAACCTTAATGCCCCAAATTCATAAATATTGTTCACAGACTAGAAAGACACACTAATTGATTCCTTAAACCATTTTATATTACTTGCAAGCACCTCTTGAGAAAAAAAGGTTGAACATGACCGCAACAATAACTCTAATTCTCGTAAAAGGCTGAATGTTCATGAAAACAGAGAAACAACAAACTCTTGACTCAGTAAGTGATTATAACAATTTCTACCTTACCAAACTGAGAATTATTAAAACCATATAAGCTTGAGTCATATTAATCAATATGTAGTGTACCTTAAAAAGCTCCACTGGCGTAAACCATGATATATCACTCTGCTTGTAAATATTATCCAAGTATTGCATATAAGCTTTTCGGCCTGAAATATACCACCAACAATCCACCACGCTACTTTATTAGGAGAGATTATTCAAAAAATGTATAATTCAACAATAAAATGTTCTCTGACTTCTTAGATTAACAGCAATCAACAAGCACTACAACTGATTTTGATAATACTAATAGTTTAGGAAAACCAGAGAATTGAGAAAACTGTCTGAACTGAAATCATCCAAAGGTCTTCTTAGTGAGATGTTAAATTTCCTAAATTAATGAATCGTAACCAACAGTTAAAAAAATGGACAAAACTTAGTATAGATCCCTAGTTGCCGGTGGCGCTGTTAACGTGTAATTTTACTTTCTTACAACTCACTAATGAGGTGACTAAAAAGTGAGAAACATTATATTTTTCACGTTTTTCGCTATAACGTCCTAAATATATAGTATTCTCCTAAAAAATAATGTGGATACTAAACAAAGAAAATATTAAATGAAAAAGTAAATACAGACATTGTGTTGAGAACATTAAAAACTTTCTCTATCTAGTCTAGTAATTAGGATGGGGGATTTTGATGAAGATTTAGAATTATTAAAATATATTGATTGATGAAGAAAAGGGAGAACCTTGAAGATGATTGAAACGGATGGAATTGGGAAGAACGCCGACGGAGCGAGATCGTTGGGAGAAGTAGCCATGTTGAGGATGGTACAAAGCGGAATGAATGAAATCCCGAACCTGCTCAAATTCAGCAAATGCAATTCAATTGAAGGGATCATGAATTAAATAAGGAAATGAAGAGAGAGAGAGAGAGAGGAGAAGATGGATAGGGATTAGTTACGAGAATGGGGTGGTCGCGGACAATGTGAGCGGTGGAGTATAGAGCTTGGAATTGAGGATGAGGAGGAAGAGCAGCAGCACACACTTGATTTCGGAATCGCGCCAATCAGAAATCTCTCGGTTAGGTGAAGTAAGTATGAGAAAAAGAGAGAGGATGAGAGAGAGAGAGAGAGAGAGAGAGAGAAAGTACCTTTGGTTTTGGAGGGTAGAGAAATAAGAGGAAGCCTTCGACTAAACATAGTTCAACTGTTGAAGTTGAAGTTGAAAGAAGGAGGCTAGGTTCTACGGTGGTGAACTCAGCTAACACTGCTCAACACCCAGCACACTCCTAAACCCTGCCCTGCGTATCAGGCTATCTTTGGATATCTAATGATAAATGGAGCGGAATGAAATGAGGTGGAGTGAAGTGGGGTGGAGTAGGATGGAATGGAACAAAATTCCTATTCCACTGTTTGGATATTTTATGATGGAATGGGAAAAAATTTGCATTCAATTGGATACACTCCAATTTGGAGGGGACAAAAATGAGAGGTTTTGGATGAAATGGAATGGATCTCATCCCATCATGTACCATCCCACTCCATCACTCTTGGAACAATCCAAACAATGGAACCTGGTTTAATTTTATTTCATTCCACTCCATTCCATCCAATACCATCAATCCAAACATAGCTCAAGGGTTTTGGTCTGCTTTGCCTCATTGTTTTCTTTCCCTCTCCTTAAAATATAGGAGTATTTTTTTTTTCTGTACTTGCGCCAAGAGCAACTTTAATACCAGGGAATCTTAGAGACTAATCCGCGTGGCTGGCTCTTCCAGCGAGATGTTTTTAGTGGGAATCGAACTCGGGGTTACTAACACCCATGTCTCATTCCCAATATTTTAGTTGGGGCCTTACGCCAACTGAACCAAGCCCCGTTGGTCCTTAAAATATTATTTTAACTACTTAACTGTTCCATAAAAAAATATATATATAATTGGCCATTAATTATGCACCTCGCCGATCACACTTATTATAAAATATATTTAGTCGAATCACATATACTTAGTAATTAATTTTCTTAATTTTTTTAGAAAGTTACTATAATATTACAATTTAATTTTTCTAAATCTCTTTGAAAAGTTTACACTCAATAGTGAATAAAGTTAAAATAAAGTTAAAAATCTTCGAAACGTAACTTATAATAAAGAGGAGTAAATTTATGCTTATAAATAAACAAGGTATCACTGTATTGTTAGGGCAAAATGAAATAAAATCCTTTCATTCTCTCAATTTTTGTTCTTTACTTCTTCTATGTTTTAATTTCTTTTTCTTGACAATTGACATTCATATTTTTTATTTCATCCAATCACTCTGTAGTATTTCGTTCAGGTGAGAGAGATAAAGAATAAGTAATAGAAAATGAGTTATTGGATTATATAGGCTATGTAAATAAATGTAATGAAATAAGATTATGGTGATGAGATTGTTAAGTGGATGATGCTTCTTTCCCTTGTCTTGTTTGTGTTGTGGTAGTGTTTGATAAAATGCTTACTTGGTTGCACTGTCCTAGTGTAGTTGAAATCAATCAAAATAATAACTTGATCAATGACTTGTTTATTCATGCTGCAACTGAAAAGCAAGAATCTAAGGCTCCCTTGTAGCAACTTTAAACTATACCAACGAGGCTTGGTTCAGTTGGTGTAAGGCCCCAACTGAAATCTTGGGAATGGGACACGGGTGCTAGGAGTCCCGGGTTCGATTCCCACTAAAAACATCTCGCTGGGAGAGCCAGCCACGCAGCTTGCTCCGGATTAGTCTCAAGGGCTCCCTAGTATTAAGGGTGCTCTTGGAGATACTCGTGATTCCGCAAGGAATACGGACAAAAAAAAACTTTAAACTACTCAATAGTCATGAGTAGTTGTTATCTTTTTTTAGAGAGGAAATGTGATCAGATGAGAGGAAGTCTTCAACTAAACATAGTTCAACTGTTCAATTCCGAGTTGAAGGGTTCATTACTGTGGTGAACTAACACTGCTCAACACCGAACACACACTCCTAAACCCTGCCCTGTGTATGAACTATGAAGGGTTTTGCCTGGTTGGTTTCTTTCTCTCACCTTAAAATATTAGTAGTATGGTATTTATAGTAGTAAATTAAATTGTGTTTTAAAAAATACAAAAAAAGGGGGGGGGGGGGGGGGGGGGGGGGGGGCAGTATTAATATCCTTTATGTTAAATAATTTTCGATTTCGGGATGTCGAAAAAAAATATACTTGCGATATATCTATGTCAAAAGTGTGTTTTGACTTGCTAGTGTTGGAAATGCACATTTTTTCCGTTTTCGACACTAGGGAAAAAAATGGGAAAAATTGAGAAAAGATAAAAATTTGCATTTCTAACACTAATGAGTTGAAAGTGTATTTTTTGTTGTGTCTGACATCTCAAAGTCATAAATTACATAACATAAAAAATATTTTTGTCTTTTATTTACATCATGGGGGCGAAAATTAAATCTATAAAGTATCATCCTTATTTGGAAGAAAAAAAGTTGATTTGAGGATGCTGTTTTGTGGATACTAGTTTACCAAATTAAAAACTAAGTATTTCTTAATTATGCATAGTACATAATAAAAATATACAAATTGTTCTTTTTTTTTTATTCAAGTTGTTGTTTTAAATGTCACAGTGTGTAAAAAGTTACGTGAGTAACATAGTTGAAGTTATCTCATGGAAATTGATATACTAATTAGTTAGGGACTTAGGGGTACATGACCAATAAAGAATCAAAATTATTTTTGAGTAATAATAAACTTGATTTTTTTTTTTTTTTTTTTTGTGCAGAAATTTGATTTCTTATTACATTGTTAAGAAGTAATGAAATACTTGATTATAAAACTTTGAAAATTATTTTGAATCTCACAAATACAGAAGAAAAAGTTTAGAATCGATTTCTTATATCATAGTAGGCCTCACATTCATATTTTGCCTTAAGGCACCATAGGGATGCTTAATGGAGGCCATCAAATGTTCATTATCATACTTGAGCTTCACACGCATGTTGGTACCATTCTATATTTAGTATTCTGAAACAAAACGTGACATTTTATGAACATTGGTATACTGATACTCTGATACAATGTGCATAGTTTATTTCTGATACAAAATGTGACATTTTATGAACATTGGTATACTGATACTCTGATACAATGTGCATAGTTTATTTCTGATACAAAACGTGACATTTTATGAACATTGGTATTCTGCCTTGCCTTCGGGGAAAAGCCTTTCATGACAGTAACCTCAGCTGAGGGACTCCACAAAGCAAGAATATGCTTCCTTGACCCTTCTACTTGATTTCAATTTCCAGCTTAAATTCCTTTCCAATAAAAAGTGACAATTTTGTAACTTCTATAATAACAAACTCTGAGGAGCTATCAAACAGTGTCTTTACAACACTCTTCCTAGTTGAGTTTGTTATTATCCCCCGCACAATATTCTCAGTCCCCGGATAATCAAGTTTATTTAATATCTTATCCTTATGTACCCCCAGGATAGTTACCTTATCTATGATCCACCCTTGGTCTAGAGCAAATCTTCCATTAGTGACCTTAGATGTAACAAAAATACTATTGTTGTATAATGTGCCATAAAATGTTACCAATGTCCACTTCTCATTCCCTCCTGATATGTCAAGTGCCTCGCCGTCATCCAAAAAGACTCGTCCAGAACTATTTTTGCTGCTACTAACAACAACCACGAGTTCAAATGCAGTCTTCCGGGCGGCTTCAGTTGTTGCAGCTTCTCCTTGCAAGGCTAAAATATTGCCCTCCCCAACATGCACATTTATGTGATCAGATGGTGCATGGAGAGTAACATACTTGCCTGATTCTGCGATCACCGAATTTGAGACATTGAATAGGTCAAACCAGTTTCCTGCAGGAAAGTATGCATCAACAGTGGTTGCCCCGGATGCTAGCACAGGTGACACCAGAACCCCTTTGCCTAGTAGAAACTGTGAATTTATTTCATATGTTGTGACATCCTCAGGGAATGAGAAGAAAAGGGGTCGAGCAATAGGTGTTCCTTTAACATGTGCTTCATACATTAGTGTGTAGAGATAAGGAAGGAGACGATACCGGAGGCCAAGCACTTTCCTTGCTGATGCAGCAACTGAATCCCAAAGGTAAAGCTCTTGCCGGATGGAATTTTTATCAGAATGATCTCTTGCAAAGGGATAAAAAGCCCCCAACTGCATGAAGGATCATAAAAAGAATTAGACATGTATAGTTGTATATATTATACGTGCATTTCATTTCATTCTTTATTCTTACTTATTTACTACAAAACAAAAATCACAGCATTTTTCACATTTAATTTTTGCAATTTTCATAATTTTAGGCAAGCATGCTAATACTTAGTATTAGTAACTACTAACTAGCCATTTTTTTAGCCACTTATTTGAATACTAAGTAACAACCACATGTTCTTCTGCAGTTTTGAAATCATTATAGTCTTAGGAAATTATGTGACTAATTGGTATCATTCACCCGGTGAAAAGATTAATCTATACTACTGCATTTGAGGAGGGTCAATTCTACCTGAATCCAACGTCGGCAAAGTTCTTCAGTCGTATCTCCTGAGAAACCACATATATCTGCTCCAACCATTGGAATTCCAAATATTCCAAAATTCAATATTGATGGTATTGAGTATGCCAAATCATTCCATGTAGCAGCATTATCTCCTGTCCAGTGTGCTGTATACTTACCAGAGCTAACAAAAGTTGATCTGCTGAGAATGAATGGCCTTTTACCAGTTATTTCAGTTAAAGCCTTGTTAGTTGTTTTTGATTCTAGGAGTCCATACATATTGTGGACATTATACTCAGTGATATTACCAAAATGTAAAGATGTTGCTGGGACTGTTTTGTTTATAATAGGACGTAGTACTCCAGAATCGTTTATTTTGTAGGGAGGGTCGTCAAGATTAGAAGATGGAATGGGAGGAGAAGAGATGAAATTAGATAATTCATTCATGTCTAGCCAAATGCCATCGAAAGGGACAAGATCCCGAAATAATTTGATTTCTTCACCCCAAAATGCTTGGCTATTTGGATTTAGAAAATCAGGGTAGTAAACTGGTCCAGGCCAAACTTCACCTAGATAATTGCCTTCATCTCTCTTTATGTAGACATCAGCCTTCAAACCTCTAACATAGGTTGCATATGTCTCATTCACATTGATACCTGATTACAAAATTATCTTAAATCAATAAAGATGGAGTGAAGAGGGTCTTTTGGTATAAAGGAATTGCATAGTGATAGAATTAGATACCAGGATCCAAGATAAGCACATATTTCTGACTATTTTGGTGAAGAGTATCAAGAAATCTTCTCATCTCATCCAGTGGGAAGTTGACAGGATCAAGTGTGAAATCTTTATATGCATCCATGTAATCAATATCTGTCCATATAACTTCAAGGGGTATACCTGCTTTTGCATAATTGGTAACCACACTCTGGAGATCACTTACATTCTTGTAGCCCCATCGGCATTGATGGAAACCTTCACAAAAGAGATAACAACTATCTGGATTAGCATTGGATGTAGACAGTGTTGATCAGCATCAATAAAAAGCAAATTTCAATTAATGTTAAATCTAAATGTCTGAGAAGAAAATGCACAAGATACACATAGTAAAGTTACACCAATTCATCATTAATTCAATGAGGTAAAAAGTACTACATGTTTCAATGCAGCCATCTCCATGTTTCTTATCCAAGTCAAAAAAAATGAAAACATAGTAGCATGCTGCCTATGACTTACCAAAAGACCAATAAGGCATAGGAGCAGGTCTCCCAATGAATTCAGTGTACTGCTCCAACACCAGTTCAGGAGAGGATCCAGCAAAAAAGTACAGATCAAGAATCCCGCCTATCACCTTATAAGTAACACGATCACCGCCGTAAACAATGTCCATTCCATTGCTGTTAAGCAGCAACACACCATGTGTAGTGCCATCCTTCACTCTTCCATCTGGCGAAGCCGATCTCACGTCCAAGTAAAACGGATGAGAACCATAAAGGTTCAGGTCAAGGTTGGCACTACCAATGTCTGCATTCCACAAAGTAAAAGTTTGATTTGGCTGCAGCTTGAAGGAGCTCTTAGTATGCTCCCCAAAGCCATAAAGTGAGGACCTATGTATAGGGAGGGAGGAAGAGAGTTGCAAGTACTGGTCCTCGAAGATGAGAAAGGTTGCAGGGTTTGAAGGGTCTGGAGCAGCATCGAAAAGGACATCGTTGGAGGATTTTCGAGAGATGGTGAAACCGAATGGGGTGGTGTTGTAAAGGGTGAAGATGAGGTCTGAGTTTGGAGTGGTGAGGGAGTATTTTTGCTGATTGATACAGTTGTTAGAACCTTGCTTGGTGTTGAGGGAGCGAAGAGGGTAATGAGAGAACTCAGAGGAGCCTCTAGGAATTATTTCTTGTGGGATTTCCCATCTTTGGTTGTTGGAGTCAGTGATTCTTACTCTTAATCTATCCTTGCTCTCAAAACTGCAATTCAGAATAACTGAAAACTAAGTCCCATGATTATGAAAATAAAATTGTTGATGTGACAAGAAGAGTATATGAATCTTATTTTTTTCAAAGATGGGACAGTTAAGTGGCATGAATATAAGTTAAGTTCAGGATATGATGTAACAGCTGTTAGTTGTTACCTGGCAACAAGGCTGAGGTTTGTGATGTCAGGTCCAAAGACAGAAGAGGAGTTGATGAGGTTGAGGTTAGCAGTCAAAGATTGTCCTGAGGGATTATTGTTGACACTTGAGATTGTGTAGCCATAACCAACTACTGAATTTACTTCTGATGAAGAAGAATCTGCTACAGAGTAACAAGATATGAGATAAAAATAGAACCACAAGATTGGTGGTTGAGACAGAGTAGCTCTGTTTTCAGTCCTCCAACCCATGATCATGCTGCCACTTGCCTTAGTGTGTTAAATGTGCATATATGGATGAGGTGGGGATAGAAAAAGATAGGCAGATAGCATATGAACTTATCAATGAGTATTGCTAATAAGTATCTAAAGACACTTGTTAAGATTACTTGATGCAGAAAAAATAAATCATAAGTTCATGTTCATTAGTTTAAAAAAAAAAAAAAAACTATATTTTTCAATAACTTTTATCTTACAATTAATTTCTTAACAACTGTTTTAAGAACACTTGTTATCATATTCCTTTATTTAATTATTCATATACATTAATATTGAAGGTAGGCAAGGCAAGTTGATTGTGACCACTGACCACTAACCAGACAAGCAATAGCATTTGCTTTTGCCTTTGCTTTTGCCGTCAAACCAAGGTTTTCCAAACGGATCAGGACTTCTCATATTTATTACCCCTTCGTAATTGATATAGATTTAATATCCGTTCACACCGAATGCAAAACTTGTTTATTTGTATTTTTCATAACTTTTTATATAATATGAAATTTGTCAATCCAACTGTTGAATTATATGTTATTATCAAGTATATCAAGTCTATAAAATTTCACAAAATATAAAAATGATTTGATACTTCATCCGACTATTCTATTTTAAAGAATAATACGTTATTTAAAATATATAAATATGAATTATTAGATTACATACTTATGAATCTCCGAATGATCTGAAATTTGGTATCTATGATCGTCATGATAATAATGGTTGAATTAACAAATTTCATAATATATAAAAAGTTACGTGAAGGTGTAAGTGACCAAATTTTACACCTGGTGTCAACGGTTGCTAACTCGTTGATATAAGTCACCTACAAGATAATTCAAAATTATTAAAAGAAGTTAGTCATTGATATTAGTGATATTAAAATTAATAATATTTAATTTATCTTTTTTAAATTACTCCTATAATTATCATCTAAAATAGTAAGTGTATGATAGTTTTTATGAAAAAATATTAATATTATTGAAAATTTAAAAAAAAACTTATATATATTAAAAAAACTGAAATAAAACAGAAAAAAAAAAGTTCATGAGAAAAGCTTTCATAAAGGATGGGAAAAAGTATTGTTTATTTGGATATGATGTTGTATAATTTTAGTTAACTGGTCCAAAAAAAAATAATTGACCATTAATTATGCAATATATATCTGATTAAATGAAAAATATTTTTCGCTCGGGACCTTTATGGTCGTGATATAAGCATTCAACCAAATTGTTAAGGTGAGAATATATCAATCTTTTTTACTGATTAAAATCTTTCAGCAATAATTAGTACACAAAATTAGTTTTTAACATTTTGTCATCTTAGAGATATTTCTCTACATGTTGATGAGGAGAAATATATGCCTTGCATTCTTTCCCTTCGATGTGTTTTTAGCTTCGTTATATTTTCCTTGACAAACTCTTTAATGATGTGGTATTGGTTGTCTTGTAAAAAACGATTTATCCGTTCATATCCTCAAATATAATTAATACCTAGTACTATTGTGAATATTACAAATGTTGGGGATTCTATCTCACATTTCCTTTCATATTTCTTCTTAGGGTTGTAACTATACTTAGTTCATCTTTTCCATTAAACAACATAACATATTTGATTTGTACTCCCCCTTTATTGTAATGTTCTAACTCGGTCAAGATTTAAAAGTCGAGCAGGGTCTATAAATTGAATGATTAAGTTAGTATTTGATGTAGGTTCTTTTATATGAATATTCAATTAGAATACTTTAGTTCTTTTCAGTTAACAACTATGTGCTATTTATAGGGGAAGCTTCAGCTCTTGGTAATGTGCTTTCCTGAATTGAGCTAGGTTGACATTTGGACAAGCATTAAAAAATGAATGTTGTAAATATTCCTCTTGCCTTAATGATGTTTAGTCACGCATATATGTTAATGTTGGTTTTGTTACGAATATTCTGGGTTGCAATTATGGATAAGAACTATCAAAATGACAGATGAATTAACTAACAATAAGGATTTATTGAATGTTCTCTTTGTTTGTAGCCCCGTCGTAGCCAAAATGGGCTAATCGATAGCCGAGTTGGTAGTGACGTGCTCTTGGATGAGAATGGTGGAGAATTTGGTGATTGGCTTCGGATTGGATTGGATTTTATCATGAGGACATGCTCGAGTGGAGGTGAAACTTGCGCTTCTTAGTAGATCCTTTTTTATGGGATGTGCTATTTTGGTTGGACATGCCTGACTTTGCACCTCGCTCATCACATTTATTATAAAGCATATTTAGTCAAATCACATATACTTATAAAAGTAGTTAGTTTGATTTTTTGAAAAAAAAAATGTTATAATAGTACAATTTTATTTCCTTAAACCGCTTTAAAAAATTTACACTCAATAATGAAAAATAAAATAAAATAAACAACCAAAACCTTTAATGAAAAAATAAGAATAAAAAAACAATAAATGATATATAAAAAATGTGAAATAATTTGTAATTAAAACGAAGAAAATATTCAAAACTTAACTTATAATAAAGATTAGGAGGAGTAAACTTATGCTTATAAGTTATAAACAAGGTATCACACATTCACACCCGTACTATTGAGGGCAGAAATGAAATAAAATCCTTTCATTACCTCAATTGTTGTTCTTTAATTTACTTCTTCTATGTTTTCTTTTTCTTGAAATTTTTTTCTTTAATCGAATTTCTATGTAGTATTTCGTTCAGGTGAGAGAGGTAAAGAATAAGTAATAGAAAATGGATTATTTGATTGTATACGCTGGGTAAAATAATGAAATAAAATAATTAAGGTTAATTATGTGTAAGTTCTTGAATTTTAAGTTTATTTTGTTATAGACTTTTGTTTTTTTTTTTTTTTAAATCTCACCTACATAACATCATGTGGCTAACTTCCTACGTGTGACATGTCAGCAAAATTTAACTGAATTTAGTAGCTAAAATATATAGCAAACCAAAACATAAATTTGAGGAGTTAGACATTAAAAAAACAATGACCTATGATAAAACAACCATAGTACAGTACAACAAATGAAACTAGATAAAGACAAAAGGGTATTAAATAAGACAAAAGGGTATTAAATTGTAACCCACTAATTCATGGTACAAAAATTTGTCCAGTATAAATGAAGAGGAATGATGATACAAGTTACATATCATTCCTCTTACTATAACTCTACTCCCAGTCAAGTCCCCACCTTCTCTGCTTATAACACATAAACAGTAGAACTACCCTTTTCGTGGAAACTACAACAACCATCAATATCATCTAATGATCTAAATAACATAATTTCTTCTGGCCTACGCAATTCAGCACAGATCAAAATAATACAACCAGCTTTAAATACAATATGATTTCAAACATTCTAGGGATTATGATAACCATTCAAACATTTCAGGGGTTGTGATAATAAATCATTCTTAGCTAGTTTTTTTTATAAGAAAAATGTTATGCCAAATAGAAAGGAGGTACAAGGGTATTTAAATAAATTTTTTTATATTGTCCTGTACTTAAGCATCTCAAATGGTGAATAGCACAAAATTTTTAGTTATGTACTTTCTTCATCAAATATGATATAGAACGAAAAGTTGTATTGTCTTATAAGTTATACTTACCTGTACTATGTAGTACTATTTGTGTCTTGCTTTCCTGACTATCTTGCAAAACAAACGGAGCTATAATTAAGCCAAAAAAATTACCTAAGTTGACTTTATTTAGTTCATATTAGACTATAGTGAACCCAAGAGTGAACTTAACTCAAGTAGTTACCGACGGATAATTTCATATACATAGGATTTTTGTGATTTGACACGGAATAAGGGTCTGTCGGTAATAACTTAATCCGTCGGTACAGATGGCCCATTCCGTCGGAATGGCGAGACAAGAAGAGTGGCTCTTACCAAACACCAACCAAAAGCCACAAGCCAAAAACAGAACACTAGAAATTGAAACTCACTGCGACCCAACCACCACAAACGCCGTTCTCAGCCCCTGCGCCGCTGCTATTGCTTGAACCAGAGACCGCATCACCATGACTGATGCCGGCGCTTTCAGTCCCTGTTCTTCATCTATTCGTCCTCGGCCACGCCCAAGAGGTATATATATTTTTTAAGAAGAAAAATAAATGAAATGAAATGAAATAAGATTATGATGATGAGATTGTTAAGTGGCTAGTTAAGTGGATGATGCTTCTTTTCTCAGTTTTGTTTGTGTTGCCTATGTAGTGTTTGATCAAATGCTTACTTGGTTGTACTGTCCTAGTATGATTGAAATCAATAAAACAATAACTTGATCAAAGAAAGACTTGTTTGTTCATGCTGTAACTGAAAAGCAAGAATCTAAGGCTCCCTTGTAGCAACTTTAAACTAGACGTCATCATTATGGGTCGGTATGGATTTAATTTTGTGCTTGAAATACAGATGTGAAAACTGATTCGTTGATGGACAAATGGCCTTGTTCTATTTCTTCATTGGTCTCGATTTGTGATGTATTTCCTTGTGATAGTCTTTGATAAGGGAAGCATTAGTGATTGATATTTTTTTAAAAGAAGAAATGTGTTCTGAGATCGCTTGGTTTGTGCATCTTATGATTTTAGTGATGATATTTATAAGTGCTGTGTTTATTTTTAATTGTGTGATGTGGTTGCATGAAGGTATTGCTTGTTGGATGGATTGGACATGGGAAAATCATAGTGTCATCGGTCTTTTGTTCAATCTGATGTTTTTATATTTCAAAATTCTGTTGGTTTTTAGCGTTGAATGGTTACAAGAATGTGCTTCAAAGTGTCAAATGTATGGATCATTCGCAATAATAAGCCATGCCTTTTGCATTTATATGCCGCTGTTGACTCTGAAGCTCAGCTTGGATTATGATTGGAAGGCTCACCTGTTGTTGACCTTTTAGTGCTTATTACCTCTTTTTGGCTTGTGCTTTGTTCTGTCCATCATCTATGCTTGTTGTGTCAGTCATGTTTCTCATCATGGTTGATCTGATTTTCTTTTGGAGCTGGTTTGGTGCATTAAAATCCTAAAATGAATTAGTTATGGCCTTACGGGTTGTAAAAGTTCTTTAAGGTCCCTTGGGTTTCACCTACTGTCATTTCAAGAAGATGGATAACTAGATGGGTTATATGCTTCCAGTTGTCCTTTTTGTTTTCAAAACGTTTGTTGAGATCATTGCCATGAATTTTGAAGCCTAAATTCCAAGGACTGGCCTTCATTTTTTAAAAATGATAATGTTAGAACTGTGATAAAGTTGTGAATATATGTACTAAGGATTAGCATTTTGCTTTACTTCCAGGAATTTTGTTCCTTTTTTTTCTTATGTTTTTTAGTAGTTAGATAACCATGGCATTTTGTAAAGGTCGGTTTTGCTAAATGAGCCAATTTCTAATTTGGATAGCTGAGGTGATTTTGGGGTTGCTACATGGTCAAGGCCATCCAGTAGATAGTATTTACTAATTAGTTGGTCTTCATCATGTTAATTTGTGTCTCTAGCCAATTGTCTGAAAAATTCATATAACAAAGTGTTTATGTTGTTATTGGCTAGTTGTAATTAATTTCCTGTGGAGGTGTCTTTTATATTATTGCCATAACTAGTGAAAATCAGTTGGAGGATGTTTACTTGCATTATGTTGATTTTTATTTTAAATATGTACTTAAACTAAGTGTATTTAATGTATTTTTGTTCCTTTATTTGCTAGCTGTTCATTTTAAATGTGTTACTAATTAGTTTATAATTTTTGTTCCTAACTATATTTGCCTATTTGGACATTTTATCAGGAGGATGTGGCCCACCCCCACCTCCGCCCCCATGTGGTCGGAAGGGGAGGGGGAAAAGTAAGGAAGTTATGACAGATCGCCATCCCAGGACGAGGAGACAACTTTTGGAGCTGGGTGAGTTGAGAGTTACAGGTACATCATCTAAAAAGAGGACCTATCAGCACATGTCTCAGCAGACTGCTTCATCCAGTTCCTCTTCCTGTTCTGATGCACGGACAGAGGACATAATTCAGGTTCAATGCCAGGTCAAGGCTGCTAGCAGGAAGAACAAAGTGCAGGTTTACGGGGCCGGACAGTGCGCTAAACAGATTTTGCAAGGGGAGTCTAGCCTTTCGCAGCAGTACCGAGCAACTTCCAGTTGCAACCAGGAGTATGAGGAATATGCCAAGCTGAGACTCCAGATTCAGGCCGTTAGGGCGCAAGTTCAGCTACTTACAATGCGATAAAACATGATGAAGATGTCTTTATGCGCTTCTTCCCCCTTGATGTGTTACCCACAGAGCAGCACCGGTGGCATCATCAAAATCTCCACCAACATCAGCAGGTTCAACAACAGGTTGATCAGCAGCATCAAGCCCAACAGCAACAGCATCAGCATCAGCATCAGCAGCATCATTAGCACGATAATCATGTCGATGTCGATGAAGATACTTTTCATCATTGCTAGGACTCATTATTTATCTTTTCTTCCATTTCTACGACTTTTGTAATTTTGATGGACTAATGAATCTTTTTAAGGTTTAAAACTATTTCATGTTTTTCCATGAGTTTGAATATTTACTCTTTTTAATCTTATTTGCATATGAAATTTGTGATGTTTTATCTTTGAGACAGATTTATTCCTCCTCACAAATACTAAAAGTTACAAAAAGTTAATCTCCAATGTTACAAAAAGTTAAAAATTATTGAAGTAGACATATTTGCCAATTAAATAGGGCCTAATTAAATGTGGCCAATAAATCCATCTAAAATTTTGTATTTCTACCAACGAATTAGGTAAATTACTGATAAACAAACCTATCGACAATGTTATTGATAAATACACAAATTATAACACCCTTTACTCGGTAAGTCCCATATCTCAACATAGAAAACAACTTTATACCATTTTTCATAATTCATCTATCAAAAGTAATTTTTATTTTACAATCCAAAAGATAAAGATTATCTTAAAATCACGAATTCAACAAACATATCAAAAACACAAACGAATTCAACATATAATCCATTACAACAATAATTGATTGTGCTTATATAATCCGTTATTGATATAATCTTATTTTCACAATTTTGCCGAACACATACCAAGTACAGGGATACTCTGCTCATTCCTAAAGAAATTCTCAGGATCAACCTTGGTCTTTATTTGAACCAACCTGTTAAAGTTATCATTGAAATACTTCACTCCATAAACTCTGCCTTCATAATAATTATTCATATCATGGTGGTTGATACCCAAATCAAGGTCCTTGTAATTGATGAAAGCCTGTCTTGGGTTCTTGGAAACAAAAGGAGTCATGAATTTATGAAGCTCCCTTACTGTGTTTATGTAGTGATCTTCTACATCTTTCCCTGGCTGGTGCCAATTTGCTTGGTATTGAATCTTCCATAAGTTCCCTGCTCTATGAGGTAAAGGAGTTGTTGTTGATGGAATCTCAGCCATTCTTCCACCATAAGGATTGAAGTACATTATTCCATTCTCCAATTCAATCATCTTTTTCCATATCTCTTCCCAACCCTCTTTGGATATTGGTTCCTTTACATAGTCAGATTTCCTTTTCAAGTATTTGAGTGAATGAGGTTGTCTTTCAAGCAAAATCTCAACTGGTGTAGCAATGTTTATGGTGTCCCAAAACAGAACTGATTGAAGCCAGCTTGTTTCAATGCAATCTGATTGCTTCAAACCCAATTGAGGAAACCTCTCATTCATGAGAGAAACAAGACTTTTTGAGTCACCAAGGAATAAGGCTACAAATGTAGCCCTCACAGTCTTTGTTCCATTTTGAGTACCATTTACTACTTCCAATATAAGCCTAATGAAGAGTTCATTGTCAATACTTGGTGCAACATGCTGCCAGTTATAGACAGCATTTGTGGCATTTTGCTCAAGGGTCCTCTTAACTTCAAAGACAGTGACCCTCTCTGGAACTCTAACTAGCTTTATTTTATAAGAAATCACTACACCAAAGCTAGCACCACCAGCACCTGTGATGGCCCAAAATAAATCTTCTCCCATAGATTTTCTATCAAGCAATCTACCTTGAACATCAACTATTTCTGCATCAATAACATTATCAACTGAAATACCATATTTTCTCATCATATTACCATATCCACCACCACTTATGTGACCTCCTACACCAACAGTGGGACAAACCCCTGCAGGGAAACCATGAGTTTTACTTTTCTCAGCAATTCTATAATAAACTTCACCAAGTGTTGCACCAGCTTGAACCCAAGCAGTCTCAGTTTCTATGTCAACATTAATGGACCTTACATTGAACATGTCAAGGAGGAAGAATGAAACTTCAGCTACATAAGAAGCACCCTCATAGTCATGGCCTCCGCTACGAATCTTCATATGCAAGTTATGCCTTTGAGCACAAGCAACTGCTGCTTGTACATGTGACACATGCATTGGAGTGATGATGAGGAATGGTTTACTTGTTGTGGATGTGTTGAAACGAAGGTTTCTAATGTAGGCTTGCAAGACTAAAGAGAATGAGGAATTGTTTGGTGTGAATATTGCTTCTGTTATGGGGTGAGAAGGCTCAAAATGGTTTACAAGGCAGTGAATGAAAGTGTTTTAAGCTGAGTTTGTAGTTAATGGTGTGCAAGGAACGGCGAGCAACACAACAATGGGAAGAAACCATTGCAATGTTTTGGGAGAAAGGACTCTCATTTCTTTGCACATGCATGATTTGCAAGTTGTGAACCACTAGAAAAAGAGGATATTGCTTTCATAACTTTCCATTTGTAGAAAAATAAAGTTGAGTTGAATGTCCTTACTTTTTCTCCTGCCTTTCTCCTGCCATTAATGGTTTACAATTATACATGCAGTGATGAGAGCACTCCCAAAAAAATGTTTGTTAAATTGATTGAAAAAAATAATATTTAAGTTAAAAATTAAAAAAATAATATTTTTAATCAATCACAATAAGTGATACCCGGAGTGATATATTTTTTGGGACAAAGAATGTTAACTTTGCAATGATAGGATAAATAACCTTTACAATATTAATATACCATTTATTTTCTCTTAATGTATCCCAAATTACAAAAATAATGATAACTTTTAAACAAAATATACTGCTCCCTCTGATCTTATTTATAAGTCACATTTTAGAAGGATTCTTTGGTCCTATTTAGAAGTCACTTTGTATTTTTTAGGAGGCATTTATTGCTATTTTCTCTTATTTGCCCTTTGCCCATTAATGTGAAGTAATACATTGTGAAATTCCCAATACAAGTTAAGAGGGTAAGATTGTAATGTTGAAGTATTTTTTTAAAGTTTCAAGAAACCTAACTACTCTCATTGATTTGTGTGATATGATTAAGTATGCCTATAAATAAGACCAGAGGGAGTACCGTATTAAATATTTGCTGTTTCAATGTAACTTAAAAAATAACGATTTTCTTTGATAAATGTGAATTTTTAATAAGATATTGTTCCACGTTTTTAGAAGTTGCGGTTTTTGTAGCTTGGCCCATCCTTGTCAGTTGCCACTTGTCAGTAAACAAAGGTGTGCATCTTTTTTTTTTTTTTTAAATTATAAAAGGTGTGCTCTTTATGTGTCTAACCAAAGTCCAATTATTTGAAAGGAAAATAGTAATTTGATTTTCTAACAATCATTTTAAAAGTGCTTGCAACAATCATGTTACCTGTGCAAGTGCAACTACGTTATACAACCTGGTTGATAACTTAACGTTTTCATCATCCTCTTGATCCCTTTCCCTCTTTCTTCTCTACATCTTTGTCCCTCATGCACCACACCACGGTTATTCGTACTCTTATTCCCTTTTTTTAGCCTTAATAAATCCATCCGTTACCGCAAAAATTTTCTTTTATCATGCCCTAACTTCTAACCACCATAACCTTTCTTTTCAGCTAACGCACTTGAAAGATAGGACCAAATAACAATATAAAGATAATTTATTTTATAAAAAAAAATGCTAAAAGTGTCATTAAGTCATTGCTTAAGGAATAAAAAGGGTAATTTTATCTTTAAAATGTTGAATTTAAAACATCAAAAACTAGTGAATTTAGATGTTCAATATAAGTTCTCGTTTAGAGTGCTTCTTAAACAATGTCCTTAGAACATTGGTTAACACGAAAAAAAAAACTATAGAGTTTGAGTTTTACAAATAATAATATGGCAAATGCTCAGGGCACTTGTTAAGAAGCTAAATATAGTGAAAATGCATGGAAATGTGTGGTTTTTTTATATTTCCGAGACATTGAAGAATACCAACTTATGATTTGTTTTCCAATACCAGTAACCTTAACAAACAAGACCCTAAGAATATTAAGTATATTTAATAGGCTTGCCGGTTTTATACCTAGCGTGACCAAGGATCATTCGTCCCCTTTAGTAGAGTTTGTCTGATAAAATAATATTGGTACAAATTGTAACATGGATGGGATTTGTGTATTGTACTAAAAATATTGATTCTCTAAATATAGATGTATGTTACAATTTTAAAACTTGTACACTAGTTAACTCCTATTTAAATATTTAATTGATCTAAAAGTCTTGATTATATAGTTTTTTTTATTCATATGTTTTGAACATTTACAAACCAGATATATAATTATCCTTGTATTTTTTTTTAAACTATACCCTTATTCATAATTACCTTTTTTTAATCTCCAATTTTTTTCTCTTTCCTCGATAATTAGTGATTACAAAATGATATTTTAGTTAAATTACCCAATGTTCTAACATTATTTAATCATTTTTTAAAACTCGTGCGGAAAAAACTTTTGGATCAGATGGAGTAGTACCAAATTAGTCCCCATAAATGTTGACTTCTTTGATATTAGTCCATATATTTTATTTTTCGGGGTTTTGGTCCCTTCCTTTCCTTTCCATTTTGGTTTTAATCCTTACATTTCTTTTCTATTTTGGTTTTGGTATCGGCCATCAACTATGAATGAAAAATGATGACATACCTAACGGGATAAGGACCAAAATCAAAATGGAAAGAAATAGCAAGGACTAAAACTGACTAATAGTAAAAATATGATGACCAAAATTAGAACTTATTTGCATTATCTTGAACCATAGTTGACAGCGAAAACCAAAACAAAACGGAAAAAAAAAATCAGACACTAAAACCCCAAAATATAAAATATAAGAACTAACCAATATTTATAGGGTTATATTAAAGGAAGTAAAAACCACATAAAGAGACAAAGACTGTCCGATGTGGTCCAAACCCATTTTAGACTGTTATGATACTGTTGATCAAAGAGACAAAGACTGTCCGATGTGGTCCAAGTTATGTGCAACCCAGCTTCTCATTAAGGCCCAAAAAGTAGTCCGGGAAATGCTTTGACAAAAATAAAAACAAAATATAAAGGAAAAATGATGGAAACATAACATATGGAACTTATTTTAGACTAATTTATGTCTTTCTGATCTGAACTAATTTATGTCTCCTTTTTTTGTAGACAACTAATTTATGTTTTTAATCCATAAAGTTGGACCTCTTTTGATTTTAGTTTCTAAAACTTTATTTGATTTGGACTGGTTCTTACTTTAAAAAAATAAAAAATTATTTAGTCTTTTTCGTTAAATGCTTAACGTTTAGCCATATAAACTTTGACAAAGTTGGTAAGAGTTGGCACACCACGTTGGATGAATGACATAAGGCCCTAAAACAGTTAATAGCCTAGCTCAATAGACAATCACCAAGGAGTGAGCATTTTCACACCCCACATACAAATTCACACACTCCACTTTTAAATAAAAAACCAAAAATACCCTCACCCTCACCCCTGTCTCTTTCTCCTTTCCTTCATCCACCCCAGTCCACCCCTTCCCCCACCACGCACCACCCACACCGTCACCCTACCGCACCACCCACGCCTCACCACACTCTTTTCCTTCCCTTCCTTCTTCTTCCTCTTTTCTCTTTTTTTTTTTTTTTTAATTTTGACCTCGGGTCGTGAGGCCCCTCACTACCGAGGCCACCCCATTGTATAGGCCATGTCACAACCCCGGTAGTGAGGCTCCTCACGATCCCGGTAGTGAGGCTCCTCACGACCCGAGGTCAAAATTTTTTTTTAAAAAAAAAGAAAAGAGGAAGAAGAAGGAAGGGAAGGGAAAGAGTGTGGTGGGGTGTGGGTGGTGTGGGTGTGGGTGTGGGTGGGGTGGGGTCACAACCCCGGTAGTGAGGGGCCTCACGACCCGAGGTCGAAATTAAAAAAAAAAAAAGAGAAAAGAGGAAGAAGAAGGAAGGGAAGGAAAAGAGTGTGGTGGGGTGTGGGTGGTGCGGGTGTGGGTGGTGCATGGTGGGGGAAGGGGTGGGGTGGGGTGGGTTCACCGTTCACAACCCCGGTAGTGAGGGGCCTCACGACCCGAGGTCGAAATTAAAAAAAAAAGAGAAAAGAGGAAGAAGAAGGAAGGGAATGGAAAAAGTGTGGTGGGGTGTGGGAGGGGAAGGGCGGGGTGGGGTGGCTGAAGGGAAGGAGATAAAAATAGGGGTGGGGGTATTTTTGGTTTTTTATTTAAAAATGGGGTGTATTAATTTGAGTGTGGGGTGGGTATATTTTTTCTCATCACGGAACCCAAAACACTTTATGTAACATAAATAAATGCACATGGGTATATAAAGCTTTTTTCATTGCTTGCAAGCACCGGGCGATGTAGGAATTATCATTATTTTGAAATATAATTTCCTTGAACCCATTGTTTTTTGTATACCAAAACATAATTTCCTTGAGACATTCATAATTTCCTATAGCTCCATCTCTATTTAGCGGTAGAGGATTCTGAAGCATTCCATGAAGGATGACAACTAAGGCCCTTTATTATCTCTTTGTCCATAAATCGAAAGAATGAGAGTATATGATAGGCTGTCTGGGCCACATTCTGAGAAGCCCAAAAGAACTCCTAAGACCCCTGCTTGGCTGAAGGGTTTTATTATGAAGTGAACTATTTGGGCCTTAGTATTTACTTATGAACTAGTTACTTTCCAATACTTAAATTACTATTGTATTCAACCCATTACTTTTTATTTCCTTGCTTGTACTTAAACGTTGTGTGGTTTCCAAGAAGGGTATGAAAAATCAAGTATTCACTCACTATTCTTTGTTTACCTATTCTTTTGGTTACGGCTGTACTAGGGTTTATTCCCAAACCCTATCATTTTGGTGCTTTCATTGCTTGTCCTCATGCCTCCCACACCACCCAAGGATGACAGCTTTGCTGCTGCTGTTATGGATTCCATATCTACTCTCCAATCTCAGCTGCTGGCCCGCCAAGACCAGATGCAAGAAACCATGGATGCTAGACATGATCTCCTCACCTCCACTGTTAATGGGTTACTAGACAGGATGGCCACCTTGTCAGTTGGCAACAAGGACACATTTTCCCCACCTGGTGCTGGTTTCCGACCCCACCAGCTCACTACCTACCCTGGTCCTTCACATTCAGGTACTGTTAAGCTGCCTAAGTTGCATTTGCCACCTTTTGATGGTACTGAACCATTGGACTGACTTTTCCAGGCTGAGCAATATTTTAATCTTTATCAAGTTCCCCTAACAGATAGGTTAGATCTAGTTGCTTTTGCCATGAAAGGGGATGCTTTATGCTGGTTTAAGTGGATGTTTCAGAATAATTGTTTAACAAATTGGGAAAGTTTTGCTAAAGCCCTTGAAACTCGTTTTGGCTCCTCTTGTTTTACCAACCACCAGGCTGAATTATTTAAGTTGAAACAAACTGGTTCAGTAGCAGATTATCAAGGTCGTTTTGAACGACTCTCAACTCGTGTGAATGGTTTATCGCAAGAAATGTTGCTTAACTGTTTTATTTTTGGGCTTAATCAAGACATTCAGCGTGAATTAGCAGTTATGCAGCCTTTTACTATTACTCATGCGATTGGGATGGCAAAATTAATTGAGAGTAAATTGCAGTCCTCTAAACCAGTTTTTAATCGTTTTACTAGAACTGGTTCCACTGCCCCTCCCACTATGCCTGCTACTATTACTCATCCAGTACAGTCCAGCGCCCCTAAGCCTACTGGTGTCACCTCTATTCCAATTAAACGCCTCACTGCTTCGCAGATGCAAGAGCGTCATGCCCAAGGCTTATGTTATAATTGTGATGAAAAATATGTTTTTGGCCATAGATGTCAATCTAAGCAATTTCTGCTGTTGTTGGTTGATGATGATGCTGTTTCACCTATTGATGAACCTATTATGGCTTATCTTGAGGGTCTCCCAGCCCCTACGTTGCAACCAGATTTGGAGGAGCCCATTCATTTTCATTTATCTGATCAGGCACTACAAGGGAATCCCTCTCCCAAGACTCTTAAGTTTCAGGGAACTATATTTGGCCATCCAGTAACAGTTTTGGTGGATACGAGTAGCTCTCACAATGTGATGCAACCACGCGTAGCCCAATTCCTACAGCTTCCTGTTGCTCCTACTCCTAAGTTTCCGGTCATGGTCGGAAATGGTGAGCCCATCTATTGCGCTGGGTTGTGTCGAGACACTCCATTACTTATGCAGAACCAATTATTTTCCATTCCTTTTTACCTTCTACCTATTCAGGGTGCAGATGTGGTGCTAGGAATCGAGTGGCTTCGTACCTTGGGAGCAGTAACTTCCGATTTCGCAGTGCCTTCTATGACTTTTAACCATGCCAATCAGACAATTACCCTCACTGGACAACCCTCCCCACATACAACCCTCGCTTCCTTCCACCAACTAAAAAGACTTTCTAATACAGATGCTATAGCTGACCTCTACTGTGTCCAACTATCCCAACTTGACCAGCCCCAAATACAACCACTACCTCTAACCGAACCCCTCCCCACCGACCCCAACATACAAACTCTCCTATCCCAATTTACCCACATATTCCAAACCCCTACAGGCCTTCCCCCTCCACGCCCACATGACCACTCTATTACCCTTATCCCTAACTCCCAGCCAGTGAATGTTAAACCTTACCGCTACCCACACTCCCAAAAAGACACTATGGCTGCATTACTTAGTGATATGTTAAGAGAAGGCATTGTGGTTCCTAGCACTAGTCCCTTTTCCTCCCCAGTTCTGCTGGTGCGCAAAAAGGATGGCACATGGCGGTTTTGCGTTGATTATCGCAATTTAAAAGCTATAACTGTCAAGGATCGCTTTCCTATTCCTACCATTGACGAGCTACTTGATGAATTAGGTGGTGCTACAATTTTTTCCAAGATTGATTTACGATCCGGTTACCACCAGATCCGTGTTCGCTCGGAGGATACACATAAAACTGCATTTCGGACTCACGATGGACACTATGAGTTCCTCGTGATGCCCTTTGGTCTCTCAAATGCACCAGCCACTTTCCAGGCTGCCATGAACGATCTGCTCTGCCCCTTCCTACGTAAATTTGTGTTGGTATTTTTTGATGATATTCTCATTTATATCCCTTCCCTACCAGCGCATTTGGATCATTTAAAGTTGATTTTATCTGTTTTATCAGAACATCAATTTTATGCTAAGCTTCCTAAATGTGTGTTTGGGGTGGATAGTGTGGCTTACTTGGGCCACATTCTTTCAGGCCAAGGAGTTCGGCCTGACCCAGATAAAATTAAGGCTATTGTTGATTGGCCCAGCCCCACGTCCCTCTCCTCCCTTCGTGGTTTTTTGGGGCTCACCGGTTTTTACCGCAGGTTCATTAAAAGTTACGCCTCTCATGCCGCTCCTCTCACCGATTTACTTAAGCTAGACGCTTTTACATGGACTACAGAGGCTCAGCAGGCCTTTACAAATTTACAACAAATAATAATTTCTGCTCCGGTGCTGGCTCTCCCAAACTTTGAGGAAGTTTTTGATGTGGAAACTGATGCATCCGCCATTGCTATTGGTGCTGTTTTATCGCAACAAGGCCACCCAATTGCATTTTTCAGCAAGAAAATGTCCACCCGAATGCAATCTGCCTCTGCATATGTCCGAGAAATGTTTGCTGTTACAGAGGCGATAAAAAAATGGCGTCAATATTTGATTGGGAGAAAATTTAGAATATTCACAGACCAGCAGAGTTTGAAGCACTTGATGACTCAATCTTACCAAACCCCAGAACAACATAAATGGGCTACTAAACTACAAGGGTTTGAATTTGAAATTATTTACAGACCTGGCAGAGAAAACAGAGCTGCTGATGCTCTCTCCCGCTGTCACAATGATGATGATGCAGTTTTTGCCAGCATTTCAACCCCAGTTCCTCGATTGATCCAGGACCTCAGGGATTATTATATGACAAAAGAAGGGCAGTCATTAGTTCACTCTATCTTGTCACATAAACAGGAAACAACATTTCATTTTTCACATTCCCTACTCTACTATGAGGATAGACTTTTTATACCTGCAGCCTTGAATCTTCGTTCGGCTTTAATATCTGAGTTCCACGCATCTCCAGTGGCAGGGCACTCAGGCTTGAAGCCAACCATAGCCCGCTTGGCGGCATCTTTTTTCTGGCCTGGCATGTATGTTGAAACAAAAACTTTTATCAGAAACTGTGCGACTTGCCAACAAAATAAATATGTACCTTCAAAAAAACAAGGTCTCCTTCAACCTTTACAGGTTCCTCAGCGGGTTTGGGAAGACATTTCTATGGATTTTATCACTCACCTACCTTCCTCTTTTGGCCATACAGTCATCTGGGTGATCGTAGACCGCTTCACCAAATACTGTCATCTCATTGCCCTCCCTAGCCATTACACAGCCCAGCAATTAGCATCTCGCTTTACAGTGGATATCTGTCGTCTTCATGGTCTACCACGTTCCATTGTCTCGGATCGTGACCCAATATTCACAAGTGCCTTCTGGAAAGAGCTCTTCCGGTTGCAGGGCACCAAACTTTGCTTCAGTTCCTCATACCACCCCGAATCTGACGGGCAAACTGAAGTAGTGAACCGTTGTTTGGAGAGCTACTTGCGGTGTTTCACAGGGGAACAACCTCGTAACTGGTACAGGTTCCTTTACCTTGCTGAGTATTGGCACAACACCACTAAGCACTCCTCAACAGGGATGACCCCGTTTGAAGCACTGTACGGGCGTCTACCTCCCAAGATACCCGATTACATTCCAGGCAAATCCACTAACGAGCCCCTAGATGCGTCATTACAAGAGAGGAAAGTGATTTTAACTTCTCTTCGTGATAACTTATTCAGAGCTCAGCAAAGGATGCAAGACCAAGCAAATAAGAAAAGACAAGATCGTACCTTTGCGGAGGGTGATTGGGTTTGGCTGCGGTTGCAACCGTACCGGCAGGCATCAGTGGCAAGGAGAACTTCACAGAAACTCGCTAAGAGGTACCACGGCCCTTTTCAAGTTGTTCGTCGGATCGGATCTGTCGCGTATGAACTTTCTCTGCCATCGTCTTCTCAAGTTCACCCAGTGTTTCATGTTAGCCTGTTAAGGCCCTTCCATGGTGAACCGAAGCCAACGTCGCCGACACCGACTCCGGTGGAACCAACGGTTATTGTGGGTTCAGTAGTTTGCAGCTCTCTCAAACCAGGGAGAAAGAGCACTGCGTCGCTGCACAGAGACAGTGTTGGTTTACAAGGGACGGATCTGTTAGAGAAAGAAGGGAGCACTCAAGGTGATGGAGATATGAACCAATTCAGTGCGAAGGTGGTTTTGTCAAAGTACAAAAAAAAAAGAAACGAACAGGGAAGAGAGGGAGGGAGAACCAACCATTGAAGAAGAAGTACAAAGAGAAAATGATAAGGCTTCTAAAGGGTTCTCAACTAAAGATACGGTTCTGATCTCCTCAGGGAATCCAAAGGAGTTAAACCGGACTTCAAACTCTCCCTATAACACGCTGACCAAAGCTACTCTGCCACAAGTTCAATTTCCACCTTCAGATCCCTCTGTTTTATTCGAAGCTCCATCCCCACCGTTGGATGCTGCCAATTGGCCTCCACTCACCAAATCTACTAAACAAAAATCCGTTGCCTCCTCTAGCTTCTTCAAGACGCCAGCCAGCAACACACATGCAGGTTCAAATCCAACTCCACACGGGCCCCCACCAGACCTTGTGGACAAGGTCTCTCTTGAAGGGATGGGCAATGATAGGCTGTCTGGGCCACATTCTGAGAAGCCCAAAAGAACTCCTAAGACCCCTGCTTGGCTGAAGGGTTTTATTATGAAGTGAACTATTTGGGCCTTAGTATTTACTTATGAACTAGTTACTTTCCAGTACTTAAATTACTATTGTATTCAGCCCAGTACTTTTTATTTTCTTGCTTGTACTTAAACGTTGTGTGGTTTCCAAGAAGGGTATGAAAAATCAAGTATTCACTCACTATTCTTTGTTTACCTATTCTTTTGGTTACGGCTGTGCTAGGGTTTATTCCCAAACCCTATCAGTATAGTAGCTCATTGTAGCTAAGTAAGACATGCATAATACTATTGGATCTTCCTACTATGCATATTATGGAAAGGAAAAATATGCAATGAATTACTATATCAGTAAGTAGAATTCAAGACCAAAACCTTACCACTTTTTGCAAAAAGGGAAGTGAAACTTTATTAAAGTAATACAGATGGACATCATCTAGGAAGGTACACTAATCAGCAACCAATGGTAGCATACAAATATTTTAGCATAAATGACAGATTTTGTGATCAAAGTTTTAACTAATAATGTCAACCCCTTATTAATTCTAGATATGACAAGTGAAGAAGGATTGGAGAGCCACATTCTGTAATGAAATCATGCCAAATTTGGACCTCTCTGGAGGGATAGATGTTTTACTCTTTCATAATGAACAACCAATAAGCACCTACAATTGAGGCATCGAGCAATGCTTAGCTTTGCAAATGCATTTCATTGTCAAAAGTCAATATTGAAAGGGATCATCGGCAAAACCATGCAAGTAATAATATTTTTATAAGCATGTTCCTTATTCTATTCCCTACCAATATCACCTTCTCTGTGTTTAGTTCTAGCCTTAAAATTATTTGACACAGTCAAAGGGAAGTATTTAGATTATTTTTCCTATAATTCATTTACATTGATGATGAAGTTCTTATTTTTATCATTGTAGTTCATTGACATACAATTACTAAACTTCCTATTGTATTCAACAATTGTGATCTGTAAATTTGAAATTATGCAGGAGAATGAGCTGGATCAAATGTCGCAAATGAATAACAATATTGGAAACCAATATTAGATGTTTTAAAAAAGATTATTTTTTCCAATAAAAAAAATTTCTCAAGTGGACCAGTAACTGATGGGCCCAATATAGTCACCAGGCCCATGCGAGCTACTGAAAGGCCCTTTTGGTGGAACAACTACATCACTTCTTAAGTTTATTTCCTTTTATCAATTAATATGTTTCAGAATATTACCCTTACAGCTCATAGGTTTCTAGAATAATCCATTCAGTAGATCTTTGCCACTTGTACGGTTATTCCTTGCTTGGGAGATATTTTCATTTCAGCTAGTCTTTATCTTGTAATCAGTTTTCATTTAGAAATATATGAAAAAAATTTGAGCTTGCTCACCAATCTCTTTTTGTTATTTTTGTTGCATTCCCTAATTCTGCTAGTAATTCTTCTTTGGTTGGGATTAAACCCTACCAAATTGGTGCTTTCATTTCCTAACCATGCCTCCCACACCCTCACCCACTGCATCTGATGACGCTGCTTCTGCCATTAATGACCGTGTCACCGCCATGCATACAGAATTATCCTTCCGGCAAGATCAGCTTCAACAATCCATGACCATGAACCATGAATCCCTTACCCAAGCTATGGCCATCTTGATGGATAAGCTCAATTCCTTATCCATTCCCCCTCAACCACCTCCTGGTTTTACCCACCCTAACCCTCACCGTTCAACCACTAATTTCCCAAATTCCCCCAAAACCCCAAAACTGTCCCTCCAAACTTTTGATGGAAAAGACCCGTTAGACTGGATCTTCCATGCGGAACAGTACTTCCGCTTGTACCAGATACCACAGGACCAGCGGATAGACTTGGCGTCCTTTGCTTTTCAAGGAGAAGCACTTGGCTGGTACCGCTACCAGTACACCAATCATCTACTAGGTACTTGGGATGAATTTACAAGGGCTATACAGATCCGGTTTGGGCCTTCCTCATATGAAAATCCACAGGCCGAATTATTCAAGCTTCGACAGATTTCCAGTGTCGCTGATTACCAAACCAAATTCGAAAGATTGTGCAATCAAGTTGTTGGCCTTTCTCCTGAAATTATTCTTAATTGTTTTTTATCTGGCTTAAGTCCTGCTATTGCCCGTGAATTAGCTGTTTTTCGCCCTTATTCTATTTCTCAAGCTATTGGCCTAGCTAAATTGATTGAAAGCAAATTAAATGACACTCGCTATTTACCCCCTCGCCCCAACCGTTTTCCCACTCCTCCTACGTCCACTCAACACTCCACTGCACCCCATACGGCCAAACCCTCTAACATCCAACCAATCCCTCCACCTCTCCTCCCAAAACCCACTACTACACTACCCATCAAAAAACTAACACCTACCCAAATGAATGACAGACGTGCACAAGGTTTATACTATAATTGTGATGAAAAGTACTTCCAAGGTCACCGTTGTCAACCCAAACAGTTCTTATTATTGTTAATTGATGACCTCGTTGATACCCTGGACGACAACACCCATGCTGTTGAGGACGAACCCCCCACTGCACCAGACCCTATACACTTCCAATTATCAATCCACGCCTTACAAGGCCACCCATCACCCCGTACTCTTAAATTTCCAGGGACAATTTCAGGCCACAATGTGATTGTTTTAGTTGACACGGGCAGTTCTCACAATGTCATGAGGCCCAAATTAGCAAAATTCCTACAACTGTCGGTTTCTCCTACACCTAGTTTTCCAGTCATGGTTGGAAATGGTGACCACATATACTGTACTGGGCTGTGCAAGGACACTCCCCTATGTATTTTTAACAATACATTCCATATTCCTTTCTATTTGCTGGATATATAGGGAGCCGACATTGTTCTGGGAATTGAATGGCTCAGTACATTAGGCCCTATACACTCAGATTTCTTAGTACCAGCGATGTCCTTTCAACACCATGGTACTACTGTTACTCTCACTGGCCAGCCTTTACCAACTCCCACCCAAGCTTCCCTTCATCAAGTCCAACGCCTTCTACACATGGACTCCATTGCCCAACTACACACTATAATTTTTTATGACCCCCTAAACTCAAATACCACACCTTCTTCCACCACACTTCTCACATTGGACACCCAACTTAATTTTCCACCCCAATTGCATCCTGATATCCTATCAATCTTGAAAAAATTTCAAGAGGTTTTCTCTACACCCCATGGCCTTCCCCCCACAAGACCACATGACCATCACATCACTCTTTTACCTACTGCCCAACCCATTAATGTCAAACCTTACAGGTATCCACACTCACAAAAAGAAGCTATGTCCACTATCCTATCTGATATGTTACAAGAAGGAATTGTTGTTCCCAGTACAAGCCCTTATTCTTCCCCAGTTTTACTTGTGAGAAAAAAAGATGGTTCTTGGCGTTTTTGTGTGGATTACCGTTCCCTTAATTCCATTACCATTAAAGACCGCTTCCCTATTCCTACTATGGATGAATTACTGGATGAGTTAGGTAATGCAACAATTTTTACAAAAATTGATTTACGCTCAGGTTACCACCAAATTCGGGTTGTGCCCGAAGACACACATAAAACAGCTTTCAGAACCGTTGATGGTCACTATGAGTTCTTGGTGATGCCTTTTGGCCTCACAAACGCTCCAGCCACTTTTCAAGCAGCCATGAACGACTTATTGAGGCCTTATCTAAGGCGGTTTGTTTTGGTTTTCTTTGATGACATTCTTATTTATAGCCCAACTTTACATGATCATTTAGCCCATTTACGTTTGATTTTAAATTTGTTACTTACTAACCAGTTTTATGCTAAGCTTAGTAAGTGTGACTTTGGAGTTGATACTGTTGGCTACCTAGGTCATGTGATTTCAAAGAAAGGGGTTGAACCAGACCAATCTAAGCTCCAAGCTATCATGGATTGGCCTCGTCCGCGTACTCTCACGGATTTGAGGGGTTTTCTCGGCCTTACAGGTTTCTATCGACGATTTATTCGTCATTACGCCACACACGCCGCTCCCCTCACCGATCTTTTGAAGCATGGTGCGTTTATATGGACAGATATATCAGAAAAGGCATTTACAAAAATGAAAGAAATAATGACTTCCGCCCCAGTTCTTGCTCTTCCCAATTTTGATGAGATTTTCCATGTGGAGACCGATGCTTCGGGAGTCGCCATAGGGGCTGTTCTGTCTCAAGCCAACCATCCTATTGCCTTTTTCTCCAAACGTCTGTCCACCCGAATGCAAAATGCTTCCACATACGTCCGAGAGATGTATGCTGTCACAGAAGCTGTCAAAAAATAGCGTCAGTACTTGATTGGAAGGAAATTTCGAATCTTTACAGACCAGCAAAGTTTGAAACACTTAATGTCTCAAGCCTACCAGACCCCAGAGCAGCAGAAATGGGCTACAAAATTACAAGGTTTTGATTATGAAATTTATTACAGACCTGGC
The DNA here is from genome assembly GCA_037953625.1 of Crotalaria pallida. Taxonomy (NCBI): domain Eukaryota; kingdom Viridiplantae; phylum Streptophyta; class Magnoliopsida; order Fabales; family Fabaceae; genus Crotalaria; species Crotalaria pallida. The sequence goes on from CM075656.1 coordinate 86,727,674, forward strand.
AGTGAGAATCGTGTGGCTGATGCGCTGTCTAGGAGTTCCCCTACTGAAGAAATTTCTCTCTTGATGGCTGTCTCCTCAGCTATTCCTACTTTACTTTCCTCTCTCAAGGAGTTTTATGAAACAGCAGAAGGGAAAGAGTTAATTCAGACAACCATACCCACTTCTAATTTGTTTCATGTCTCCAATGGTTTCCTTTACTATAAAGAGAGCTTGTTCTTACCTGACAAGGATGATTGGAGAAATCAGATCCTAATCGAGTATCACATGACTCCTCCAGCAGGGCATTCCGGATTGAAACCAACACTTGCTCGCATTGCTGCCTCATTCCAGTGGCCTGGCATGTCTACCGATACAAAAGAGTTTATCAGATCCTGTAGAAATTGTCAACATAATAAATACTTACCCAAGAAGAAACAAGGTCTCCTCTGTCCCTTGCCTTCTCCCCAACAAGCTTGGGAAGACATCTCCATGGACTTCATCACTGGACTTCCCTCATCTCATGGCCATACTGTTATATGGGTCATTATTGACAGATTCACAAAATCAGGACACTTCCTAGGACTCCCTACACATTATACAGCTCACAACCTTGCCTCTCGATTTATTTCAGAAATTTGTAAGTTGCATGGTACACCTAGATCTATAGTTTCAGACAGGGACAACCTATTTCTAAGTCATTTTTGGCGTGAACTTTTCAAACTTCAGGGCACTCAGCTTCGTTTTAGTTCATCTTACCATCCAGAAACTGATGGTCAAACAGAAGTTGTTAATCGGTCTGTGGAAACTTACTTGCGATGCTTTGCAGGCGAACAACCCAAGCGCTGGTTCCGTTTCCTTCACCTTGCCGAGTTCTGGTACAATACCTCCTTTCACTCAGCCATCAAGATGACCCCTTTCCAGGCTCTGTATGGTCGCCTTCCTCCTTCCATTCTGGACTATGTTCCTGGTACTGCCCGAAATTCTTCCATTGATCAGCTTCTGCAAGAACGAAAACTTATATTAGCCCGTTTGAAATCAAACTTGACTCGAGCTCAACAACTCATGAAAGAACAGAAAGATAAAAACAGAGAGGACGTTACCTTTGCAGAGGGCGATTGGGTTCTCCTCCGTTTGCAACCGTACCGTCAGCGCTCTATAGCTCGAGTCACTTCTCAAAAACTTGCAAAACGCTACTATGGTCCATTTCGAGTTCTAAATCGTGTAGGTTCAGTGGCCTATAACCTTGATCTTCCTCCAGGCAGTCGCGTTCATCCTGTCTTCCATGTGTCTCTGCTCCGAAGGTTCCATGGAGACCCTCAGGCACAGTTTATTCCCTTGCCCTCTTTTCCTGAATATGTCGAAGCTGGGGAAGATGATGAAAACATGCAAGCTGCTCCTCAGATTATTGGAGAGAAGTTTGAGTTAAGAGAGAAAAAGCCTATCCGTTTTGAACAAGAAGAGAGAAATGAAGTCTTTGGGCAGAACTCCAATAATAACGTTGTGAAGTGTTTTAAGACACTTAATGATGCCAACTCATCTCCCTTGTTTCGGTCCAATAGCGTTCCGCGTGGTGCTGCACGCGTTGAAAATTTTTTGCCCTCTTCCCAAAGTTCTGCACACCCTGCTTCCACTTCTCCTCCGTTGGATTCCACTGGTACGGTGCCATCTGGGCCGTTCACTCCTTATCAACAATCCAACCTTATCCCAAAAGAATCCTATGTTGCTGACTCACACTCTTCAGCTCATTCCTTCCAATCTCCACCTCTTGGGCTTGAGTCCGTTACCTCCACACCAAACCTTGAGGACAAGGTTTTGTCTCCAGGGGAAGGCATTGATGGGCCCAATATAGTCACCAGGCCCATGCGAGCTACTGAAAGGCCCTTTTGGTGGAACAACTACATCACTTCTTAAGTTTATTTCCTTTTATCAATTAATATGTTTCAGAATATTACCCTTACAGCTCATAGGTTTCTAGAATAATCCATTCAGTAGATCTTTGCCACTTGTACGGTTATTCCTTGCTTGGGAGATATTTTCATTTCAGCTAGTCTTTATCTTGTAATCAGTTTTCATTTAGAAATATATGAAAAAAATCTGAGCTTGTTCACCAATCTCTTTTTGTTATTTTTGTTGCATTCCCTAATTCTGCTAGTAATTCTTCTTTGGTTGGGATTAAACCCTACCAGTAACATACAGGAAATGAAAACACCACGTAAACAAAAGAACAAACCAATATATATATATATATATATATATATACATTAAATAATAGTATCCTTAAAATATAAGATTGATGTTAAAAAAATTGTTAATGAATTTTCGTGATATATGTGGTTAGATAATAAAGAATTTTTATAATCTATATACCAAGTGCATAAGATAAATATATATAGGGTGATTTTAATTTATATATCTAGTGCATAGGTTATTCATTTTTTCAATAGAATTTTATTATTTATATTTTCCTATCCTAATATCCTATCCACGGATAGAAAATCGATATATAAATATTAGAAGTAAATATATATGTTAAAAAATTTAGGGAATCATTTTTTAATATCCTATACACTAAATATATAGGTTAGAATAGAAGAAGAACCCACATTAAAAAAAAAAAAACGTTAATTTAATTTTTTTTTAACTGAACCGTTAAAGTTTAAATAATCAAATCACATACAGTTTATTTTATTTAATTAATAAAAAACTGAACAAGCTAAGTTAACAGAAAAACCTGTGTTATTTTCATACATGAATTCATGTAGTGATGATCACTTCAGCTCCTACCAATGTCTGAATTAATATTTGATATGTATCCATACATACACCCATCAATAAGTATCAGTATCATCTATACAATTAGGTATAGGCAGCACATACATCCATTCAAGAGTAACAATGCACCATATGCTATTAAACTTAAAACATAACTGGTTCTAAACACCCACTTTTATTTCCACAAATCTAATTCATTACAAACAATGAAACAAACCAACAAAATAGAAACTAATTATTTTTTATTCTCAAATTAGTCCAAATAAACTTATTATTCTAACTCTTATTATTATGTGGTAAAGTTGGGATGCTTTGTTCATTCCTAAAGAAATTCCCAGGATCAACCTTGGTCTTTATTTGCACCAACCTATCGAAGTTATCCTTGAAATACTCCACTCCATAAACTTTACCTTCATCATAGCTGTGCTTACCATTGTGGTTGATGCCCAAGTCAAGGTCCTTATAATTGAAAAAAGCCTCTCTTGGGTTCTTGGACACAAAAGGAGTCATGTATTCATGAAGCTTCCTTGTCAAGTTAATGTAGTAATCTGCCACCTCTTTTCCTGGCTGGTTCCAATTTGCTTGGTATTGTACCTTCCATAAGCGCCCTGCCCTATGAGGGAAAGGAACTTCTGTTGATGGAACCTCAGCCATTTTTCCACCATAGGGATTGAAATATAATATTGCATCCACCAACTCAATCATCTTCTTCCAAATCCCTTCCAAACCCTCTTTGGAAATTGGTTCCTTCACATAGTCAGATTTTCTTTTCAAGTAGTTGAGTGATTGTGGTTGTCTATCAAGCAAAATCTCAACCGGTGTTGTAATGTTAATATTTGTCCAAAACAACACTGATTGAAGCCAGCTTGTTTCAATGCAATCTGATTGCTTCAAACCCAATTGAGGAAATGTTTCATTCAATAAGGAAACAAGACTTTTTGAATCACCAAGGTATAAGGCTATAAATGTAGCCCTTACCGTTTTCGTTCCATTTCGCGTACCATTGACCACATCAATGATAAGCCTTATGAAGAGGTCATTGTCAACATTAGGTGCAACATGTTGCCAATTATAAACTATGTCCGTTGCATTTTCCTCGAGCGTCCTCCTAACTTGGAAGACAGTTACATTCTCGGGGACTCGAACTAGTTTTATTTTGTAGGACAAGACAACGCCAAAGCTAGCACCACCACCACCTCTAATGGCCCAAAATAGATCTTCTCCCATTGATTCTCTATCAAGCAATCTACCTTGAACATCAATTATTTGTGCATCAATGACATTATCCACAGTGAGACCATATTTTCTCATCATGTTGCCATATCCACCACCACTTATGTGACCTCCTACACCAACAGTGGGACAAACCCCTGCAGGGAAACCATGAATTTTGCTTTTCTCAGCAATTCTATAGTAAACTTCACCAAGTGTTGCACCGGCTTGGACCGAAGCGGTCTCGTTTTCTATGTCAACCTCGATGGCTCTAAGGTTGAACATGTCAAGGATGAAAAATGGTACCTCGGCCACATATGAGACACCCTCATAGTCATGGCCGCCGCTTCGGATTTTCATCTGCAAGTTGTGCTTTTGTGCACAGACAATTGCTGCTTGTACATGAGAGACATGCAATGCAGTGATTATAAGGTAGGGTTTTCTTGTAGTGGAAGTGTTGAAACGAAGGTTTCTAATGTAGGCTTGTAATACTGAAGAGAATGATGTATTTTTTGGTGTGAAAATTGCTGAAGTTATGGGGTGAGAGGGCTCAGCATGGTTTACAAGGCAATGAATAAAAGTGTTGTTGGATGAATTTGACGCTGAAGCTAGCAATGGTAGAGAAAGTAACACAAAAAAGGGAAGTAAAGATAATATTATTCTACCCATCATTTTTTGGCTTATCTTAAAATGTTTATGTTTTTAACGAATATAAGAGGATTTTTAGTGAGTATTAGTGGGCAAGATCTGCATTGGAATATATAATGATCCAATTGGGAGCACGACTTATTAAAGAATGCATGAAATAAAATAATGTGAATTCGGTTTAGGTTACCTCACAATTTGACCACAGAATTTTCATTAGAGAAACAAATAGATAACGTAATGTATAACATAATCATTCTTAGACTTTGTAAAATATAAGATAGTCAATATTTTCAATCCTGAACCAATGGGATTGGTCAAGTGGTAGCTCATGTGGTTTCTTAACCAATTGGGTTCGAGTTCGAGCCTTTGGTATGGAACAACCCTTACTGGGAGACCCCTACTGTCGCTTAGTGCGAGCTCAGTTAGGTCGGATCGAATGAGTCAGATTCTGGATAAACCAGATCCAGTTACTGGTGTAAAAAAAAATATTTTCAATCCGGAAGTTGATCTCCCTAATAAGATGCATGATTTATTTTTCGAATTAAGTTGCCATCTCTTCGTGCGGGTGACTTCTGGAGCTGTGGGCTCTGGTGGAAAATTCAAATAAAAGTATAAAACACACCTTGCTCATTCTTGGTTTCGCATTATTTTGTTTATCTCTTAGTCATATATATACGTATGTTAGAATATGAGTTTGATTTGAATTTTTTAAGTTTTAACAGCGTAAGTTGATGATTAGAGATTATTTAAGAGTCGCGTGTAAGTTATGGCAATAATAATAGAGATCAGATTGCCTTCACTTATGAAGATGGGATGAGAAAACGATGGACCCCAGAAATAAAGTAAACAATAGTAATCCATGGTACAAATCATCAAGGAGTAAGTAGAAATTATACACGAAAATAGTTTTTCCTAGGCAAACTGAACTAACAAGGAGTAATTATATATACATATGAATATCTAATGACATTGTAAAGAAAACTTCGCATTCTCCAAGCCAAGGCCCACATAAACGCTATTTTTTTGTGTACACCAAGGGTATCTCTCAGCCGACAGCCGAAGACTAATTCCCTCCGAGGCGTAGAGATCACCGAAGTGGGTTTTGACTCTACCAACAAAGCCTTTTCCATGCCCACGACTGAGATCGAACCCTGACATCATGCTTAAGGAACCCAGCTATCTACCAACTGTGCTGGGGTTTGTTAGTGCTATTTTTATTATTGTTGTTAATGGACTTGTGTATTTATAATATTGTTTTTCTGTACACTTTAGTCAGAATCGCAGGTGTCCCCAATAACACCTTTAATAATATCGAAGAACCCTTGAGACTAATCATGCACAAGGTCGCGTTCCTATGTCTCTCACAACGGGGAAGTTAACGTTGGTGTATTTATAACATTGTTTAAGTAATACAATAATGTAAACATTTTTTCTATCTTAATGCACCCTATACATGGAATAAGGGAATATAAATAGTATGTAAAATTGTATTGGAGAACTAAATAATAGTTTTTTAATTCATTTAATACATTAGTTTTCCAAAAAAACACTTACTTTTTAATGTTTAATTAACTTATGCACGTGAATATTTTTTCTGTGGCTACAAGTCCATTAACAACACCTACTTTTTCTGTGGCAACAAACTCACCATATACTCCACAATCAGATGCAAACCACAAAACTAGTTCTGAATAGCATTACTTTGTCATCTTCGAAAACCTCCGCAACCATGCATGGATTACGTCCTGTTGCCATCTCTGTTAAATCTCACGAACCATGGAGTTTTCCGTGGCAACAAACTCACCAAATAAAGAAGGAGCGGTGATAAAAAAAAAAAAAAAAAGATATTTCAATTTCTTTTTGTGTTAAAAAATTATTGAGGAAGGAGCAGTGATAAACCAAGGAGCAGCCGATCTCGTGCAACACCTAATTCAATTTTATTTTCATGTTGAATGGGGATTCAGATTTAATGATGTTTTTTTACTAAAAAAAAGGTTTTGTAATTTTTTAATAGGCTTATTTATGGTTTTGGTCCCTAAGTTCAACGTGTTTCGGTAAAAAAAAAAAAAATCCTTGTTTGTCAATACATGCATGCACTGATTTGAGTTTTCTTTGGATAAGGCATGCCGTGATCTGAGTTGATCCATACATTCTAATTTCTAACGTGTTATTCAAAATTTCAAATTAGCCGGAATTTCCATAATAATTTAACTATCGTAGTCAAATCAATTGCCTCGGCGAGTGTCCATTCATTAACACAAACTAATTTGAATACATACTTCATTTCAATTTAAACGTGCTACAACTTTTTTTAAATTTGTTCTAAATTATTTATTATTTTAAAATATAAAAAAAAACATTAATGATTTTTCTCTTATTTCATTTCTGAATTTATCATTTCCAAACACATGTAAGATAAATAATTATTAATATGGTATGAATAATTATAGTAAAATTTATGAAATGTTTTTGAAAATTTATTTTGTGATAAAAATTTATGGTATTTTGATTATTGTAGTCCTATTTAATTATTATTGAAGAGATGGCAAAATATTGGAAGTGAAAAAATAACTAAATAATAATATAGTTGAAAAAAATAATATTAATTAAATATTAAATTTATAAAAAAATTATTTCGTTCTTATTTATTTATAAGTCACATTTAACAGAAACACATTGATCAAGTGAGCAGTTAATTCTTTTTTTTTAATCTATCAATTTTACCCTTTTATTTCTTTTTTTTTGATAATCCCTTTTATTTCTTTTATTTGCATTACTTCTTTTAACGGAAATTAAACTTAATTAATAAAAACACTCATTAAATAGAGGTAGTTTACGAAAAAAATTAATATCTCCTGGAAAATATAAAATAACTTACATTAAAAAAATTATTCTAAAATGTAACCTAGCTAGCTAGATATTGAGAAGTACTTTTTTTTTTTTTTTAATTGTAGCATATTTTATTAGATAGAAACATCTGCTTCATCAGATAGAATAATATGCATAATGTCTTGGGGCATATCATCTATCCACACAAAATTAAAAGCCTAGCTAGATATTGAGAAGTACTAATACTTACCAAATGAAAGGAAAAAACTTAAAAGAATAATAAACGAACGGAGCATATCGTAGAGTTGGTCAGAGCTTCTTAAATTAATAAAACTCCGCTAGCAAGTTATTTACGGATTGATGAGATCGTGATCAGGAAAGTTGACTTAATTAAACACGTAATGGAACAATGATGTTATCTCGACTTATTAACAGGATTCGATACTACTCGTTTGCAATCTTATACGTATTTTTAAAAAAATAAACATTATTGATTAGTATCCTATCCATACATTATTGTATAGGAGATTTGCTATACATTACTTTAATAAAATAAAAGTGGAAAATTGACACAGGAAAATATATTTAAAATATTAGTATAAAAGTTTGTTGAAAATGTATAATGGTTAAGAGAGTATTCTAAAGGCATAGAATGATCTAGGAATATGTATTAGGACATATAAGAACCTTTAGAATGATCCTAAATAATGTTTGGTGCCCCAAGGGATGTAGAAGATGAATCATGAGTCCTCAGAGGCTCTAACAAGTGTAGAATGATTAAGAGAGTATTCTAAATGCTTAGAATGGTCTAAAAATGTGTATTAAGACATAAAAAAAACCTTTAGAATGATCCTAAACAATGTTTGGTGCCTCAAGGAACGTAAAGGGTGAATCATGAGTCTTTAGAAGCTCTAACAAGTGTAGAATGCTGGTTAAGAGAGTATTCTAAATGCTTAGAATGATCTAGGAATGTGTATTAGGATAAAATTAGTTTATAGCTATTAGCTTATAATTTGTAGCTGTGAATTGTGAAACTAGTGGAGAGTTGTAAGTTTGTAATTACGAGCTTGTAGCGGTTTAGTTTACTATTTGAAATAGTATTGTTCCATAAAAATCTAACTTTTAAAATAGCTAAAAGTTATTAAATGATCGAAAAGGACATAGAACACTATATTATTAATATTTTATTATTTTAATTTATTCATTTTGGTTTTTATCTACTAAAAATTAAATAGTTAATTAATTAATTAATCAATAAACATTACCACTTTGTTAAAGGGTTAGGAGTAGAATGAAATAGTCTGAATAGAGATAGAGTGCATGTGAACAATTATTTGTATATTAGGGTATGTAAATAGTTTTGAATTTTTTTTTTTATGATGTAATTGGTTTATCAATTCTTAAAAGCTTATTTAATTTCTTGAAAGAAGTTACATACTTGAAATAGTTTTTAAAAATTAGCTTTCAAATAAAAGCTACAAGCTCATTTTTTAAAAGTTATAAATTTTTTTAATTTGTGTTCATGGAATATAACTAATAACTTATTGTCTATATCATATTTATAAATTTTTGAGATTGACTTATCATATTTAGGTTTCTTAAACTAGCAAAATCCTTTGAATATTTACGGGTTGAAAGACATTTTTTTTACACCAACCGGTATCCGGATCTGGTTTATCCAGAATCCGACTCATTCGGTCTGACCCAGCCAAGCTCGCACTAATTGGTAGGGGTCTCCCAGCGAAAGTTGCTCCATATTCAAGGCTCGAACTCGATACAAGTTGGTTAAGTGACCAAGTGAGTTACTACCTGACTAATTCATGTTGATAGTTTGAAAGACATTTTGAATATTTAAAAATGAACAGTTTTGTTCTATTCATATCTTTTTGTAGGTGAACGAATCATACCATTTTTGTTGAAAAATTAAGCATTTGGTCTAACTTTTTTGTCCCTCAACACTCCCACCAATTTGTAATGCAAAAAGGCAAATGCTAACCGGCGGGAAGTAAAAGAAATGATGTTTTTATATTTCAAGAAGCTTTGATTTTGTTTTTCAATATAACTTTACTTATTTTGTATCTTTTAACAAATATTACACTTGTTAGTAAGATTCTTAAAAAAAAAATAAAAAAAAAACCTAAAATTATTAAGTAATTTGGTTTGTACCCTAATATCCGGTCTACTGGGCCGACTAATCCAATTCGAGGGGGATCCAGGGGTTAAGATTTTATTCATCTCCCAACGTTGTTGCGGAGGATCGAACCGTAGTTCGCCCTACCAAGTGCAGCCCCTGACACCTGACACCACTGCACCAACAACTTGTTGGTAAATTATTAAGTAAAGTTGATTATGTGCCATTAATATTTTCAAATTCATAAAAATAAAAAAATTAAACTATCCATGCCGTGGGTATAGAAAAGACTTTGTTGGTAGAGACAAAACCCACTTAGATGACCTCTACGTCTTGGATATGATTAGTCTTCGGATATCGGCCAGAGAATACCCTTGGTGGAAAAAAAACACTCTATTATCTAAAATGTTCTTAATTAATGTTGAGAATTGTATTTAAAAAAAAAAAGTAGTTGAAATATTGAAAATAAAACAGATATTTAATGTGAGTAATTTTGAAATAAAAAATTTGATTTTTATAGAATTAGTTAATTTTTCTTATCATCAACATATTATAAAATAGAAGAAGTTGAGGACATTTTTGTCATTTTCATTTTCCCTCCTTCATCCTTGTTTTTCCCCCCAAATTTGTTTGTCCGTGCATCGCACGGGAATAAATATTTATCTTAAGTTATTTTTAGTAAAGTTTTATTAGTACAATTTGGATTACACATAAATATAAAAATTGCCCGCAAACATGCAATTTTCATTTCGATATTATTACAATTTGCACGGGTTATTAATGATCTTTTCAAAAGGAAATAATTTGAATCAAATATTGACATAAAAAATATATAATGCCTAAACGACCCGTCATATGATAATTAACCAGAAAAAAACGAATATAATGTAATTTCAGAAATTCTAATACAAACAAGTCATAATATAGGCAAATTGGTATTAAAGATTTAAACAGAACATCATTATGAATAATAAATTTTGGGTACAACGAAAAAAACGGATATATAAGTATTAAAGATGAGCTATAATTTGGTATAATGATTTAGCTTAATACAATCAAATATTATTCAGTCATGAATTCAAATTTTAAAAAAAAAATCCAAAAATTTATACAATATGTTGCAATTTAAATTGTGAAAAATAATGATGCATTATTTTATACTTTAGACAATATACTTATTTACAATTATGAAGTTCTAATACAAGCAAATAATTTGAAAATTCGAATATTATAAACACGAATTAATTAAAAGTGTGAAAACAGGTCTTATATTTTGGGACAGATGTAATAATAATAATAATAATAATGATGATATATATGGTAAAAAAAATAGCTGTATTTGGACTTGCAAAACGAATTACTAACAAAATGCATTTGGAATGATGAATTAAATAAAACAAAAATCAAAATGAGTTGAATTTTTTTTTAAATATAAGAAATTATGTTGTTAATTAAAATTAGAAATCGCATAGTTGATACATTGTTAGTTAATTTTTATTAATGAAAAAGTTGGTAGCTGAAACTAGATTCAAAGGTTAATGTTTATGATTATTCATTTCTAAATACATGTAAAAGATTTTTATAAAAGTTCATATTAACTTATTATTTAAAAAGACATAATTCCAAAATCTATAATCAAATTTTTTTCAAAAAATAAAAAATAAACCCGTGCAATGCACGGGTAAAATTACTAGTATTTTAAATTTATGGTACTTGATAAGCAACTAAAAGGAGATAAAAACCATTAGAAAATGCATTTTTTGAGATTCTCGAAAGAAGAATAAATGTTAACTTGTGATTATTTAATATGCCCTCAAGACCCTATTTTTTTTTCTTCTAACAATCTGGAGGGAGAACTCAATTAATTACTTTATGGACGAATTCTAAAAGTATCTACAGAGGGGAGGGGTTGAACATGCAAAAGTGTATACTATACTTCCTCTGGTACTATTTATAAGGCATACTTAACCATAACACACAGATCAAAGAGGATAGTTAAGTTTCTTGAAACTTTAAAAAAATACTTCAACATTACAATCTCAACTTCTTAACTCGCATTGAGAATTTCACAATGTATTACTTCACATTAATGGGCAAAGGGCAAATAAGAAAAAATAGCAATAAATGCCTCCTAGAAAATACAAAGTGACTTATAAATAGGACCAAAGAATCCTTCTAGAATGTAACTTATAAATAGGACCGGATGGATTACATTAAAAAGTTAAAACAATTGCATTTTAACAAATCTTAAACAGTGATTTAACCATACGACTATATTGATTAAATGTTTTGTTACTTGTTAGGGATGTTTTAAGTAAGAGAAATTAAAGGCCGGCTCACATTTATGACATAGACATACTTAGCCACGACAGTGCACATGTTAACCTTGATTAAAACCATGAATAATACTCCCTCCGGTCCTATTTATAAGACCCTTTTAGGGTTTTTATTTTGGTCCTATTTATAAGACCCTTTTCCAATTTTCAATAACATTTAATTACTTCCTTCCACTAACACCCCTATAAAGTCAACACTTTTTAGAGTTCCAATAATAATTATAGGGGTAGTTTTGAAAAAGTATATCAAATTTTCACATTTCCAATGCCACTAACAAATTTATCCACTCTCCTTGGTGGGAGTGAAAAACCCCAAAAGGGTCTTATAAATAGGACCGGAGGGAGTAATATGTAAAATTTTATACTCCCTCCGTCCCTTAATATAGGGCACCATTTTGGTAAAATTGATGTCCCTTTTTATAAGTCATTTTAGAATATCTAGGTAATACTAAAGAGTTTATTCCAAATACACCCCTCATAATTGCATAGGGGTGATAGGGTAATAATTACAATAGAGAGAGAAATGAATAGAGTTGTAAAGTTTTAAATAGGGGTAACCTTTGAATGACAATATATTTTTTTGATAAATTTGAGAGTAATAATTATTTTTCTTAGTCTGTAAAAATGACTTATATTAAGGTACATAAGAAATAGTAATTAACATATATTCAAGAGGAGGGGTCGGTCAAGGTCCATCTGCTCTTGTTCTTAATTAGCCTGCTACTACTTAGCTTGAGTTTGTTTTCCGGTTGAAAAGATCCCACACCACGATTATCAAGAGTAGTAGTTTACGAGAAAATACACTTTTAATTATTGACACAAAAATAAACATGTGATTAGGGTGTTTCTATCTCTTCAATTCATTTTAAGCTTATTTAATTTTTAGATCCTTGAATGTTGAAGATAATTTGAATTTGGTTCTTTATTTTATTTTGATATTGTTTCATTTTTAAATGTTTTAAAAATTTGGTTTTGTTCCCTCTCGTTAGAATTATTTTAGGCTTAATTATGTTAAAGTCCTTAAAGTTTGAGATACTTTTGCTAGATACTTTTATTCTTTTTTTTTTCAATGTCTGACTCCCTGAAATTACTTCTGAGTTTATCATTTATCCCTACTACCAATTCTGACCAATTTTGCCGACATGTAACATCGGAATCCCAATCAGACGCAGGAAGTTGGTCATGTGGTGTCAAGTGATGTTACACCGGCGAAGACGAACTCTCTCTTCAATTTTTTTTTTCTTTTTTTTATTTAACTAAAAATATAAAAATATAGTTTTTTAGTTTTTTAAATTTTTTAAAAAAAGGAACTTCGACTACGGGGCACCAAATGCTTAACCTCCTGTATCTGATCAGGATTCTGATGTTACATGTCAGCAAAATTGGTCAGAATTGGTAGTAGGGGTATATGACAAACTCAGAAGTAACTTCGGGGAGTCAAACATTGGAAGAAAAAAAAAAGAATAAAAGTATTTAACAAAAGTATCCCAAAATTTAGGAACTTATGACATAATTAAGCCATTTTTTTATTAAGTGCTTGTGTGACAAACGGCATGCCACAAGAAAAAGTCTATGGTTGGAAGGCTTGTTCCTGACACTAACATTTTTTTCCAAAAAATTATATTTTCAGGTTCTTCGTCCTATCCATGAATCCAAAAAATCATATATCAAGAGGAGTAAAAGATTTATCTTGCATTACTTTGAATACAACAAGCATTTGATGGTGGGGTATTTTCAAAATCTAGACCCTATTCGGGGGTAGAGCTGTCAAAACGGGCCTGCGGGTCGGGTTCGGGTCGGCCCGGTTCGGGTTCGGGCCAAACCGGGCTCGGGCCAAAAAGCCCGGTTATAAATTAAGTACCATAGTATCAAATCCAAACCCGTCCTAAGCGGGCTTCGGGCCGGGTGCGGGCCGGCCCGCATCACCTTTTTCTTCTTCTTTTTTTTTTTTTTACAATTCAACCCCTTCAAAAAAATATTTATTTATTTTTCAAAAAAATTAATGAATAAACTTCCTTTACTTTTTACACATATTTTTTTAAACAATAATAAGTGTTTTATTCTTTTACACATTTTTTAGAGGATATATTTGATTTTCTATTCTTACATAAATTAAAATGTATGTATAACTCATATAGGACAATTAATGTTGTGCTTTGATTTGTTCAGGTGCATTTTTGATATGTGAATATTGATAAAAATTAAGAGAATTTTATTATAAGTGTCTTTTACACATATAAAATTTAAAAAAAAATTGAATTTTTTTCTTTTTTTCTGGGCCGTCGGGCCGGCCCGAACCCGGCCGGGTTTACCCGGCCCGAACACGAACCCGAACCGGGCCGGGCTAAATAGTCCGGGTTGAATAAACAGGCCATATTAAGGAGCCCGAGCCCTATGATTTTTCGGGCTTTTTGGCCCGGCCCGGCTGGCCCGGCCCATTTTGACAGCTCTATTCGGGGGTGTTTTTTAGTTTTAAATTTTAAAATTTTAAAAAACTAAAAGTAGTTATTAGTTTTATAAGTCCAAATTTAAAACTTTTAGTTACCAACGAGGCTTGTTTCAGTTGGTGTAAGGCCCCAACTGAAATCTTGGGAATGAGACACGGGTGCTAGTAGCCCCGGGTTCGATTCCCACTAAAAATATCTCGCTGGGAGAGCCAGCCACGCAGCTCGCTCCGGATTAGTCTCAAGGGCTCCCTAGTATTAAGGGTGCTCTTGGGGATACCGATGGTTCCGCAAGGAATACGGACCAAAATTTTTTTTAAAACTTTTAGTTTCCAATTAATAAAACATGTACTCACTTTCACCACGTCATCACTGTGAGGCTCCCTTTAGTATTGTCACTATGGTTAGATACTCTGATCTCTACATGTTGCAAACACAATTTCCACAATCAAAATTACATTTGATATAAAAAAACAGACAAAATAAACATATCAAACTTATCACTCGGATCATAGAAAGAATCAATCAAAAAATATTAAAAAATTACAAAACCTTTTTTTTTAATAAAAAAACATCATTAAATCTGAATCCCCATTCAACATGAAAATAAAATTGAATTAGGTGTTGCACGAGATCGGCTGCTCCTTGGTTTATCACTGTTCCTTCCTCAATAATTTTTTAACACAAAAAGAAATTGAAATATCTTTTTTTTTTTTTTATCACCGCTCCTTCTTTATTTGGCGAGTTTGTTGCCACAAAAACTCCATGGTTCGTGAGATTTAACAGAGATGGCAACAGGACGTAATCCATGCATGGTTGCGGAGGTTTTCGAAGATGACAAAGTAATGCTATTCACAACTAGTTTTGTGGTTTGCGTCTGATTGTGGAGTTTGTGAAGATGGCTATGGCGGTGAGTCATGGCTGGTTGGGAAGAAGAAAATGGTGCAATGGTAAAGGGTGGACATGGCAGTGTTGACAATTACAAATAAGGTTCGGTGAGATATCAAGATGGGTTAGATTGAGATGGCAGTATAGAAAGGCAGTTAGACACATAGGAAGGAGATCAAACAAAAACAACATTCTCTTTTTTTACTTGTTTTAAAAACAAAAACAAAAACAACATTCTCAAAACATATTTACTTGTTTTTTTTTTTTATAATATATTTTACTTGATTTAAAAAGAGGGCTAAAATTGTTGTAAGAATATGTGAAAAACCACAATTTGATATATTTTGCCGAACAAATTTTGTTTCAAAAATATCATTTCAAAACTAAAAACCTACCACTCGCAATCACCCCGAACAGGGTCTAAAATTGTAGAAGTCGTGACTCAAGTCACTGCCAAAAAAAATAGGAGTTGTGAATCTAGTTCTTGATCCTACAATTTTTTTCCCCTAAAATTTATATTTTCAGGTCCTCAACCTATCTTATGAACACAAGTAACCATATATCAGGAAAACAAAGAATTTATGTTGAAATATATTAAAATAAAAGCGTAAAACTATCGGAAAATTTTATTCGTGATCGTGAATAGACTCATAACCCAACTCAAGATTTTTATTTGATTGTGAGTTGTGTCACAACCTGTCATTGAAGTGGGAAAACAAATGATGAGCTTTTTTTTTTTTAAGAAAGAGTATTTTTGGAATTTTAAAAAATTAAAAATGATGAGCTTTATTATTATTATTTTTTTTTTAAGAAAGAGTATTTTTGGAATTTTAAAAAATTGTGAGCTTGGGTATCAAAATACTCTCTCTTACGTAAATATGATTTGGTGGCATGAGGATGATTACTAGGAAAGTCATAAAAACGAGCGCAAGCTAATAATACATGCCCAGCCCATCTCAACTCTGCCCCCATTCACGAGCAGGTCTCAAGGCTTTTATTTGTAGTTTAACAATATTTTGGGTTATAAAGAGACTCTTGTTTCGTGAAGAACTAACGACGTGGGACTTCTGCATCGGTAACGTGGGATTTCTTGCCCCTTTGCAACACGAAACCACTAGGTTGCTCATTGTTGATCATGATATTTCAGCTAGGAGTATGCAGTTCACTTTGCCTTGAGTAGCTGTTGTTGTTAACCTCGGCCCATCATCCAAATACTATTATATGGGTTGGCAAATAAGGCCTGTTTGTGAAGGAAAATGTGGAAGGGTTTTAATTTATTGATCCCCCTACTTAATCATTTGACCCCCTTTTTTTGTCAAAATCCAAAATTGTCCTTTTTTTTTGGAAATTTGTCACTCACGCTGGGGGCCAGCGAACAGTCAAAAAACAAAAAAATATACTGCTTGTTGGGGGGTCAGCGAGCTGTGTAAATTTACACACTCGCTGACCCTGGAGAGAGCTAGCTTTAAAAATAGGATTTTTCACTAGCTCTATCGGGGGTCAGCTAGCTTGTAATTTTACAAAACTCGCTGACCCCTCAGCTAGCTAGCTCTCTCAGGGGTCAGACAAGCTAGCTGACCCCCGAAAGAGCTAGCATATGGAAAAACAAGCAAACATCACATAAAACGTGTTCTCGCCAGCGAACATCACAAAAAATACACGCTCGCTGGGGGCCAGCGAGCAATCAAAAAACAAAAAAAATATACTGCTCGCTGGGGGGTTAGCGAGTTGTGTAAATTTACACACTCGCTGACCCTGGAGAGAGCTAGCTTTAAAAATAGGATTTTTCACTAGCTCTCTCGGGGGTCAGCTAGCTTGTAATTTTACAAAGCTCGCTGACCCCTCAGCTAGCTAGCTCTCTGAGGGGTCAGCTAGCTTGTAATTTTTACAAGTTAGCTGACCCCGAGAGAGCTAGCTTTAAAAATAGGACTTTTCACTAACTCTCTCGGGGGTTAGCTAGCTTGTAATTTTACAAGCTAGCTGACCATTACAAGCTAGCTGACCCCGAGAGAGCTAGCATATGGAAAAACAAACAAACATCACAAAAAACGTGTACTCGCCAACGAACATCACAAAAATTGCACGCTCGCTGGGGAGCCAGCGAGCAGTCATAAACCCAGAAAAAAAAGAGCAATTTTGGGTTTTGGCAAAAAAAAGGGGGTCAAATGATTAAGGGGGGGGGTCAATTGGAAATATACCTCGGCCCAAAAGAATATTTTTTTTCTAAAGATATTTTCAAAAAGGCAATTAGTCCCCAAACCTCAAATTTATCCACCAAACCCCATTTTAACTGTGAAATATCCATTATACCCTTCTCCATTCAAAAAAAAAAAAAAAAAACAAACCCCAAACCCCAAACCCCAGCCACCTCTTCACAAACCCCATAACCTTCCATATCCCATAATTTTACAAACCCCTTTCTCTCTTCTTCTAACTTTTCTCTTACCTTTTCAAAACCCTACCATATTCCACCTACAAACCAATTCATTTGATTATCTATTCGCAAAGGAAGCTCCAGTGGGTTCTCTAATGGTGTTGTTGAGGGTAAAATCATCTCTTCTACTTTTTTTTTATTTTTTTACGTAACTGTTAAAATTCTGACTAACCAGTGTCGGAATTTTAGTAAATTCCAACACGGGTATTTCGGAATTTATTACTAAATAATTTTCTCTCTCTGTAACTTTTTTTCCGATACACTAAATTCAGAATTTAATTAAATTCCGAAATACATGTTTTAGAAAATTTTTAAATTCTGAAATATGTTTCTCGGAATTGTATACTTAAATAATTTGAAAAAACCATATGAAAACGTCTTTCTCTGTAACCTTTTTCCGATATACTAAATTCATAATTTAATTAAATTCCGAAATACATGTTTCGGAAATTTGTTAAATTCTGAATTATGTATCTCGGAATTTATCAATTCTGAATAATGTGCTAATGTCATTGCAGCAAATGAGCAAAGCATCAAATTTCTACTATGTTAAAATCCTGTTGCTACATCAAATTTCAAATTTCTACCTTAACTTAATCATTTGCAACAAAGTAAATTGACATTGAAAACTTAATTCATTGATTCAAATAATTCAGAATTCATTAATAGTTATACAAATGACCAAAACAAATAACAATTCCTGTACTAAGAAGTTCAAAATCCATCCAACATTGATCCTATACTAAGAAGTTCAAAAGCTATTCAAATGCTATTACAAATCCAAATTCCTTCAAAACCCATATCAGTGGGTTGAGGTTGCGATTCCGGTGCTTGAGGTTGCGGTTCCGGTGCTTGCGATTTCGTTCTAGCCATATCTAAAATTTCATCCCAATTAAAAAAGGTATAAGTTATCAATAAAAGCAATATTCAAACATTGATAGAGCAAAATTATGTTCTCATATTCTAAGCACCAAAACTCGAAAATATTAAACATAAAAATAACAAACAATTTCTAAAACAACACATCATTATTTTCTGAAAACTTATGCTCGGAATTTTACTAATTTCCGATACCCCCGTGTCGAAATTTTAGTAATTTCTGATAAGGGGGTGTCGGAAAGTTGCAGAAAAAGCATGGCAGCACTACTTTAATGGCACGAAGGAAGACCAAAACCCTAAAAGAACAATAATGATAACAGAGACCAAAATCCTAAAAGAAAATAGCACCGCACCTAAACCAAACCTAAACCCTAAATCAAATATACAAGACAATAACAAACAAGAACAAGGCACCCACAGCAGAATGGTGATGAAGAAGAACGAATGGTGATGGAGAAGAACGAAAATACCTTCTTGCGACGGCGATGGAGGCGGCGGCGGTAGAAACGGCGCCGGAGGCGGCAGAAACGAGGAGGATGGAAGAGAAGGGAAGTTGAACCGGTTGAATGAGGAGGGAGTACGTGAAACGTTTTTGGGATGGGGTTTGGGGAATTCAGAATTAGGAGGGATTATATGGGGGGTAGTTTAGGAATATTTTTAAAATATGGGGTTTGGGGGATAATTTTGGTGTTTGAGGACTAATTCCCTTTCAAAAATGAAAAATTAACGTATCATTTCTTAAAATAATTTTTTCTTAAAATACCTTCAGAACAGCACTTTTCATAATTTTATGAAGCAAATTTCCACTCAAAAAATCTTCAAAGAAACCCAGAAGAAAATTATGTACATAAAAAATAGCCTTACATACATTATTTTAGCACAGATAAAAAATGAGCTATTATTGGTATAAAAATGAACGAATTCTCAATCAATTATAACAACAATGAAAAAACTATACTCCATAAAACAATCTCCATAAACCAATTATAACAATGAAAGAATCCCTCTATTTTCCCTGTCTTCACAACACTTCATATACATTCAAAATTATATCAAAACACAATAACAGAACAAAAATAACACTAAGACTTTGATAAAACTTCTCAGAATGAGGTCTTGTTGTTGTTGATCTTGTAACGGTACAGAACCCTCTTCTTCTTGTTTGATGTGTTGTCCAGAGTGAGGATAACTTTCCCTGGCTCATTGTTCCTGAATGTGTTCCTAATAGGCCCTTCATGTGAACCAATCTTCTTCCCTTTTTGAACAATGATTGTGTAAGAACCCTCATCACTTGGAACAAATTCCTCCTTGTAACTCACTTCCCAACCCAGCACTGTCAAATCCCAGCACAAAGTGCTGCCAACCTGTTGCAACAAACTTTTAGTCCAACACTTCTTTTATACACTAAGATATAATCAATCTATATGAGGTGTTACATGAGTTGTCAAACTCACAAAACTTCACTAAATGAAAAATGTATACAGTATTAGATAACATATGGTTGCAAGAGTAAAACTTTTTTACATGCATCAAAATTAAAATCAACACTTTTTACACAAGTTGTTACTTCCAAATGCAGGAATTTCAATAGTTTTTAAGTCAATGTTTATAGATACACTAAATTTATAGTCATGTATATTTGATGTAACATGAGATGTGAAACTCTAAATGTAAAATATTATTAGGCAACACATCTTCCTAGTGTAAAACATTTTAACATCATCAAAGTTAAAATGAAAGCATATTAGACTAGTTGTTACCTCCAGTGCAGGAATCTCAATAGTTGTGGTTGATCCAGCCTTGAGAGTGAGTTCTGAAACAGCACCACCATCTTGGGCAGAGAACTCAGAGTCATTTTCCCTCTTGAAACCACCATATTGAACCGGGATCTCCGCAATTGGAATGTACCTAATTCGATACAAGGAATTATATTTAGGTCAATCATTGCAAATAGTCATATTGAAGCTAAACAATGAACAACAAATGGCAAATGGACGAGAGAACATACTTGATCAGTGTTTCGGTGACCTTGGCAGGACGAGCAACGACCATTTTGCTCTTTGTTCTTTGGGTTAGGAAAGGAGATAGCAATGCATTGATAGCATAGTACCAGAAAGGTACATTGATAAAAATCTACAATGAAACACAAAAAACATATTCATCAATTACTTAGAATATATCAAACAGATTCACACAAACAATATTACACATTGACAACTAATTTTTTTAAATAAGGGATTGCAACTTACACTAACACAACAACTTCATCAATTATTAGAATATCAATCAGATTCAACACAATAACAAGTGCCTATTGAATGAACATTTCATAAAAAGGGAAATTGCAAATTGCACATCAACACAAACACATCTATCAATTTCACAGGTTAAAAAAAAATTAACACAACACCACATTGCCAATTAAATTAATAAAGGAAAATTGCAACTTACATTTTTGGCCACCATTTCTGGATAATTGTCCTGCAAAATTGCAACAGCTTTGTTTGTAGCAATACGAAGTTCCTTCTTAGGACCAGGGAAGTTCTTGAGGTCATTGATTTGAACCAAGGAAGAAACACCACCTGGCTTGAAATTCAGCTTCTGAATAGCCTTCTCCATCAACTGGCACCTCCACCTCAAGAACTCGCTTCGCTTCTCCTCGGTACCGAAAGACTTCTGGTAAAGCTCTTCGCTTTCAAACACACCGAAGAAGTTGTAGCACACCGGATGCCCTTCATTATCAACACCACTCATGTATGCAGCAGAAGCCAAATCAGATGCTAACACCTCATCAACAATAGAATCAATCTTTGATTCCTTCCTCCAAATAAGGGTCTTCTTCAGCATCTCAAATGCATCATTCACTTTGAACTCCCTAGCCCTCAAGAACTTCAACAGCACCACATCAGTACCCTCAGCACCTTTGCTTGGTAAAAGGGGTACTCCCCAAATAGACACATCTTTCTCTATTTCTTCAACCTCTTCAACCTTTTTCTCCTCAACTTCCTTCTCATTTTTCTCATCACTTTCTTTAGAACCTTCTTCTTCTTTCTTCTCTTCTTCAGATTCCTTCTTTTTCTCCTCATCTACCTTCTCAGTTTTCTCATCACTCTCTTTAGCACTTTCTTCTTTCTTCTCTTCTCCTGCAGCTGCTTTTGAAGTTTCCTTCTTTTTTGGCTCTTCTTTCTTAAAGAGGTTGTTCCCTAAGATAGCTTCCTCAAGCTTGGTCTTCAACTCATTCAAAGCCTTCTTCTCAAACTCTTTGAGATCAGAAAGGAAGTTGCTTTCTTCCTTGTAAGAAGAGCTTTTCTCCACAGTTTTGGGTTTGGATTCGTCATCCTTTGGTGATGGTTCCTTCTCATCTTCTCCTTCAACAACAACAGCCTTGTCTTCTTGTGCAACAACTTTCTGAGGCTCTTCTACCTGTGCAGCAGCAGCAACAACAACCTCAGCAGTTGTCTGTGTCCCTTCTTGAGCCTTAACCTCAGCAACAACCTCAGCTGTCATGTTTACACTCTGGGAAAAAAAAAAAAAAAACTTGAGACTAATCCAGAAACTTATAAGTGACGGGATATGAAAAAAAAACTTGAGGCAAACCCAGAATTTTAGAGGCAAGTGCATGTGAAATTTTTTTTTTGCTTTTTAAATTTTTTTAATACAGAATATTTTTTAACACAAGTTCATACAGAGATTTATTAGAATATGTAAATTTTGAATACAGTTTTACTCAGTACATATTTTTAAAAACACAGAGTAAAAAAAAATTCAAATTATAAAAATCACTTCGTATCGGTAAAAAAAAACGCACAGAATATGTTTTAATTGATTAAATTTTAAAAAAATAAATAAAAAAACCCGAAAAAGAAGGCATACACCGGTGCATGTTATCTCTTGACATGTAAGAGAGAATTTGCCATTTTAGAAGTGGCCAAGGATATGAAAAAACCCAAAAAAAAAAAAAAAACTTGAGACATGCCCAGAATTTTATAAGTGATAAAGGATATGAAAAAACAACTTTTTTTTTTTGTTTGAGAAAAACCCAGAAATTACAAGTGACAAAGGACATGGAAAAAAAAAAAAGTTAAGTTAAGTTGAGTCAAACCCAGAAATTTAGAAGTGATAAGAAAGAAAGGGGGAAAAAAAGACAAACCTTTAGTTTTAGTAATGATGGTATGGTACAAAAAAAAGAGCAGAGGAAAATGAGGGGGTGGGGGTGTGTGTTTGAAGTTTGAAGTGTTGTTGTTAAGTTGAGAAGGGTGGTGAGTTGTAAGAGGGGTTGGGTTATATATAGTATTTGAAAAGAAGAGAAGAAGAGTGAAAAGTGGGGGAAAAGAAGGCCCCACAAACGGTAACATAACTGGATACACCGCAGAGAAGAGGAGAGGAGCCGTTGGAGATTCTTCTTGTCTTATTTATTTATTATTTATTTTTCCAAAGAGTGAGTTTTGCCATCCTGGACTACAACACATTTTGGCGTGAAAAGCATCAATGCGGCCCCACACCCATTCCATTCATTATTAACATGCTTCCAGGGACAACTTAACATAGGATTCACCCTTCCATTGCTGCGTTACTCTCGTGTTGCCTTATCTTTCTGTAATTGTCATCATGTACTACTGCCACTGGGGTCTGGGGTGGGGTGAACTTGATTAGGTAGGTAATGAAAACAATTTAATGAAAAATTACAATGTTTCATTTTTCATGTCTATACCTGATTAATACTCCTTTTGATTCTAAGAGTTTTGAACATATCTTTTCTTTTTTTTCTATTTATTATTTTTATATATTGGTGGTTGTTTATAAACTAAACATATAACTATTTTATATTTTTTCAATTATACCCTTGTTTATAACTACTCTTTTCGTTCTTATGTATAGGACATTTTTTAGATATTTCATGTTCATTATTCCCTCTGTTTCATATGTAATGTTATTTTAGCATTTGTACTATATTTCATAAGTCATGTTGTTTTATAAACCCAATACATAATTAATGTTATTTTTCCAAACACACTCATATTTATTATACTCTCTTTTTCACTTCTAATATCTTTCTCTCTCTTCAATAATGATTATATAGGGGCATTATAGTCAAAATACAACAAATCTTTACATCATTTAATCATTTCTTAAAATCCGTGCATAACCATAAAACACACTACATATGAAACGAAGACAGTAATAAAATTGATTAATTTAGTTGATTGTAGTGGAAATGTGAACTTTTGATAGTGCTCCCTCCGTTTCAAAAAGTTTGGTCTTTTAGGGTTTTTTTCTTGTTTCACAAAGTTAGGCCTTTTACATTTTCAATACACAAACATATTTTTTTTTCAAAATTTAATCTTTCATTCAATCGTTTCTCTTACTTTTCATTAATTTTACTTTTATCATCTGTCTTATCTCTAAACCACTATACATTAATTAATGGACACATTTACTAATAAAAATTAATACCACTACAATTTTTGAATAAAGATTAAATAGGGGTATTTTGGGACATATTATACATAATATATACAATAATTAACATTTTCTTAATTCGTGTGCCCAATTCTAAAAGGTCAAACTTTCTGAAATGGATGGAGTATGTATTTTCAAAATTACCCCTATTAATATTATTGAGAATCTAAAAAATGTTAAATTAATAGGAATGTTTGTGAAAAAAAGTAATTAATGATCATTAAAAATTGATATATGATTTTATAAATAAAGACAAAATACAATATTTAGAGACAAAGATAGTATATATTTTTCGTTTCCATTCTTTTCTCCTCTCATTTTCTTT
Source organism: Crotalaria pallida (assembly GCA_037953625.1). NCBI lineage: Eukaryota > Viridiplantae > Streptophyta > Magnoliopsida > Fabales > Fabaceae > Crotalaria > Crotalaria pallida. Next base: position 86,752,011 of record CM075656.1, read on the forward strand.
CCTGATTACAAATACAATAGTTATTTTAGTTAATTTATTACAATTTTTTTATCATTTAATATTTTTTAAAACTTGTGTATCTTTTGTATGGTCAAGACTTTTGAATAGGAAAGAGTAAGATTTTGATTAGGTATGTAATGAAATTTTTTTAATAATTATAAAAAGTGAAAATATATAATACTACATTCATTCTTATTTATGTGTCATCTTTTTTAAAAATAAAATGCTTCATTTAAGAAATCCTATGATTACTTTAATTTTCAATAAATTAATTATTTTTTTTCCTAACATTCTCCATTTTTATTTGTAGTTATTTTTTTCTCCACTACTTATAAAAATATATTATATTCTTGAATTTTTAAGTAAGACAAATAAATAGGAATAAAAAATTTCCTAAAAAAACAGATAATAAAAAACGAAAGGAGTATTAAAGAAAAACATAATTAATTTACTATATTAAAAATCAAAGCAATCATTATATTTCTTAAATAGCGTCTTTTTGTATAATGAGAAAGATAAATAAGCTCTTTTTAATCTTTATTATAGGTTACCTTCTAAAAGATTTTTTTAGTTCTAATAAGTCGCTTTATATTATCTATGCATTATTTATTGATTTTTCTCTTTTTTGCCCATATTAAATGTTTTGACTATCTATATATTTTTCGTTGTTCATTAATGGGTTTGAATTTTTCAAAAAAAGTTGAGATGGTAAAATTGTTACTCCCTCCGGTCTCAATTATAAGCAAAAAAAAAAAACACTTCACTAATGGTCTTAAATATAAGCAAAAATTAATTAACTTTTCATTTCTAATGCAATCATTCCTAATATATATATATATATATATATATATATATATATATATAAAGTGGTTGAATCATTTAAGTTTTGTTTAATTCGCAAGGTAAGTTTGCTAAAGTAGTCTATTTTTTTTTAAGAATTTGAGATAAAATTAAATGTACTCAACTAATTTTTCTTAATAGCTGTGAAATTAGTTATTTTTGCTTAAAAATGAGACCGGAAGGAGTATGTTACAATATATTCTTATAGAACTCTTAAAACTAATTTTTTGTTTTGGTATGTGTAATTCAGTCAAGTATGCCCTATGATAAAAAAAAGGATGGAGTATATTTTTAACTTATTCCAAATTATTTGTTTTATTAAAAATTTGATAGTGCATTAATTGTTTGAATATTTGTACCATATAATTAAATTTTAATAGTTGCATAACAATTTCTTGATGAACCATTGGTTGATTAACAAGTCATCTAATTTACCTCATTTAAAATTGACTTATTAAGCAATCGTTGGTTTATTAGGAGTTTGTTATGTAACTATTTAAAATTTTTGGTTTCCACCCTGGTATCTGATCCACTAGGCCGATTAATCCAGTTCGAGGAGGGTCTCGAGATTAAGGTTTTGTTCCTCTCCCAACGTTGTTGCGGGGGGTCATAACTATTTAAAATTTGTTTATATGAAAGTAATACCCTAATTATTTTTTCCAACTTTATTCTTATTTTTTAGCATTCCTAAATATGTGAATTATATGATCATTAATATAATGTGAGGGATATCATAATAAAATTGTCTTATATTTTTCTTAAAATTTGAAGTATTTAATAATATTTTTAATTTTTGTGCAAACCTTAAACCACAGTGGAAGTGGATGAAAGGAGTAGCTATTTAAGTTTTTTTTTTTTTTTTTTTTTGGCTAAGGGGCTTGATCTAGAAGTACTTCTCTATACTTTTGGGCTTTCCTCTGTCCACCGCTTATAATCCAGAAATGGAAAATGGCAACAGATTATATGTAAAATCACTTTTAAAAGATTTTAGTGTTTATAACCAAGAATCACCCTTGACTCGGTCTCTTAGCACATTTTGCTTAGTTGGCTAACGACAAACCATTACATGTGGTATATTTGTCCCTGTCTAAAGCTTCTAATGTTGTAGATATGGAATCTAGTTTTTATTATCCAAGTATATTTCTAAAGTCTAAACATATAAATGATGAATTAAACTCTTTTGATATAATTTTTTTTTCCAGCAAGTATCGTTCACATGGATCAATTATTTGTTTAAGACAATAATATATTTTTATTTCCATTCAGAGATTTTCTTATGATATTTCACTCTACAAAGTTATTGCACACCATTTATCAAATTCCAGGGTGCCTATCATTGATCCATGTGACAGACGCAAATTATGGCAAAAGTCAACCACCAAAGCCGGGAAGGACCTGTGTTTTTGTTGCTTTGTGAGTTGCATCCGTTAACAGAAAAACAAAGAAAAACATTAAAATAACCTACTAGTATTATGTTAGGAATTCCGTAGAAATACAAAGATATGGTATTTATTCATAATTCATCTGTTAGTTGTTTACTATTATAGGATTGGAGTTGGAACAATTGTATAGTGTGAATAATTATTCCTCTATGTATAAACTATGGGCCGCCATATTATTTGTGGGGCGGTGACGGGGTGCTTTATTAATTATTAATTAATGTTTTTAAAAATGCAACTGGAAAACTTGACAAAAATTATAATTATATTAGATTATTAGAAGTGTTGATATCCGCGTTGAAAGTCTACCTCATAATGTGATAATGTTTAAATATATATCGAGTTACTTTTCTCGTTACCAATTGATTTTAAGATAAAACTTTAACTACCCAAATAAAATTCATAACAAAATGAACATGCAACAATGATTATAACGAATCCTTCATGATTGGACTTGGATTCCTAAACACGTTACACTTTACTTTAATCATGTACTAGGCCTAAATATTATCTCTTCATCATAAGTAGCATCATTTGTAGAATATATTAAAACAAAAAAAAGGAAGGTGAGGATGATTACATGGCCAAACGCAGTGTATTATCAAGAAAAAATAACAATAAAAATTCCATTGATCTAATAATATTACACAACAGGTTAGATTAGAAATTGTAAATACTGAAACAAATGACCATTGCAAACCAATCTAACTTTGATTCACACAATTGTCTGCATCCCCATGGAAAAAAGAAGAGTTCATAATTGAAATGGAAAGGGGTCATACATAGAAACAACCTTTCTATATATATCTATACAATGATTAAAATGCAGTACTGCAAAGTCAAATTAAAATTGTAACACCTATAAAAGTACATCTAAGTTATACAAGATCTTCAAATAATCTGCCCAAAATATGATATATAATATAATGCACTCTAATTTCACAAGCCATGATGACATTCTTGATATGCCCCTGCACCAAGTGAAAACTCCATAGTTATGGTTAGATGGGTACCGGGAATTAGACCGTAACTTCCTTTCACAACGTAGTTGCAGATCACTATACAAAGCCTACTAAAAGATGATTTGTCTCATGGTTTCCTTTTACCAGCTCTCTTTTTATCAGGTTTCCCGTTATCCTCATATGGCATGAACTCACCGGTTACCCTGCCAAAGAAAATCAGTTATAACATGTTACTTTAAAGTTTTCTACACTATCGGCTAATCATTCACGACGGATTGTGACTTTTAAGGTAGTTATTATAAGAGTAACATTTTTAATGTGACAATGCGTGATTGTTTGACAGGGAAAGAAACCGAGTATTGCTAACTAGTTCCCTAAGGACACCCTTAAAAAGCAATTTTTTATTGGTAACATACACATAACACTAACTTAAGAGTGCCCTTAGAAAACTCATTAGCATTTACACTCGGTGTAACACTATTAAATCCAAAACAACTCGATGGCTGATGGAAACTTCTCATGGTCAGACAATGCTCCTAAAAAATGGTATAATCATAATCCCTGGTCATGTACTCAATGTATAAATGAAAATTCATTTTACTAAACTTCAGGTATTAATATGCATAATGCATGGCAGCAACCATAACCAAGAGTAAGAGTCTTGCTACCTATTATACGACAACAAGGCTTCACCTACTGTCCCTGCAACCTTATTCCGAACCTTCCGAACACAAACCTGAAGCAAAGCCTATGTTAGTAAAAGAAAACATTTAGTATGATAAATGACCATTTTCAGTTATGCTACAAAACACTCACCTGCACTTGATCAATAGGCCCAGCATCAGGATCTCGATTACGATGAATAACAATTCCATTGTCACACTTATTTATGAAGTGCGCACTTCCACTTATATCGTAGAGATTAGGAGGACTCCCAACCCAATTGTGAAGCTATAAGATGAGAAGTAAGAATATCAGAAAAAGTAAAATTGCAAGGGTGAAACTATAACTGTTTATTACCAACCTGTCTGGGATGTGCTACAAACCAAACATGGCATCCATGATATTGGGCAAAACGTTTGATTAAGGTAAGCATCTGACTCACATATTCAGTTTCAGTCCTGCGAGTAGCAACAAATAAATTAGCTATACTGTACTGCATTTAAAGAAAATTAATGCCTGGCAGGCAACAGGAAGAATGACCGGAGTAACATAGCAAGTTGCTAGGGGAGGAATTGACTTTAGTTCAGATGCAAAGCATAAAACAATTTGTCTATATCCTTTGGTTCGTCTTGTTTTTGTGCCAAGAAAGGATCAAAAGCATGAAGTTTTTTTTAATCAAAAGCATCAAGTTGAATATGAAAATTACATAAAAGCAAAACAAAATCCAATTCTAGAATGAGCTCTTTAAAGAGACTTACTGGTTTGAAGGTCGCTGATGATCGAGCTCATTATAAGGATCAATTACAAGTCCACGCACCCCATGCCTTAATACAGCTGCTTTTGCAAGGTCAAGGACCCACTTTATATTTGGAAGGGAATCATCTTCACACCTAGTAATAAAAATCAAGTAGTCCAGGACCAAAAATCATCAGCGAGAGTTAAATACTAATTTTAAAAATAGATGGTCATCAGCAAGAGTTAAAATACTAATTTAAAAAAAAAAAAATTTATTTTAACCAAATGAACAACAGAAAGGTATTTGACAGTCTAGTCAACAAGCACTGCTAAATGCAAGCAATTTCAAAATATTTCGAACATAAAGCCAAGATCAAGGTTCATGTTATAAGCCTTGATCATTCATTTCAATACAAATATTCCAAGGGCTAAGGTATAATAAGCTAAGATCAGCACAGCTCAAGTAATTAGAGTAAACTAATGAGACATGAAAATTAACGAGTCCTTGCCCAGATGTTGCAGCCACCACCGCAACCACTCATACTTTAAAACATGATCGCAGCCGCAAGTTCAACCACAATTTAAAACCTTGTTACACAAGGCAGTAAAAATTAAACTAACATTTTCTAGAAAATAAAATTTGGTTCTAACACCATTATGCACCGGCAATTTTATCAGTATTGCCTACTTTGTTTCTATGCCACAATGTATGTTGACCTCTACTTTATTTAAAAAGGACTTAGCTTACTAAAAGAAAAAAAAATCAAATAAAGAGGATTTCATCAGTCTGCCTGCTTCATTTCTATGCCACAACGTATCACATCTTCAGTACAAATTGACAAATGTGAAAAAAGATAACACCAGTCAAGCTCAATAAGCATGGGAAAGAAAAGCAATCAAACCACAAATATATAGTTTAAGTGTCCCTCAGTGAAATCTAAGAAAATGTCAGAAGATGGTATGCCACCACAATCAGTAGAGTTCCTTGAAAAGGACTAACCTAATGAGACTAAATGTATCACTTAACCAGAGCTTGCCCTGTTGGAATTCCTCCACACTCATCCGTTCAACATTTTCGCCATAACTACAATAAGATAAACAAGTCAACTCAGATAGATGACAACAGTTGAAAATAAAAAAACGTAATCAAATACTCCCTGAACTAAGGGTCTCAGTATAACAAACTAACAAAGTAAGTTGCAAGTTTATGAATCAGAATATGGAAAATAGGGGCAATCACTCAAGAATAGATTATGGTAATTCATCAAAAAAGCATATGATAATCCTTAATGTGAAAATTAATACTGATCCCACTAAGATGAAAAAACCATAACACCAAGGTAACCTCACTATTAATTTATGGGAAAATCCAAAATCCTCAAGTTGTTATTGAATATCACCATCATAATAAACACCAACCCATATGGTATGATATCATCCATAATCCTAAATAAGTATGCAAAGTATAAACTTTTCAACTCCCTACTCTACCCATGCACCAAAGTCCTATTGTCCTTCACATGGACTCTTGACATGCCCAATTTTCCATTGTAAACAAGAAACATTAATATACTAATTAGTGAGCTAGTGAGCTATTGCTTCAAAGTGATGTAAAAACCAAGATATTTAAAACTGTAAGAATGGAGTCAGTTATGAACAGGAAAAAGGGGTGTGTACATCAGCTGTTGTAGCCGCATTCGAATCAAATATATGCATACGTATATATACACAAATATACACACACATCCAAACTTAATACAAAATATAGTCAAATAAATAATTGGTTAAACTAACATTTCCAGGAGCCAATGTTAGAATAACAGGTGCTGCGGCACAGAAGTAACCCTCCTCAATCCAGCCAAGTTCATGATAAGACCCAACCCTTAGTCCCTTACATCTGTCTATCTATTTACCTATCAATACTCAGAGCATTTCTTATTACTTATATGCAAGTTCTGAAACATGGGTACTCCAAAATTAGTGACATATCCGTACCGGATACACCTTGGATAGCAGTACACGTACTGTACTTTAGGGTACTTGTAACTAGCATGTTAAGATATATTTTAGGTGTGGATCATACCAATAATGACATTTTTGTCTTAAAATTTATATTTTAATTTCATAATCAATCTTTTGTGCTTATATCTTGAGTTATTTTGAGCATCAAGATCTAATTTTAGGATACTTATACGTTATTTCAATGGCAAAATTGTTTATTTACACCTTGTTTATATATATTTATTTATAAAATTTGAATTTATATTGCCGTACACGTACTCAGTTTTTTAGAAAATGTCGTACCCCGTATCCGGTACCATACCCTTATTGGTGCAACATAGTATGCAAGTATGCTATGAGATAGACAAGATCAGAGAGGAATAACCAAATCCTCCTGACTACTGTATAAGCTCCATGCATGATGAAATAAATGGCAACAAACTATGGCAAATGTTACACAAAATTTCAGGAACAACATTAAAGCAAAACATGACAGGCCGGACAAAAGATGACCAGTAGCACAAATCATAATTATAATGAAGCTTACCGTGCTTCAAAGAAAGGCTTCTTGATGTGTTTTTCCAAAAGTTTTCGAGCATGTTCCCTAACCTATAGGGTGGTCAAAAAATAATCAGACATGTACAAATCCAACACGAATGTCAGAGGTTGAAAAATAATTGTAATCAAAGGGGACTACAATTTGCATAATGTATATGTCATAACTAGATGAGCAGGGGAAAGATAAGAAGAGAAATCAACGCATGATTTAACACGGTTTAACCTACAGCAGTTAGTCGATGAAACAGATCGATGCTGAACAGTAATCCCATCACATACAACACTCATCTTGAAAGATACTATGCGATGACCGAATTAATGACTCAACAAGATACAGATAGGTATGCAGGACAAGACAACCTCCGAAAACAAGCCAAAAGAACGAAATAGTACTTTTTTATTTTTTAGGGTAAAAGTATTTTTAAAATTAGAAGAAATCAGCTGCAAGAGCTTTGCAGTCCATCTGCATATCTAACAAACAAACCACCTCTTAAAGCTAACATTTCTTGCAGACAGCCATTAGAGCTTGAAGCATGGACAAAGCATGAACCAATTTTTCATTTTACGGGTTTTTTTAGTCAAAGAACAAGGGTGGCATTTAACAAACTCTTGACCACTTAATAAAAAAGGCTTAGGTTCCATGTTAAGGAACCAATTCATATAAAGCGTAAGCAACTACACTTGGGTTTAATATTTTTCATTCATATCTTCAGGTACTACCAACAGACAAATTTTCAGGGACATTGCACATGGTAATGATTGTGGACGAGTGCCTCCAACCACTCTGAGGTAGATAATAGTTCTCTAGTTACACTAAATGGGTATGCTTCCTGATCATTTATCATTTCCATAGTCAATGTGAAGAGGTTTTTCAAATGGTTATGATTTCCTAAACATTGAAACATAGAACACAGTGATGCCACATGATCCGTGCAGACAACCCCACCTAGTGAGACAAACTTTATGTGGTGAATAACACTTGATTTTGTAAGTCAAGAATTAATTATTTCACCTTGTTCTCCATGGAACAACGTGCGAATCTCCGCCCAGAAATTCGAAGGATTATGCTTTCCTGAACATTTTATCATTTCCATAGTTAATATGAAGAGGTTTTTCAAATGGTTAATGCTTTCCTAAACATTTTAACATGTCCACAGTTCATACGAAGAACACAGTGACCATATTTGATCCGTGCAGACAACCCAGACTAGTGAGACAATTTATGTGGTGAATAACCCACTTGATTTTGAAAGTCAAGAATGAACAATTTCACCTTATTCTCCATGGAACAAAGCGCGAATCTCCAGCCAGCATTTTGATTAAGATTGCAAAGTAAAGCATCAATCCATTCACTCTTCCCCGAATTGGGAACACCAGTTACTACAGTCAATTCTCCAGGCACAACCTGATAAAAGTATTCCGATTAGAGAAAAATTGATACCTCCATTTCCAGTCACATCAAAATAAAAGTCCTCTAACTATCATATGCCAAATGACAAATACTCATTTAAAAAATATTGAAAGAATAGATCCAGTCACCGAATTCCCATCTGGTGGGACAAGGCTTGTCATTTTTTTTTGCAGATCAAACGATTCATCGATATGAAGCAGTCAAGAGTGGAGTGTGAATCCTCTATACTACATTTTGTTTAAAGTGCACTAATCTAGCCATTGAATATGGTGAATGGTTGAGATTATTATAATTAATTAAAGAATCTTCATCAAATTTTGGCCTAGATTCATGCACATTAAACTCTAAAGTGCAAGCTACACTTTAGAGGAGCTTCTCCCTTGAGAGTGTATTTAAAAGTATGATCTAGAATCAGAAACATCAGTTTCTTGACAGTCTATTATTTTAAATTTATAATTCTTTCAATAAGAGTTCAAGATATTGTGTCAAAAATAAGCAAGGCACTTAGAATATGCATATATGATTAAATGCACAACATATGACCCAATATCCCACTGACACAAACTCGATCATTAATTTTTCATATATCAATCCAAATTCCAAACATAATTCACAACAAACTGCACCTTTCCTCAGATGCCTAATCACACTTGCAGGGGCTCCTCTAAGTGCAACGTAGTTTATAGGCATTAAAAAGTTAAGGTTTTGGTCAGTCATAAGATTAAAGATGGTTGACTGTCTATTTAGATAAATAAGAGAAAATTGGCAGAAAGGATAAAATGGTATTGTGTGCTTGGCAGCCTTCTTAAGGACAGAAGAAACAAAATAATGAGAACATTGCACATTCAAGGTTAGGTAATTCATATTTTATGCAGTAAAACAAAAGTTGGTTTTGAAAAATTGCATCTTCATCAATATCTTATTTGTGGAAAGAGTTTGTTCACAACATCTAATTATGTAATTCAGAATTGTTAAATTTTATTTAATTTGTTAAAAGCAATTCAAAAGTTGATTATATGACGTAAATAATTCATTGATATCTTATTATAGAATTCGAATTTTAAAATTTCAAATTTAATTCTTTATTTTTTTTAAAACTCCGTGCATCACATATGAGTGTTAATCTAGTCATATCAGTAGCACAACATTCATGGTGGTTACTTATGTTGTTTGGCATATTCTCATCCATAAACAAATAAGCAACGAAACGAAAATCATATTAAAAAAAATATAGAAATGTAATGAACCGCCCTTACATTGTATAACTCATTCAGATTATTCCACCCAGTTGAGACACCAAATTCATATCCTAAAGTTCGATGATAATAGGCATCGATCTCATCAAAGTAATCTCTGAAGTTAAACAATCCACGTATAGGATATAATTCTGCATTCTCAATCACTTCCTTCAGTGCCTGAGGGCCCAAATACATGAGAACCTGCAAACACAAGGTTGCCGCAGTTATGAACTTGTGATAGAACATTACATGCAAACTACGTTAAATGGCTCTGCATAAGTTGACATAAACAAACCACAAAAGGGGGAAAACAGACTAATATATATGTTGTTAAAGCCATAAGGCATAAACGGTAGATCAACAAGAAAGGCATGCACCAGAAAGTATCCAACTCCGTCTGCGGGTCTAAATTTCCCTCTAACCTTCCAATGGCATACCTTAACGGGTGAATAATAAACTCACAGACCATGCATGTAAAACATCAAGGGGGTTAAAGAGAGTGAAAGCAGACAATACCATACACGGCTTTTTCTTACATGTATCTTCATTGTCAGTTGACATTGTTTAGTGTATCCAAGTTGTCTTGATAAAAATAACATGTGCATCATTTTCTTTTTCTTTTTTATTCATTTACTTTTGGGGTGGAGAAAAGGAGCAGGTAAAGGGGAGCTCATGCATGCATATTGATATCTGACCTCATTTGCATCTTTGCAATTAACATCCCCCCTTTTTTTAGGCCACCTGATCCGCCAGCATCTGCAAGCACACAAGATAAAAAGGCTAATTTTCAATGTAACAGAGCAACATTATCAACAGAGCATGTAACACATGTAAAAAGATGGAAACAAATCCTTCAAAACATGATCTGAAAAATGAAAAAAAAAAAATTAAAAATAAAACAAAACAACCAGCAGACATAATATTGAAAACATCCATTCAGTCTTATGAAATAATCATTTTGGAACAATATATACAGAGATAAAATGAAAAAAATAAACAACCGTGACACGAGATTTATACAGGAGCATCCTTTATCTTCATAGAACAAGAAATTCTTTTGAACTGTTTAAACAAACAAAAGCAACGCAGAATAGTGTATCCCCACCAAGTCTTAGCCCTATGTTTGCTTCAAAAATTACTGACCAGAGTGCAATAAAATACACACAGCAAACAGAAAACTGAAATGATACTAGTCTCCATATAAAAAAATGGCATCATCTGCAAATTGTAAGTGCGACTACTCAAGATTTTCTCAAAAACATTTGAACCTTTCTTTCCCAAGGCGACGTGCAAGCTCCTCAGCCAAGGCTTGACCAGGTTGATCTTCATCAGTGGCAAGTATAATCCGGGATGCCTGTCAATTATAAACATTTAGAAAACAAATGTGGAAAGTTGACACTATTTATGAACATCCAAAAGAAAGGAAATAATTACAGACCTGCTTTAGATAATCTTTGCAGTTCCACAGATACTTATACTTCATGTCCTAGCTTTACAGAATGATAACAAAAGCATCAGACCCTAACATTATGCAAGGGACCGCAGTAAAGACTGACAATGGGTAAGGGAAAATGAAAATTCATCCCTGGATCAATTTCTGATAATAATAATAATATTATTATTATTATTAATAATTAATAATAATAATAATAATAATATTAATAATAATAAATAATACACACATATACACAAGTACAGATCCAAAATATGAAGCATAAAACAGACCTTCTCCTCAGGTGGCAACTCCTTTGTGGAGACTGTTGGAGGTGCACCATCAGGAACACTCACACAATTGCGGAACCCAGCTTCTTCCATTGCCAGTTTGTCAATTTCACCTTCAACCTACAGTAAATAAAGTCAATATACTAAGCACCAAGCAAAACTTCAACCTTTGCATAAGTTCTACAAAACAAAAAATACATACAATGATAATATCACTTTCTCCCTCTATGTCATCCAATCCATAAAAGATCTTTTCAGTGTCCGCTTCCTGAAATAAAAGGTGTTATGGGAAAGCAATGCAATAGTTATAAAATTAGTTAAAATTACTTAACTCTTTGCCTATCAATCTAAACTTCAAACACTCAATTTAAATACGTACAGCATCAGCAAATGCTTATACCTGCCAAAACACCTTGTTGATGTCTCGATACTTGCAGCTGATAAGAGCTCCATTGCGACGATATGTGAATGCAATTACAATCTGGTAAACATATGTTACAGAAACAAATAGAAACACCGGTCAGTCACCTGTAACATAAAAGAGTGGGATTGGGACACAAGCTAAATAAAAAGAGAGAACATTTTCTGTATTGCATTTGAATATAGTTGATCTTCCGATGTAACAGATCAAAAATTAGAAAACTATATTGTTCCACGTGAAAATTAAATGGCAAAAATTCATGTTTTTAACACTGACTTTTTAATCTCTTCATATAATGTGTGGCTGATACATGCCATTATCAAATTCAAAAATATTACATATATGCCATGGGGAATTTTCTAGTCAAACACCTAAACCAACCCCAAATATTTTAATCTTTAATCTATTTTGATCGAAGAAACCAAATCAGGAGGAAAAAAGATGAACTGATAAGTAGGAGATAGATATTCATAATACTCAGAATACTGTATTCCTAATTCTTTATCATTTGAAAAACAGTAGTATATGCATAATCTATTCTGTTTCAATAACAGTATCAACAGACTTACTTGTTTACCAACTGGGTCATTGTTATCATGAATGTAACTTTCAATATCACTCAAAATAAGCACATAATTTAGTAGATAAGTGCACCTGATCGTGATATTTTCTCTGCATGACAGCATTTCTTTCCAAAGTCTCCTTCGATATCAAGCGCTCTGAAAAATATGCAAGCAGCTGAAATAGGGTAAACAAAGTTAAATTAAGTTGTCTGCGCAATATAAATAGTATAGCACATCCAAAATTCATGACAAACAGTTCAACATGAGCAAAATTAGGTAGGGGAAAATTTAATGACCTCATTACAAAGCGGTTCTAGCTCCAACTCCTTCTCTGTAATACGTCTTATTCTCTTAGCTTGGGTTGGTGGAATCATTGTTGTAGAAGGCGGACAGCTACCAGCAAAAGCCTACAATAGAAGGAGGGAAAATGAACCGATTAACAAGTCCACCTTTTTAAGCAAGACTCACCATACTTTATAATGAAAAATATCTAACCTGTGTACTGCCTTTCCACCCACACTTTCCACGATGGCACACCCATACAGCAGACCCCCTAAAACTCAAAAATTGCCAAAATTAAAATAAAGTAAAAGAATGATCTGCCAACAAATAGAATATTAGATAAGTTTAAGAGAAACAAATTATAAGTGACAGACCCGTCTTGTTCAATGTAAAGAGATAAGGACTTTTCTCCTGATTCACCACCTTCACACTAAAACACAAGATAAGAATATTATAAAGCAAATACAAAACTGATCATGAAAAATAAGTTCAAATCCCATTGGAATGTATAATGGGATCAATTCAAGGAGAGTGAACTACCCTCATTGTACAGTCCTACTAACCCAAATTAAAATGGATACTAAAACAAGACAAAACAATATTTACTTCAAAAAGTTTCTAGTGTTCAAAGAGCATTCAACTTAGTAGAAAGGAAAGGAGGAAATACATCTGGACATAGCAAGTGACTGTATTGCCCCGGTGTGCATATATCTGTATCCATTCCAACAGCCTTCAACTTCTTCTTCAAAACATTGAATTGCATTGCCACCTTACCATCATCCGGGTTCTCCAATTGTACTTTAGCAAACAAAACCAATTACACAAAAAAGTTAGTAGCTTAAAGAACATTTAGCTCCAGTTCATTTACGCTTGAAAAAAAGTTATTCTACCCAAGTGTTTTTTTGAGAAGCCAAAAAAGATAGCTTCTCAAAAAATGTGAACTTCAGCTTCTTTTGCATCTTCTGATTTTTTAAAAGCTCAACCAAACAAATGTGCAAGTATAAAATTCTTTTAATCAAAATACTATTTTCTGTAGGAAAAAAAAAACTTAAACAAACATGCCCTAAGGTGCTTTTGCTTCCAATGCCAAACTGATTTGGCAAAAGCGATTTTTTGGGAAGCAGAAAGAGATAGCTTCTCAAATTCAGCTTTTCATTTTTTTTAAAGCCTTACCAAACAAATGGGCAAGTGTAAATTTGAATAAAAATAATCACTTTTTGTAAAAATAAAAATAAAACAAACATGCCCTTAAAACTGGTTGTATGTGCAGAGGAGGAGGTTTTAGTTACCTGGCCTGGGAACACTGAGATGAGAAGTAGAAGTACGAGAATACCCATTAGTTTTGAGGGGTAAAGGAGCGTTTTTGGAAGTGGGTTTGGAAGAAAAGACAGTGAAGAAGGGTCTGCGAGTGTAAAAAGAGTGACTTTGAGGTGAGAGGCACTTTTTGAGAAGAGTTGAGTGGAAAGAGTTTTGAGTGGTCATGGAGGCGAGTTTTGAAGGAAGGTTGTGAAGAAGCAGAGTGTGAGGATAACGAAGACGCATGTTCCGAGAAGAATGAAGTGAATCAATGACTTCTTCTTCTTCCTCTTTGTTTCAGTGTCTCTGTGAGTGTGAGTTTGGGTTTTGTGTCAAAGAGGCTCTTGCTCGATGATTAGGGGTGTGGCGTGAAGAAGAAGAAGAAGGGTTTAAGCCACAGGCACAGGGTATGTCAGAAAATTAAACAAATCCCCTTTTTTTTAAAAAAAAAAAAACTTTTACAGTAAATTTTAATATCGAAAATATACTTTTGAAAACATACGGAATTGATTGAAGACTTTAAGTGCTGTATGTTTGTCTTTTCTTATGGAGAGACCTAATTCGAGTAGTATTATGAAAAGACTCAATTGAGAAATTTAGCTTCATTATATTATACTAAGTTTTTTGCAATTTGACTAAGTCTGCCCCATGCGAAAGGTATTCATAATTATTAAAAAGACTTTTTTTCTTTAATCCCACTATCGATTTTTTGGTCCCACTTCGATTTTTAATGAACTAATATGACCCTGAGTGTTTTTCAACTTTCGATTCTTAATAATCGAAATAATTATTCCGATTTTTATAACAAATGAGCAGTCACTTTCTTAATGGACTAATATGTTCCTTGAAATGAAACATATATTAATTTTAATTCATAGAAGTGTTTTTGAACATAACTAATCCTTAAATATTGAAAAGTTTTTATTATAGTTCTTGTCATAGAGAATTTGCATCGACTAACATAACACCACATTAACCTTACTTATCCATAATAATATGAGTTGGCACCACGTATTTGGAGAAGTGGACCATGACTTAGGTGCATTATAGTACATTTTTCTACTGCCTTTGATCGGTAAGCAAATAAGCATCGTATTGAAGCATGTGAAATCTATTATCTATATATAAAAGGATCCCTTTTCGAGACATCATGTTTGCCGGAAAAATTTTCGAGGCATCACGTTTGTCCCGTGAAGCTTTCCTCGCACCAGAGAGTTTCTAGATAGATAATCATTATCTTAAACAAAATTACAATTTAAAATTAAATAAATTATTTAAATTTATTTAATCATTATATGTATGTAAAATTATTATCCAATTATTTGTTAGAAAAAAAATAATCATTCTCCTCAACTAAAGTATTGAAAAAAATATTAAAAAATCACAAATTTATTTAATCATTATCTGTACGTGAAATCATTATCCTCGATTTGTTGAAGAAAAAAAAGTAATCATTATCCTCAACAAAAATATTAAAAAATTTATAATAGGATTTCACATTAAATTTTACATTTTTTTTACCTTTATATCTCTCTAATTCTAATAATTTTGTTCTCCTATTATTTCTTATTTTATATCCTAACTAGCTTACCCCGTGCAATGCACGGGTTGTTGATATTTTAATTTTTTTTATATTAAATATTTTAAATTAAAGATTATTATTAGCAACAACTAAAAATAATTATATAAAAAGGTAAGAGTTCAAACCAAACTGTACAACGAAATAAAATTAATCTAACTGATTTTGTTGATAAATAACATTATCTCTAACCAAAATTACAATTTGAAATTAAATTAATTATTTAAATTTATATAATCATTATCTGTATGTGAAATCATTATCCTCAATTTGTTGAAGAAATCATTATCCTCAACAAAAATATTAAAAAAATCACTATATATATATATAATAAGCTCTCCCATTCAATTTTTTAAGTTCTATCTAATTCTAAGAATTCTCTTCTCCAAATTCTCTCTTTTATTTTTATTTTTTCCCTCATTTCTCTACTTAAAGCTCTTAATTTTGATTTTTGAGTGTTTGATGAATTACTTATTAGATGATGCATATTTTGTTATACTTTTAATTGACTTTTGTTTATTCCTCTACTTAGAGCTCTTAATATTGATTTTTGAGTGTTTGATGAATTATTTATTAGATGATGCATATTTGTTATACTTTTAATTGACTTTTACTTAATGCTAATTTCAGGAAGAATGACAGCAATGAGTTATTTCAAATAATTAAGAACATGACCTTAGTAAGTTGTTTTTTTTTTGAAATTTTGGTAAGTTGTTAATATCAACAACCCGTGCATTGCACGGGGAAAGAGCTAGTTACTACATAAAACCAACAGAAGGAATAAGCAATTTGACATGTGGAACATTTCAATTTTTTTCTCAGTGTCTTTTAATTAAAATTAGATTTAATATTTTATTTTATAGATAAGAGATAAATTACATAAGGGTTGACATCCTTTTCATTTATTAACAAGATACTCAATCAAATCTCTATTATAAGAGGAAAAAAAAAAAACTAACTTCAGACGTACTCATTTCGGCTTGAAATATAACAAAAAAAAAAACATACTTCTCTTAAATTTAAAATATAAGCAAAACTAACTAACTTTCTTAAATTTTATTTCATTCTCAATACTATTTTCTTAAAACATTTCAAGAAAATTATTATCTTATTTAATTTTTGTTTCATTCTCAATACAACTTTCCTAATATAACTATTTTTTTATAAATTTTTAAAAAATTAAATACAATCAACTAACCTCCTTAATAAGAGTAAAATAAGTTATTTTTGTTCATAATTCGAGCCAGAAAGAGTATCAAAAAAGTTAGTTAAATACATTTAATTTTCTCAAATTCATAAAAAAATAGAAACACTTTTAAAAAGTTGCAGTAGAAATAAAATAAAAATTATGAGATAATCACTTTTTAAAAATAATTAGACGGAGAATAAAAATTTAGTTAACTTCCTATTATATTTGAAACCAATAAATGTATGTTAATTTCTTCTTATATGACCAGAGAGTTGTGACTATTTTTGAACTCACAGCATCAAAGTTTGAAATATATTCATTTTCTTATTTACACCATTGCTTTTGGGGCTTTTGTTCATTGAAAAGTTATTTAAATTAATATCTATACTATCTATATTATTATATAAAACAAACCGTGTTTGTACATAATTTTGTAATTTCCCATTATACCTTCCCTTAGGAAAGGGAAGTTACTGGAAAAAAATAATAATAATAATAACTGTTGCATCAACAAGTAAAGGCAGTTACACATGGCAGTTTCAAAAAACAAAAATCAAATGGGAAGAGAGCAATTTTAAATGGGAAAATAGCAGTTCACACATGCTTGGATGGGTTGATTGCTTTACCACAACCAAGCAAAAAGAAAAAAACGATACAAAAACTGTCTTATACTATTGTCTCCTTCTCATACTTAACATAAAAAAACATGACAAAATGAATGTCGATTTATAAATATAATATTTTATGACAAACAACACTTTACAACGAAAACACAACAATTGGAATGCAGATCGATAGGCACTCCCACGCTAGTATGCATAAAAGGGACGTGGTCCTGCTATAGAGTGACTGCTCAGCATATGATTAAATGCCTAAAAGAGTAATATCTTCTTACTGCAGCAAGATGAAATGCATCAAACTAGATCCGTTGGACAATTTCTCATCTGAATATATCAAACCTTGATTATTAACTGAAAAATCCGAAATATGATCGATTCTTTCATGCCTTTCTTATGTCTAACTATCAGTGTCTTTCGCAAGGTTAGCAAATTTATCAAATTCATAAATAAAAGTTCTTCCTAACTAAAGGCTGATACATAATAATTTACCTAAAAATCGGCATCTAAATTCGGGTGCAAACTCACTCCAAACATGTTCATTAGAAGAACTACAAACTAACCTACTCCAAAAAAAATTGCTCATAAATAATTGACACACTAGGGATTCTGGATTCTGGTGCGAACTTTTCCGAACATACATAATTGACATTAGAAGAACTATGAACTAACCTTATTCAAAACAGATAGCTCATATATAATATACAAAAGAAGGGCACAATGCAAAAATCATATACAACAACACACTACCATCTCCTAAATCCTAATAGGTTAAAAGATGTCATCTGTCAGCTGACCCTTGAAGAGGACTTTAGTTTTGGAACCTTGAATCTCGAAGAGAATAGTTTTGGAGTTTCGGAGATGGGAACAGCTGGGCCTTCTTTCCTCTTCCGACCTCTATTTCCCTGGACATTAAGAATCAAGGAAGGGAAAACAAAGAAAATATCAAGGAACATTGTTTATTTCTCAATTATAACACATTAACACTACTACCACCACCATCATCACACTACCACTACCATCACCATCTCATCAATGTCATGATTATCTGGTGTGCACCAAACATTGAACATGATAAGAGTTATTTTGTTCATATCCTGTCCTTATCTTGTGCGCACCATCATCACACTACCACCACAAAACAAGCCCGAACAGACTGCTAAAGCTAGATACCAAATAAAATGTAGCTCATTAAGTAATATATATTTGTGAAATGCATGAGGCTGCGGATGTTACTTCTGGATTGCAGGTGCTACACAGAAGAAGACATTACTTGGTAACAATCAGCAAATCATGGATAGTAAGTAACTCATAAAATGGATACACTGAGTTGTAATCCAATGAACTGAAGGTGCTTTAAAAGAATCATTTTGTTAAACAGAAATGGTTCCTGCGTTCATTATAGTTGTAAAACACTACAACGTATAACAGAAATTATGGTTTATGTGACTGTGAGTGAGGACTACAATAGCATGTGCTCATTAAATTTCATCTCAAACATTGTTTGTGTTCTAGAAACAAGTAAAACATAAAGGAGAGAAACATTGATTAATGACACAACCAGCAAGAAGGCATGACTGACAAAAAAGCAGAGAAGTTAAACCAGACAACATAGGAAGAAAAGCAATCAGCAGAGCAGCACCGACTATACCTTATCAGACAAATTTGCAGGAACAAGGGCACTGGGTGCAGGAACAAGGGCACTGGGTGCTGATATTTCTTTCTTCATGCTGACATTTCTTCTTCTACTGCTGGCCTTGCTGGCTCCAGAATCAGAATTTTTAGCTCCTTCCGTGCAACGATTTAAAACGGGTGTAACTCGGTTGTTCCTAGACTTTCTTACAGAATCCAACTCCACTGAGAGTCCTGATATTTCTTCTTTTAATCTTTTTGCTTCAGCCTCCAGATCAGCCACTTTACTTTCCAACTGCGAAATTGTACTATCCTTTTTGTTATTTTCTGACTGCAGTTGCTCCATGCTGGAAACAAGCATCTTTATCTTTTCATTTACCTTTTCTACCTCAGCTTGTTTAGTCCTTAATTTATTACTGTAATCATTCTCCGTTCTATTATATTGGTTCCACACAAATTTCTTTTCCAGAGAAAGCTTCTCACATTCACCTTTTAACCTTCTCAATTCATCTTTGATTTTCTTGGAACACTTCTCTTCATCTGCATCAGTCCAAGTGGACTTGTTCTCACTACCTGTGGTACCTTTCTTCTTCTTGCCAGATTCCTTAAATATTCCTTTCTTCCTCATGTCAGAATCCTTAAATACAGTTTCTTGGCCCTGTTATAAAGTGACTTCTCTCAGCATAATGAAATGCATAAAAATAACAGAAAACTCAAAAAAAAAAAATATGCAATGCTAAGAACAAACATACTTCTCCTCCATCTGAGGATTTACTAGAAAGGCATTCAAAGCAAGCTTTAAAATCCTTCAACTCATCTTCAGTTTGCTCTGCAATTAAAAGATAAACAAATAAGAAAATCAGGAATTGTGGTTAGAATCATTTCATATCTACATATATTTTGAACCCTATATTTCATAAATCGACAAAACTTTTAGTTGAGTCACAGAAACTATGCACGATTATCGATAATATAAACCAAACATAACAGAAAAACTCTCATTGTTGCAAACAAAGAGGGACCTATCCATGGGGATAGAATCCAGGACCTTTTCAAAAAAGGATCAGGTATTTCACAAATCCATCCAACTCTCGCAGTCATGTAGCATATGAAGCTACTCACACTTGAAAAACAAAAATACTCCCAATGTAGAGGTATGTTACAAATACTCCCACTTTTCCCATTATTTTTCTTTCTTGCTTTCATATTATTATTTGCATGAGATATATCTAGTGTTCACATTTGGTACTTTGCCTATAAAGGGCTTGTCATATGTCATGTATTCGCATCCAAGAATCACTATTGAATGATTAACATTTGAGTGATTTTTCTTCCATTCCCTCCTTAGTGTGTACGAGTTATATTTTGTCTTTGCCTCTCTTATTTCTTATTTCCTTTACATGTACACATTGTTCATGCTTTAATTGAAACAAGAAACAAACTTTCCTTGCTACAACAAGGACCAAAATCCAAACTTTCTTTTCTTCCTTAAACCCCAAAAAAGAAAATAAACAAACTTTATTATAATAACAATAAAAGCGTTAAAAAAAGGGAAAAGAAACAAACCCAAAATCCATTTGAGAACAGAAGCCTCTTTGTGGGTGGAACCCAGCACCATATCCGCCGTCGCCATCTCAAGCAACCGTTTTTTCTCCGCAGCCATCAAAGTCCGTTGCAACTACACACCAATCACAAACAAAATCAACCAAAGAATACTAATAATTAAAAAAAAAAAACACAATTTTTTTTTTAAAATAGTGCGAAACCCTAAAAGAGAAATATTGAAAAAAAATAAATAACCTGAGAGATTTGGTCGTTGCGAGTGCGAATATCATAGGCCCAATTATCGTGCTGCATTGAGAAGCGTTCTTGGAGGAATTTGTGCTGAGTGGCGAGGGATTGAAGCTGGGATTGTTGATTGCGAACCATTTGAACAAGCGAATTGAAAATATTGTCCCAGTTTTTACGCTCAGAAGTAGAAGAAGAAGAAGAAGGTTTCTTCTTTTGTTTGGGCATTGTTTGTTGAATCAGAACTTCAGTAGAAGTAGAGTGGAGAAGAAGAACTCAAATCAGATTGCAACGGGCGATTTTTGCGTCACTGTGAGAGAGAGAGAGTTTTGAAATTCAAACAATTTTCGTTTTAAATATTTTAAAATATTCTAATTTCTATTTTCTTTTAAAATATTTATTCCAATTTTTTTATTTTCTAATCAGTTTTCGGATTTTTGAGTCTGATCTTCCTTCTATTCTTAGGGATTTTATTATTTTTTAAAAGATTTTATAATGATTTTTTCAGTTTTAAAGTTTTCTTAAAACCCATTAACAATTACCAATTTTTATTTAAGTGCTTTTCTATTCTATAGAACATTTAGATAATTAGATAGGTTAATTAAATTTGAAAAGCTTACATTTTTATTTATTATTTTTTTCCCAAAGTATTCACCGCGCAATATAGATAGGTGACTAGTCCTTTTGATATTGTTGGGTCCTTTCGGGGTTAGTCTCTCAGTGAGACCTCTTACATTCGCACGAGTCGAGGATCGAATCCCTAGCCACTTGCTTAAATCGCAATAGATCCTCTACCATCTATTCAAATCATTAATTTATTTTTGATAAATACAAATTAAATATGTTGAATTTATTATTTATTTTGGATAAATACAAATTAAATATATATAGATTTACTATTTGTTATATATACATTTAAAAGTTTTATGTCGTTCCCGTAAGACAGCTCAGTTGGTGGCTGCAGGGACACATAGGATTTTCCCCTCCCCAGGTCATGGGTTCTAGTCTCAGACCTCCCATGTAAACAAAAAAAAAAAGTTTCATGTCATATTTGTTCATCCCTCTTTCTTCCAAAAATATTTTTAGTATTTTTCTTTCATCTATTTTAATTTATTTTTACCAAAATTATTATTCTCACATTTTTATTATATTCTTTCTCTCATTCTTCACTATTTTTATTTAATCATAGAATTTGAGATTTTAATTTTTTTACCTAAAATTTGGAAAGTTTTCATCAATTTGCGCTTTTTGCTATTCTTGTTGTTTTGATTTTTATATTGATTTTTGTGATATTAAAGAGAAAACCACAAGTGAATCACCATTTATAATTGATGCATTTTTGGTGAAAATGTCAAGAACGTAAGAAACTGCCTCAAATAAGAAAGATATGTAAAAATAATTTTATATATTTATTTTTTGAGATTTTTTGGATGAACATTTTTAGAATTTATGATCTTCATTAATTATGCTGATAATACCATAAAAAATCAAAATGTTTAATTTTGATTCATAATAATACTATTCGCTAATCATATGAAAAAAGTTAATTTATCCATCAGATAAATAAAGAATATTTTAGATAAAAAGTGTTATTTTTTCATATGAGGAAATACAAAATTTATCAACATAATCATTGTGATTAATTTTTTCAATGTAGAATTTGATTTGAACACCTATTTTTTTAATAATTATTTTTTATTGTTGTTTAATAATAATTTTTATTTTATAATAAAACAATAATAATAATATTTACTTTAAAATATTTAATATAAATTTAAAACATTAGCAATCCATACATTACATGAGATAAGAGCTACTGTATAAATAAATGTTCACACACGCACTCTCTATTCAAACTATTTCATTCTAATATTTAATAAATTAAAATTTAATAATTTTTATACTTTATGGTTACCTACCAGGCTACCCTAATACTATATAAGTAATTATAATTTAATAATTTTTATACTTTATGAATTAATTAATTAACTATTTATTTAATTAATAAAGAACAAAATAAATAAATTAAAATAATAAAATATGAATTGTATAATGTTTCATAACATTTTTGGTCATTTAATAATTTTTGTTAGTCATGCCGAACAACACTATTTTAAATAATCAGCTGAACAGCTTATACAAACTCACACCTCTGAATCAACTTTATAGCTACAATTTAATTTTGTCGAAAAAACCTTATGAGACGCATCCACATTTTTTTGAGCAAATAGTGTGCGCACTAATAATAATTTTTTTTAATATTGCCAATACATTATCTATCATTCATGGATTAATACTCGTTGACTTAAAAGTAAAAGTAATGTACATAATGATGGATGATGCACTACCAATATAAAAAGCTTTATATTCTTTCTCTTATATATATATATATATATATAACTTTTTTCTCCTAGGTTTTTCTTTTTTAAATAATCATATACGTAAAAAAAAAATTGTTTTTTAAGAGAAATTTGTTCCAATGAAAAAAAACGAGTAATAAGCCTAAAATATATAATTTTTTTTAGTTAAAAACAAATGAACATCAAATGAAAAAATTTGAAAAAAAAATAAATACACATGTTTATAGCAACCTAGTTTTTTTTTTTTTTTAATACTTCGGTCAGTGGCACAGGTCTCCAAGAGCACCCGGGAGCCCTTGAGACTAATCCTGCACGAGATCGCGTTCCTATTCCTCTCCCAACGGGACATGTTAACCGGGAATTGAACCTGAGACTTCTTATTCTCAGGCCTCATTCTCTCATTCTCAAGTTGGCAAAATCACACCACTTGAGCCAACCAACGTTTTTTTTTTTTCCAGATTATAAAGTATAAATAATATCAACTAAAAACACGTCCATTTTGGACATCGGCACAACTAAAATTAATTTATTATTGTAGCCAAAATTATTAATTTCGGTTAAACATTTAACAAATGTCATCAAGAAAACGAACCGAAGCAAATTAAACTAGAGTAATTATAAAATGAAGGGCACACACTAGGGCAACTCGAACTGAATTTTCTCTTAAAACACATTTTTAAACAATTCTCAAACTAAATTACCACTTGATAACATATACAATTAACGGTAGACTCAATAACCATCAAATGAACTATGTATATACTCCAATCTCCCTAAATATAAAACCATTTTAACTTTTTTTATTATTTCTCTATTTATAAGAACTTCTATCATTTTTCAACGATAATAAATTACTTTTTTACTCAGACACCATTATTTACTCGACACTTTTTAAAATTCAATTAATATTTATAAAGTTAATTTTGAATAACAAATCAAATATTCACATTTTCAATGCAATTAACTAAATTAACCAATTTTCTTAATAGACATAAATTCCACGAAAAGGATTTTATATTCAGGGACGGAGGAGTACGTGCTATGTAAAAAATATTCCTTTGATTTAGATGTCCCTCTGAAGGCCATATTCCAAGATTTTGAGACAAAATCATCTTAGACTTGTTGTTCACAAAACAAGGTGAAAATGGCACCCATTATTAGGAGCTGATTACACACATACTGTACAACCTTGATGAAGAGGATTCCTACATCTATATCCATTTTCATATACGTTGATGCAAGTACCTAGTTTGCAGTTGTATATGGCTCTGCATTTTCAACTACTCTTTTCAAAGCATCAGCTCCCATGTATTTTAGAACCTATGACCATAAACCACAATTGAATAATCACATAATAAGGAACACACATTTGAAAGGCAAAAAATTAAAGCATTCTATGTCATTAATTGAGCCCTGAGAAGTTTATTTTCTTAGAAGCTCCAAAAGCCTTAGAGAACTATATTTTTACATTTTTTTCCTTTCCCAGAGTGTCTTCTCACTCGAAAGTGAGAGACTAATCTCCCAGCGACCCAACCTCGGTCGCTTATAGGGCTTTCCCAAACCTGGGACTCCTAGGAATCAAGCCTGAGACCACACGGTCCTTTGGCACTTTGATATCTATGGGACCTGGTAAGCGACCACCAAACTAACAGGTGTTGGTTTACTTAAATTTTAGCTTATCCAAATTGAAGAAACTATCAACCTAGCTTGTATGAAGTTGTTCATTATTTTACTTTTTCTTTTTGTTTTAATTCCAGCATAAATTATGAAATAAAAATAACAATAATAATTAAAGGATAAAAAATGAAAATCCAGTGGTATACCTCATTTGCATCTTTGAAAGAGCTGAATTCATCTTTCTTTGGCCAGTGTACTTGCCAACACCTGATTAATCAATTAATCAAATGTGAGCATTATTATGATTTATCCTCAAATCCAATAAGCGCTTACAACCAACATATAAGTGTTAGATTCCCATGCAATCTTGATGTACTTAATTGTATGCAGACGGTTTTATTAAAATTGGCAAGATATTTCATGATTGAAACTGCAATGCAGGCATGAAACTTAAATCTTATGCTCTGTAAGTACATGGTACCATCAATATCCGTGTGTGTGTCGATCAAGAAGTTCTACATTTATATTCAGCAGTTCCTCAATTCAACATGGAAAATAAAAGACTGCATATATAACCTTTCTTGGCCGAGGCGCCGGGCTAGCTCTTTGGCTAAAGCTTGACCAGGTGGATCATTATCAGTTGCCAGGATAATGCGAGCTGCCTGTAATAACAGAAAGAAAACCAAACTCCTAAACTGTTCATTCACTACTGCTCTAGAAAGATCCAGCTAAAAGGGAAGTTGAAAAATACATGTACCTTATCCAAGTGCTCTTTGCAGTTCCACAGGTATTGATATGCAGTGTCCTGACATCATGAAGACCAGCATGCAAGCATTAGTACATTAAATAGATAAATTTCTGGTTTGAAACAAATGGTTAAATAATAAATCGAGGATGAGAACATAATAATATCTTTTACTCTTTTTTTTTTTTTTTGTCATGCTATATTTCTTAGAAGTTCTCCTTGACAAATGCTATCCCCAACTGACCCCCTTCCAAAAAAAAAAAAAAAATCTTATTTGCAACAGTTTGTATCTACATCACTAAAAAATTTATCCTTATCCTTATATTGTCAAATTTTGAACTACAATGTCAAAACTGCAAAGGGCAACATGCATTTCATAAGGAACCAAAGACCACAGTCTAATCCAAAAAAAGATGGATAGAAATATAGATTTTTATGAAGAAAAAGAGGAATCACATGTTTGAATCATCACGGCATTAAACTGACGCATTCGCCGAATCACCGGTTAAAAGATTAGTGCAAACAAACTATAGTTTAGCTCAAACCTTTTCTATAGGTGGCAAGTCTTTCGGAGAAACCTTTCCTGGTGCACCCCCAGGAACACTGACACAATTTCGGAAGCCAGCCTCTTCGAGTGAAAGCTTATCAATTTCCCCCTCAACCTATTACCGTCACCAGACTGTAAGAATTTCTTCGATTCTCCTTTTGAAGTTTTGATTTGGGGATTGGCAACAAAGAAAGATAGGGATGGGAAAAATAAGTGAACAGAATTTACAATGACAATTTCAGCTGCATTACTAATGTCATCAACTCCATATAGTATCTTCTCTGTGCCTTTTCCCTGAACATCAAATTTATCATTTGAATGAACATGAGGTTGTTTAGTATCAAATATCATTTAATATAAAGAAAAAAAACATAAATATTAATTCATAAGCAAGCAGCTAAGCATTTGAAGGTTCCAGAATACAATTGTAGCCACCCATGCTTTATCTATAAACAACTAGCCCTAATGGATGAACTGATTAAATGCGACTAATTGGCTGTTGATTGATAAATTGAGGGTTGGCTGGTGAGTGATAGGACCAAGGGGTTATTATTGGTTATCTATTTTCTTCATCAAAGTGTACATAAAATGCTTATTATTGTTTCATAATACATGTATGCTGAATATGTTTTGTCATCATTACCGCTGTAGCAAATTAACCAATGTTCATCTTCATGGATCAACTACTTTTGGTCTGACACCCTTAGTATTCCAATATCATATGTACTCCATTCATGGATCAACTGGTTCGATCAGGTGAATTTGCACATCTATGTTATTAGCCTTAGCAACAACAGTAAAGGAATCAACTGCTTAACTGGGTCTGGACTTATATGCTAATATTGTTTCAATGATAACTATATGAGATAACTGAAGTTTAAAGCACCAGCTCGACAAGTTTCAAACTGGAAAATTACCTGCCAGAATCTTTTCCCCAATGTTCTGTACTTGCAACCAACAAGCAACCCATTTTGTTTATAAGTAAATGCAATGACGCCCTGCATAAATATTGCAAGCATAATGAAATTAAGAGCTTCTAACCAATGAAGTTCTCAAGAACTAAACCGTGTTTAGAAAATTTGTTAAAAAATACCAAGTAAACAACAACAAAATCAGCAAAGAGAACAAACACCAATAGTTATGACAATTAGCAATTTAGGATGATCTATTTCATGGTCTTGAACTAAAACTAAAGAAAAGTTCACTTCAAATAGAAAAAATATATATGCACTGTCTCTCGATTCTTCATTCCGTCCACTATTGCACACTGAAGGTTGCATTGCAGTGAATGAGACCACTAGGGAAGAGATAAATAACCAATGCATAAATGGTCCAAAAAACAGACTATGCTCTTACTGAAGAAATTTTATTTCTAATATGAAATAAAATATCCTTTTACCCCATGACTAATAACCTTCATTGTTATGTTATGATGCTTAAAATGGCCCAACCTTTAGTTATTTTCAGCATAGTTTTCCTTGAATGTGTCACATAAATCTGTACAAAGACACGCTGTCGCTACTAAATCCATTGACTCCATTCATTATTTGTAATTTAGATTGGCTGTTTATCATCAATCCCCATCACTTAGCAGTCCCCAATTCAGTAAAATACTTTGTTCTTTTCCATCCAAGAGACAACTCAGTTGGTAGAACCGCGTGACACAAAGTGTGAGAGCGTGGCTTACAATCATTAGATGAGAAATAGAAAGGTTTATGATAGCAGTGTTTTAAATACCTTATTGTCAGACATTTGTCTTACAGCATTTCTGCTTAGGGTCTTCTCTGATATCTGTCTGTCCTTGAAGAAAGCAATCAGCTAAAGTAGGGAAAAGGGGAATAAATACATAAGCAAATAGTCCAACTAACACTTGAAAACTGCAATATATAGACACAACATGGGCATGCACATAGAGAAACTGGCTATGATAAGGCCATAAATTTACAATCATTCAAGACAGTGGCTTTTCAATCTTTGCTTCTACTTGGTATTTACATTCTTCACAGATTTATACTCGCGCCAAAGTTATTAACCACCTTCACTTTGTAGGAGAAGAGAACAGAAGACCTCTTTTTGCTACTTCCTCTTATTAACCAGCATTAGAATGAGCTATCTTCATCTTTTTGCTACTTCATCAGAATAAAAGAATTTCAGATTTGGAAGACCTTTGGTGAATTACAATTGGTTTTCCTAATGTGTGCCTTAGAGCACATGTTAAAGATGTCTAAGAGAATAAGTTTGCGTGGGAAAGTGGTTTGTTTTACATCTTGGAATGAGAAATTTTTTGTTTTCCTATTAAAACTCTCGTTAAGTATCCTTAGTATGTGCACTTGGGCACACCTTAGAAAAATCCAATTTGGAAAATGCTAACTTGTTAAAAAGTTAAAAGTAGTATTTTGTCATAGCAAAATGTGAATTTTGGGATTTTCGAGAGAGTGATTAATGTCAATTCATGATTGTTTTACTACTTTAAGCAACCTTAACAAGTGCCCTTAGGACACTCGTTAGCAAGACCCTTTCGATTAATACCAAAAAGAGGAAGATAGCTGATTCTAAGGAATTGGCAATTATTCTATTACCGTTACTATTAGCTACTGAAAACGGGAAGAAAAAAAAGCGCAATTTGAATACCTTAGGACCAAGTGGTTCCAACCCTAAGCTCTCCTCAGTCCTATTGTTATCAGCAAAAACCTATAACCAAACAATCATATAGAAGTATGTCATCCCCGTTAGAAGTTTAATGTGTGAGAGGTGACATGAATCAATAAATGTATGTAGCCATGTAACATTACCCGACCACACCAACCGCAATCAGCACGAAAACACCTCCACATTGCAAATTCACTACAACAACCATTCGATAGGAACATGTCACTCCAAAACACATAATCAACTAATCATCATTGCATCTCAAAGCAAGTAGTAGAAGAAAGCTTACCCATCTTGAATGATGTGAAAAGACAAACTCCTCTCCTTTAACTTCCCACCTTTGCACTATGATATCAAAACAAGCAAGATTCAGAAACCCACTTGGAAACTGAGGGCATGTTTGGGTAAATGGCTAATTTTTTTATTTTTTTTTGGTGTCCAAAAAGGGTTCTTTCAGCCAGTCGGAAGACTAATCCTCCTTGAAGCATAGAAATAACTGAAATAAGTTTTGCCTCTACCAAAAAGTCCTTTCAACTTTGTATACATGCTACAGAGATCCACTAAGCTTTTTTTAAACTAAGCTAAAAAAACATTTTCATAAGTTTCTACAATAAGTTCATTGAAACAAGCTAAAAATGAAAAGTTGGTGAAGAAATAAGCTCTCTATGATTACAGTTTTCACAAGTTATTTTCATAAGCTTTCTTCTTTACTATTTTATTTTTATAAAATTCACCAACCAAATAAGCTCTGCCAAATGCCCTACATACATTATAAAAATTAAAAGTGCAGAAATTAGATTACAGTTTGATAAAAATGATACCTTTGGGCAAAACAAGTTATAGTATTGGCCAGGCAAACAAGTCTTTTCCAAGCTGATGCCAAGAACTTCAATTTTCTGCTTCAAAATTCCCACTTTAGGTTCATCATCAAAGGCATTTTCCACATACTCCTCCACCCCATCTTCAAATACAACCCAAACACTCATGTTATACAAACCTCACAAATTTAAAATTTAAAAAAAAAATAAAAAAAATCATCTTTTTAATTAAATAAAGAAGTGAGTGCAGGGGAAAAGGGTATAAGGGAAAAAGATAAAGGAGGGAAATTGAGGTACGTGGAGTGCAGGGGACATTGGTGGAATGAGCTGTAACAGAAAGGGAGGAAATGGTGTTGCCATGTTTTGGGGCTAACAGTGATGCTGATGCTGAAGCTGCATAGGTTGTGGGAAGCAAGTTGGACAAAAGGAATTTGGTGAGAGGAAAACACAGCCTTTGATTCTGAATCACTTGCATTTTTTTTTTGTTCTTGGGTTTTCAATTTGATTGGAATTTCATCTCAGAGATGCAGTTCCCTCTGCTGTTGGGTTATCTTTAGTATCTATCAAGTTCTTCTGCACTTGAGGTTGTTCATCAACAAGTGAAGTTGAATTTTATCATGGATTTTTCTAACTGTGTCTCACATATATTAAAAAATTTATACTATTGAATAAATATGTATTGAAAATCAATATAATTAATGAATAGAGAATAATGTTCCTACTAATAATATGTGGTTGGGGTTCGATCGCGTTTTTTGCGAATGTAAAAGACCGTTGGCCCCCCGAAAAAATTTGACATTATCGAAAGGATTAATCACTTAGTTACGTGAGTAAATACAAGAAAAAAATTTGGATATTGAAGTCATTGATAAAATCAATAAAAATTAATGAAACAGTGATTTAATATCCGAGATATCAAATCAAAAGTTACCTAAGTCCCTGATTGGTTGCATGGTTAGTGGGCCATAATGGTGTTATCATGTGGTTCAATAGCATAGTGTTTTTTTTTTTTTTAATTTAGCATAGTTAAAATGATATCATTTTGATTATTAAATTTTTTTTTAAAACATATCCTAAAAATAGCTTAATTGATAGAGTTATGGAGTATATAATGTGAATTCTTAATTGAAACTCTTTCAAAGCAATGTTTTCTCTCCTTTTTTTCTCAAAAAAAATTTGCCTATAAAAACTAAAAAGTTAAAAAATAAAATAAAAATGACATTGAGTCCACGGACCAGTTAGTCTTACAATTTGCTATCAATGGAACTAATTTGTCATTTTCATAGTTTTAAAGGCTAATTTCCATCTTAAAAAAAAAAAGTTAATTTGACTAATGATCACAATTTCGGAACTAATTTTGACCATTTATTTTATTCTGCGAAGAAAAGCTGAAAGAACACTTTTAAGTTGACATCTTCTATAGCTTCACTGTTGCAAAAGGATTTTGATTTTTATCCCATGTTTGAAATTTTTTACCCATTTTATATTTTCAATGACCAAAAGAATTTCAATATTTTAATTTTTTTCGTTTTCATAATGTTGGAAGGCTTTTTCGTCTCAACTTTGTCATAAACAAAAAAAATATATACCCTTCCATCAAATGTAAGACAGAAAGGCATATATTTTTTTGGACAAGTGGGTGTAATTCACGTGGTCATGTGATCATGTACCTAGTCTTAGGCTTGGGAATTGAAAATCCCGGATTCCATCCTGGACGCCACCATTTGGTGAATTTAAATTCTCTTCCCTTATTCCATAAAAAAAATTCAAAAATATTTTGCCTATAAAAAAATACCTTTTGTGGTGGACTTGGCCTAGCCGAGCTCCACGTGGCCCTCACTCAGGACCTGAGGACCCTTCAGCAGGCCCTCTGTATGCTTGGCCGAGCTCAAAGCTCAACGGCCGAACAGACATCAGACACGGGCCGATATCATGCTCTCACCCCTCTGTGCTCTGGGCCGAGCTCAAGGCTCAACGGCCGAACAGACACCAGATACGGGCCAACCTCATGCTCCTAGCCAGGTCCGACTTCCGAGTCCGACACCGCCCAGAGTCCGACACTTCTCCCAGAGTCCGACACCTTGGACAGGATGACGTGTCTCGCCTTATCCACAAGGACAGCTCATCCACTCATAGCTCATTACAGGCTGGCCCTACTTGGGCTTCAAGCAAGCCCATTAGGGCAACCAGCTCTCCTATATATATCCCCTTCTCCCTAGGGGCTAAGGTAATGTCTCTCTAAACCTAAGAACTATGTGTGGCTTGATTCCCCTCTCATGGGATACGTAGGACCGGGGTCACCCTCGTCAGCTGCAACAACTCCCAAACACCTCATGTGGTGCTTCCGGCCTAGGGACATCACATGGACATCACATTGGCGCCGTATGTGGGGACGATAAATTTCGATTCCCATCCACATTAAAAAAAATATATATATGTGTGGAAAAACAACATCAACAACAGCGTACTGATGCTACGGGGTGGGGGGGACTGTTCCCGTTTGCTGCGTCCAGATCTGAGTTGGAGGAGTGTTCTTCACCTCACTGGTTTCGGAAAAACAGGGACGGTGCTGTTCCCACCCTTGTGGTGCTGCATCTCGCCGATGGTGTCCATGACCATCAGATCTGAACGAAGAGCCCAACGATCAGGTACGGATGATGAGATCTGCGACACAACCCAGAACCAGATCGAAGGAACCATCGCAAAGGGCTTTACATTTCGGTCCAGATCGGTGTTCCAACTAACCGCCACCGAGTCTGGCATGGTCACCGTCGTTCACAACACCCCTCTCCTAGAAACGTTCGACTACAAAAGATGGATGATGACGATGGCAGCATCTCCTTTGCCAAACTTGGGTCCAGTAAAGGAACTGAAGAGGAAAATCGGACTACGTCCTTCTGGAAAAATAACAATAGATTGAAAGGACACACGATCCAGATTCGCGATGTCGTCACGGTGTCGTTCTCTGCGTTGCTACGGTGTCGGAGCTGCTCTTACGGTGTTGATCCCTTCTCCTGGTGTTGTACACGACGTTTATCGTCGTCAACCCGCTATGGTTTTGTTGTCTTCTTCAACAGCGCCGCCTCCATCACTCTCAGCACCGCCGCACCGCTTCTTCTCTCTCCCTTCGCAATCGCAAGCTCTCACCCTCACCACCACTGTTAACACTGCTGTGGATGTTACTTCGTTGTTGGCTGTTCGAAAATAAGAGAGACCGCCATCGCAGAAGACGACAAGCGAGCGTAGCCATCGCCACCACACCTTCGCGGCTGAGCTATTCTCAGGTGAGGTGCTCGCGCCACCACCATCATCTCCCTCCTCCATGATCACCGCCGCTGTAAACGGTGACACTTGTTGCCCATGCCGTCACCGTCAAGAAGCTCCGACATGCTCGCCGCCGCCTGCCCCTCCAAGCCTCATCGTGTTGGCCGCTGCTGCTGCCCATAGCAGTACCTGCAGCGAGGTGTTAGGGTTTCAACCCTAACGGGCCGAAGGCCCAAAAAAAAATTACTGCAAAAACGGGCCAATGGCCCAATTCAAGAAAAAAAAAGAAAGAAGCCAGCAGCATCTAAGGAAATAGAAAATGGGCCAACAAGCCCAAAAAAAAAGGGAAACTACCTAACGGGCCAAAAAGCCCGGGTATTTACAAAGTAAAATTACTAAGACCTAACGGGCCAACAAGCCCAGGTACCAAAAAAAAAAAATCGTAGTACCACACATTACTTTTATCTCATCGGATTTACAAGATGATTTCTGAAATCTTAATCCGAGTCTGCTCTTCTCTCCTCGGATTTACATGATTTCGAAAATCATAATCCGAGCTCTACTCTTCTCTCCTCGGATTTACATGATTTCGAAAATCATAATCCGAGTTCTACTCTTCTCTCCTCGGATTTACATGATTTCGAAAATCATAATCCGAGTTTACTCTTCTCTCCTTGGATTTTCAAGTTTCCCTCGCTCGACATCACACTAAGGAGAACGGAGGTCGGACCTCAAAGCTCGACAAAGCCCATTCGAAAAGGACGGACTGCATACTCCTAATCCGACATACTTCAATCCTAAAAACTTCAACCCAACACCCCTCTCCTCACCTGAATCAGGGAAGAAATCCTAGTTCCCATATTATTTTCCTATCTCATCGCCTTTCTATGTGTTTACGTTGCATGCTTCTTGATATTGGTTTAGCTGGTGCACTATTTCTGACATATGCTTTTAATACTTGCTTCCTTATAATTTCTCTACTCGGTGCTTATTATTTAACATTCTACATGTTGCTACCCGACGTACTGCTGAACAAATTGCTTATCTGGTCTTCTTGCTGTTAAATGTCCTTAAATCTCTGCATCTCCTGTTGTAATAGTATGATAATAATTGATGTACATTGCCTCTCCGGTTGTCGTGTTTCATGTTTTAATGCTCTCATCTGGTTTGCTGCCATGTTTATAAATGTCTTCTGTTATGCAGTGTGATATACTTGAAATCATGCATCTTTTCGTGGACAATACTATCTTGTTGATCAATATCTTAATTGTCAATATTTGCCGCTTTCATATCTGTTGCTTACCACCTGCTCAAATCATCTTGCTCTTATGTTGGTGTTTTATTCTCGCATGCCAACAGTTTTCATTGTTGTTATTTAATTATCATGAATTATCATAAAGTGTCAAAATTAATGCCGATCACTTATTATTATTATTATTTTACATGTAATGTAAGATTCAGGAAAATGATGGTCGAAAATAGGAAGGCCGAGGTGCTACGATTGTCTCTATTTGGAACGAAGCCATCTTACGATCTCTATTCTCATCTCGGCTTGGATCTTTTTTGGACGAACTGCTATGTTTGTCTCTATTATCTTGCTAGCCCCACTTTTCATCTCGGCTTGCATCTTCTTTGGTTTTCACAGTACCACCACGGCTTCTCGAAGGTGAACAATTCCAAAGGCATACATTATTTCTTAGTTCATGCTTATTTCTGAGCTCGGAGATTCTATATTTTAAATTGCGCAGTTTATCGAAAAGGGAGGCCGAGCTACTATTATTCTCTTTATTTCACGTTTATATCTCACCTGCCGAGCTGCTATTATTCTCCCTAATTCATGTTTCTATCTTACCTGCCGAACTACTATTATTCTCCCTAATTCATGTTTCTATCTGATCTGCCGAGCTGCTATTATTCTCTTTAATTCATGCTCCCACCGAGCTGTTATCATCTCGACCCTACCTTTGTGGTAGAACGGTCCCCCCTGTCACCGCACTTACATGCATTCACGCATACAAGTCGGTACTAGTGCTACAGACAGTGCGTACGTACAAATCCTCTCATTTAGCATTAGCCACCTAAATGTTGCACGACGCTTATATACAGTGAACATCTTCTGAGATCGGCTTATAAGCTCAGGGTACAAGGGACACCCGGTAAAATACAGCTTGCTGTGAAATGTTCTCACATAACTTCACTCAACAACCTCTTTTACACTGGGGCCGAGGATGGCATCTGAGTTCCCTACCGCATTCACTTATATACAGTACCTTTTTTCAGAGGAAAACTTATAAGTTACTGCACTGGTCAGGGGGAGTCGTCCGAAGTCAAAGGTTTAGACAACCACATCCTATGTGCAACAACTTGCGTTGAAAGTTCACTGTCCTCGGCGAACGGTGCAGGATCCGAGCTCTCCTTACCGCATGCAGAGCACAACCCTCATCGGGTCTAAAACAACGATCAAAAATCTCTTTTTCCTTCTCGGCAAGGGGGGCAGGTAGGTTGTCAGCCGATCTATCAACCTCGGCATTGTAATCCACCAGCACGCCGTCTTCAACCCTGAACACCTTGACGCGAAGGTCGGGGTTGAGGATATTAATCTGACTCGCAGCATTCCCAAAGGTGTCAAAGATGTTGTCTGCCGCCTTCTCTAGGTCAGAGAGGCATTCTCGGCCAATATTTTATGGACTGCATTCCTCTCCGCCTTCTGCTTTGATAGAGGTCCCCCGTGAGCCTTGACAAGCTTGTCGGTTCGCCTACAACTTGGAGTTTCCTAGGCTCTTTTGCACAGACACCACGACCTTGCTCGGCGATTCCTTGCTTTGCATGCTTTCCCTTGGCGCTGTTGTTCTCGAATCAAAGGTTTTGGAAAAGTAAAGGGGAGAGACACTCCCGACAACTCGTGAGATTT
The DNA here is from genome assembly GCA_037953625.1 of Crotalaria pallida. Classification (NCBI taxonomy): domain Eukaryota; kingdom Viridiplantae; phylum Streptophyta; class Magnoliopsida; order Fabales; family Fabaceae; genus Crotalaria; species Crotalaria pallida. The sequence continues at coordinate 86,787,858 of CM075656.1, forward strand.
TGTCCGACTTCTCGAATTCCGAGGAACTCAGCAGTTGCGGTTAATTAACAGCATGGATGAAGAAATTAACGCTACTTCTCTCCTATCCACAAGGAATCTGTTCATATGACTACACTCATAACTTCATCACCCTCATCTCGGAGCATCCCCAAATCCATTCTGGAACTTCCCCCGCGTGTACTCGGTTCGAGATGAGCCTCACCGAGTTGGTGGCGGATCCCCCCCGCGGGACCTCGGTTCGAGATGTACCTCACCGAGCTTGTACTCGGTTCGAGATGTACCTCACCGAGCTTGCACTCGGTTCGAGATGAGCATCACCGAGCTTGTGGCGAATCCCCCCGCGAGAACTCGGTTCGAGATCGGGATACTCTTTCAGTTTCATCATCCGAGCACAAAAGAGCACTATCAACCATCCGCAACACTCTTCCGAGCGGAAGGCCACGCCTGCAAGCATGTTTCTACCTCATCACCAACTCAGCATTGATCTGACGGACGCAGAAAGGACCTCAACTCGGCACAGAGTCTCTACGACTCTTCCCGAGTTGGGGGGCTTATGTGGCGGATCGACTTCTCCTAACCCGCCTTGCTATCCTTTGCTAGTCCTGAGCACATGATTGTGGACTAGTACTCAAACCCTTCCTAGAAGGTGGGGGATACTTAGTGCTATGATGCTTAGTGCTATGCCTTCTTTCTCCTAACTCGGCTCGAGACTCACAAAGTCTCGCCGAGCTGGGGGGCTTATGTGGTGGACTTGGGAAAAGGACCTGAACCAAGACCTCGGAGCAAGGCTCAAATAGCCTTGACCGAGCTGGGGGGCTTATGTGGTGGACTCGGCCTAGCCGAGCTCCACGTGGCCCTCACTCAGGACCTGAGGACCCTTCACCAGGCCCTCTGTATGCTTGCCCGAGCTCAAGGCTCAACGGCCGAACAGACACCAGATACGGGCCAACCTCATGCTCCTACCCAGGTCCGACTTCCGAGTCCGACACCGCCCAGGTTCGACTTCCGAGTCCGATACCGCCCAGAGTCCGACACTTCTCCCAGAGTCCGACACCTTGGACAGGATGACATGTCTCGCCTTATCCACAAGGACAGCTCATCCACTCATAGCTCGTTACAGGCTGACCCTACTTGGGCTTCAAGCAAGCCCATTAGGGCAACCAGCTCTCCTATATATATCCCCCTCTCCCTAGGGGCTAAGGTAATGTCTCTCTAAACCTAAGAACTACGTGTGGCTTGATTCCCCTCTCATGGGATACGTAGGACCGGGGTCACCCTCGTCAGCTGCAACAACCCCCAAACACCTCATGTGGTGCTTCCGGCCTAGGGACATCACATGGACATCACACCTTTCCGTCATGCTCGAGACTGAATGTGAGGTATAAAGTAGGGAAAAGTATCCCAACGATTTTATTATTTATTGTCTTTAAGAAGTACTGTAAAAAAATGATAGACATTTATTGAATGCTTAAATATGTTTATTTTCCTTCTTAAAAACTTATTGAATTTTGATGTTAATATCTGTAAATTTATTTATTTTTTTGGGTCTTGCTAGCTTGTTAATGATATTAAAAAGTGGAAAAAATTCATAAGTTCAAGATATTTATTTTTTTCGAGAATCCAAAAAATGCATTTTTCTATAACTTTTAACCATATCTAATCATTTAATAAGTGCCCTAAGCCCTAAGGGCACTTTTTAGCTTTTTTTTATGCTTATTATACATTTTAAAATTTGGGTTTTAATTTATGTGAATAATATGTCATAACTATATTTAGACACGTTAGTAATTTTCATGGCATATGTCATATGAAAAAATTATCACTAAATAATATTTCATTTGGTTTTAATTACAAGCAAAAAAAAAATTCACTAATGGTCTTAAATATAAGCAAAATTTAACTAACTTTCTATTCTCAATACAATTATTACTAAAATATATGTATAAAGTGGTTGAATCATTTAATTTTTGTTTCATTCCTAATCTAAGTTTACTAAAGTAGTCTTTTTTTTTTTAATTTGAGAAAATTAAATGTACTCTACTAACTTTTCTTAATACATGTGAAGTTAGTTATTTTTTTAAATGAGATCGGAGGGAGTAGTGGTACTAAAATCAAAATTCTAGATTATTTAAATACTAAAATTAACAAAATAATTTCTAAAAAGTTATTAGGATCAAAAATATTCTTTAGGTTTTATTAAAAAAATGATAATATTAATAAATGAATTTGTAATATATTTAATTTTGTAATAAATGTCTTTATTATCTTTTTCTTCTTTAACGTCTCACCAAAAACATAAGGTAAAAAGTACTCCCTTCGTCCATAATCATAAGACTCTTTTGACACGTTTATTTTGTCCCTATTTATAAGATCACATATCAATTTTCAATGATCATTAATTACTTTTTTCCACAAACACCCCTATTTAGTTAACACTTTTTAGATTCCCAATAATATTAATAGTGGTAATTTTGAAAATACATATCAAAAGTTCACATTTTCAATAAAAAAAACTAAATTAATCAACTTTCTTAATGGACGTGAAATCTCTCAAAGAAACCTTAATTATAATTAGGGACGGAGGGAGTAGTAAGTAAATAATTACTACCTCCGTCATTGTATACACAATTTTTTTAATACTTTATTTTGTTCTTATTTATAAAATCATGTATCAATTTTTCATGACAATTAATTAATTACTTCTTTTTACAAACATCCAAATTTACTTAACACTTCTTAGACTTCCAATACTAATAATAAGGGTAATTTTGAAAATGCAACATCCTTCTAATAATTATCCTTAATTAATTTAGGACTTGAAAATTTTTCTTTTTAAACGTGTTAAATATTTGAATTAATATTTATCCCGAGTGCCAACAAAACATGTCATATTCATAGCATCACAGTTTTTTATCGACATCAGTGTTATAATCATCACTTATACATAACCAAAATAAACTAAAGTAATGTTGTTTCAAAACAAAAGATCCAGGACATGATCTTATGTCCGACCACTAAAACCTACTCTCCCTAGCTCACAGGGAGAGTGAACCTGCTCGGCCGGGGAAAATTCATGCTCGGACTCAGTATGCTCGGCCACATATGGTCGGTACACGTATTATTCAAACAATAACAAACATGTATAAAACAGCTATCACATTTCACACATTTATTCATGCTTATGAAACATACATACATTCATAGTTAATTTGGTGGGTTCTTTTTATTCACTTTGTTCTCTAATAGTAATTTATATCCACTGTCCTACGGTTCAATGCCCTAAGCTAACACTCATTCTTAGTACTCATTATGAGCACACTAGAAACCCAAACCTAAGCTAGGGTAACACCCACTCCTTACCTCAACCGAATGTAGAGAGGTAAGTCGAGTACCAAACCCTAGATTTTAAGAAGTTCCTTCAACTGAAACTGGAGAAGCCGAGCGTGACAGCTGCGAGGTCGACAAGAAGACAAGCTGAGGAATCGCAGTAAGCTCGCGAAATGGAGGGTTGGAAAGACACGCCTCCTACACTTGGAAGAGAGAGAAAATTGTGAGAGAAAGAGAGAGAAACTCACGAGAGACCAAGATGAGAAAGAGAGGAAGATTAAATTTACCTTATGAGCTTGATAATGATTGATAACAAGCCATTAGGATCTTCAAGGGAAGGAAGAACAAAACTTGTTCTTGGTGGGAAGAGAAGGAAATCGCGTGTGTTGATGATGAAGAACATGAAGAAGTGTGTCTTGTAATAATAGAAACGGGCTTGATGATGATGAAGTTCGTGTGATGGGGTTTGGGTGGTGATGATGGAAATGGAGTAGAGTGAACTCTTGAGCTCTTAAGCTTGAGAGAGAAAGGGGTTCACGAAGAAGAAGAAGAATGAAGAAAAGTCTTTGCTGTTGTTGCCCTTTGTTTTTCTTTTATTTCCCTCTGGAAATAAACATGTGGTCATACTGGGAAGCTTCCCTTGGAAGCTTGGCAAATATGTGGTTGTGAATTAATGGCTTCTTGAGGAAGCCACAAACAGTGATTTGAAAAGGACGTTTGACATGCGCACGCCTGGGCACGGAGGATGGGGCACCTGAGCGCGGATAACGCTGTGCAAGCCATTTGTTATAGCACAATGTTTGGCTCTAACTCGGTGTGTTATGAATCTGACTAGACAGGGGTCGGTGCTCGTACAGTGCTAATTAGTCGGCGTTCAATTGAATAGATCGGACTGGGCTCATGGGAACTGCGTTAGGATCTCGGTACTCGGTTCTTAGAAGAACCTTTTTGAAATAAGACAATAAAGTGAAATGCTCGGCGCGTGGATGCCGAGATATTTTATCGTCGGTGCAAGATCGGTTTAGCCTCTCTAACGATATGCTAGGTACGTGGAGGCCGAGATGCTTGACGTCGATGCGAGGTCGATGCTCGGATCCCTGGAAGCACCTACTCGGAATGAGACAGATGAGCTCAGTGATAGATGAGCTCGGTGTTACTAATGAGCTCGGTGAGATATATGATCTCGATGAGATAGATGAGCTCGGTTGTATATGAGCTCGGTGAGATAGACGAGATCGATGATAACTGCCCGATCCTCACGAGCTCGGTCATCATGAGCTCGGTACGGTTATTCGAGCTCATCCCAAGTTTACGGTAGAGATGGCAATTGGACCCAGACTCGCGGGTAATACCCGCAACGGGTCCGGGTCCGGGTCCAAAAAAGAGACCCGTGGGTTCAAATAATGGACCCGTCTGGGTACCCACTTTTGTACGGGTCTGGGTCCGGGTCTGAGATATTCAGACCCGTAAGTACCCAGACCCGTCCATATTTACATATATATATATATATATAATCTTAGCATGTTTGTGTTTAACGAGAGAATTTCTTTGATGTCTGCTAGTGTTTAATGGTGGTAGGGATTAATATTAAGTAGAGTATGTAATGATGTATTAAGGATCCTTCGGTTTAGCAAAAAGGACATAGAAATTAATTTAAAAAATAATTTTTTCTTAAAAAAATTGCTAATAGATACCCGCAAAACCCTTCTGGGTACCCGAAGACCCCACATACCCATTATGCAGCAGGAACCCGCGCGGGTCCGGGTGGGTCCGGGTCCAGTAATTTATGCACGGGTCCTGGTCCGGGTACCCATTACCTTGACCCACCCGGACCCATTGCCATCCCTAGTTTACGGGGTAACCTAACAGTGCAATGTTCGCTGCTCGTCTTACTTCGGTTAAGGTGGATCCGCGACCCTGAACGTCGCTCGCTTGTTCTTTGCTAAGGCTTAGCTACTTCACAGAATGATTGTAATCGATTAACACCCCACGGTAATCGATTACATTAATAGATTGTTACGTATTGATGGCTTCTAACTCCATGGCATACTCCTCAACTCCTACATACACTTTGGCCATGGTTACTTCACTACATCCGAGCTTACTCTTCTGATTTTCATTAGCTTAACTTAGACTTTTCCTAATTAAGTTTGGATTTAGAAATCGGGATGTTACAGAAAATACATACCCTGTCAAATATTCACATTTCTAATACAATTAACTAAATTAACCAACTTTCTTATTGAACGTGGAATTTACCAAAATGATCTTATATATTAAAACGGAAGGAGTATCTATTACCTTCGTTCCTTAAAGTAAGTTTTCATTGTGAAATTTCACTTAAATTAAATAAGTTAGTATAATTGTTATTGTTAGTAATATTTGAATTGACAATATTTGAAATACTTTTATAAAAAATAATCATATAATTATTGTTGATACTATATTAAAATATTCCATCCATTTCATATTTTTAGATTTTGACATACATATTAAGAAAAATGTTGATTACTGTAAATTTTATATATGTTTTGCCTAAAATGTTCTTATTTAATTTTTATTGAAAATTTTAATAGTATTTAATTTTTATTAAAAATGTGTTCATTAATTAATGTATAATTGTTTATTGATGAGAGATGTGATAAAAGTATAATCAATGATGAGCGAAAGAAATGATTGAATGAAAAATTAAAATTGAAAAAAAAACATGATTATGCATTGAGATTGTAACAAGACATAAGTTATGAAATAAAAATACCTAAAATGTCAAAAGATTTTTCTTTTTAAAATTATTGTCAAAAGATGAGAAATGGAGCGAGTATCGAATAAGTATGAGTGGTTGTGGGAAAATAATACTACTCCCTCCATCCCAAAAAGTTAGCAAATTTTTGAACATTCAACAAAAATAAAGGGAACATGCTTTTAATGCATTGTCCCCTAAATCAATCAATTACCAAAAACAAATATTTAATGCATATTTCCTTAATTAACCAATCATAAAATATATAATGTAATTTCAAATTTTTTTTATTAACTAATTTAAGTTTAATTTGGAACAAAATTTTTCTATATATGTTTTTTTACTAATTTTATGGGTCGGAGGGAGTACATTCGTTCTTAAATATAATATAACCCTTTTGACACTTTTATTTTGTCTTTGTTTATAAGACATCATACCAATTTTCAATGACAATTAATTACTTGTTTCCATAAACACCTGTATTTTTTTAATATTTTTTAGATTTCAAATACTATTAATAGGGGTATTGACATATCAAAAGTTCATATATATTTCGAATACCATTAAAATTAATCAACTTAATTAATGAACGTGAAATATACCAAAATGATCTTATATATAAGGACGGAATGAGTAATTAATGCCATTAAAGATTAGAAAGCGACCTTATAATAAGTAGAATCAAAGAAAAGTTCCAAAAATACATTCTTTCCGTTCCACAAGAATGATAACAAATTTTAAAATGTCAAAAAAATTGAGGAGACATAGTCTTTTGTCTAACACATTAACTGATTACCAAACAATTTATTTAATGTATTTTACATTTGTCAACCAATCACAATTCAAAATTTATGATTTCTATGTTTTTCATTAATTACTTTAATTTTTATTTGGGACAAAATTTTTTATCTTTTCTTTACCATGTTTGAAAAACATAGAAAGTACTTGTATTAATTAACGGATGAAGTATTTATTTTTCGACCGTCTTTGTTTTTTAATTTTGTGTACATAAGACTGTTTTTTTTATCTAATTTCTTTCAAAACATATAAATCATCGTTATATATTTTGTTTCTAGGAATAATATATATATATATATATATATATATATATATATATATATATATATATTTTGACTTGCATTGTTGGTTTGAAACTTTGCTATCAACCAACATGTTTTAACGTTAAAACAAAAAATGCTTTAGATTCGAAAAACAATTTTGGTCCCAAAATCACGTTAAAGCAAAAGCAATCGTTAATAGCGTTGACATTTCAGAATTAATTATGGGCTAACACACCGTATAATCAAACATGCACTTTCAAATACATGTCATCGATCAACTATTGATTTGATGGCTCTTTTTTATATTAAAACTCTTTTTCCCTTTTTCTAAAGAAGTAAAATACGTCAAAGTATTAAATCCATAAAATCTTATAATAGAATCTATTATATTTTTAATTAAATTTATTTCATTTTGACTAACAATTTGAAAAGGAAATATGCTATTAAGAAAAGTATGTCATCTTTTTTCCATATATTGTTTGTTGTAAATATTAAAAAAATTATTATTCAAATCAAAATTTTAATAAATAAATATTTTTCTGACCAAATTAAAACGAATGAGATTTTTGGGACAGTTGTTATCTCAATAATTTGGGATTAGTGGAGACTATCACAGATAGTAAGAGATTTGTTGTTGCTTAAGTAAATGGATGGGGGTTCGATCCCTGACTCTTACGAATGTAAAAGCCTTGCTGAAAGACTATCCCTCAAAAGGACCCGACAATGTCGAAAAGATTAATCACTCAGTTGCGCTGAAGAATACTTGGAACAAAAAAATCTAACAATTTGGCTCATGGGATGATTGTAACATCATATCTTTCTTCTCTTATATATAGTCGCAGCATGGTTTTTTTCTCAAAAACCCTCAAAACCTTGCTTTGTCTCAAGCACCTGACACATTTTCTCTTTATATATATCCTTACAACGTAACAGCATGAAGAAGGTGGTGTTGGGGTTGGGGTTTTGGGTACAAGGATTCAGGTACTGCCCATGGTTGGCAGTGAATTTCTTCCTCAAGGATATGCTTCACGTGGAACCATCCACACTTCAGCTTGTTCACAATTTTGCAGATCTTGCCATGGTTTGTAAGCCACTCTATGGCTTCGTTTCTGACTCCATCTACATCTTTGGCCAGCACCGTGTTCCCTACATTGCCTTTGGAGGTATAATACTATAATAAACCATATATCATGCTCTCTCATTTCATAGTAAGTAATATGTACCTTTAATACTTATTTTTAAGTGAAATGTAAATTTGATGATCTTCAAATTAATTCTTGACAAAACATTGATAAGGTTCTTACAATGCAACAAGCTAATTGATTGAGAATGTGTGTAAATTTAAGGATCATTTTTACGTTTGTATAATCTCAAAAGATCTAATTAATAGATGGTGTCAACCTCATTGACTAACCACAATTAAAAAAAAAAAAACTAAATTATAATGGGTAAATGAAGAATTTGGATAGGCAAATGACAATAACTAACCCAATATAAATTGATGTTTTACTAACTTTTCCATGGAAGTCTGCTATCTTAATCTTTTTTTTAATAATTATTTTCAAACCAATTATTATTATATTATTGATTAATTGGTTTTTTTTATCCCATGCATAAGATGTATATGATATATATATATATAACTATATAGCTAGTAAAGTTGTATTGAAAAATTTAATAATTATTTTTTAATTCATTAAATATATTAAATATCCATATTGTTTACTTATATTCATTAATGTTCTTTCTTTTTACCATGGGTTTTTTTAATGTAATTTTTATGATATATTTTTAATTTAGTACTCCCTCCGTTACATAAAGTTAGTAAAAAAATAAAGAAAATTTTGTCCCAAATTAAAGTTAAAACAGTGAATAAAAAATTAAAATTGCATTGTATATTCTATGATTGATTAATAAAGGAAACATGCATTAAATATTTGTTTTGATATATAATTGGTTAATTTGGAGAACAATGCTTTAAAAACATATTCCCTTATTTTGTTATTTTGGTTGAAAAGCAATGTACAATTTTATATTAATTCTATTTTTTCTATTATTTGAATATTGACCTTAAAATCTGAAACATCCTTGGTCATATTATGTAATCTATTAAAAACTACCCTGCACTTGTAAATTTTTTTTAATGTTATTAATAAAAATATTATATTAATAACCGTGGTTTAGACCGAAAATAAGGAATATGAGCAATTCTATGTATCCAAAAACTAAGTATTTGTGTTTATTAACAAAACTATAGGTGAGCAAAATCTTAATTAAGTGATGCTTCATGGTTCTACAAGAACTTATAAAAGCTTACATCGAACTGATTTACATGCATAATTACCAACCTTATCATCATTTGTTGGCTTTGAAAACTAAGTATTTGATTGTAAAATAGAGATTTGATCTCTCCATTTCAAAAGGGATTAGACTCTCGTGGTTGGTTGAAGTGCACCCCTTAATTCACAGGAAAAAAAAAAGCAGATTTGATTTCTCAATTAAGAAAACCTTAGTTTAATTGCATTCCAATTTCTATATTACATGTTTCTGAAAATGCTTTTGTATTTTATGCAGCTTTCTTGCAAGCATTGTCATGGACAACCATAGTATTCTCTCCACCAAGCATATCTATCATCACAGCCTCCACATACCTCTTTCTCACTAATCTAGGAGCTGCAATAGTTGAGGTTGCAAATGATGCCATTGTTGCAGAGTTGAGTAAACAACAACCTCTTCCTTCCACAACCAATAATAATCAATCATCATCTTCAAGAAGAGGTACCCTCCAATCATTTTGTTGGATATGCACTGCAGTAGGTGCAGTCCTTGGAAACCTTCTTGGTGGGATTTTCATTAGTAGTTTCTCCCCTCTGCATGTGTTCTTCATTTTCAGCATCTTTGTTGCACTCCAATTCATCATAACAATCTTAGTTCGAGAGAGCTCGCTTGGCCTCCAAAAGTTTCCCTATGTTGGGATAAGAAAACAAGTTTCAGAGCTTTCTTGTGCTCTAAGAAAACGTGAAATTGTTTATGCAATATCATGGTATGCATTTTCTATTGCCATCACTCCTCAACTTAATAGCACAATGTTCTATTACCAGACACAATATTTGGAGGTTGATCCTTCATTATTAGGTCTCTCCAAAGTGTTTGGTCATGCAACAATGCTTCTATGGGGTGTTACATATAACAAATACCTGAAATTTCTCCCATCAAGGAAACTAGCATCAGGGATTCAAGCTATGTTGGCATTGTTCAGCATTTCAGATTACTTGTTTGTGGGAGGTTTTTATAGGAAAATGGGATTGCCAGATTCACTCTATGTTGTGGTTTTCTCAGGGTTCATTGAGGTTCTTGTTTACTTTAAGGTTCTGCCATTCAATGTCTTAATAGCACATCTATGTCCATTGGGGTGTGAAGGGTCAATTATGGCATTTCTTTCATGTGCTACAGCACTTTCAATTGTTGTTAGTGGATACCTTGGTGCTGCACTCACATCATACATCAATGTAAGAGGAGGTGATTTTTCAGGACTTCCACTTGGATATTTGATACAAGCTACATGCATTGTGGTGCCAATCTTTTGGTCATCATGCATACCTGATTATGATGTAGAGCATGAAAAGGAAGGGGAGGATGGGAAGATGGTGACACATATGGTTGAAAATAGCCATTAATAATCCATCAGGGTGCCCTCAGAAAGGATTACAGAGAGTTTATTTAGGTTTATACATGAAAATAGTTTATGAAGATAAACTTATGAAAATAACTTATTGAAATAGTTTATGATGTTCTTATAAGTTGTTTTTATATTGTCAGAGAAACTTATGAATCATCTTTAACTTATTTCAAAATAGCTATTAAGTGTTTAACCATGAAGTTTGGTAGACCAATACATTTTTTGTTTCCTGTAACACCATTATCTCTTCCATTAGAAAAGTCCTTATTAGGATCACTTTCAGCACAGGTATGAAGATCCATCGAAAATGAATCAAGCATCTCGACCAATCGAGCGCAATGAATTTGTTCATTAGGAGGGTAATCATCAAATTCTCCCCTAAGAAGAATTTTCTGAAGTGACTCTTCTGATAGTCCAATGATATGCATGAAAGTGGTGATGGCATAAGACACTGAAGTTAAGTTCACAGGCAATTTATCTTGGATAAATTTTAAACGAGTGTCTAATCGATCTTTTTGACAATCTCAGGCAATGTTTTATATATAATACAATCAAAGTTTGAACATGAACCAACTTTTAAGCCAATACAGGAACACCAACATTAGACTTGTAATGTTTAAAATTCTTTCTTCTTCTTTTCTGGCTTCTTCATAAGACTCATCACCAATCCTGTTTCTGACACAGATATAGCTAAGACCAATGTTCACATTATCAACAGTAACTTTCTCTAACAATTCCTCGGGAGTCTTATCAGCCTTTGTGACAATTGCAAGAATCCTCAAGCCTTTTTTTGTCAACAGTATGTGACATTCTAATTAACTCACAGCAAGTAGTAAAGTCAACATTAGCAGAAAGAACATTGAGAATAATAATACTCATAATGAAAGCCAATGGATAGTTAAAATTCATCTCCTTCCCTTGTCTCATTAGTGGCAATGTTGATTGCATCAGATACACTTCCTTCATCAGTTGAAATGGTTTTGCCATCAAACTCCAATAACATAGAGACTAATCAGAGATCATCAAGTGATCAATGGCCTTTTATCTTCATTTGATATTATAAGTATTAATTATTGGGTCTTTCTATGTTCTAACTTATGCATCAATTGCATAAGAAAACAAACTTTAAAAAACAATTCTTTATTGAAAAATAATATATTCAATAAATTAAAAAGTAATTATATCTTTTTTTAATACATGTTTATCTTTTATATTATTTTATCTTATGCCTGAAACAAATATGTTAAAATACTCCTTATTATTTATTAAAGATATCAATTTGAAAATATTTATAAGACTTATGATAAGATTTTCAGATGATAACAAATTTGTTAAGAATGAGGATGCATCATCATTTGGTTTTGATAACAACAAATTTGTTGAAGTTTTATCATAAAAGGAAAATACGGTTTTCATTGTTAATCATAAAAAAAGAGATAAACGATGAGATAAAATCAAAACCGCAGCAAATATTTTTACATATTCAAATTAAATTATTATATAAAAAAAACGATAAACCAAATATTTAAGTTCAAAATTTTAAGAAATAAAAAATATAAATCATCATAAAAATTATAGGATAATCCTAATTTTTTAAACACTCAACACCTTATATAAGCCGATGATGGTGTAATTTGTGAGTGGGTTAAAAGAGATGCCGGATATCATCAAAAATCACATTGGAGCGAAGAAAATGAGGAATTTGAGTACGAATTTGTGCCGGACAATCATATTAGTTTAGAATTCGATTTCATTAGAGATGCGCTAAATAACATTAAGGAAGGCGAAGGCATAGGCGGCGAAGTTGAAGAAGCTGAAACTGAAATAAAATGTGAGGGAAAAACCAAAGGTGAAGGTAAGAAAAAAGCCGAAGGCATAGGCGAAAAATGTGAGGAGGGAAAAGCCAAAGGCGAAGGTGAAGGTAAAGGAAAAGCCATAGGTGAAGGTGCCGAAAAAATTGAAGCTGAAGGCTTAGAAAGAAATGCTTTGGAAGAGTCTGTCAAAGTTGAAGCTAAGGGTGAAGATGAAGGTTTTGGAACAAATGGTTTGGATGGAACTATTTGTGTGACACTTTCCAACCCTCACATGCTTGATTGTTGTCTTTGCTATGAATCCCTAAGTTTTCCTATCTTTCAGGTATGTTGCCCTCATCACTTTATTTTATCAAGTTATCATTTGTAGTTTGTTTTTGATGATACATGTCTATGCTGGGTTTCACACTGATTTAAAAATGAAGGAAAACTATAATTTATTTGCTACATATTTTCTTTTTAAGATAGAATATTTATCACTGGAAATTTGGTAATTCTTGGTCAAATTGACTAGGTGTTCCCTTATTAGGTGATTACTGTTATATATGCGGGTCGCAATTTTGAGAGGCCACTTGAGTACTTATATCCAAATAATCCAAATAAATACTATGAGTTATAACCAAGCATGCATTTGGTGGGTTAGGTTGGAGCTGAAACTGACGTCACAAACTTTTAAACCTTTCAAAAATTTCAATATAGTCTATTCTTATTGCCATAAGTTTGGCTTGTTATTTGCTTTTGTTTTTTAAGAAAAATTTCAGTTCATAAGACAAAATCTTGAAAACAGACTTAGATTTACAAAGTACTGAAAGACCTCCAATAGGGGTTTGTTACAACATAAGAAATCCAATGCACTATTAGTAACATAACTGACCACCTAGGATATTAATAAAGGATTTCCCTGTTAGTCCCTCTTTTACAAGAGGACTTTAGAGGTATTGCTTTTCAACGCCTTGTTTATGCTTTGTAGTTTGGTTTTGGCCTTTTAAGCCCCCTTGTTTATTAAAAAAAAAGTTTCAATCTTTTTATATATACACATTTTGAATTACCTTGTTTACAACAAGGTTATAAACAAGGAAGTTGGATATTGGTGGAAGAGAGGGAGAGAGCGGAGGGAAAAAGAATGACCTAAGTTTTCTTTTCATTTTGGAATGCTATATAAATTCAGGGACTAAAATAAAGTTTCAATCTTTTTGTATATTCGGAAAGCGATAAATGAAGGATAAGAGGGATAAATGGATATATAGTGAGGGTTGAGAATGAGATTGGTGGAAGAGAGGGAGAGAGAAGTGATAATAGACCTAAGTTTTTTCTTAATTTTTTAAACCTCTCTCTTTGGTATCAAAATGAATGTTCTTTTTTTTTTTGGGATTAGAATGAATGTTCTCATGTTCTCTCTTTTGGGATCAAAATGAATGTTATGAATGAATATAACATTCTGATTTTACGTCTATTAATAAAGTTGGTTAATTTAGTTAATCGTATTGAAAATGTGAATATTTGATATGCATTTTCATAACTACCCCAATTAATGTTATTGAGAATTTAAAAAGTGTTAAGGAAATGAGGGTATTCGTGGAAAGAGGTAGCTAATTATTATTGAAAATTGTTATAGGGTCTTATAAATATGGAAAAAAAAGTATCAAAAGGGTCTTATATTTAGACACGGAGGGAGTATTTCCTTAATATTTATTACTGTATTAAATATTTATTATTTATTATTAATATTCATTATTTTCTTAAATTATTATTTTTCCTTTAAAATAAAGAATTATATTATTGTTCGGTATTAGTTAATTAAAAATAAATAAAATAATTATAAATAAATAAATATTATATTAGTAAATAAAAACATCGTTCAAATGGATATATGAGAACAACACAAAACATATACATAAAATCACTGATGCCTAGCCCTAAAACACGCCTCCGGTCACCACATTGGCCTCTATCACCTTTCTTCGCTCTACGGCCATGATTAGCTCTGCCCCCACGATCGCCTCTGCGAGCCTCCTCTCTCGGCTCTGCAACCTCTCTTGGCTCTGTGGCCTCCACCCACTCCAGCTAAATAACTTAAAAATAATATATACCTAATACTTAATATACTAATTAATAAACTTAAACTACTAATGATAAAATTAAATAACTTTTAAGAATAAGTATCCATCACTGGGCAATTGGAAAACCCAAATTTAGGGTTTTCGTGATCGAACAGGCGAAAAACCCAAAGGTCATGTTTTCGTCACTAAACAGACGGAAAAAGCACCAACATACAAAATAAGGTTCCATTTTAACGAAGACGGAATGGTTAGGAGCATACAAAACAAACATGGGGTCAATAACGTATGAGGGAGGGGAATAACAATACCTTTATGAAATAATGGATAAAAAAGGAAGGGAGAAAGGGAGAAGAACAATACCTCTGTAATGGAGATGAGTGAATAAATGCTCCTATGTGGAGGGATTAAATGAAAATGAAAATGAAAGGAGTGATTTTGAGAAGAAAGTGTAATTTTGAGAGAGAGGAGTTCGACGGTTTTTAAAAATGGAGGGGGTTTCGTTTATTGAATGTAAATGGGGATGTTGAACACATAAGGATATATTTTGTAATTTAAAAAATTTTACGCTTTTCGTCTTTACTTTCATGGGACGTTATATTTTGTTTTTCCGTCACCCGTGAAATGGAAAAGTGTTTTCGCGTTGCAGTAGACAGAAATAATTATAACACTGAGAATATTTAGGTCATTAAAAATGTAAAGTGGAGGCCAAAAACTCAAACCATGAAAGCTAAAAATCAAATCCCTTATTATCAAAAAAAAAAAAAAAACCCTAAATTTTTTTAAAAAAATACCCATCCCCTTAAGGCTAAAAGCCCAACCCGCCTAGCCCAATATTTTTCACCAGGAGGCAGCATGGAGCAGCATCGTTTTCCACTTTTTCTCCTCTCTCTCTCTCTCTCTGATGCACACATTCATTCGTTTCACAATAGGACTAACTTTGCTTTGCTTTGCTTTCATTCAACTCTCTCTCTCACCCTCGGTGCCCTAACCTTCCCTCTCCGTTCTCCGGTGAGTTCTCTCTCTCTTTCTCGTTAGATTCATTCTATTCTATTATATTCTACTGAGTGTGATTTAGTTGTAGCAGCCAGCAGTAGTAGTATAAGTTTTTACACTGTTCCCTTAATTTCATTTCATTTCCATTTCATGTCTTGGGGTGTAGATTGTACTCAATACTGTAAAATAGTACTTAATAAATAATCAATCTTTATTCACCCCTCACTCACTGCACTTTGGCCCATTGCCATGTTTAATCCTCTTTAGGGTCAGAAATTTTAGCTATGCAATATCTTAGTATTTTTTTTTTCTTTTCAAACTTTAAGTGTTCAATTAAAATTGATGTTTGTTTACTTCATGAATCGTGAGATGTCTAATGGAAATTAATCGTCCCGGTCCTTATTACAGTCACATTCTAAAATATTTTTTTTTTGTCCTAATTTTAGGTTACACTATATTACTCCCTCCGTCCCTAAATATAAGACCCTTCTGGGGGATTTCATGTCCATTAAGAAAGTGAAATAATTTAGTTAATTGTATTGGAAATGTGAACTTTTGATATGTATTTTCAAAATTACCCCTATTAATATTATTGGGAATCTAAAAAGTGTTAAATAAATAGGGGTGTTTGTGGAAAAAAGTAATTAATGATCATTGAAAATTGGCAAATGGTCTTATAAATAGGGACAAAATAATAGTGTGGGTCTTATATTTAAGGACGGAGGGAGTATTTCCTATGCATCATTTGTCTTTTTTTTTTGTCCTTATTAAATGCTTAGACTATCTATGTTTTTTTCTTGTTCATTAATGAGTGTGAATTTTTAAGAAAAGTTGAGATGTTAAAATTGTAATATGTTAAAATTGTAATGTTATAATATATTCTTGTAGAATTTATAAAACTAGCTACTCTCCTTGGTACGTGTAATTCGGTTAAGTGTCTCTATAATAAGGACCGGAGGGAGTGGAATAATAGTATGTGTTTCGCATTTTTGGCTATCTTTCTACTCTTCATGATGATCTGCTCTGCCGAGTTCGTTGTCATAATGTCATATATATGTTTTATTTAACGGCTAATTTTTTTGGAATCTGACAATCTTAACTGCAGAGTGTTGTGAAATTGCTTCAGGTGGCTTATCGAGTTAAGTTAAAAAGAGATTCTTTTCTCGACAACTTGATTGCATGACTCACTATTTTGATTGAAGACATGAGGTTTAACCCCCTTTCTAGATTAGTTTGCCGTCTCCCTCGGCGTGATGCATTCGGGCCTGTGCAATCTCATGCTTTCCAGCCTGATGTCGCTAGAGACCCTAAGGCCAAGCCTATAAAATACAAAATTCCTCAGTTTTATGATCCCTTTGGCCCCAGACCTCCACCATCAGAAAAAATCGTTCAGCTTGCAGAACGAATTGGAGCACTACCTGAAGAAGAACGCAATCAAATTATGCCTACTTTGGCAGAAAGATTAAAGCTTCCAAAGTTGCAGCCGATTTCAACGGAAGGAATGGACGTGGGTCCGCAAGATGGTGCAGCTGGACCAAAGGTCGAGGAGAAAAAGGCAGAGAAAACAGCATTCGATGTGAAGTTGGAGAAATTTGACGCTGCCGCAAAGATCAAGGTGATCAAGGAGGTAAGAGCTTTTACTGACTTGGGATTGAAAGAGGCCAAAGATCTTGTTGAAAAGGCACCCGTTATTCTTAAACAAGGAGTCACAAAAGAGGAGGCAAATGGTATTATAGAAAAGCTAAAAGCTGCTGGAGGAATTGCAGTTATGGAATAGAATTTTTGTTAGAAGTATAATTCTAAAGGCAAAAAGCAGATTTTAAGGGTTAAGAACTAGTTGTTGAATAATCTATTTGAACAGATTTTTTCTTGGTTAAGTTTTCTCCTCAATTATTGTATCAGTTACAACTGGTGTGCTGGGTTTGACATTTGTAACACTAATGATGGCGAAATTTGTGGATGGATTTTTCCTTGGTTGCATATGAATTTGCTGAATATTGTGGAAATCAAAAATGCCAATTCACATACTATGTGAAATCTCCACTTATTCTATCCTATGGCTATATATTTTTATATTTTATTATTTTATATGCTTTTGAGTTTTTGATTCTTTTCTTTTCTCCTTTGTATATACCACAAAAGCATTGAGCAATTTTCTTCCAAAAAAGTTCTGACGAAAGCACCATTTATAGTTTCATTTCTAGGCACCTTATAAGCTCCGATATCATCGCTGTTCATGCACATTCGTAGTGCACTCAGTTGTCACTTGTCACTTTATTTGGTTCTAGTAGATTTAGGGATATTGGAATAACTGCAGTTTCTTCAGCATGCTTTAATACTTGAAATAATATAAAATCTTCAGCATGCTTATTCATGTTGATGGCTTGCTTGATAGCAGATTGGTTTGTTCTAACTCAGCTACATGTGCCGACATAAAAGTAAACTTTGTTACCAATAAAGACTTGCTCATTGCTTGTTCACACACCTGTTTTTTTGGTGTTACATAACTTCTTTTTCTATGTAAAACGCAACATTAACGTTCTACTTAAATACTGCAACTTAACTTTTTATATTAAAAATAAAGTTTGCTATAGAGCACTTATTAAGTTTCCTATAAATAGAAGAAAATATCACAAGTCCTAGTTTTTTTTTAATCGAGAATATCAAAAATTACATTTTTCAATGTTATCCAACTATTTATAGTAACTCTTTGACACTTCTTAGCATTTTTCTAAAAATTAAAAAATATACCTTTTTTTTGGTAAACAAAATTAAAAAATATTTAACTTAGATCAGATCTATACCTGCCAGAATATTCCAAAGAATCCAAAACAAAGACTAGTACTGTATTAGTTATAGTACAAAAAAGAAAAAGAAGGAGTAATCTAGAAAGGAAACACGTGTCGTTGTCGTTGTAATGAAAATGTTTAGGTTCAGTAGGTGTCACCTGTTAAGTGCAAGTGTGCAACCACTTCTGACGACTGAAACCTTGGGATTAAGGAATCACATATTAGTAACGGAAATGTTCCTTAAAGTAGCCGAAACCTTTTGATTCAGAAGTCTCTAGTTAACTCCACTCTCACATCTCGTGTGGTCTCAATAAAAAAAAAAAAAAACACCTGACACATTCTTCTTTTTCTCTTGTAATGGTTTCTTCTTCTGATGGTGATGGGAGGCTGATGAAGAAGGTTCTGGGGTTGGGTTATTGGGTTCAAGGTTTTAGGTGTTTCCCATGGCTTGCAGTGATATTCTTCCTCAAAGATGGACTCAGTGTGGACCCTTCCACACTCCAGGTTCTCCTGAATTCTGCAAATCTTCCTATGGTTGGAAAACCTCTCTATGGCCTCGTTTCTGATTCTGTCTACATCTCTGGTCAGCATCGTGTTCCCTATATTGCCCTTGGAGGTATGTATAATAATAACAATATGGTATCTACTATCCCTTTTGATTTATCTCTCTGATTTGATCTCATAAAGCCAAATTGTGTGTGTGTTTTTTTATATATGTTTCAAGAATTTGTTGTTGACTTGTTGCTTTGATGATATTGAGATTTGTTTTGAAAAAGTATATCAAATGTTGATATTTACAATGCTACAAACAATAATAGTATTAGCTAACCTTCTTAATTACCATTAATTTTTCCAAAAGAAACTTTTATTCAGGATATGAGGGAGTGTGAAGTATGAATAGTTATCTAGGCATATAATCGGATTATGTCAAGGGTTTGTTCTCCCATGTATACGGAAGATCGTGTTAGTAGAAGCAAACTTGCATTTGTGATTTTTATGTCTCTAAAAGTTATAGTTTTTGGCTGTCGATGGGAATAACCTTGGTGCAAAAAAAACGTTATGGATAAGTATTGTAAGTAATATGGAGTGCCAAGAGTCTAAGAATTCTCTTGCACTTGCATCTATGTATTCTGGTAGTGCAGAAAATACTTTGCTCATTTTGTTTTTTCTAAATCAAGAGAAATTAAATAATTCCTTTTTGCTACCATGTTTTTTAAGATTATATGATGATAACGTACGATTATTGGGAAATTATATGGTACCTATCTATCATACTCTTTGAGTTGTTACGTGTTTTGTTGGTTATTGGTTACTTTTAAATATTCATTGTGGAATCAGTCTTTAATGAATGCACCACACCTCTCCTTAAGCACTATATCAAGTTACCATAGAAATTTCCATTGTTACTGTCAAGGAATTGACTGAAGAGAACATGCTCCTTGAATGTGGCCTTTGGCAGGCTGCTTTGGAAAAGCATAAAGATAAAGGAACGGAAAAGCAATAGAAACGAGGGACCACAATCCCTTACAGGAAGTAGACAGTAGGTCAATGTTCATTCAAGTGGAAATACGAAGAAACTTTAGAGGAAGGGATTAGATTACAATTCTGATAATAATGTTTACTCCAACCAATATATGTCAGGCACAGTTTACAGGAACAAGATCAAACACTACTTGGATTGTTAAAACTACTGTGTTTTTTGCTCTATTCACTTTGTTTGTTTACTTGATGGTTTCATTTATATTAACCAGAGCTATACAGTCAGTTTAATTCTGATAACCTGTTCTTTCAAAAATGTTTGGATATGATTATGAAACTTATAATCTTTATCTAACACTTGAGTCTATTACTTGGCTGTATTAAATTCAACTATTCCTAAACCTGGATAGGTACTCCAATTGGTATCTATCCATACACCATTCATTCTATTTAGCATAAAAAAAAAAAATGTGATTGAACCCACTCCTTACATGTCTATTGGTTTTTGGGAACTTATTCATATAAAGTCCAGCATGGTGGAACTTCATGTAATTTTAATTTCTGTTCCTCTGACCTGAAAATCTTTCTTCCTTTTACTTGTAAATAAGCAAAAGTCACGGTGTTATGACATAGTTTTTCAGTTTATGCAAGTAGCCTAATTCTTGGATCTCACTCAGCTATATTGAGGAAACACAATCAAAATTTGCTTTTTCTTTTAAGGAGAATAACAGATGTTACGAATTTTGGAATCTTTCTGTTAGTGATTTTCATAAGGCTAATTTCTCAGAGATTTATTTTCATCCGTTTATGCAGCTTTCTTGCAGGCACTGTCATGGCTTGCCATAGCAATTTCTCGATCAAGCTTATCTATTTTCACTATCTCCATATACCTCCTCCTCAGTAATCTCGGTGCTGCAATAGCCGAGGTAGCGAATGATGCCATTGTTGCTGAGATGAGTAAACAGCCTCCTTCCTCAACCAAGCAATCATCCCAACCATCTTCTTCAGGAAACCTCCAATCATTTGTATGGATAGCTTCATCTGTAGGAGGAGTCCTAGGAAACCTCCTCGGCGGCATTTTTATCAGCCGGTTTGCTCCACAGTCTACATTTTTGGTTTTCGGCCTTCTCGCTGCTCTCCAATTTTTCATAACCATTTCTATCAGTGAGAACTCTCTTGGCCTCCCAAAGAGTCCGTCTGCCGGGATAAGGAAACAGCTTTCAGAACTATTGGTTGCTCTAAGAAAGCCTGAAATCGCTTATTCGATATCATGGTTTGCAGCATCTTATGCCATTATTCCAGCACTCACAGGCACCATGTTCTTCTACCAGACAGAGTATTTGAAAATTGACTCATCAATTTTAGGTATCTCCAAGGTTTTTGGTCAGGTAACTATGCTTCTATGGGGCATCATATATAACCAATACCTGAAATCTGTGCCACCTAGGAAACTGATATCAGCAATTCAAGCTATGATGGCATTCTTGATGATTTCAGACTACTTGTTTGTGAGAGGCTTATATAGAGAAATGGGAGTGCCAGACTCACTCTATGTTGTGATCTTCTCAGGATTCTTAGAGGTTCTATTTTTCTTTAAGATTCTACCATTCAGTGTGTTAATAGCACAGCTGTGTCCACAAGGATGTGAAGGGTCTATAATGGCATTTCTTATGTCTGCTATGGCACTTGCATTCATTGTGAGTGGATACCTTGGTGTTGCATTGGCATCATACATCAAAGTAACAGCAAGTGATTTTTCAGGACTGCCACTTGGGCTTGTGATACAAGCTGCATGCACTCTTTTGCCAATCTTTTGGTCATCATGCATACATGATGATGTAAAATCAAAAGCCAAGAAGAAAGATTAATTTAATTCTATTTATTTATTTATTACATTCATCAAAGATAGCGAGTTATATCAGCTGGTTTTTTAAATATTTATGAGAAATATCTGAAAGTGATTACTTAGTAAAGGCATATATAGTATGAACGTGTATGTGTTTTCATAGACATGTTCGTTTGAACATTAAGTTCATAGGCCTATCCCTTTTCCTTGGTTATATATTTGGGTGGATTTTGTATTTGCATGAATCTTTTCGGAATAAAGATAATTACACGTCATTTTCTATCTCATAATCACACATCTATCTATATGCATGATAGGATTAGTCTTAAAAAAACTAAGAATTTGTTTTGAGCATAGAATTAGGATTGTAGTTTGGAATTCTTGTGAATTAGAATTGAGACATGATCATAAATTTTGCTTTTGAATTACGTTAAGAAACATAGAACTATATCCTCAAATTGTCGAATTGACAATGATGATGTTGAGAGTATAAGGGCCTATTAAGGGGTAAGGTGGCGTCTGGTGTGGTAGTGGTGGTGACGATAACAAAAGAAGTGGTGGTGACAATGGTGATGAAATGGGAATGATGGTAATGGCATAATGGCCGTAATAGTGACGGGGTTCACAATGGTATAATGGATGGACAATGAAAAAATTTCAATCAAAACTAGAAATGATCAAATAGAAGGATCCAAATATCTCTCAAAATTTATGATTTTGATTAAATTCTACATATTTTTTTTTACACCAACCGGTACCTGGATCTGGTTTATCCAGAATTCGACTCATACAGTTCAACCCAACTGACGTCGCACTAAGCGGTAGGGGTCTTCTAGCAGGGGTTGTTCCATACCCAAGGCTCGAACTCGAGACCAGTTGGTTAATGGACCAAGTGAGCTACCACTTGACCAACCACGTTCATAAATTCTACATGTCTTATATCTTGCTAAATCAAACATTATTATATTATTTTTTTCGTATAATTTTTTTTTGGTATGAAAAAACATTCCGATATATTATATTGTCTACATGCTTGTGTTACAAAACTATATGTAAATTATTATATTGTTTAACTATTTTAAACACGAGTTAGGGTGAATTGCACCTCACAACTACAGATTAGTAAACATTATTTAAGCACATTCCTAAATAAAACATTCAAATATATAAAGGAGGGGGGAAACTTGGGCTCATGCTTCCCCTTCCCCCCTTACCCACCCCTAAGCAATTATTATTATTTGTGTAAGATTTGTTTTTTTAGTTCATCCTAGTAGCATTTGTAGGGAAGAACGATTGATATGACATATTTAGTAGCATTTGTAGGGAAGAAGGATTGACATGACATATTAAAGTGAAGTATCAACTTGGTTTTTGATTTTTTTTTATTGTATCAACTTAATCCTATAAAATTTATAAATATCAATTTGGTCTATGATGTTATTATACTTTATCAATTTAGTCCTTCAAGATTGTTAAGATATGACAATTTGGTGCTTGAAATATGAAAATTTTGAGAGACCAAATTGATACATCCGTTAATATGTAGTGCAAAAATATCAAAAACGAAATTGGTATCTATAAATTTCTAGGGATTAAATTGATAAACTAAAAAATGATGATATTTCACTCCATGATAAATATAAGAGTTCTCTAAAGAAAAAGTTCTTTTCCAAATTTCGATATGCTACTCTTACCCAAGGAAGCAGATTATACCATCAATCTATGTCGTCTATGCCCAGAGAAATTATTGCATGGTTTAGGACCATTAATTCAAATTTCATCTAGACCTTTGATCGTGAATATTCCAAGAGAATCTACATGAAAATATTTCAAATCAATGATTCTAATAAGATTGGGGTCATTGCTCTTAAACCATGTAATAATCTCTCCTTAAATTAAATTTAAAATCATGGTGTGAATGTATGAAAAAAAAAATATTGAAGTTCTCAAACAAATATGAGATAGGTTTGAAATGAATCATATTCAAATTACCGATATCCAATATGCCTAGGGTACAAATAACTGTTTTGAAGTACCCATAGATTTCTATGCATAATATAAGTCGCACTCCAAGTGAGTGCACTGTCCATAAATAAGTTGAAAATTTTGTTGCTCAAAAGTAGCTACAAAATTTTAGTATGGTACCACTCATTCGAGCAACAAATTTTTCCTCTCTTTTTTTGGTATACAAATTGCTCGTCTCTTTGTAGCTTGAGCAAAATAAAATTAACTCATAACTATGCAGCCATGTAATACTCAATTATCTTATAATTGTCACCTATCTTTTTATTCCACAAGCATTGCTGTTGAACTTTGATGTCTTTGTCACTCTTCAAAATCCTTTCAATTTCCTGTGGAGGGTTCAAACCCATCTTTTGTGCACGCTCCCAACGTTCTAGTCTTGTGACCCCAACGCAGGGCCCATATGCCATGTCCATGTCAAATTTTCGCAAAATCTCCTCTTCAGGATCATATTCAGCTGTCAAGAAACAATTTTAAATCAAATTATAATAAATCAAATTTCAACAACTGAAGATGTCTTTGATCGATAGAATAAAACTAATATTTTTTTTATTACTGACATACATGATATGGAAGAATTTTACCCCTTTTCATCAATTTTATTTTTCACATAAATTCTTGACATGCTTAAAAAACACAATTATTTATTATTTATAATAATAAATAAAGAGATTAATGGGTGTGCATTAACGGTGTAAAGTTTTTTACACTATCAATTCATAATCCATCATCCATTTGTATTACTTTTATCTAATAGTCATTGACTATACAAGCATAATGCTGGATGATGCACTATGGTGTAAAAAACTATCAATGCACAGTTTATTTTCTCATAAATTAAAGCATATTAAATTTGATTGTCAATCAATAAAAATAATAATTTTGCATGCCATGAATTAAATTTTTCCAGTTTGATTTTCAACTTTTAACTCAAAAAACAAAAACAACATGTAATTTTTATAAGAAAAAATTTATTCAAAAACTAGAAACTAGGAATATAAGACATGCACCCAAATCCAAAATTACATTGAAACACAGTACAGAACACATGGTATGAGAAACCCCAACACAACACTACTACCCCAGCGTTACTTGAATATTTCACATAAAACCTCTCCCACCACAAATTTAAGCAGACAAGATCATCATCCAAAACACGAGCAGAGAATTTGAAGTAAGAACCTCACATTGTACCAAGGTAACAAAGTAACAAGATAATAATCTTATATATAGACAATGACAATTACCTTGACATGGGACACGGGAAATCTTAGATTTCTTCTTAGATTTTGAAGATCGGTTATTGGCAGCTTTTTTCCTCTGTCTGTAGTATTTCTTCATCGGCATATTGTTGTATCCGCTCGTTAATTTTCTATGGGATAATTGTTAGACTTTTCTATGAGATACATGCAAGGTTTTAAGTCTTATCTTGAGTTTGAGTGTTCTTTAAGCAACCATAGCATAACTCTGTTAGTTTATCAGGTTAAAATTAAATGTTTATCGGAACTTATAAGTTTAGGATAAGTATAGATTCAAATTCAAAATAATGTTTATTAGAATTTATAATTTTAGGATAAGCATAGATTCAAATTAAAAATATTTACAAATGAGATTATTTAATAGTTTAATATTGAGAAATCAGATTGTGAAAAAGAGATAATCTCATGATATATTTTTCATTATTTGGAACTAGCTCTTACCCGGTGCAATGTATAGGTTATTGATATTTTAAATTTTTTATATTAAATATTTTAAATTAAAGATTATTATTTTTTTATTATAAAGTAAAGATTATTATTGAACAACAACCAAAAATAATTATATAAACATGTAGGAGTTCAAACCAAACCCTACACTTAAAAAAAATATAACTAATGTAGATGATCTTGTTGATAAATTTTGTAATTACTCTTATAAATAAAATGTAATACTTTTTATCTCATATATTTCTTATTTATCTTATGCATAAATTGACATTTTTATATATGATTATCGACTTTATTATGATAAATCAAAATTAAATCAGAATTAAATAGTCTGATTTTTTTTATGATATTATGAGATAAATCTTATATTTATGTGATGAATGAAGTATTTTTTTTACAATTAATTTTTTTAAAATATGATAATCACATTTATTCTTATTATTCATAATTAAATATGTTTATCTTTTTCATCAATTATCTTATCTCAAGTTAATAATAAGATTGAATCCAAAAATTTTTATTTTTATTGTTCTAATCATTTTGATTTAAATTTCTTCTGCAAAGATGATGTCATCTATTAGCGAACAATTGGATATTTGTCATTGAAGCTTAGGAATAGAAGAATAGGCACATGAGGAAGACTATTTTTCTGGAACTCGACAATATAAACAAAAATTAATATAAAAATCAACAACAACATAACATAGAAAAGATTTAATAATATAAATCTTAGTAGCAGTGTGAGTGATTAAACATAAATTTAGTTTATCAACGTAATTTTTAGTTTTTTTTGCAATTGATATTTAAAATTATTAATTATTCTCAGACTAATGGTCCATATCATATGAGAAAAAAAATAGAAAGATAATATTGTTAAAAACATTTGGTTTGTTATTAATATTTTAATTTTCTTCATTAAAAAAATAGTTTTAATTTTTTTGTCACAATAAAAAAAAATATTTACACCAAGCATAAATCAAATCCTATTTTTATATAGGATGATTTTTATATATTGCAATAGGCAAAATATATTATAGATAGAAAATCAAATTATATTATTATATAGATTATTATAGGATGATTACATTTGATTTGTTATTAATAGTTTTAATTCTCTTGTCACACTAAAAAACAAAAAAAAAAAAATTTACATCAAACATAAAATCAAATCCTATTTTTATATAGGATGATTTTTATCTATTACAATAGACAAAATATATTATAGAAGAAAAATAAAATCATATCATTATATTGTCGCGGTCATAAATAAAGTTTTCTTAAATTAAAGTTTGAATCTCTTAAGAAGATGAAACAGTAGGACTGGGTATATCGGTCACCGTTACATGCCATCTTCCACTGTTTGCGTGATTAAAAGGTCATTGGTGCATTTACAATAAATAACCATATTCCTTAGTAGTTTATGATAGTCACCCTAAAACAATGCAACATTAGATTTTGATGCACTCTATTGTCACCTGCAATTGAAGAATCAATCACTATAAAAAAACAATCTGGTTAAGCATCATTTACTTTGTCGACATGGACTCCTCCACCTGTCTTTCTCCACTCTCTAACATCACAATTAGTTACACCCAGATCAAAATTTTGAACAAACCACATTTTGATCAATGGTACATACAAATTGCACGAATTGCTGAATTAAAGTAAGTAATTAGAGAAAAACCTAAGAATCAAATAATATAAATTAAAATGAGCAATAATTATTAGAATTAGAAAAATTTAATGACGAAAAAATAAATTAAAAAAATTGAAGGCGAATATAATTGTGAGATTGTTGTTTACCTGAATATCCATAAGTTTGTGAGCGAATTCACGTAAATGCTAAAATATTATTGAGGAGTTATCAAATGTATATTACGTACCATATATAACGATTTAAAAAACTTGTCAAATTAAGGATAATGATTTAACAGATAAAAATAAATAAATTTTAAATCTAAGGATAATGATTTCACATATAAAATTAAATAAATTTTGAAACTAAGGATAATGATTTCACAAATAAGATTAATTAAATTTGAATTATTCATTCAATTTTCGACAACTAAGGATAATTATTTCACATATAGATAATGATTATTTTCTTAAAGTCGTTCTGATGTAAGTATTCCTTAAGCGAACAAACGGGGTGACTCAAAAATTTCTTCGACAAACATGATGTCTAGAATAAGCGTCTTTTTATACATAGATAGTAGATTGAAAAACTGTTATATAAATAAAAAATATTAGGATGAAAAGCAGAAAAGATCACGCGGATATTATTGGTATTGAATTTATAATTTTTTGATATTATTGTGTATTAATATTTTTATTTTCTGATTTATTTAATTTGAAAAAAAAAATGACTCTATTGTAATTGCATTTTTATCCTTCAATTTTGTCAATTTGACGAGTTTAATCTCATATTTTTAATTTGACAAATTTACTCCTTCAATTTGGGAAATTTATTTTTAAGTAATTAAAAAATTAGAATAAAACTAATTCAACGCTTATAAAAAAAAAAAAAAGCTTATTTAGAAAGCGTTTCATAATAATAAATCAAAATAAAATAAGTAATTTTCATGAAATAAATAAATAAATACATTTTCTGGAACGTTGTCGCGGTTCTGTTAAGACGGGTGGCGGGGATGCAACTGGCGATTCCAACCAATAAATTTCTCACTCTCCTCATTCCATTTCCATTCAATTCCTCTTCCTCCAACACCGATTCAGGTTCCTCTTTCTTTATCATCTTTTAATTTTGCCTGTTTTCCCCAATCTCAAAAATTAGGGTTTTATTAACAGACCTAAATTCAGCTATTTTGGGGTCAGTTTTAGGATCAGCGATCAATTTTTCGTTTTTTTGGATGAATTATGCTGAATAATCCCACGATTGGGTCTTCTGTTGATGCTGAATTGCGATGTTTGTTATTTGATTGGAAAGTCAAAGTGGGTTTTCATGTTTCTGTAGCTTTTGCTCTGTTAATTCACCATAAGAATGGATTTTTGGGTTTTGTTTTCAAATTCAGCTTCAAGAATGGATTTTGTGCTGTGTATGTTCATGGGGTTGGACCGGATTACTGTCTTTTTTGTATTTGATATGGTATTCTAGCTTTTTTTATGTAGGGTTAAGGAGCCGAGTTCAAGAAATTGAGTGTTTTGGATGAAATAAGGGATTGTAGAAAAAAATTAAAATCGTAACCGTAATTAGTGATTGGGTTTCTTGAACTATTCGGTTTATGGAATTGATGGATCATGAGGGAAATATGAATTTAACAATACTTCGAGCACAGCGGGCATGGTTTAGGAAATTATCGGGTGATGCCAAGGGTGATCTTTAAAACGAGCTAGAAGTTTAAATTTTATTATGTAATTCTTTGGACCATGTGTATCACGTCAATAATTTTTTTTTTTTTTTTTTTAAAAAAAAACAATAGAGTTTATAGTGTCTAATAAAACTGCAAAACTTGTTATTAGATATTTAGATTTGAATTTAATATTTGTTTAAAGTACTCTTGCAGCTGAGAGAGTAGTTCTCTGTTACTCCTGATGGGTGCTCCTAAGCAGAAATGGACAGCAGAAGAAGAAGCTGCACTGAAAGCTGGAGTTGTTAAGCACGGGGTTGGTAAATGGCGTACAATACTCAAGGATCCAGAGTTTAGTGGTGTCTTATATCTGCGGTCAAATGTGGATCTCAAGGTCGGTTTATCTTGGTAGTTGACTTTATTGGTATTTTGTTTTGTTGAACAGGTCCTTCACTTAAGTAGTATGGATTTGTTTATATGCCAATGAATTTATGCTGGACCATCGATATTACCAATCGCATTGACTTGTTCGTGTGGTTTTAATGTGGGGTATTGGATAGGATAAATGGAGAAATCTGAGTGTGATGGCAAATGGATGGACCTCCAGGGAGAAGTCTAGATTAGCAGTCAGAAGGGTGCATCAGACTCCAAAGCAGGATGAGAACTCCATGGCCTTATCTCCTGTAGCTCCGAGTGATGAGGAAATTGCCGATGATAAGCCTATTCAAGTTTCTAGAGATATGATGCCGCTTCCTGGTCCGAAAAGGTCTATAGGAAGGTTGGATGCTGTTTTGTTTTAATTAGTCATTCATTTTATCATCATATCTATCTACCTGGTTTGTAGAAAAAAGTGGTACAATTAGGTATTCTTAGTTGCTATGAAGTGTTAAGGTCATTGATTTAAGTGATGGCATGCTTGCCTGATCTCATTCTCTTTTGTCACTTGTATCCTTAAAAGATTTCTCTTCCTCAGATTTTGTGTGTGTCTTTTTATGTTTATGCATATTTTAACTGTGAATGTTTCACCATGTTTACATTACACAGATTGGATAACCTTATAATGGAAGCAATAACTACATTGAAGGAGAACGGTGGTTCTAATAAGACAACTATTGCCTCTTTCATAGAGGTAATTCTTACTTTGAAGTCTAACTTCTGCTTGTTTTGCTGTTAATTCATATAATTCCTTGGTTGGCACCTTGTTTCTCCATTTTTATGATTGCAGACATGACTTATTTTTAGTTGGATAACTAAGATCTATGTAGTTTCCTGGTTAATGTGGTCCAAATGGTTATGTTCTTAGTTATGCAGTTGCATTATTTATCAATTCCCGATTCAAGATACTATATAATTCCCTATAAAGCTTCTCAGTTCTCACCCTACCTCTTTCTTTATTTGTATTCTATGAAATGCTTCTAGAGAGGTTCAGAAGATCAATGATGTAATTGATACTAAAGGCAAGTTACTGGGTAGGGTTAAAGGTTCCTCTTTTAGGGGGAGTGGTTTTGTGAGAATTCTTCTCATCAGTAATGGAATTCGAGGGAAAACCTGCAGTTGAAACCATTTATTCATTATGAAATAGGAAAGCCCTCATTCTTGGAATGCGGGGAGTTCTAATTTATGTTATCCACGTGTGAAGTGTTAATGATTTTTTTAAAAATAATGTCAGTGAGGCCATTCAATAAGGTTGGCATTTCTTTTGAAAGTTTCTTGTTAGGTATAAATCTGTTGGAGCTCCCGATGATGACATGTGGTACTTCTAGTCATGTATTGATTAATCCAAATTGTTGTTACATTTTTTTATTTTTTTTTTATGGGCAAATATTTTTTTTTCCTTTTAATTTTAAAATTTGGGAGGGGGATAAAGCATCGTGACCAATGTTTAAACTTGAGTTCCGGCACTTAATGTCCCACAGCTCTACCAAGTGAGCTGGCTCTTGGGGACATCATGATACTTCATGTCAGTAATGATGCTTAAAAATGTGTTGCTTCTTCAATGAACCAATTTTTTATTTTTTAAATTTTTTTTTTATGACTAAGAAATGACATTGTTATTTACAATAAGACATTATGATATCTTACGATCCATGTAGCCTGCCTCATCTAGTGGTAAAAGGCTTGGTTGTAAGAAATGACATTGAATCTGTTTGTAACTGGTGAAACTGAGTGGCCAGTATTCCATTTGGTAGGATACTTCTATTTTATATTTCATGATATGTTACATTGGTTTCCTATTCAACCCAGTTGAATTCCATTGCTATGCAATATGTGGGACCATTTTGTTTTCAACTAAGTTGAATTCTCTGCTTTGTTATATGCAGGACCAATATTGGGCACCACCAGACTTCAAAAGGTTGTTGTCAGCAAAATTAAAGTTTTTGACATCAAGTGGAAAACTGATCAAGGTATATTTGGACATATTTCATGATATCACAGCTTATATCCATCTGATACAAACCTTGTTTGGATGACATTAATACAAAGAATGCTCTATTTCATCCATGGCAAATGTCTATATTAATATGGAATTGAATTTCCTTCGCTGGGTGTCTAATTTGGTTTTGTTTTCAGAGCCCAATATTGCATATTTACATTCATTAAAAGGAGGAGGAAGTTTTTATTTTAACCATGACTACTTCGTCCTATGCTGCCACTTACATGCTACAGTTTTATGATCACCTTAAAAACAAAAACTAAAATAAGAAAATGTTATGAAAATAAGTAGGCTTGACATGTATGCCTGTTAATGCCAAGCCACTGATTCTACTAAGTATTAAGTCCATTTCCTGCTGCAGTTTAATTTCCTTTCCTTTGGGAGTTGATGTAGGAGTGAGTGTTGAAGGTAACTCTCATCTCATATGTAGTGCAGGGAGTCCCCCTCTTCATCTTTCTTTCTTTAGGAGTGAGCTCTCCGACATCAATGCTGTTTATATATGTTATTGTTTGATAGACAAATGCTGATCGGCCATTTACTCTTTAGCTGTGGTTGATTAAATAGACAAAGTGTGTGGTGGTACACTGGTACTAATTATAAAACTATTAGGCAAAGGAGTGTAGGGACGAAATTGGGCCAGATAGGAAGTCAGTGATGACTCAACTATGAATGCCAGGACAATAGAATTAGAGGAGATGGCTGACAGCCTTATAGGAATAATGACAGATGTCGGAGCAAGGATTTAAAGTAGTGACTTTTTTGACAAGTTAGAATGGTGAGAACTGAGAAACAACCCATATTGACAACATTTTATTGAGGATTCATATATGTATTTGAAATCAGTTGTTGTTGTTGTTGGTGGTGGTGGTGGTGGTGTTTCTTGTTTTATTTTATGCACCGCACTTCTGGCTGAGGCTAATTGGACGGGATTGCAGTATACAACTGTGTATTGTTTAACTACAAATTCATACATAGACCTGCACTAAAATTTCCGTGCTTGGTATGAATTAGAAGCATCTTTTGTGTTATAAACATATAATACATATTTTGTGAGCTTGACTAGTATTCCCAATGATATTCTTATCATTTTGTGGCAGTTATGTCAAGTTGTTCCAATTATAGATCTTACTCATTGTGAGTTCGATGTTTCAGGTAAAACGCAGGTATAGGATAGCACCTACTCCAGCATATTCTGACAGAAGAAGAAACCCACCGATGTTATTATTGGACGGGAGGCAGAAAGCCTCAATGAAAATCGACAAGGATGAGATCAACGTCCTTACAAAGTCTCAGATAGATTTAGAACTAGCAAAGATAAGGTCCATGACTCCGCAAGAGGCAGCTGCGTTTGCTTCTCGAGCAGTTAATGAAGCAGAAGCTGCCATAGCAGAAGCCGAAGAGGCGGCGAGGGAGGCAGAGGCAGCAGAAGCTGATGCAGAAGCAGCACAAGCTTTTGCAGATGCTGCAATGAAAACAATGAAAGGGAGAAACACCCCAAAGATGGTACTCATTTTTTCTTCTTTCATGATACTGTAATATATCTGTGGGACATTTAGAAGATTCTTTTGCAGAAGCAAAATGGAGGTTTATAATATGCTTAGGAAGAGTGAATTTATTTTACTTGTTTTTCCATATAGCCTGGTTATCAGGGCATGGAGCTCATCTATTTCTCAAACCAGTAATTTGGAATGATCAAACTTGTAATTTAGTCCTGAAGGGATTCATCATTTTGGAGACATTCCACTTGGCTGCTTAAAATTTTCATCTGATGTCTATTAAATAAATGTATGCTTAATTCAATTCTTTTTGTGTTCTTAAATGTGTAGATGATCCCTGCATGATGGAAATTGGAGAATGGGACATGAGGAGCATTTGACCGTGGCATTCAGATTTCCGTAGGAGTGACAGCCAGATACATATTTTTATCATTTGCTGGTAATGTTTATGTTTTACATATATCTATATGGGAGGCCTTTCTAGCGGCTTTATGCAGGTTTTACCTTTTATTTAGGAGATTATTCTGAATTTTTGGATCTTGAAATATCCTTGTAGATATTTTTTTTTTTTTGAATCTTGTAATTTCTTTAGAGCTCTTCCCTTATTTATTGCATATTAGCGCTCTGTCCATGTACCATTTGTAGAAAGTAATGTTTAGATGAATGGGAATCTGTTCAAATTTCTTTACAAAATACAGCTTTTTTGGTTCATCCTTTCACACTAGGTGTCTTCTCATATGTTGGAAATGAGATGTGGTGTGTTGGATCCAGTTGCCTTTCATTTGTAGATGAAATTAGAAAATTTAGTCGTATTTTCCTCACTCTTAATGATTGAGAATAAAGGGTAAACTTGTACCGGTATATTAAGTTTACCACTTTACATATCAAATACATAAATTACTATTGTAATCTTAGACTTTTGAATTGCTTTTCGAACAAGACATAAATAAAAATGGAAAAAGTATTTAACATAAAAGAAGACAGGGATCTCAAAAAAGTCACTTGAAAACTGCACAGCACTACGTGAAGATTTGAGAGAGAGGACAGGTAATGGAGTCATAATGGAGTATTTTCAAAGTATGCCATCAAAGAAGATACAGCATGTAACGGAATCATAACGGAGTCTTCTCAAAGTCTATTAATGAGTTAGATCCAATATTTTCATTTTTGCACGGCTATGAATTTCTAAATCTCTATTAGGCTCATTTTGTAAGATGCTAATTCCCTCTGCTCTGCAAAGTACCACACAGTTCAACAGGTGAATGATACTTGCAGCCAATTTGTATTAGTACCAAATGCCCTCTGATTCTATAAGTTGCAAAACAGCATCATGTCGTTTTTGCGTGCTAAAGATTAATGCCAGGGCAAGAAAGACATCAAAGACTTCAAAGTCTAGCGCAAATTAACAAGTTTGATTCGTGAAAGACGGCACACAACATTACAATATAGAAGAGTTAAGGCAACTTACTAAACCTACACTAGCCTACATGCGAGAAAACTAGAAATGGAAATAAGACCCCAAGTCCGCAAAAGCATCCTCATAGAACTTCATTTTGACCGAACCCTTCAACATCAATAAGCTGAGCATTAAGTTTATCATTTTGCTTCTTCAAACTTGAGGGTAGCAAGTGAGGAAAAAGGACCTTGTAACTTGTTCAACAAACTTTCTAATCAAGGGCCAGAGAAAGCATAACACTTGAGGGTAGCAAGGCAATCAATCAGGCATTCTTCTTCTCGCAAATCAACTCGAGAGCGGAGAAGTTTTAACAGCAAGATCAAAGTTTGATAGCCCGATTGCCTAAAATGGGAAGGGAGCGTAGCATCTGGGAAAACCACATCAGTGTGAGCAGTGAGGAAGGCAGAGACCAATTCCACATCATCAGCATTAACCAAAGAAGCAAGATCTCCTGGCATTACAGCTGGCAAAACAATCAAAACACAATATCAGAAAAGAAAGAGAAAACAAACAAACCCAAAAAAAAAAGAAAAAGAAAAGTAGAGGCCTATTTACCATGGAATTTAGATGTTAACATAAGCATACAAAGGTGATAAGAAATTTTTACAGAAGCAACAAATCATAAGAAGAAGAACTGAGTGGCTCATCTTTTGAAGTGGATGAAGCTGTTGGAGGTGACGTTAATGAAGTAGACAACTCTATAAGTGCTTCACCTAATATTAATGATAATAAAGCAATGTAATGTTAGTAGCCAATTCAAGACTTATTTAGTATGCAAGAAATGATAGCAAGTAAAATTAAATCAGGTAAAAAGTTACAAATTAAAGCATGCCTGAAGTGAAACTTGTTGAGTCGAATGAAGGAGGAACTGCGAGAAGATCACCATTGGTCCCATGAATATTTTCATTCATATTGATAGCTTGATCAGTGGAAGATTGAGGAGCAGTTGCATCTCTACTTTTCCTAGATGCTGAGAACTCTTCTCTCTCTGCTTCTTCCACAGGAGTCACACCATATTGTGTAGTTGAATCAGACGACTCTGTTTGAGGTGTTATGAGGTTGAGGAGGTGAAATAAACCAAGTGTTATAGGTTGAGGAGGTGAAATTCAATGTGAAATTTGAAATTAAAAACATGATGGATGAAGTGGCACCTGGAAAGTCGCTGGAAGTATCATTTCCGTTTCCAAGGAGGAGTTTAGGACAATCAGACACTTCTTTACTATCACAAGTCTCCAAGTTAAACCCTTGGCATACATTGGTGAGACAAGGCAGTTTGTTGAGAATTAGTTCCTTCAAGGCAGGAAGCAAAGTGATGTCCCTATCATCAACATGAATAGTCTCACTACCATCCATTCTCATTCTCCATCTGAAAACTTGCTCTAGCTGAGAGGCTTCTCTTATATCCAGGCTTTCAAGTTTTGGAAACTCGTTGGGTTGGGAGTGGGAGATAGAAAAGAGATATTTCAGTTGGTTGCACTCCCAGATCATAATCGACTCCAGCTTGGGGAAACAAACGTTGTTGTTATGAGAATAATAATGCTGCTGCCTCAACAACATGTGATCCTCCTCTTCTTCAACCATTTGCTCCAGTTCGTTGCAGTTTTCAATCATTAAACGTTCCAACTGGGGTAAGCTTCTCGCTATAGAGACAGAAAAGATACATCTCAATTTTCCACAGTCAATTACACTTAGCTCTCTTAGATTTTGGAAGCTAAGACATTGCTGGGGACCACCCTTACATATGTACCTCAGCTCACATAGATCGAATATTCTCAACCGCTCTAGCCTAGAGGTGAGTTGACCTTGTTGTTCATTTATAAGAAGCAGCCCTTCCATCACAAAAACGCTTTCTATTCCCAAATTCTCTAAATAAATATCTTCTATATTTAGCATACTATCACGCCTTGGAATCCCCTGCAATAATAAACATAAGTTAAATTTGATGAAGGATAGGTTTTTTAAGCCGAATTGGGTTAAAACGTGAACAACAAAATTAGATATGTTAGTTATATTAATACCGAAATGCACAAATATGTTTTTTCCTTTGAAAATTTAATATTATTTTTTTTAAGAAAATAATGTATCCACCGACAGTGTTTTGTTTTTCCTAATTTCTAGAATTTTATTATTCTTAAAATTTTTCAAATTTTTTATTTTAATCATTGCAGATGATGTGTGATCATTAGGATTACATCAGCACGCAATATTACAGCAATTAATAAAAGAAAGGTACATCTTTCAAACAACTTATTAGTATAATATTTAGGCAATAATTTCTCTAATTCAAAACCCATTGATTTTGATTACTTTATGAAAGGAAAGAACAACTGTACCATATACCTTTGTGGTTATGGAGTCTGAATCCCTTGCATGAAAACAAATCATGATATTATTTATGGACTTGATTGTTAACCGAGGACAACTCGCCACAGCCAACTCCTTCAAAGCAAGAAGCTCTAAATGAATTGCACCTTCATTCTGATGATGAGATAAATGATTATCTTGATAGCACTGTCCACACACATATTTGAGCTCTGGATTTTGCACGATCTTCAAAGTCTCCAATTTAGCAGGACATTGATTAGAACCAGCTGGGAATATAAATTCCAGTAGGTTGCATTCTTCAACACGAAGATATCGTAATTCTGGGAATATAGAGACAAAGGTCTTTTGATCAGAATCAATTTCTTCATGTGTTATTATGTGCTTCAAACCATCACATTTAACAACTGACAATCTTTTCACATGTATCTTTTGAGCAGTGGACACAGTGAAGAGTGAAACCATCTTTGTTGGAAGAGACTGTAGATATATTTCTTGGATATGGCACATGTTTAGTGCTTGCCATGAAAGAAAATATTGAACTGTAGATAGTTGTGGAAGCAATCTTGTTTCCTTCTTTTGAGAATTATATAATTCCTGTAAATAAAAAATGTAATGAATTTTAATTTTAGTTTCATTATATATATATATATATATATATATATATTGTTTTGATCTTTTTATTTTCAAAAGTTTTAGTTTTAGTCTTTATTAGTGACTTGCTTGTCAGTACAGAAAACCAAAATTTATGAAAATTGAAATTCCAAAACTAATTTTAAAATAGAGGAACTAATTCTAAAAAAATTAAAATATAGAAACTAATTTCAAAGATATCAATATTTATAAGGACCAATTTGATATTTAAGCTTATATTTTAATTTTATATTTCTGTTTTTTAAAAAAATTTATTTTATTTCGTAAATGAAAATATTAAAAGGACATATTTTCAATTATGTTTAAGTTCATCTTATATGTCATACTCTTATTGGGCCACAAAAGATATGCATGGTGTTCTTCCAAGTTCATAAACACCCATGCCATTGTGCCACTCTTAAACGAAGGCAAAGAATGGATATACTCACTTCTTTCCTTGTTTCTTTCACTTTTGGAGGTATTGAATTTTTTCCAGCATAAAATAGATATATAAATGAAAATGTTAGTATAATGAAAATATGAAATGGTAGTACTACCTTTGAGGTGGTGGCCTCCACTTTTGAACAGCATCTAATATGACAAAAGTTTACTAATTTTCTTGGAAGACATTGAATTGCAGATGTATACCATTTTGTGTTATCATTTTCTGATGAATGTAATTCCTATAAAAAAACAGTATATCTTCAACTTATTAGTCTTTGCATAACTTAAGATTCTAAAGCTGCACTGAAATTGCAATTAAAGTTTTTCACATTTAGGGAGTCATAGCAGAAAAATCCTCTTCTTAATTGCTATATTTATAAATTTCCCAGAAAAAAAATAGCATATCAATCTTAATCATAAGTTTGTAATGTTTGAAATTATCACTCTTTTCTAATTTTAAGCTCCAAGTGATTCTTTATCTTTGATTATAGAAGCTATAATTTGCAAAACTAAACAAAGATATAACTCAACATCCAACCTTTTAACTAAAAAGCTCTTATCATGTGTAGCATCATGAAGATATGTAGATGAAAACTACACAAATAAAAGTTAGAGTAAGATAGTGATACCGTTGGGCTTGCGGCTTCCAATTTGGAAGAGTCTTTTGGGTCACTATACATAGGAAAAATGCTATCAAAACTTGGTATGTTGCTGAGATCTATTTGCTGCAGTGAAGGAAGGAGGTTCTCATTGTCGTTCAGATGCAAAAGCTTACCTTCATCTTGATATTGTCCAAATATGTGTTTTAGATCAGCAGCATCACCTACTTTTATAACCTCAACTTGTATAAGCTTTCTAGCCAGACAAACAGGGAATAAGAATTTCAAACGTGGACACTTCCAAACTACCACAGATTTTAGTTTACCAAAAATAGTTCCAGAATTTATCTTCTGATCAAAACCATCCTCTTCCCACTTTCTTTCATCTGCAATTATGTATTCAAGTCCTGCACAAATATTTATTTCTATTTCTTCAAGCAACTCCAAACTAAGAGCTACGAAAGATGTAAAGAGAGATGTCAACACTGGACACTCTCTCACTATTAAAACCTTTAGGCTACGAAGGTTTAGGTTTCCAACAAATAATATGCCACTCAATTGGGTACATTCCTCTAAACTTAGGCTTTGTAATTTTTCTAAAAAGCCGGAAGGTGGTGTACCATGACACAATTCTTTCAAATTATCCATGTGCACAACTTCTAGTTCAACCAACGCACACAACATACTTGCATCCTGAGATGAACAATTGGTAGAATCAATGAGGCACCCAATGTCATCACAATAGCCAAGGAGAATCTTAGTCCATTGGATCTTGCCTCCAACTGCTTTAACTACATCTGGCACAATACTTTTGTAACCCCTTTCAATGTTATACAAACACAAATACTCTGCTCTTCGTACCAAATTGTTTATTGCATCATTTGAAGTGGAATGATGAAAATGCTCAATAGATAAACTTCTGGGTATCGATTCATCAACATATGTAGTAAATCCTCCTATTTGGATACTATACCTTGACAATTTAGTCCATTGGCAATTTTCAGGAAGAAAATCACATATATTCTTAGCATCAACGGTCCATTTAAGTTCTGAATCATCTTCTAGATTATAAAAAAAGTAAAGTTCTTCTAATTGCATAATTCTCCCAATTACCTTAAATGGATTTTGGAGTAGTATATAACAATTTGACAAGTCTAACAATTTCAAATTCTCCAGCTCCGCTATTCCATTAGGCAATTCATCAATGGCACAATATCTCAGTTCAAGAATCTCAAGGCTCTTTAGACTTTCTATTACAGAGATGTTGAATAACTGACATCTTGTAAATCGTAGAAGTCGAAGTCTTTTCAATACTTGGATTGATTGTGGAAGTTCAAATCGATCACACCCACCTCTTTCGTTGCCTGATAAAATTAAAACACACAGGTTATCCAACCCGTTAAAAAGTTCCTCTTTCTCTTTAAAGGAATCGGTTTCTATTGAAATACTTAGAATCTCAAGTTTTGAATAGTTCAATAGATTGGGAAGATCAGTAGTCATATGGAACCATAAGTATTTTACTCTATTAGGTTCATCTTTGTCAACTTCGTTCTTAATAATCTCTTTATTCTCTGTGTCTGCTATCCAATGGGCTACCTCACGAACTAAATCATGCATCTTCACTATCTTCACTTGTTCTTGTTTATTTGACTTCGCATTTAACAGCAAACAAGAATCAAGAAGTGTTTTAATAGCTGTATGTGCCAACCTCCTTGCCTTTTTGATGGTGCGAACATCCCCAAGCAGGTGCAATCCAATAACATATCTTGTTAAAACCTCGACGGGAATTTCACAATCTTCTGGAAAAAAGGAACACAACAAGAAAAGCTCCCGGACTTGTTTACTCTGTAGATTAGAATAGCTTAACTTCAGACAACTATAAACATTTATTAGATGTTTATCGATACCAATCAATGGTTCGACATTTTCCAAGGTTGTCAAAGCTTCCACCCACTCATCTGGTTCTTTGTCCTTTAACGTGCTTGCCAAAGTTGCAATAGCTACCGGTAACCCTTTGCATTTATATGCGATTTTCTCAGCCACATCCAATGGTATGGAAGGATTATTACTTATATCTGCATACTTCTGAAAGAGCCTCCATGAATCCTCATCGGATAAGACTGGTAATTGAATCTTTGATTGACAATTCATGCTAGTGCATACATTAACCATGCGTGTAGTTATGAGAAGTCGGCAACCCTTGTGAGAGTCTTCAGATGGAATCCCTATCACATTGTCATCAAGTTTTTCCCAGACATCATCAAGGATTACAAGAATCTTCTCCCCTCTTGTCAGTCTTGACCATAGTTCTCTAGCTCTATCAGATTCTTGGTTGTATATAAATTTCAACCCCAGTTGGCTTGCTATATTCTCTTGAATTGTTCTTACATTTGGAGGATTGGACACAACAACAAACACAACCTCTTCAAAAAGCTTTTCCTTCTCCGCTTTATAACCCAGTTCTTTTACCAAGGTGGTTTTACCCGAGCCCCCCATTCCATACACTCCGACCCTTAACTTCTGATCATCTTTCAATGCCTCCCAAATTTGATCACGAACCTCTCTTCTACTTTGTAAATCAGTGTAAATTTTGGGAGCATAAAATTCTATGCCCAGAGGAGGAGCAGGAAGTGAAAAATTATCAGATTTGAAATCTGTAATGTGCTTGTTGAGTTCTGTTGTCATCTTAACTGCCTTCTTCCCAAAGTCATATCGACGAATGCAATTAGGACAACACTTGCTATGTTCCTCGGTCTTTGCTTTTAGCTCTTGTGCATCATCTATGAGATCCTTGGCTTTGCTCAACCAATCCCTTGTAAATTCAGTTATCACTTGGTTGTTATCTCGTGCTCTTTCCTCACGTCCCAGCGCATCATTTCGTGCGGATTCCAATTTCTTCAGTTCAGTATGAAAGTTTTCCACATGTTTTCTAAAATGAATGCAATAGCCAATATGATGTTTTGCAATCAAGAACAGACCTTTGGAAGCTTCAGATGCGAGATTGGCAGCCAACCCCTCGCCCACTGCTGTCATTGTGAGTTGAGTAAAAGTCCTGTCTAACTAAAAACAAACATACAAAGGTTCCAAATAGTGAAGTCAGTCGTTGTATCATATAATAAATTTGGTGGTAATATGCATTAAATTTGAGAGATGTAAACTAATTTATTCCTTAAAGGTTTTTCGAATAAATCATGTAAGTTTCTAAAGTTTATAGGTTGGACCAATTTAGTCTATAATGTTACACAATTTTTAAAATCTTTAGGAACTGATGTGATTCGGCTTAAAAATCTTTAAGGATTAAAATATCTTGTACTCCTACAAACTCTAAGAATTAAACTGGTACACTATGCAAAAATATTAGGGTAAATAATAAGTCTTCACTCTAAATTTCAGACTTACCTCATCAACTAACAACTTAAAGAAAGAAATTTAATTATCTAGTGAATAGTGAGATTTCAAGGTTGGCATGGTGAAAAATCCACTCTCGTGTAGGAAAAGTGGCACATTTGCACTCTCACATCAGTAAAAAAAATTGTAATAACTAGATTTTGCTTATTTTTTTATTTATTATCTTGTATTTTTAAATAATGTATGTAAGCACATATCAAAATCATTATTCCAAAAAAAAAATCGATTAATCCAAACAATATGAACATTTTGGATATATTATACGTTTATACTAGAACATTTTGCATGTGAGTGAAGTGGATGTCGTTTCTAAAACATGAGTTTTCTTTGTTCAAACCTAAAGTTCAAATAAAGAGGCCTAAAGGGGTCTACCAAAAAATAAATAAAATAAAGAGGCCTAATGTTTCCATCTCAAGGGCTTACAAAAGGTAAATGTATACAACATTATCTTATGAGCAATGAAGAGCCTTT
The DNA here is from genome assembly GCA_037953625.1 of Crotalaria pallida. Classification (NCBI taxonomy): domain Eukaryota; kingdom Viridiplantae; phylum Streptophyta; class Magnoliopsida; order Fabales; family Fabaceae; genus Crotalaria; species Crotalaria pallida. The sequence continues at coordinate 86,829,939 of CM075656.1, forward strand.
TTCTAAAATATAAACTCATGATCACCAGGTTACAAAATAAACAACCTTACGTTTGCACCTAATCTCGCCCTCTTAACTAACGTAAAATACAAGGAAAAAAATATAAGTGCACTTATATTTTGATCTAAAAATGGAAATGGGTGTATTTTGATATAAAAAGAAGGGAGTTACTAGCATGCAATCCAAAATTGGATTGTTGCTATGCAACCTTATCTTAAACCAATAAGAAGTTGCCACTTAATTCACCTATGTCATGTCATCGTTTGAAGTCGTCAAATTTAATTTTTTGCAATTTGGTTCAACTTAAAAAGTAAATTAAAATTTTAGTCTTTTATACCTATATATAAACAAAGGGAGAAGTCACAACGGAGGAAAGGGAATAGCGGACGACTTCTATGAGGCATTTGGATCGGAGGTGATGGTGGCTGGTGGTGGTGGTGGTGGGGGTGGTGGGGGCGTTGGGTTTTGCTAACTTGAAGAAGATGAACCACCAGCAGCATACTTTGATTTTTTTAATAACGTTTTTTAAAATTAAAAGTTATAATTTATCTATAGGTACAAAGGACTAAAATTTTAATTTACTTTCTAAGTTAGACCAAATTGCAAAAAATTAAATTTGACTACTTCAAATGATGACATGACACAGGTAAATTAAATGACAACTTTCTATTGGTTTAAGAGAAGGTTGCATGCAACACTCCAATTTTGGATTGCATATTAGAAATCTCCTAAAAAGAATTCTACCTTTGAATTGTTGGATAGCTATGAATCTTGGATATTTAGGCTATGTTTTGTAAGACAAATTTATAGCTTATTTTGTAGTTTTTAGCTTATTGATCCGGTCAATAAGCTACTAGAGTTGTTTGGTGAATAAAAAATAAAAGAAATTTATAGCTTTCAAAAAGGAAGCTTATAGCTTTTGAAAGCTACATCAGGTAGCTTTGAGGAAAAAAAAATAAGAGCTTTCAGTAAATCATATCTCAATTTTACCTTTTTTTTTTACTAAATTATATTATCATTTACCCTTTTCGGTCATTTAATATGTTTAAATTAGTTGTACAACTAGTTTTGTCAAACATCTCTAATTTAATAAGCTAACCATACAGCTATAAGTTTTCAGCTATAATCTCACGGCTATAAGTTAGGTTCATAGCTATAAACTAGAAGTTCAAAGCTATCAGTTACAAGCTCACAACTATAAGTTAATTAGTTTTGCCACCAAACAGACCCTTAGTATGATACGACACGAATATAGGGATAAAAAAAATTTTTTGGTTTAAATTAAGATATGAGCTTAGGATAAGTTGATATATATAAGTATGTCTATGTGTGTGCGCGAAAAAATTAAAAAGAGACATTGCAGTAATATAATTAAATAAACAGTTGTAATAATAGAAAAAAAACATAATTTTTGCCCATATCATGCTCAATAAAAATCATATCCCTATTTTTGTAGGTTTTTTTTTTCATAAAAATCAATGGAACGTGAGAGTAAATGGTGAGTTAGATTTAGGATTTAGGGATTAGGTCGTTTTAAAAGATTAATATAAAAAAAAAGGTTTTTCTTTTTGTGTTTAAAAAATAGGTTGTTTTATTCAAATGGAATTTGTAAAATTATTTTAAAATTACAAAAATAATAATATTAAAATAATTAAAATAAAGTCAAACTAAGTATCTTGATTGTGTCGAAAATGTATGGAAAAATATAGGAAAAGTATCTAAACATTTTTTTTTTTCAAAAATGACTAAAAAATAAAAGAAAATTGAAGGATAGTATCATATAAGTATGGGTATCAGACACATATACAATATTAGTACTTTGTTATTTTTAGAGTATTTGAGCTTTATAGTTAATACTTTTTCAGTTTTGGAATATTTGAGCTTTAATTTATTGTTGGATGGTAAACAAAAGTTTCGAATTTTTACTCGCTCTATGTTTTTTATTTTTATTTTTTGAGTGAATGCGACTTATGATGCTGAGATTTCTTTTTTTTTTAAAAAAAAAAAACTAATGGCAAAAATGATTGGAAAGAGAAATGATAAAGCAAATTAAAAACGTGTCACAATGTGTTTTTTATTAATGTTAGATTTATATTATTTTTTTTCGAATTTCTCGCGGAACCACCGGTATCCCTAAGAACACCCTTAATACCAGGACACCCTTAAGACTAATCCGGAACGAGCTGCGTGATTGGCTCTCCCAACGGGATTTATATTACTTTATATAGATACTAGTGTTTATGTTAAAAATATACCATATTTCTATAGTGGGATATAGCTAAGAGGACACCATTGATCTAGTTCATAGCAATTCCAACTTACTCAACCATCTAAGGATGAATATACAGTCAACTTCCTATTTTAAAGTAGCCCTTTTCATGAAAGACACCACAAAAGAACCAAATGATTCATCACTCACTGATACATTTTCTTTATATACCACTAAGTGTTTACTTGCCCAGTCTTGACATATTTTAGGTCTTACGGCGAGTTTTTTTTAGGAATCCATAATTCATAAGAAAATAAATTAATAAAAACATATAGAGTGTACGTCTTATATCTTCAAAATTGTAACAATGACAATAATAAATAATATAACTTACTATAAAATAAATTAAACTTCGAATAAAATAAAAAGTTGTTAAGTATAAGTTAACAAAATGGGCCCCTCTTCATATTGGGTTGGAAAAAAGAAAGTTAGCAAATTTACTTATTTATATATCAAGTGGGCAAGTAATTAAAAAAGACAAGTTGAAATATTATGCCAAGGCACATTAAGAGTTGAGGAACAAAAAAGATTTAATTTGCAATTATGCCAAGACCCTTCTGTAGGATCCTCTTGAGAATCTTAGTCTCATTCTTTTATAAGATTGTCATCTAATTTGTCGACGATGTTAATTATTTAATTTTTTAAAAATGATTTTATTTACTCAATTTTTTCTTGTAGTCTACAAATAACTTTATTATAAGTGCTTTGTTAAAAGTTTAAGTAAGTTGGATGGCACAAGCTTATTAGGATTAGAGTAAACTGTAAGGCACTATAAGTGCTTACAAAAGTATAAACATATTATCAATCAACCAAATCCTGCCATTGACAAGAGGATTTGGATTCATGAATAATTAAGGTTATCATAAATTAAAGGAGATAAATAGGGTATTTTTTTATGAAATATACTCAATATTGACAATTTCAATATGGTAATTAACTTGTACCAAAAAAAATATGGTAATTAACAATATTTATTAATTTCTTTAATTTTTATTATTTAAGTTCCAATTTATCATTCATTTTAGAAGTTTAATGCAGATTAAGAAAGTCAATGCTTCAAATTTCAAGAGAAATATAAGATAACTTTACTATATTATCCTCAAATGACATTAATTATTTCACATTTTACATATTTCAAAATGTTCAAAAGTAAGGTCAAAGTTTAATAATAATAATAATAATAATAATTGACACACCCTCGAATTCCTATAGAAACAAATAATTTGGAATAAGTTTAAAAAAAATGTTAAAATGACAAATAAATTGTAACCGAGAAAGTATGAAAATTCCAATTAAATCTCATTACAAGGATTACTGAGATGACATGTTCCTGGATTAACGTATCATTTGTAATCCAAACTTAGAATAATATAATACATGACAACAAAATTATTAAAATCAAGAGAAATAAAGTGAAAGATTGATATATGTTAAGTTACTAATGATCTGAATCACAAATAAATGTAATAATTCCGGGTCATATAATAAATTCTTCTATCATGAGTTAAGTGTTTGTAGTTTCTAGCTTGTTGGAAAAATCCGAAAGGAAGTTTTATAAACTCCTACATATTTGCAAGTGATCCATTATTGTTTGACATTCCAAACAAAATTTAGCGTTTAATGGATATATATCGAAAGTGTAATATTTTTTATATTGTCAACTTATTATTTATCTTTTATTTTTATTATTTTTATCTAAAAATTAATAACCATAAATACATAACGGTAAATGATGCATTAGCAATATAAAAAATATTTACATTATCAATGCACTACCTATTTCTCAATTTCTAAAAACAATTAGTGTATTATTTGTCTCTCAAATATTGATATGTCAAATAATGGTTTACGTTTTAATGTGTTATATTAGTATTTTAAAAGTAAATAAAGAATTCCACCTCAATCATATATATAGAAAATATTTTATTAAGGTGAAATTTATTTTTGATCTTGATGCACACCAAATAAATAAATAAATCAAGAAGTTAAATAATCTAATTCAATTCAAATTGCTTTTCATTTGATTTCATTAAATATCCTTCTTTTTAGTATAAAAAGAATATATAAAAAAAAACTTTCCAAATTCAATCTTTTTGAAATCCTTGCTTGAGATCAAAAGTTGAAGAATCTTGCATTATGAAAGCATTCATTTGGCAGAATTTTAATTTTTGAAACTAAAATGTTTTTTTTTATGAATTTTAGTGGCAATTTTAACCATAGCATAAAACCTCATTTTAGCTACAGTTTTAACTGTCGCTAATTTGAACAGAATTTCCAATTTAAACTTATTAGTGATCATTTCCAAAATGCAATGGTTATAAACCATTCTAATTTTTAACTTTTGAAATTTAATTTTCTTTTTTCAGATGTTGGTTAGCGATCACAAATTGTTTTCATAGTATGTAAAATCTCACGGTTTCAATTGTTGATTTAGTAACGGTTTAAAATGTCGTTAATTTGAACAAAACTTCAGTTTTAAATTTGGTGACCAATTCATAAAGCGCAACAATTTTTTATTTATGTTTACAAATAAGTTGAACACAAATAAGTTGGTGACGGTTTTGTTTTTTCTTCATAATTTTATCTTTACAAATAAGTTAGTCATGATCATTCAATTCAAAAATACAAAATGATCAACAATTATTATTTATTTGAGTAGGATGATAACTAAGAAACTATCATAAAAATTAAAGAATGAGAATAGAAAAAAATCATTTAAAAGATAAATCAAAATATCTGCTTAAATTATCTAATGATAATTAATTAACAACTAATTCAGGCAATGAATGGACTTAAAACTATATTGATATTTTGATAAGTGTCCAATTTAGGTTTAATCTCTCATTGAATTTGGACACTTATCGTGCTTAAATGTGCAAATATGTTGTCAAATCTCCCAAAATCTAGAACTTGTGTTGTCATTAGGAAATAAAGTGAGTTGTTGATGGTTCTAATCCCAATTCCCTCTCATTTCAGTAAAAGTGCTTAGAATGGAGCATTGGAGCAATGACAGAGGAAGCATTGGAAAGTAAGATCATGTGTTCTACCTGTGGACACCTTGAAGAGCAGATTTTGGGCCTGAATTGCAATTGGGCTTGAGGCCATTTCGCTTAAGCGAAAATGGTTTTTACATATGGGCATGTCTGTGAGCATTTCGCTTAAGCGAAAATGCTCGACTCTGATGTATTAAATTAGGTTTCTAGAACTGTTTTGGGGGAGGAGAAGTTAGAGAGAGAGAGACAGCAACCCCACTTACTTTAGAGAGAGAAACATTGAGGATTTCACTTCTTCCCATCAATCCTACAAGGATCTCATGTATTTTCTCATTGATTTGTATGATATGAGTGGCTAATCTCCTCATTGGGGTTGAACCCACCATCAAACTCATGGATATTTGGTGATGTAAATGTAGTTTCTATTTATCTATATAGTTGTTGGTAGTTTTATTCTTCTCTTAATGCTTGTGATTATTTGGCCAATAGTTGCATGATTTTAATCTTTAGCTTTGACTGGAAAGTAGAGTTTTAGATTTGAACCGAATAAAATTACTTGATATGTTGTTATTCTAGGAATAGATGACAGGGTATCAATTGCTTATGATGCTTGATATTAGTGCTGGGTGTTTGTCTAAATATTCAAGGAATTGATATTTAGGGGAACAACCTTAGTATTTTACTCACGAGGAATCGGTTTAAATGACTTTAGTGCATCGCATCAACAACAATATAAATGGATAGTTATACATATCACCAAAATACCATGAGTGAGATGGGTAAGGTTCAATCCCAGCTTCTCCCCATTTCACTTTATATTTTGTTTTTATTTTGTTTTTACAAATATATTCACACACTCTACAAAACAAACTCCAACTTTTGTACATACGCTTAAATAAGCTAATTAGTAGAGGATTTATAGAAATAGCAATTCCCTGTGGTTCGACACTCACTTTCACTATCTACAAGGTGTTGGTTCGAAGTTTAATCCCGGCCTCATCATATTTATAATCAAATGAGAATCCAAATCAAACCTCGCTAGTTTTCATATCTGAATTGCATGACATGTTTGTTTGTTTGTTTTTTTTTTTAAATCCAAATCAAACCACAATCACCGCAACCACTTAAAATAGAAAAATTGAAATAATGCAAGTGGCACAACATGGGAATGTACCTTTTTTAATTTTATATATATATTGCGGGAAGTTGCCTTAGCTTTGAGGGTGACGAACTCCTTCAACTCCGGACTCCTGAGGCACAATAAATTGAAAATTGTTAATCTTTTTTGCTGTTAGTTTTTCAAATGATGAAGAAAAGAAGTTGAACAAATTATCTTAAAATTGTATGTTTAAGCTGATCACAGAGAAAAGAAGTAGTGCAACTAATAGACTTATGGAAGGAGATAGAAGAATAACCTCAATGAGAAAAGGCAAGAATAGTAAAGCCAAGCAACTCAGCAACTCTTGCATGTATATAGAAAACAAAAGATTGATAAGAAAGAGAGACATAACAAAAGATAAGAAAGAGAGACATATATACACAAAGACTCACCAATCTAATATTCGTTGCGGGCTAGCCACAAATATATTTGTTTTAAGCTTTTTAGTTGAAGAAGAAAGGGGAGAATAAGTAATGATGGCAAACCTAACAAGCAAAGTCTAAGGGTGAACAAGTGGACTAAGAATAAAATCAAAAGACTTCAAAAAGAAACCAGTTAAGAATATATATATAAAGAGAAAATAGTTTTATCCTCTTTAAACTATTAGCATATTATCCGTTCATCGTTCATGAGTTTATATATGATCATTAATTTCTAACTAAAAGAAATAAGAATAAATGATGAATGATACATTGATAATGTAAAAAAAAATTATATTGTGAATTCTTATCAATTAAACTAAAAAAATTAGAAAGTTTGAGGCTCATATTTATTTTATTTTTTTTTATGAGGATCAAATTTGTGAAAGTAGTGAAAGAAAAAAAGGAGAGAAACGAGTGGAAGTCGTAGCATTATAAAAAATAAAACTCATTTATTGTATATCTTCATTCATACTATTTTTTAATATAGCTTTCTTTTTTTATTTTTATAAAACATCATTGATCACTTCTTTGTTTCTTTTGTTATTATTTTTTTCGTACATATATATAGTACACCTTAATAAAAGTGTGAAACTATCATTTTCTTATATTATTACTAGTATACTTTCCTATGCTATATTATGCAATAAAGATGAACCATTATAAGAAAAAATGGCTGTTCAAAAAAAAAATTATAAGAAAAAATGGATAAAAGTAATATATTGTATGAGATGAACTCTTGTTCACCCCTTAAAATTGGATGATGTTAATGCCAATTACAGATGGCATCACTTTGTAAACAAAAGAAATTACGAAAATAAAAAAAAAATTTAAAAAATAAAAAGTTTTCATTATTTTAAAAATAAAAAACAATTTTTTTTTAAAAAAAGACATGTCGTACCACGAGGTGTATCAATTATCATTGACTGATAGAGACATGCATTCTATCAATTAAATCATCATATTTTTTTATTAAGAAAAATAATTTCATTTTTTTAAATAAGCTCAAAGTACAAGTTGTACAATTAAATCATCATTTAACTAATGAAAAGATTATTTTTTAAATGTTTGAGCAAGTTAAAGAACCTTAAATATAAAAAAAAATAAAAATTAAGAATCAATTCTAAAATACACCTAAGTTCAAGTCCTAAAAACTTAATTAAGACTAAAACAAAAATGTTCTTATTATGTTTCTTAACCAGTTGAATATCCTTCTAGAAAGATACTTTGCTCTTACGGCCAAATATTAACATACAGCTATGGTATAAATTTGACCTAAAGCTTCATTTCTAAGATGACAATTCATTCACTCTACACAAAGTAAAGTAAAGATACTTTGCTCAAATGCCTTCTTACATTTTTTATTCATCACCACAAAGTTGTAAAAGAGAGTGATGATACTTAGCTTAACCAACAAATTTGAATCATCTAATAAATTCAAATTGCTTTTCATTTGATTTCATTAAATATTCTTTTTTATCGTATAAAAAGATATATAAAAAAAAAAGTTTCTAAATTCAATCTTTTTGAAGGGCTTGCTTGAAATCAAAAGTTGGAAAATCTTAAATTCTATGTACATAGATATTGATAATATTTTAGAAAATTTCGTTTAAGAGAAAGTGGAGCAAAAAATTCTTTGAACCTAGTTAATTTTTTTTTTTAAGATAGGGCCTTAATTTTTATTTCATCTAGGGTTCTTCAAGACCAACCCTGAATATAGTTTCCTCCACATTAAAACTAGAAAATACATTGAGAATACATGATACGATAGATATATATATATATCAATCTTATTATGTCGGTTCATCCAACTCATATAAATAACAAAATAAGACACACTATCGTATCATATCTTTATTATCCTGTCCACCAAACAAACACTAAAATTACAAAATATTATGCACGATACTGAAAAGACAAAAAATTCTTATACCTTCATTTTGCTGCCAGCCTTCCTTTATTCCATAATTATGTATCAATGAATTTGGATCAATGCGAAAAAAAAAATGAAGTCCCTTTTAAAAAAATTAAAAAAAATATATATTTTATATAATTTAATCATTGTATAAAAATTCAATTAACTTTCAAACTTAAATCTAAACTTTTACTTGAAAAATGTTAATCTTTTAACTTTTTTTTAAGCAAAATCATCAATTAAATCATTATAATCCTTATATCATTCTCAATTGCTATTAATGCTAATCCATATATAATTCATTTCCATCCACATTACATTCTTTTGTCTCTAAGTATAGTTTCTAAATTGTTACAATAAGATTTTAGATTAGTTATCTAACGGAATCAATTTCTCAAAAGTAAACAGGACACTAAATTTTTTCTTTCGTATTTTTGATATTATTCAAATTTCATAGTCAACGACCCAATTACTTGTTCAACATGTGAAAGGAAAAATTAATCCTAAATGATTCTTGATTGCGAAGATATATCAATCGAATTCTCATCAAAATATTTTTCTTTGAATTTCACGCTTTTCCGCAAATACTTGATCAACATTCAATAATTCAATTCAATGACAATCTATTTTGTAGCATCCATGACTTAAAAAAAACCAATTTATCTATACTTTTTTTTAAAAAAATGAAATCAATTCTTTTATCTTTTCCAATAGAAGCATCAATAATAAGCATATTCTTTGACCGCAAGTGTTTGCTAACAAAATTAATAACATATAAAATTTCAAACCAAATCACTAATACAAATAAGAACTACTCAAAATCACCCAACACATTTTCTTTAAGCACTTTGCTCCACTTCTAATTTTAGAATCATTATCACTTTCTATTATTTAAACTAGAGCTTCATGAATTTCTAAATTTCTAATATCTTATAGTGTTTAACATTATTGACACCACATACTCTTCCCAACGAGTGGTTGATAATGATTTAAAGGTTAAGCATTTTATAATATATTTCAAAACATGTCATGTCTTAATAAAATTTGTAAATATGGTATAAATTCGTTATATGACACAAAAAAATCTCTAACTATACCACAAGTATCGGTCATAGTGTTTAATGTTATGACTACCATCAAGAGTATAAGAAGCTCAAGATATTTTTTACCAAAATATTTTTTATAATATTTAAATATATAATAAAATATAATATAAAGAATTAAAAAAATTAAGAATATGTGCGATTGTACATGCCCAATGGAACGGCTCTACTTATCATATCAAATGATAGATACTATTACTAACAAAATTTGTAACTTTCTGTTTTTTTTAATAAGCAGATATATATTGAAAAGGGAGCACACTGGGTGCTCAACCAGAAACAGACAAAGGACTCAACCATTACAAAGCAAAGGGGACATTGAGACAAGACAACTCAAGGGGTCTACACACCAAGAGAAATTTACATGTGCATTCATCCATCTCCATGTCCTAACTTGGATTAAGTCCAAAGTGTGTATATATGAAGCTAAAAGGCTTTGAATTAAAAAAATACATCATTTCTTAATAACCACAAGGACCACACCGTCCCCATCCAGATCAGTCTCCAAGCCTTACTAATCTTGCGAGTCCTAATCAAACTTGCATGTTGAGAAAAATGGTCCCTGCATGTATCAGGCAAAACAAAGGGAGTCCCGGCCCAACCCAGCCATAGACACCATTCCAGATTGGCAAAAATGTATTGAAGAAAGAGGTGATCAACAGTTTCAAGGTGCTGGTTACAAAAACAACATAAAAGGCGATCACTGACAGGTAGAATGCCCCTAAGGGATAACTGATGAGGCTTCTTTGGTAGGCAACTTACCAAGGAGGACTTTCCACACAAAACCAGAAACTCAAACAGATAAAATTTGTAACCTTCTACATTAATCATCAAACAGATAATACATATAGATAAAAAGTTGTAACTACCCTTATTATGTTATTCCGTCTACTCTGTCCATAAATTTATAGACAATTGCATGGTTTAGAATTAATGATCTCAACTATATTCAGATCTTGATTTAAAATATTGGCTTAATTGCACTTTTGATTTTTCAATTTTGTCAATTTGGCGAATTTAGTCTCTCTATCTTTAATTTGGCAAAATTAGTCCTTCAATTACCAAATTTGTGACGATATCAGTCATTCCATGTCTAACAGAGGGACATGTGTAAGCAATCGTCACAAATTGATAATTGAAAGACTAAATTTGTCAAATTAAAAGTTGGAGACTAAATTCGCCAAATTAACAAAGTTGAGGACCAAAAGTGCAATTAAGCCTAAAATATTTTAAGAGAATCTACATAAAAACATTTCAAATTATTAATGGTCTGGATAGAATTGGGACCAATGATCCTGAACCATGTAATAATAAAACAACAATATTCTTTTTTTTTTTCAATTATGTTTCTGTGTGATGACAGAAGATTAATCTCTTTTAATACGTTGAAATTACTAAAATAAATTTTGTCTATAATAACAATTTTTTTTGGTCAAATGAGCTTAGGATCAATAAAATGCAATAACTACTTACAATAGTATTTGTCAAATGAGCTTAGGATCATATAAAGGCAATAATAACTTCAAGTGTAAATACTGGTAGGGTTCACAAAAAATTGCAAATAAAAGTTCATGTCCTTGACGAAACTCAGAAAGACTTTTTACTGATTATGTCACCTTTTTTTGGAGAATTACAAGAGGATTTTTAACTACATAATATGCATATTATACCATTCTCAGTTTGGAGAATGTATTCGCAAATTATTATGCTGGCTTATATCTTTGTTGTAAAACTCAGGTTTATTTGTATTAATGCATGACATAATCAATTCAGTAGTAGGATCCTAATGCAGTAGTTAGTTGTTAATTGTTAGAAGCAAGCTATCAGATGACACAAAATATAACTTTAACAAGTTCACAATTTATTCACCCATGCATAATAGATACTAACTCAAATAGTTTCATACAGAGGACTTTTGTAATTGTCCACAGTTTTATGTTACTTTATGGGCCAAGTATATTAATTATTTGAAGAAATGCATGAAGAAGATCCATTAACCATAGTCATATCCTCAATTTTCCCATCCCAGCATGAAGCAATCAAGCAGAGGATATCTTCTTGACCCTTGCCAAGTAGTTGTCTGTTGGCCTTGTATGTGGCAAGTACCTTATGGGACAATTTGGGTTCGTCGGTTCAATTCTGTGTCAGCAAGACATAACATTAACATTTGTTAGTACAAGCTAAGGTTTGTTTGTTTGTTAGAATGCTTAGTAAAATGGTGCTTCTTTGTTTTTTCTTCATTGTATGTCTGAATAATATATAAAAGTATACTTGCACTTTAAGCAAATGGTTTAATATTTAACATCATTTAACAGTTTCATGAAATTTAGTAGCATTATCAAACAAAACTGATTCAGCATACTTGGGACTTAATTAGGTTCAATCATATATATGTAATAATGTGGTGTATGTGGAATTTTTTTTTAAAAAAAAAAAGATGTGGGCGGATTAAAGAGGGAGAAAATGTTTACTGACTTGTAATTCAGAACGAAATGATGAAGGAAAACTGAGATTTCCAGCTTGGCAAGATCATTCCCAGGGCACAATCTAGTTCCTGCTCCAAATGGAAGGAATTCTCCAGCCTTGTGTGGTATCTATGAATGAGCATAAATCATGTTACCAAATTATATCATATAGCTCATGTGTAATAAGTTCACAATGCATGGAATCATCTGTTTGTTCAATTCAAATGTGCCAATAATAAATCTCACTTACGTTCCATCTATAGGGATTGAATTCTCTTGGAACAGGATATATTTCAGGATTGAGGTGAACCGTCCTAAACCAGGTCATAACTTTCCAACCTTTTGGAATAAGGTAACCTGTCCAAGAAAACGTAGTTAGTATTTATAAAACATTATAACCTCCTGTAATATCGCATATAGGATCCATCATTATACACATAACACTAACCATTAATATAGACATCAGATTTTGCCTCCCTGAAGACCATCAGTGAGAAAGTAACCAAACGCAGTGTTTCATCAATCACCTATTTCAAAGTAGCAAATCAGAAAAAATATATTCACAAAATCATCAAATATTGGTTTACAGTAACCTGAAATCAACAATAGTCAATGCCTACCTTGGAAAGAAAATCCATCTTCCGAACTTCCTCCAGTATCAATCCATTCTGTGTAGGAGGCCTTCTCCTTAATATTTCTTCTTGTTCTTCCTGTTAAAGGAATAAACAATGTTAGTTTGAAAGCAGAAATTAGAATTTTGGGGTTAAAGGATGGTTTATAAATGCCCTTGTTTGGTGGCCATTAGCAATTGTAAATTTAGAAGACTAAAGAATATTATTAAGGAACTTGATCATCAATACCTTAGCCTTTTGAAGATATTCTGGATGCTTTTGCAGGTAATAGGTTGCCCACATGGTAATATGTCCCGAAGATTCATGACCTGCATTCAAGTACATCAACATGATATCTATGATATCATCATCACCTAATTTTCTTCCATTTTCATCTTCAACATCAATCAGAGCATCCATCATATCTTTGTGTTTTTTGTTGGGTGCTTTTCCCTCCCTCTCGGCTCTTCGTTGATCCACGACTTTTTGAAATATAGCCAATAGATTTTTCCTTGCCTAAAATAAAATGCTTAACTCATAAGGTATCACAAAAACTAAAAACCATTTGGTCACAATCAAATAAATGAAGGATAAATAAGACTATCAAAACACATCTCCTCATCTTAATGACAAGAAGCTTTACTCTTCAACTCTCAAAATTTTTGTAGCCATTGTTGTGAAAAAAAAAAAAAATACTACTAAGCATTTCGTTCAAATATTGTGGTAGTTAAGTACTAATAATGATCAAAAGAGTGAGATGATGATTGAAAGTTACCTTGAGTGCTTTATGGAAAGCGAAACCAGGGATATTGACTCGCATGGCTCGAACTCCATGATTAAGTGCTGTGTATTCTTTTTCCAAAGCCTCCATGATAGGATCACATTCTGCACCAAGGAAAATATGCATAATGATTTTGAAAGTAAGCCTCCTCATGTGGGTTAAGAACTCAAATTCTCCCAGCTTGGACCATTTCTCCAATGAGATTTTCACATTTTCTTCAATGAATGTGATGTACACGGATAATGCTTCATAGCCATTGATTGAAGCAGATGTCAAACGCCTAAGGCGCCTGTGTTCTTCATAAGGCATTAAAATGAATGATTTCTCTCCCATGAGCTCAACTGTAGAACGAGGCCAACCAAGTGTGAATTTTTCATCATCTGTTAAAACTTTCTTGCATCCTTCAGGTGTTGTCACAATTACACTAGGATTTCCAAACATCAAAGCCTTATATATGCCTGTGTTTCCATACCTGCATCAATTATGGAATGATCATCAGTAAAACTTCACAATTTTTTAACATAATTCCAAGCATCAAGATCTTATACTAATGTTCCATTGTTCACTTCTTTTTATTGTTTCAATATCCCTTTTGTATGCATTATCAAGGGTTTATTGATATCTCTCGTTTAATATTTGACAGGTGAACTTTGAAGGGCGAATGTATGTGAATAGTTTAAGACATACATATCTTGATGGACCGGCCCTTGTTCACTTAATTTATAAATAAACGAAGTAATGAACTTTGCAACCCAATATAAAAAAAAGTTTTTATTATCTCTTTACTTGATAACTTTTTATTTTATTTCAAATCTTATTTTTTAATAATCAGTTTTATTATTGATTGATGTCATTGTTTTAATTGATTATATGTATATATACTATATTTTTAATTGATTTTTTTTTTATTTTCTTTTATGAATTAGGAGCCCCAAATTCTTTTTTCCGCCCTAGGACCCGAAATAGGTTAGGACAGAGCCTGTTTCAAACTAACAACCTTTTAATTGATAAATATGTTTCAAACCAAGAGATTGCTAGTTGAACTTTAAAATAAACTCAGAAGCATTTAAAAGAGGGGGCTACCTGTGTACCTTATACAGTGTTAGGAATACATGTCATCGTATCGGTAGACATATCAGATTTGTTTGAGTATACTTTGAATAAACATCATTCTAAAACCATGTTATATTTGTTTGATAACTTTAGTCTTTTTTTTTCCTCCCTACATTTACATAATAATTTTAAATATAACTTACATAATCAATATCTCTTCCTTATATTATCTCTATAGATTTTGAGATGAACTTCTTATCGAAGACACTTTATCCTACATATTATTTGTTTGTATATTTTTTAGTTATATTTATGTTGTATTGATTTTGAATTAATAATAACGTACTTGTATCTTGATTTTTTAGAAAATGACGTACCACGTATCAGTACATGTACTCGATACCAGTGGTGTATCCGTATCAGTACAACATAGAAAATAAATAACCTTCACAATAGTTTGCAACATAGATAACTATCAATAATACTAAATAAAAAATATATAACCTTTAAAAATAGTACTAAATAAAACAGTTATTTAATATATTTAAAAATCCGAAAAAAAATATTGTTCAAAATTATTGCTAGGATGTTAAGTGAGGTCAATATTGACATGGACTAAAAACGCCGGCATGCATGTTTTGAGACCAAAACTACGACAAACATCAAGCCTCACATGTGTAATTTATATTATTTTTTTTTAATTGTTGAGCGTAATATTGCTAAAATAAAAATTTCATTAATTACAAAATGAATTTTTGCATTGAATATAATTTAAATCCTTAAACGCTACTTAATTCAAAACTGAGAATAGAAAAAAATTCAGAGGAAAAGATTTTTTTATTGAAAAGTTTTTTTTTTTTGTTTTTTATTGAAAAGCTTAGATAAATTAGATTTTGGAAACCCATTAGGTTAAGGCGGGTTGGACAAATTTGAACTCACAATTTCTATTAGCTAAATCAATTTTCATTGACTCTACATGAGCTATTTAGTTTTCTTTTTACTTACCCGGTTTTTCTGATATTACCTAATTATATTCGGATTCGATTCGGGTCGCGTGCCTGATTATAACATATGAATTTCTTAACATGAATCTTTTTTATCTATAAGAAATCAAACTTAAAACATTGCTTAAACGAGACCAAGTCACTTACCACTTGTCTCAATCCATGTTAATACATGATCTATTATGTAATTGATATTTAACCACTTTTTTTTTTTTTTTTTTTTTTGCTTTTTCCTCATTTTCAGATTAAAAATTACCCGAATCCATCATAAAATAAAATAAGTAGTTTATATGTTTAACCCATCAAACAAAAGTGGTTCAATTAGTCACACAGCATTTTCGACTGACCCGTGACTAATTGAGACGAGTAGCGATACATGGTACAATATTCGCAATAATCGCTACAAGAATTTTGCATTATGGAATAAAATTGTAGTTTTCGTATAACAAACATGATATATATTCAAATATTCAATGTTATATGTATTAATCTTTAGATCCAGAGGAATCATGGTAGGAGTTAAGAGTATCCCTGTAGTACAGATTAAAATGATGGTTTTTACTGAATCTTGGTTCTCTCAATTTCGATTTTCTCTCATGTGATCGAGTGGAATATATATATATATATATATATATATATATATATATATATATATATATATATATATATATAAAACACGAAAGTTATTTAAAGATTTCATACAGTTCGATTGAGCCACTAAAAACAAAATTTATGTGTCTATACTCACTTTACCAAAAATTCAATTGAGAGAACTATCAAAGAAGAAAATTGAGTGAAACATAAAAAGTGTACCTGGCAACATAGGAATTCAAGAAGGAATCAGGGTTAGTGGACTTGAAAGCTTTAAGGAAGGGCCACGTGTTGCCGATCAAGGGCCAGCCCAAGTCACCAGGGGGAAGAGAGTGCTGCTTTGCACCCAATTTGGATTCATACACCAACCAATTCACATTCTTGAGAATGTATCTTAGGACCAAAAGAGTGGCAGCAATGCCCACAAACACACTCCATGAACCTACTTCTATTGCCATCACTTCAACTTCAAGCAATTTAGGTCTCCAATTTAGACCACAATGACTCAAACAACGAGATTTAGAGTGTGTTTGGTATGACAAGCTTATAGCTTATCTAGTAGCTTTTAGCTTATTGACTTGGTCAATAAGCTACTAGAGCTGTTTGGTGAACAAAAAATAAAAGAAGCTTATAGCTTTCAAAAAGGAAGCTTATAACTTTTGAAAGCTAGCTTTTAGAAAGCTACATCAGGTAGCTTTGAGAAAAAAAATAAGAACTTTCAATAAATCATATCCCAATTTTACCCTTTTTTTATTAAATTATATTATTTTTTATTCTGACCCAAATTAATATTACCCGCCAAATTTTTTACTCTTTTCCCTCATAAACCCAAAAACCTAGAATCATTCTATATATTCAACATTTGTACACACCACCCAATACCACACCAAAATCACTCATAAAGAAATCTTATATTTAACTATTGATTCAAGAGACATAAAGGTATGTGATATTTATTTCAACATTGATCATCAAATTTCTTTTTCACTTTTTTCCTCAATTTTTTTATATTAGATTGTGTTTATATTAGATTTTTTTATGGTGATGTTTATAATTTGCTTGGAATATTTTTGTTTTAATATAAAGTGCAGTAGTACTTAACAATAATTATTATGAAGGTTATAATTTTTTTTTATCATTTATATCTATATGAATGAAGTATATGCTTTTTTTTATAAGCTACTAATGTAGTATTATCGTCATAAAAACATGAATGTCAATGCTAATTATTATTCAACATATACCCTTCAACATGTTATGTACTTTTCAGTCATTTAACAAGTTTAAATTAGTTGCACAGCTATAAGCTAGGTTCACAGCTATCAGCTATAAGCTCACAGCTATCAGCTACAAGCTCACAGCTATAAGTTAGTTTTGCCAAACAAAGCCTTAGTTCTCCTCAACTTGGACATGTAATTTAGTCTCTTTGTATTTTATGGGCGAAATTTTCTGCGGGAAAGGAAAGGAGCCCAAAAAAAAAAGATCGGAATAGACAAAGGAAAATATTTTTTGGTAGAAAAAGTAATTTCATTTTGATTTTTGATTTTTGAATATATAAGAGACAAAAATGGATTATGAATTAAGTGGTTGTTGATTTAAGTGTTATATTAATGATTTTTTTTCTTTTTTTAAGGGGAGAACGGAGGTAGCACAGTTTTCGTGATGAGTGTTGGATTTTGAATTTATGAAATTAGAATGAATTTCATTTTAAGTGTGAAAATTTCAAAATATCTTTTACTTATTTATTTTTGACTTAGTTGTGTCAGAAAAAATTTATCAACACATACACCTTATTCAAACAAACCAGCATCTAAGGTAAGTATATTTTCTCGACTGGACCTGTCAAAAATTCTAACTAAACATTTTTTCTTTTAGGATAAGTTTTTTAGTGAATGAGACACTTTTGAAGAATTTCATTCTTTGATTTCTTTCCTTTTTTTTTTTTTTTGGGATTATGCTGTGATAAGTCTTTATACATGTTACTTGTGCCGATATACTGAGTGATTTGGAAAAGAGAGATTTTTAAATTTTGAGTCTTTGCCTGCCTTCTTTTTTTTATATATAGAAAAAAAATCTTCTTTTTTTTTTTGTAGAGGAGGGATTTTTCATGTCTCGCATTTTTATCAATTCAGCTGATAAAAACCTTTGTCTACCTTCTTAATTCCTTTGTTGATATGCTTGATGAATATTTTTTATTCTTAAGGGAAAAGCTATGTTGGAAAAGACTATATGTGCCATGTCTAGTGTGTTCATTGAAGCCTTGGGTTCAACTTTCACCGAAGACATCCTATGGCTAAGAAAAGACGGGTATTCAACGTCATTGTGTGATAAGTATCTTAATAAAAGTGAAGAGCCAAATGTTGCAGCAGAAATTGAATGATCGGAGGTGAGAGGAAACAACCGTGATTATTGTTTTAATTTCTCTGGTTTTGGAATTTTTTTCCTGCTAAATCTTTGTGTTGTGGTTGTTTTGGTTCCGTATTTTATTTCTCTATTTCTAACAAGGTTCAAGGGATAACATATTTTTTCCAATAATTGGTATGACCTGAGAACAGAGAAGTCAGACCACCCCACCGCATAAATCATAACCTTAAGGCAATGATTCTATTAGTCTTGCTACTGATAAATTTTCTCACTCATCCCACCTTATCCACTTCCAAGTACATTGTTCCATAGCAGTACATTATTCTAAGTGAAGCACTACTAGTATACAAGTGTCTTTATGTCTTTATTTACTTCATCTTGAATTAAAAATAAAAATAATATTGTAAAGATGCATCTACTGAATTGAAACAAAGAGATGCATATGCTGAATTGAAACGAAGAGATGCACTTGCTAAATTGAAACCAAGAGATGCACTTATTCAGGGGAAGTACTGTCCTACTAACCAAGTGAAGCACTATCATTATACTGTTCTGTACCAGTACACTGTTCCAAGTGAAGGAACAAGTGAAGCACTACCATTATATTATTTTGTTCAAGTGCAATGTTCTGATTGAACCAAGGGTTGTCTTATCTCTAAAATATATAGTAGAGTTTGATTAATTACATTTATTAATCCAAGTTCTACTATTTCAACAGAAAATGCTGACCCACATGATCTAACCATGGAACATCAACCACACATCCTGTTCTTATGAAATTTATGAATACAATATGAATATTTGCTCACAAGTGTTTTTCTGAGATTATAATCTTGAATAATTAATTTAAAATTATGCTTTCAAGTATTATCTTTGACCAAAAATATGTGTATACAATATGGTAATAATTTATTTAAACTAGGACATGTAGAAGATGAAAGAATTTGCCAATTGGATATTGGAGGTCGGTAACGGTACTGCTGGAGGAGGTGATAATAATGATGGAGAGGCAGATATAGAAATTTCAGTGATGCACTACCAGTACACTGTTACTGTTTTGTTCCAATGCACTATTCCAAGTGAACCAAGGGTTGTCTATCTCTAAAATATATAATAGAGTTTGATTGATTACGTTTATTATTCCAAGTTCCACTATTTTGTTTAATTGGTGTAACATTTTAACTTTGTGCAATGATATTATTCAATATTTACTTTCTCATGTTGACAGAAAAATTCGTTAAATTATTCGATATTATTCAATAATACATATGAACTGGTGGAGAAGATAAACATTAGAGCATGACTATGGTTAAAAGGAAAGACTAATATGTCGTGTATGTCCCTTTTTGAATGACAATTAAATAAATGCAATTCAAAGCATGTTATCTTATTGCCTTTAGATTGGTCATAGTGTATGTGGGGTTGACTGGTTTGTTGGGTAAGTGTTATCTTACATGTAAAATTCATGTAGATGCACAATTGTTATATGTGTATGTGCATGTGCAACTGTGCATCCTCTGTCATGTACTTGGGGTTTTATTTTTGTTTGGGTTGAGCTTTGCATTATGCACTCTCTTTGTGAGAGGTATTTTACTTATTCACTTTTTGGATTGAATTTTTTTAATCTTATAAAAAAAATCTTGAATAATATTAAA
The DNA here is from genome assembly GCA_037953625.1 of Crotalaria pallida. NCBI lineage: Eukaryota > Viridiplantae > Streptophyta > Magnoliopsida > Fabales > Fabaceae > Crotalaria > Crotalaria pallida. The sequence continues at coordinate 86,850,321 of CM075656.1, forward strand.
ATTAAAAAAAACAAAATATATATTTTCAAGTCCAATCCTTGCAAAAATCTAAATTCAAAGATATTGATGATATCAATTACTTCTTTTTAAATAAAGTCTACCTAAACTATCATGAATTTAATTTTATATTTTTTTAATACTAAATTAAATGTATTTAATTTTTTTGAACTATTTGATTTTAAATAATAAATACAATGATATATATATATATATATATATATATATCGGGCATTTAACCAATCATAGTATTACAAGAATATTATTACTAAATAATAATATAATTAAAAATATTCGTACAACTCATGCAATGCACGGGTTAAAAACTAGTTAGATATAATTATAATCAATAATAATGAATCTGTTTGAAAAACGGTTTTCATATGATTTTTTTTCCCTTTTTCGCTGTTTTTTTAGAGGAATAATATGTAGCTCATTCCATAACATAGAATAGTACCAGTAGATACAACATTACAGCAACAAAGCACATATTTTCCATATAATAAAGATCGCTAAGAAAGACTGGATACTCAGCAATAATACCAAACTCTCTTTGGACATGAATCATCATCAACATCTAGCTTCGAAATCTAACAAGAGATTCAACAACCTTTGTTTCCAAGATAATTATCTCATCAATGCCGGAAGTGAGCACATTTCGGCGACAAAGAATCTCAAATATGTGGAGAAAACAGAAATTTGGAAGGGAAGATCTTTCCCGAATATCAGTCTTCTAGTTATTTGAGAAAATAAGAAGGTATCTGGACAAACACTATACAGATGTCTTCCCACACGCAAAATAAAAACCTAGATGAAACTAGGAGAAGAAAACCACACAACTTGCACAAAGGCAAAATTATTTAACCTAGATATAACTGGCTGGAAAAGAAAAACCCGCACACCTTCTAAAGGAAGGGGAGGAAGGATAAATTCCCCCTCCTTTTTACCGCTATCACACTTAGAAAAAAGAAAAAAACAAAGAAAGAAGTAAAAGGGTAGAAGAGTCTCCTCTGTTATTTCCCCGTTGGTAAAAGTTATAGTAACTGCCTCTCTTTTCTCTCTCTCCTTTTTCGTTGTTAAAAGTTCGCTTTACACAGTAAATTATTGTAAAATATAAAATTTGATGAGGAGGTATGTAGAGGAGGGTATTTTGGGATGACCGTTTGCTGGTAAAAATTATCAAGATAAATAGATAATAACATTTAACATTTCCTGAATTAAGATGTTGATGATAAACTAGATGTAATTATCAAAACTACCATCCATTTGATTTCATATAAGTTTGATACATAAGGCATTTGAAATCTTTCATAACTTTATTTTTAAATATGACCCTTGGTATTATTTAAAGGGGAGATACATGAAGAAGAGCCATACATATATGCCCTTTTATTCCATCTCAGGATGCAGCAATCAAGCAGAGGAAATTCTCTTGATCCTTGCCAAGCATTTGTCCATGGGCCTTGGGTGCGGTAAGTAACTTATAGGACAATTTGGATTCTTCTGTTCAAGCCTGTGGCAGTAAAACATAATGATGTTAATTCAATTCTTGTTTGCTAGACTGTTGAAAAAGGTAACATGCCTTTTGTTTTTCATCACCGAAATTATATAAAAGTCTAATTTAATTTTAGCAATCTCTTATGCATTAGATATTGTTTCATGAAATTAAGTAGCATTTTGAAATAAAATTTATTCGATGTAAAATAGTAGATCAGTGGACGTTGGCATAGATGACATTGGTCTGTGTTCATTTAAGTAAGTGATTGAAACTTCAATTTCCGACTCTTGAATATGTAAAAAACGTCACCTTGGAAAATCGTTCATTTTGTGCAAACAATATTCTAAAAGATTAGTCATTATGCTCGCATTAGAAGACGGAAACATAGACGAGAAAAATAGTAAAAAGATTAATAGTAGTAGACTTGCCTTCAATCAGATATATGATGTAGTGTTGTGGAATATAAAAGATGTGAGTGGCTTAAAGAGGGGGAAAATGATAACTCACTTGTAATTCAGGACAAAATGGTGAAGGAAAATCGAGATTTCAATCTTTGCGAGATCTTGTCCAGGGCACAATCTAGATCCTGCTGAAAATGGAAGGAATTCACCAAGCTTGCGTGGTATCTATGAATGAGAATAACCAAATTAACAGGTTAGATCATATAGCATATATTAGACCACATGATGAATTCACCTATTTGCTTAATTCAAATGTGTTAAAACTAAATCTATATATGCGACTTACATTCCATCGATAAGGATTGAACTCTCTTGGATTAGGATATATTTCATTATCAAAGTGAACAGTTCGGTACCAAGCCATAACTTTCCAACCTTTTGGAATGAGGTAACCTATAAAATCAAATGAGTAATTATTTAGTGATATGGTAAAACATTACACCTTTTGTTTCATCTTTGCCATCTCACAGCATAGCAGGCCATAATGCATCATTATGCACATAATAGAATCATGACTAACCATTAATACGGACATCAGATTTTGTCTGGCGAAAGACCATAGGTGCAAAAGAAACCAAACGGTTTGTTTCATCAATCACCTAAGCAATGTACAAAAATCAGAATAGATACAATTAATCACAAGATTATAAAACAATACGAGTTTATAGTAATCTGAAATTAATAATAGTTACATGGTCTATTTAATTTATACCTTAGAAAGAAATTCCATCTTCCGAACATCCTCAAGTACCAATCCTTTCTGTGTTGCAGGCCTTCTCCTTAATATTTCTTCTTGTTCTTCCTGTTCCAATAATAATAAACAATATTTGGAAGTACAAGTTAATGTTTTGAGGCTAAATGGTAAGACATGAAGACATATCTAAAGTGGAGTTATAAATGCACATGTTTGTTGTCCATTAGCACATTGTAAATTTTGATTGATTAATGATAGCTAATCACACTTTTTAGCTGATACCTTAGCCTTTTGGAGATATTCTGGATGCTTTTGCAAGTAAATAGTTGCCCACATGGAAATATGGGCTGAAGATTCATGCCCTGCATTCATATACATCAACATGATATCTATAATGTCCTCATCTCCCAATTTTCTTCCATTTTCATCTTCAACATCAATCAGAGCATCCATCATGTCTCCCTGTTTTTCTTTGGGTGTTTTTTCCCTCCTTTCGGCTCTTCGTTGATCCACAACTTTTTGAAATATTTTCAAGAGATTTTTCCTTGCCTAAAATATGAAGCTTATATCATAAAGTATTGCAATAATAAACTAAATATCATTTCGATTCAATCAAACAAATGATGGATAAGATTAACAATACACATCTACTCATGTTAATGAATGAGATTTAATATTAACCTCCCAAAATTTTTGTAGCTAGCTAGTGCTATGCAAGAAAAAAAAATATTACAATTTGTTCCATTCTTTTTTTATAAGACAAAACAATTAGTTCCATTCAAACTTTGAGGTAGATAAGTGCTAATAAACTTTCTAACTTTTGTTTAGTGTGCACAATTTTTTTAACAAGCAGCTTTATACATATTTAGTGATCAAAAGTTACCTTGAGTGCTTTATGGAAAGCGAAACCAGGAATATTAATTGCCATGGCTCTAAGTCCATGATTAAGTATCGAGTATTCTTTTTCCAAACCCGCGGCGATAGTATCGCTTTCTGCACCAAAGAAAATGTGCATGATGAATTTGAAAGTAAGCTTCCTCATCTCGGTTACGAACTCGATTTCTCCCATCTTGGTCATTTTCTCCAATGAACTTTTCACAGTTTCTTCGATGAACGCTACATAAACAGACAACGCTTTATCGCCATTGATCGAAGCAGCTGTCAAACGCCTGAGGCGTTTGTGTTCTTCAGGAGTGATAGAAATGAATGATCTGTCTCCCATAAGTTCTTTGGTAGACCTAGGCCAACCAGTTTCGAATTTATCATCATCTGTTAAAACTTTCTTGTTTCCTTCAGGTGTTGTCACAATTACACTTGGTTTTCCAAACATTAACACCTTATATATGCCAGTCTTTCCATACCTGCAATTTCATTGAATTAAAACGTTCATCTTTCATGAAACCTCGCAAGTCACAACGTTTTAACATAATTTCAAACGATTGTGCTGTTTGATTTGCCAATGTGTGACAATTGTTTGCATACTAAATATAATAAAGTTGTAAGTTGATAAAGTTGCAAGAAATAAAGTGCAAGCACCTGAGAAAAAACTTATTATATTATATATTTATAATCAGTATTTTTTTTCTTTTATAGTCAAAGTTTTTTATTAGGAGAAGAAAGGAGAAAATTGTGTGGTTGACAAAGATTAGATTCAAGTGATCATACTTTATGTCTTCAGTTTTCCCAACTAAGATATCTATCAGAATTCAGAAACTTTACTATACAATTAGTGTTATCCAACATATCCCAAAAAACTTAAAGAAAAATTATTAAAATTAGTGTTTCGATGTTAACATGTAATATCTTTAATTTTTTTAACTAACTAAGATGAGTGGTTTACTAAGTGATGACACTAAACATGGAAGTGCTCTCTCCAAACCCACACATCATATCAAAGGAGAAAACATAGTCTAGATCTTAAGGGAATGGACAAAATATCAAAAGTAAAATATTTTAAGTAAATCTTAAAATGTTGAATTAAAATTAGTTTAGTAGAAAAATATAACCATTAGATGAAGATTTTTTTTTTTTTTGAAAAAATGAGTGAAAAAAAAGGAGAGAATCACAAATGAGAATACAAACATGTGTGGTGAAGGAATTAAGGAGGGTTGTATTAAGTGAAAGGACTAAATACTCCTTTCGTTCCATGAGAATGGTAAAAACGGACAAAAAGTTTTGTTCCAAACTAAAGTTAAAGTAATTTATGAAAAACCTAGAAATTGCAAACTTTGAATTGTGATTGGTTGATCAATACAAAATGCATTAAATTAGTTGTTTAATAATTAGTTGATGGTTAAACAAACCATTAAATGCATATTTCCTTAATTTTTTGACTTATGCAATTTTTTATCATTCTTATAAAATGGAGGAGTATGTTTTAGGCCTTTGAAAATAAAATTTGGTTTTACTCTCTATAATATATATTTATTTTTTGGTTTTGATCATTATATTATTACAAAATTTTACTTTTCATCTTTAATGATGATGTAGTTAACATGAACGTGTGACAACTGACAAATATTATATTAATAGACTAATGTAACAAATTGTAACGTTGATGCATCATCAATAGAGATAAAAAACCAAAATATCAACAAAGCAAGAACTAAAGCTAAATAAAAAAAATGATGAAACTGAAATCAAAATGTTCAAATTTTCTTAGGGACTAAAATATATTTAAGGAAATGTGAAATATCGAGTTATGTAAAAGGGATTTAGTTTTTTACCCCTATTAATTGGTGAACCCCAAATATTAATTTTTTCCTAAAATATTCTCGTGTATTTTTTTTTTTTTTTACTTTTTGTTCGTTGGAGAGTGGTTAATGTATGATTTTTAAAATTAATCATACGTTGATTCGTCGAAGTACTATTATTTTTGCTCAATACGTTGGGGATCGGTATATATGTAACCTTAAGGCGAAATCCAGTATATAAAAAAACTAATTTTTACACATGGTACTAATTCCGTTTAAGAATTTTTTATCTTTCACGGGTCGTCAAGGGAAGAGACGGTATGGAAAGGCATTGTTCTCCGCCGGTCAAGCGTGGAATGTATTCCCAAAATAAAGAATAGAGCAAAGGGTTTGATCATGAATTCTATCCAATCCAGATTTCTTAGTTTTTCATCAAGGCATGAGGATGAAATTGGATTTTGGAGGTGGAGAAACGTGGTTGGTGGAAGGGGTAAAAGTGGATCAATATGGGAAATATTAATGGATAAGGTGGGAGCCAATGGGAGTGAGACATGGATGAGGGAGTTATAAGATTGGTTGTTTATTTGTACAATCATTTTATTTTTCCTATTTGACCAGTACCACAGGTGTCCCAAAGAATATCTTTAATATCAAGGAATCCTTGAGACTAATCATGCACGAGATTGTGTTCTTATGCCTCTCCCAGCGGGGTGTGTTAACCGGGAATCGAACCTGAGACTTCCTAGTCTTTGACCATATTCCCAAGTTCTCAAGTTGGCAGAATTGCACCACTTAAGTCACCCTCGTTGGTTGTACAATGATGTTTTTGTAGGTTACTTGTGTTGAAATAAAATTATTTCGCTTAATTGTTGTATGTTACGGGTCACTATATGTGAAAAAAAAATTATGTGTTGATCCAAAGCGTATTAAAAAAAATATTAATACTCCAAGAAATCAATATATGTTAAAATTTTAAACTCGATATCGCACGTCAACCACTTGAACGTAAAAATCGTAAAAATTATACATAATTAAAGTATTTTGAGAAAAAATACTTAGGGTTTGGCTGCAGGGACACTTAGGATTTTCCCCTCTCCCAGATCATGGGTTCTAGTCCCAAACCTCCCATGTAAACCAAAAAAAAAGTATTTTGAGAAAAAAAATTATGTTTGGAGTTAATTATTAATGTGCATGTTTGTTTAAGATGAATTGAAAGATCATGCTTTTAGTTTTTTTTTTCATAAAATAATCATAAGTTAGTGTGTTTATTTGCAATACAAATTACTCTTATATTATATTTTTGAAAAATTAATCAAAATCTATAAACTCCCTCATAACAGTTGGAGATTATTTTTTGAAAGATTATTTTTTTAGACCTATGTAATTTTCCTATTCTACCTTTATCACTCAAACACATTAACTACTCACTCATTACATCATACCTTTTCCTTGTAATTTACTCATTAAAAATAATCTTTTTTGCACTATCCAAACAAAAACAGATTAACTTAAATTTATTTTCAACTAAGATACCTAAACATAAACCGATTATAATTTTAACGGGTTATTATCACATAAAAAATATTCATAGTCTCATTTTGCCAATTATACCAAACGCACTAAATGGGAAGTAAAAAAAACTAGATTCCATATAAAAAGATGGTGTATCAACGTGGGGTTGGTCAAGTGGTAGCTCACTTGGTCCCTTAACCAATTGGTCTCGAGTTCGAGCCTTGGGTATAGAACAATCCCCGCTGTGAGACCACAATCGCTTAGTGCGAGCTCAGTTGGGTCAGACCGTATATGAGTCGGATTCTGGGTAAACCAAATTCGGGTACCGGTTGGTATACACAAAATATATATATATATATATATATATATATATATATATATATAAATTAAAGATGGTGACGTTTACCTGGTGACAAGGGAATCCGTGAAGGAATCAGGGTTAGTAGACTTGAAAGCTTTGAGAAAGGACCACATGTTGCCGATCAAAGGCCAGCCCAAGTCACCTGGAGGAAGAGAGTACTGCTTTGCACCCAATTTACACTCATAAAGCCACCAATTCACATTATTGAGAATGTATCTTAGAAGCAAAAGTGAGCTAGCAATGCCCACAAACACACCCCATGACCCCAACTCTATCGCCATCACTTGAACTTCACAATGACTCAAACACCTCAATTTATATGAACTTGAGTCTCTAGCTTTCTCTGCATTTATAGGTAAATTTTGATGTTTGGTTGGCCTTTTGTCCCGTTGTAAAAATAAAAAAATAAAAAAAAATCCAAAATATTAGGTAGGTAAAGAAAAGAAAGAGAACAAGCTTAAATAAGTTAATGATTCTTCAAAATATGGTAATTTTTAATTTTGATTCTCATATTTTTTTTGTTTGTCCGGTATTTTCTTTTGCCTTTGGTCCTTACTTATACCAAAAAATGTTAAATTGTAACGTGGATAATGATTCGTCACATAACCTTAGCATCAAATTTAAATTAAATTTTTATTTTTATTTTAAAATTTAAAATAACTAGTTCATAAAAAAAAAATGTTGCGCCATGAGTAGTTGTAAAGATCCAAAAAAAAAAAAAAAGAGATTGAATATTGAATTTAGAGAAGAAAAAATCCACTTTGAGCTAGTTGTTAGCCACATCATAATTTAACTTTTTTTTTTTAACAATAATGATAAGAATCTCACCCAAAATTAGTGCATTTATGATTACTAAAAAAAATTTGAAAATAAAATAAAATATAATTTTTTTAAGAACTATTAACATATTTAAGAATAAAAATAACGAAGAGAATAGAAAAAATATTTTTTTAATGTAAGAGTTGAAAATGAATTAAGAATATAGTTTTGAGTAGTTGTGTGGAGAAAAGAATAGAAAAAATATTTTTTTAATGTAAGAGTTGAAAATGAATTAAGAATATAGTTTTGAGTACTTGTGTGGAGAATGTGATTCATTGTTCATGTATATTCATTCATTCACTCCCTTTTTTTTTATTCTTTTTTTTTAAATGCCTTTTTGTTTATTCATTAATTGTTTTTTTAGCCAAAAAAGTAAAAATTATTAATTATCTTTTGGAAAAAAAATTATTGCCCAAAAGGAAAAATCATAAATCTTTTTTCGAAATAAATATATTTCTTTTTAAAACGTTTTTAGTAATTTCCTTTAATTTGCTAGAACTTTAATATAATTAGGGCATAACTTCCATGGTTGTTTGACAAATCATCAAGTGAAAACACGTCATTGTCACATCAGCTCTATGTGAGTTAAAAGGACTAAATTGAAATAACTCAACTTTGATATTGGATCAAATTGCAAGAATTCAATTTTGACTGATATAAAGCTGATGTGACAATGACATAGATTGATTAGATGATTTGTCAAACAATCATTGGTTCATTAAAAGATTGTTGTGCAACAATCCAAAATTTGATTGCATGATAGAAATATTCTTAACTCTATTGAGGAAAAGAAAAGGAAGTTTGAGCTAATCACTAAAAAAACTTATTTCTTTTATTAAGGTTCATGCATCACACGGGATGTTGTTGGTAAAGACAAAATTAAACCAATTTTAATCATTTTTACAATTTTGAAAGGGTCTTGATTAAAAAAAAAAAAATGCCCCGTATTTGCTGTTGAGTATCAAAATTCGAACTTTTGAATCCGACGACAAAGGGCCTTGTCCAAGGCCACTAAGTTACCAATCCCAACGGGTAAACAATGCCCCATATGATACATGGTCTTTTATGTCATGTCATAATAAATTTTAAAAAAAGTGTTTTTATGGAAAAAAACTAAGTATTTAATAATTCAAGTAATAATAAATTTAGCCTCATTCGGGGTGGTTGTCAGTTTCTGGTTTTTGGTTTCGAAAGTATATTTTCAAAACAAAACCTGTTCGGCAAAATTTGAGCTGAAATGGTTTTTTACTCATTTTCAGAACAATTTCACCTCTGTTTTCAAAACTACAAATAATGGTTTCGTAATTTCAGTTTTGAGTTGCAAACTTATATCACCTTATCATCTTTTGCATCATTCAATCACCACCACCACCATTATCACTCATTCATTCAACCACCACCATCACCACCGTCATCATCACTCCTCTCACTACCATAACCGTTACGGTCACTGCTATCACTATGACAGTCATCCAACTAACACCATTGTAACCGTCTAAATCCCAACTACCACCCTGACCCTTATAGTCACCCCAACCATAACTACATTCTCATCTGCTACCATTGCCCCTCCTTGTACCACCATCATCACTATTCGGACAACCACCACCCAACAACTATCATCACCACTCAGACCAACACCATAATAACCACCCAATCACCATTGCCCTCGCATGACCACCACCACCACCATCGCAACATCACTACCACCTCAACCACCACCACCACCACCACCACCACATCCATGTCCATCGCAACTATCACCTTTTAAGACCATCACCATATCCTCACACCCCCCCCCCCATCCCCCACCATCTCTCCTTCAAACAACACCACAAAAGTTACTACTCAAAACTGCAATCACCATAACAACGACCACCGCCTTCAACTTGTAATAACAACAACCACGCAGAAGTTGTTATTAAATTATTATAGTAGTATACAAGATGATGGTGTATAACATTGTAGAAGCGCTATAAAATTATAAATTAAAAAGTATTTTTAAAAACTGAAAACCAAAAAATTTGAAACCGACATTATAAAACTAGAAACTAGTTTTAGTTTTTTAAAATTTTAAAACTCAAAACTCAAAACCACCCCGAACGGGGCCTTAGTTTTCATATATTTTTTCTTATTTTTAACTTTCTATCCTTAGTTTTAAGACTAAGTTTAAGCAAACTCGATTATTTTGCAGGGATGGTCACCACCTTTTCACAACATGGTTTCAACACGGCCGATAAATAACCAAGGCCTCGTTCGGGGTGGTTGTCAGTTTCTGGTTTTTGGTTTCGAAAGTATATTTTCAAAACAAAACCTGTTCGGCAAAATTTGAGCTGAAATGGTTTTTTACTCATTTTCAGAACAATTTCACCTCTGTTTTCAAAACTACAAATAATGGTTTCGTAATTTCAGTTTTGAGTTGCAAACTTATATCACCTTATCATCTTTTGCATCATTCAATCACCACCACCACCATTATCACTCATTCATTCAACCACCACCATCACCACCGTCATCATCACTCCTCCCACTACCATAACCGTTACGGTCACTGCTACCACTATGACAGTCATCCAACTAACACCATTGTAACCGTCTAAACCCCAACTACCACCCTGACCTTATAGTCACCCCAACCATAACTACATTCTCATCTGCTACCATTGCCCCTCCTTGTACCACCATCATCACTATTCGGACAACCACCACCCAACAACTATCATCACCACTCAGACCACCACCATAATAACCACCCAATCACCATTGCCCTCGCATGACCACCACCACCACCATCGCAACATCACTACCACCTCAACCACCACCACCACCACATCCATGTCCATCGCAACTATCACCTTTTAAGACCATCACCATATCCTCACACCCCCCCCCCCATCCCCCACCATCTCTCCTTCAAACAACACCACAAAAGTTACTACTCAAAACTGCAATCACTATAACAACGACCACCGCCTTCAACTAGTAATAACAACAACCACGCAGAAGTTGTTATTAAATTATTATAGTAGTATACAAGATGATGGTGTATAACATTGTAGAAGCGCTATAAAATTATAAATTAGAAATTATTTTTAAAAACTGAAAACCAAAAAATTTGAAACCGACATTATAAAACTAGAAACTAGTTTTAGTTTTTTAAAATTTTAAAACTCAAAACTTAAAACCACCCCGAAAAATTAAGATTTTAAAATATGATGTTAAGTGTTCAATTCCTTTTTAGCACGAATATTAAAATATAATTTATTGATTAAACATAAAAATTAATTAAGATTTTAAAATATGATGTTAAGTGTTCAATTCCTTTTTAGCACGAATATTAAAATATAATTTATTGATTAATAAAAATTTATTTTGATAACTTTTGCATCTTGAAAGAGTTTAATTGTGTGGTACGGTAGGAAAAAACTTGACAAGCACGAAAAGAACAACTGAAAAAAAAAATAAGTTTATATTACATTAAATTTGAGGGTTGAGATTAAGTAGACCGTAATAATAATTATTAGCGGTACTGTGGCACAATCATTGATTTAAAACACTTAGTACAATATCTATTTAAGTTTTATTAGTGTTTATGAGGAGGAGGGTAATTAAATTTTGTACACTACACTTTAACGGCCTTAGAATTTGATATAGGGAGGATAATAATCCTGGATAGAGGATAATAATACTGGGAAGATAGTGATTGGGATCTCAGATAACATCTTGGTTGAGAATTGACAATGAAAATTGCAGTTTTGCTTTCAGTTTCACAAATTTCTCGTTAGCTAGATTTTGCGAGGAAAAAGAAAATTGAAATGATGAGTTTGCTTAATCTTAGCCGTGTTGAAACCATGTTGTGGAAACCCCCCCAAAATAAATATACTACCTTTGCATTTCATAGGGGGAAAATTACTTTCCTAATATATACTAATGAGTTTAAATTTCGATGAATATCTGCTAAGTTTTTGCCCTTTTTTTTTTTTCTAGTTCCACATATTCCTAATATCAAGAGAATAAGTTAAAAAAAAAAATAAATGAAATAATATCAAGAGAATAATTATGCTACAAAGAAGTGTATATGGGATGAAGAGGTGCGTACCATGGGGGTGCAGTGGTTGATGGGTGATTAGTCGAGAGAGAAGGGATAAGAATTAAGAAATTAAATAAGAACAAACTACTTAATTATTGGGAGATGAAATTAAAGGTGCATGCAGGTTTTTTATCTTATTTTATTTTATTTCATGGAATTGCATTGCTGATTGAATGCATAATGTGGCTAAGGAGTTGGGTGATGATGAATCAAATTGTTATGCTCCTACAAGTAAAGAAACAGGGTGCTGAAAGATGGAATCAAATATTTTTGATTAATAAGCAAATTGGAGAAGGGGATAGTAGTAGATTATGATGAAGGGCTTAGAGTGAATGACCAAGTAGTAACCCGCGACGTGTCTTAATGCATGAGAACTAACGTGGCATCAATGAAAGTAACAGGTGAAAAATGTTAACATTGCATGCATGCATTACTACTGTCATTAAGAAGTGACAAGCGTTGGGGTGGTGGGGGGCGTTTTTTGTTCTGTTTTTTCTATCAGGGGCTGTCTTTTTCTTTGACTGTTTTAGTCTTGCATTTCCTCACAGAGAAAGAAGTATGGTCTTGCTAACAGGTGTTTTAGGTATTTGTTAAGATTATTTTAAATGAAAAAATAATCATAAGATAATATTTTTTTTTTCAGAATCTCAAAAAATATATTTCAATTTTTTTTGGGTGTTACTTTGATACCCTTTCAAAATAAAGGGTTTTGGTACTCTCTCATATTTTTTCAATCAAATCGTGACAAGTACAATATACTACCATGTCAATAAAGACAATGAAATTTACAGCGAGATATTTTTGGCACTCAATAAAGACCGAAGATTATATGTTAAGATGTTCTCCACCTTTTATATGTTTTTTGTGCTAAAAAATATGCGCTAAATTTAGACCAGAACATATATTCTTGTATGCTGAAAAATATGTCTCAACTGCAGTCATACAATTTTTTAAGTTGATAAAAACATACAATGAAGTGTTCTTATTGTCATCGTTATCTAGCAAGAAGATTGATAATAGTGACATGATGTTGATGTTGCTAGTCCGAAGATGAATAAAAACTTGATATTAAGGTTCATGATTTGAGAGTGATTGTGAATTGATTTAGTTAAAAAATCTTGCAAATAAGATCAAACATATTTGATTACAAAATTTTATTAAACTTATGCGCTTTTCCACATGATAGTATATTGGAGTTGTTATATTTTGATTGAATGAATAAAAGAGGGTAACAAAACCCTTTATTTTGAAAGGGTACTGAAATAAAATCATTTTTTTTATCTGTTTTGAGTTTTGAGTTGCTTATCAAATATCTAAAGACATTTGTTAGTATTTGTAAAAATGTATTACATACACTCGCCCTCGTTAATGGTAGTATAGGTGACAAGTGTTTTATGAGATGTTAAATGCATGCTTAAGTGGTAGTAATACTTTTTGAAGAAGTTCAACGTGTAATTTGACGAGGGTGGAAGAAATCTGTAATTTTTGGTTGCTTTTTTTAGTTTTTCCTTCCTTAATTTAGATGCTCTTTTGGAATTGATCCTTAAACTCTTTTTTCGATGGTTATTTGAGTCCTAAACTTTGCTCAAATTTTGAAAATGTCTCTTTCATCACTTAAATAGTGATATGATCGAGGATATGTCACCTCACCTTCGCCACATTGATAAATAACGTGCCAGATGATGTTACGTGAATTCTTTAAATTTAAAAAAAATCAAATATATTAAAAATAATTGAAAATTGTATTTTTTTAAGAAAATCGAATTTAAAACAAAATTAAAAGTAATTATTTTTTAATAAAAAAAAACCACGTAGTGTTCCGTGGCTCTACATAACATGTCACTAGTTGATATACTGAAAGTGACGTAACATGTTGTCGGCTATATCATCACTTAAGTGACGAAAGGACCATTTCCAAAAATTAAACAAAGCTTAGGGACCTAAAGTATTGAAAAAAAAAGTTTAAGGATCAATTCTTAAAGAACACCTAAGTTCAGGGATTAAAATGTTAAATAAGCCTTTTTGGTTTAATGGTTAGATTTGCTACATTTCAGTTGTAAAGAGTAGGAATAAGAAGTAAAAAAATAAAAAGATAAAAAGAAACTAAGTTTTATTATTTTCAGAATATTAAAATTTTATTCTTTTAAGTGTCTTAGGACATTTATTAAGGTTACTATAATAGGAAAAACAATTATAAGTTAATATAATAATATTTATTCTTCTATCGAGAATCTAAAAAAAATACAATTTTCAATATTTTTTATCTCCTTTTAATTGTTTATCAAGTATCTCAAAATCACTTGTTAGCATTTGCCTTTTATATATATATATATATATATATATATATATATATATATAAATAATAGCATTTGCCTTCTTTTAATACAAGACTATTATATTTAGTATTTTATCATTAGTCTTAAGAGTCAAGGTTAAGAGAATCTTAATTATTACTCCCATTATTTCTCAACTTTTGGTTTATAAAAATAGGGGACACATATTAAAAAAGTATAGATTATTGTGAGTTTTATGTATCCAAAATGTTTATACTTAATCATTATTCAAATTAAGTTGTAGAAGAAAACATGTCCATTAATTAATATATAATAATTTAGAAATGAGAGAATAAAACTAAAATTAATAAAAGTTAAAAAAATACTAAATGAAAGACTAAAATTACAAATGTATATATATATATATATATATAGACACACATATATATAATTATATAATTATGCATCCAAATTGTAAAAAAAAAAAAGTTAAGAAATGAAAGATTTGGAATAAAGACGAAAAAAAATTAAAGAACGGAGAAAGTAACGTCAAGTGAATCGAAGAGGATTGATCCTAATGGTTAACTGGCTGGGTGTCGAGGGAGTGCAGAACCAAAGGTTCGATTTCTGCTTGAGGCAACAATCTTTGAGGAGATCTCGTACCATAGAGTCAAAATCTCGCTCAGTTCCAGAGATCGGGTGGATTAGTTGGGTCACAAAAAGTGAAGCTCAAATACTACTTGGGTAAAAAAAAATAAATAAATAACATCAAGTGACAAACAACTAATAGGTACCATCAGAGATATTTAGCACTCCTTCCTTATTAATTGTTTTTTTTTAGAATTTTTTTCTAACTTTCTCAGTTTTTTATTATGTCTCTTTTATTTGAAAAATTTTATATTTTTATTCATTTGTCCTATTTAAAAGTTCAAAAGTGTAATAAATATTATTTTTCATTTTTATCAATATTTAATGGTATTGATTTATATGTAATGCAGAAAAATAATAATTAAAAAAAGATAAAAGATAAATTAGAGAAAAAAATAATTAATTTATTGAAAATCAAAATAATTATTGAATTTTTTAAAGGGTATTTTTTTTAAACAAGACAAATAAATAGTTGAGACTCTATGACTGAGAGAGTATTTATTTGTCCTATTTAGATATTCAAAACTAAAATAAATATTATTTTCTATATTTATCCTTATGTTATATGAGTGGAAAAAATGTAATAATTAAAAAATATATTAAAAAAATATAATTAATTTGGATTTTCTTAACCTCAGCCCTTAGGGCTGAGGATAAGCACCTTAATCTAGACTTGTTTTCTTGAAAAAATAAAAATATAAAGTTTTATCTCTCCTAAATACACTATTTTCTATAAAACTTAACTACTTTTGGACTCTTATCCTCAGCCCTTAGGGCTGAGGTTAAGCAAACCCAATTAATTTATTGAAAATTAAAAGATTTTTTTTTTAAGAGTGTGTTAAACGGATGGAGTATAATAATACAATACTTCCTCCATCCCATACAAATGGTAATAACTCGCAAAAATAAAAAGTTTAAGAGACATGTATTTAATGATTTATCTAACATATTAATCAATTATCAAATAGTTAATTTAATGCATTTTACATTAATCAACCAATCATAATTCAAAATTCTTACATCTTCTATCTTCATCTTGCTCCCTCACTTTAGTAGTGTTCATATACCAATTAATCCACCACCACTGTAACATCCCAAATTTAATTCCAAGTATAATCTATGTTGGGATGGTCTTAGGGTAGAAGAAATGGAGATATAAGTTAGAATTTAGCCAAAAATACATGTAGAACTAGGTTTAAAACATAGAACCTTAGGAAATTTAAAATAAAAGATTTACAACTCTAAACACAAATTCCACCGTTGGATGTTAAGATTAGTATGTGGGGAAGCTTGCTTTAAAATTTGTGGAAGATCCAACGGGTAACGAAGAAGTTATGGCCTTTCAAAGTCTAGGTACTGCAAAACCATGCAGCTTAATCGATTAAGCTTCAGATGGGGTGAAAGAGGTTAATCGATTATTAATTGATTAAGTTGAGCTGCAGATGAAAAAAATAAAGGCAATCACACGTTGCTTCCTTCCCCAAATTCGTTTCTTTCTTTTCTCTCTCCTAGGGCACCAAATTTATTCGCTCTAATCCATCAAGATTCAAGTGATTCACACCTAAATCCATCCTCAAGTCTCCTTCCTTCTCAACTCCAAGTAAGTATTTAAGCTTTGGATCTCTCCCTTTCTTCCTCCCAAATTCGTACTCCCCATTCTCTCTCTACTATCCATGGTGGTTTTCAAATTCTAAGCCATGAAGCTCTACTTTTTCTCAAGCTTTGGCATGAGCCATGGCATAAATGATGATCTTTTCCTTTTATGGCTCTATTTTAGGTTTTATTCTCATCTTTTGGTTGTTGGCTTTTTGGTGGCAAGGCTTTCAAGCTCGGAGCAAGCAAAATCACCTTATCTACAAGTGTTTGAGGTAAGGGGGTGGGTTTTGCCTTGTTCCAGGGAGTGGGTTCTAGTTAGTATATAATGCTCGTTAGGGTTATGTGTTAGGGGAGAAAATTAGATTATAAAACCCTAGGTTATTAAATATAAAATTCTCACCAATTAAATGTGTATGATGTTGAAATGTAAAGACTAGGAAAAGAGAATCCTATGATATGAAATGAATTATTTGACAATTGAGACTTGGATAGTGCTTACAAAGAAGTGCAAGAGGAATTGGGTAATATGATGATGAAGTTAACATAAATGAGACCTATGATTATTAATTTTAATTGTAAAGCTTTGCATTAAATGATAATTGACTGCTATTGCAAATATGTGTATATGTTATGGAATAAAGTAATAAAGGAAGAAACTGGAATGGAAATGATTATATGTGGTGTAAAATTAAAATTATGACAAGATGATTATATGTATGTTTTGGTGAAATATAATTGTACACTAATTGCTAAATGTGCATAAAGGTGGAAATGGGAAACAAACAACTAAATGTAAAATTAAATGTGAAATGATGATATTAATTATGTGACGAAATGTTTAAAATGAGTATGTGATGTATGGACAAGGTTGACCACTAAATGGTAAAATGACTAATAATTATGAGTATAACGCATGACCAATGAGTATGATAAAATGTGATTAATGGTATTGTGTATGCTTAGTGAATAACATGATGGCTATTTGGAAAGATTTGATAATGGATATGGGAATTGAATGTGGATATTGTATGAATGAGTAAATGTATGTGTTATAATGGTTTGTGTAAGAAGATGAAAGTATGATTTGACCTCTGATGTGAGGAAATGTGTAATGAATTGTTGATAATGAAAATGATGTTTTAGTATAACCTATGTGGTGGTACGAGGTACCTTTCTATGTGGAGGTGAAGTACCACCAGGCCAAATTGTATGAGGTACCTTCCAGTGTGGAGGTGAAGTACAATGGTATGACGTACCTTCCGGTGTGGAGGTGAAGTACCCATAGGCCAAGTGTATGAGGTACCTTCCTGCATGGAGGTGAAGTACGAGAAAATGTTGACCTCTGACCTGAGGGACACAAAATGAATTAAAGTAATAAGGTGTTGACCTCTGACCTGAGGGACACAGAATGAAATAAAGTGATTGGGTGTTGACCTCTGACCCGAGGGACACCGGATGAAATGGGTATTGGTGTGTTGACCTCTGACCTGAGAGACACACCGTGAATTAAGAAATTGAAGTGTTGACCTCTGACCTGAGGGACACATAATTTAAATATGGAAAGGTATGAGGGCCTCTGCTTTGAGGTGATAAATGTGTTGAATGAAAATTGTTCATTGACCTCTGATTTGAGGTGATGTACGGAAATAAAGTGATTATGTGAATAGAATAGAAAGTAAAGGAAATAGATGTTGAATGGAATAATGAAAATGGAAATTTAGAATGAATAATGAAAATGGAAATGTGGAATAAATGATTAATATGGAAATAATGAAATGAGTATGATGTGCAATATGTGAATGTATTCTTTATTTGCTAATTGTGTTTGACCTAGTGGGTTGTTATGTCTAGTTAGAAACTGTTTTCTATTTCATGTGCAATGCTCACTCCCTTAACATTTTTCAGGTACGGAGATTGAGCTGGCACAGCCCCCGACCGAGCAGGAGTACTTTCCCTTACAGGGAGAGTAGGGTTATTAGGGAATTAGAGTATATTATGGACCTAAGCCTCCTACACTATTTTGATGCAAATTTGTTATAAATATTTTTAAGTGAGGCTTAGGATGTTTTGTTTTGTTTAAGTTATAACTTTTGGTTTTAATACTCAAACTTAGTATTTCCGCTAATACTCTGATATATTTGGAGCCCATAGGGCCTTGACATGATTTATATATTCATATTCTGAAGCCCTGCTGGCTGCTGGTTGTTTAATTGAAATTGTATATCACAGGTTAAACATTGGAATAGTCCAAAAAACAAACAAAACTCCGTCCGTTTGACGGTTGATTTTAATATAATAAAAATGAATTTTCAAATCCGTATTTTATTATAAGGGGGAATTAAGGGTATAAATCCTAGGTGTTACAACCACAATCCTCTGCCACTATTTTTACTAGTATTGACACCCGCCTCTACTATATACTCCGGTTACTTTTCCCCCTAACATTTTCATCACTATCAAGCCCAATCCCAAGACTTTTATTCTTAAAAAACCGACATGTTTAAGGTGATTGATAGCTGTGATGGTTACCAGTAAAGATAATGATAAGTTGTGGTAGTTTAGAATTACAAGGCAAAATTATCATTTTGTTTTTTAGCTGAAAATCCAAACATAATAAACATATTACTTATAATCTTTATAATTATTGATAAAAATAATCATAATATAATTTTACAGCTATACCAAACACGCACTTAATCTAAATTAAAAAATTGAATTGAATTATTAAATTTAAAGCATTCAAAGGTTAGCTACTGCCATACCACCGATTCAAATTGCATGAATAATAGACACGGCCAAAATCAGGCATCGCAAAATGTAGCAGGCTAGCAGCCATCCCGCTGCCTCAAAAAAAGTCCCTTTGTTTTTCCTTAAAATAAGCTTTAAATTATTAATTTTTTAACATGTGTTAATTTTTCGTCACCCTTATCCATTTTTCCTGGTTTCGTTCCGGGAATAGCGATTTTTTTAACCTCACGAGTAATTGATCACATTAGTCGCTGATTTTGTAGGTGTCGGTCAAGTTAGTCCCTAATTTTATCGAAATAGCAATTTAGTCCCTGAGATAGTAGAACGTCGTTCAAGTTAGTCTCTATCGTCACTATCGTAAGGATGTATTTGTTTTAAAATGGGATAAAGACAGGAACGTATGTAAATTAAAATGCTATCTCAGGGACTAAATTGCTATTTCGACCGACACCTACAAAGTCAGGGACCAATCTGACCAATTACTCAAAAAAAAAAGTGTTATAGACCGGATGTAAACAATTTCTCGATTAAGATTTTACCTATAAAATGGATCGGATGTGATTGGTTAGCAAAATTCCAATTAATCCATTATATATGTCATAAGTTTGATACATAGGACAATTGAAATTTTTTATAGTTTTATTTTTCTACTTGATCCTTGGTTTTATTTGAGGTAGGAAGGAATACATGAAGAAGAGCCACCAAATATAACAGCCATTTTATTCCCAGCTCAGGATGAAGCAGTTAAGCAGAGGAGATTTTCTTGATCCTTGCCAAGCAATTATCCTTAGGCCTTGAATGCGGTAAGTATCTTATAGGACATTTTGGATTAGTTGGTTCAATCCTGTGACAGCAAGACATAATAATCATAGTAATATAACCATTCATTAATACAATGCTTGTTTGTTGATAATAGCTACCTCCCTTCTTTTTTATCACTAAATATATGACTATGCATTATATGAAAGTCTAATTTTAGCATGATGTAATAATTAGATTTAGATAATATTTCATGAAATTAAGTAGCATTATAAAAAAAATAAAAAATATTCCGTATACATAGATGTAGACATGTAGTGGGCTTGAGTTCAATCATATATATGATGTGGAGTGGAATGTAAAAGATGTGAGTGGCATAAAAATGATAGAAAGAAAATGTTTACTCACCTGTAATTCAGAACAAAATGATGAAGGAAAACTGAGATTTCCAACTTGGCAAGATCATTCCCTGGACACAATCTAGTTCCTGCTCCAAATGGAAGAAATTCTCCAGCCTTGTGTGGTATCTATGAATGGAAATAAACAAAAGTACCAAATTATTAGATCATATAGCACCTATGCTACATGGCCTCGCCTATTTTTTTCAATTCAAATTTGTTAAGTAACAACTATTGCTTCTTACACTCCATCTATAAGGATTGAACTCCATTGGATCAGGATATACTTCATTATTATAATGAACCGACCTGAACCAAGTCAGAATTTTCCAACCTTTTGGGATGAGATAACCTATACAATAAAATGAATTACTATTTAGTGATATGATAAAACATTACCATAATTTATACTACAAAGTTATACACATAGTAGAATTTTGACTAACCATTAATATTAACATCAGATTTTGCCACCCTGAAGACCATAGGTGAGAAAGTAACCAAACGAAGTGTTTCATCAACCACCTAAGCAATGTAAGCAAATCAAATAGGTTTAACAATCACAGGATTATAAAACATTAGTTTATAATAACCTGAAATTAACAATAGTTGTTACATAATCAATATATATCTACCTTAGAAAGAAAGTCCATCTTCCGAACTTCCTCAAGTACCAATCCTTTCTGTGTTGCAGGCCTTCTCCTTAATATTTCTTCTTGTTCTTCCTGTTCCAATAATAAAAGTACTATTAGTCATATTCAAGGTAAAGTTATAAAGGCAGATGTTTATGTAAATTTAGATGGACTAATGGCAATTAATTAAGGTTGTAAATGATACCTTAGCCTTTTGGAGATATTCTGGATGCCTTTGCAGGAAATAAGTTGCCCACATAGTAATATGTCCTGAAGATTCATGACCTGCATTCAAATACATCAACATGATATCTATAATGTCCTCATCACCCAATTTTCTTCCATTTTCATCTTCAGCATGAATCAGAGAATCCATCATATCTTTGTGCTTTCTGTCGGGCACTTTTCCCCTCATTTCGGCTCTTCGTTGATCCACAGCAGATTGGAATATCACCAATAGATTTTTCCTTGCCTAATATGTGATCGAAGCTTAGATCATAAGTTACTGTAATAAACTAAATGTTGGATCAAGATTAACAATACACATTTACTCATGTTAATGTCAAGTAGCTTTACTATTAACCTCTCAAAATTTGGGCGGCTGCTTCAATGCACCAAAGTTGCCTTGCACCATGCACCTGTTAAAGCTAAGGGGAGTAGCCGGTTGCCAATTAAAAAACAAAAAAAAAAACACACATAGTGACGGAAATTACAAAGATGCCCTTAACGCAACAGTAAAAGTAACATTAAAACTCAATCCTTCCCAAATGTCATGTAGGCAACCTTTGTCATTGTACATTTTTACCATGGTGCAGTTTTTATTTTTTTTATTTTTTAAATTTAGTCAATTAAAAAATTTTATATGTGTTTTTTTTACATATATGCATTTGGTTTTGTTATTTTGTATTTAAATTTTTTTTATTCTGTATTCTGTAGCACAAATTAAAAACTATATTGAGTAAAAACTGTATTCAAAATTGACATATTTTAATAAATCTGTATATGAATCTGTATTAAAAAATATTCTAAGTAAATCTGTATTAAAATTTTTTGAAAAAAAATAAAAAAAAAAATTAAATTGCATGTAGCATGAGTTTAAAAAACTCAAACTACCCATATTTTTTTATGGTTTTTCAATTTTTTTAAAAAATTATATATATATATTTTTTTAAAAAAAGATTTATATATATTTTGCCACGTGGCAGCCACTGAGTAGGTTGACAAGGATTCCGGCTGTCCACCTCAGCCCAGAACTCACCGGAAAATCATTCGGGGGTATAAACCAAACCGGAGCAAAGATGAGGGGTATAATCATTGAAAAAAAATAGGGGTATCTCACAAAAGAGGTCCAAACTACAGGGATCCTAGACATAATTAAGCCATTAAAAATCATACACGTGTCACGTATTTAAGATCCGGTACTGAATAGGACACATTTTAATGTTACCGCATATGCCGTACAACCTACTAACACGGTCAAACGGTTGCCAAGTACACTATTTTGTCAGTTTCTCACCCATACACAAACGAGAGGAGCATGCATATTTTGGTGCATTGAAGAATTCGACCAAAATTTGTACCAAGTTCTATATGCAAAAAAATTAGAGAGAAAGAGGAACATTGCTATGCATATTTAAGTACTAATTAATAAAGTAATCGAGTGCAAGATTTTGATAAGAAGTTACCTTGAGTGCTTTATGGAAAGCGAAACCGGGAATATTAACTCGCATAGCTCTAATTCCATAATTAAGTGCTGTGTATTCTTTTTCCAAACCCTGCATTATAGTTTCACTTGCTGCACCAAAGAAAATATGCATAATGACTTTGAAAGTAAGCTTCCTCATCTCAGTTAAGAACTCAATTTCTCCCATGTTGGACCATTTGTCTAATGAACTTTTCACATTTTCTTCGATGAATGTTATGTAAACGGACAATGCTTCGTAGCCATTGATCGAAGCGGATGTCAAACGCCTAAGGCGCCTGTGTTCTTCATAAGGGATTGAAACGAATGATTTCTTTCCCATGAGCTCAACGGTAGAGCGAGGCCAACCAGTTGCGAATTTATCATCATCAGTCAAAACTTTCCTGCATGCTTCAGGTGTTGTCACAATTACACTTGGATCTCCAAACATCAAGGCCTTATATATGCCTGTCTTTCCATACCTGCATTTGGAATTAAAACAATACTGTAAAACGTTAGTGTATAAAATGCATTATTCGTGGGCTAATGTGAATGTGTGACAATTGATTCAATACTGGTGACAAGATAAAATTGCCATTCTATATATCAAAAAACAAATATTGATTGTAAGAAAATGATCAAAATTAGTGTTATATTTAATATATAAACAAGATTAAAAAACAAAAAAGAATTTTACAAAATAAATATCAAAATTTAGTAAATTTTCAAGCATCAAAAACATATTTAAGTTTATTTTTATTCAACCATTACAAGTGGGCCATTTCATCATGCCCCAGTTTGGACTGACCCGTGATTAATCGTATCGGGATGACTTCTATTCCTTGCGAATTTTACTTTTTGGTCCCATTACTGAAATTTTGGTGCCCATTTCGTATTTTCATGGACAAAATTGTCTTTAGTATATTTTAAATTTCCGTCTTCCAAGAGACGGAAATATTCCGTCTATTACGTGATGAAATTTTTTCATCTGCGAAGAGACGGAAATTTTCCGCTTTTTTTTTTCATCACGTAATAGACGGAAATTTTCCGTCTTCAAAGAGACGGAAAAGTATATGCTTTATCAAAAAACCAAAATTTCAGTAACTAGGACATGTCTTGCTCCATGTACTTCCAATAGAAGCCCCTCTATGAGTCTATGTGACCCGGTATAAAGCATAAAAGCATGTGTGAAAGCATATGAAAATATATATTTATCTTTCTGAATATATTCCGTCTTTCTCTTTCTTTCAACGCATTTTCCACCCTCTCTCTCTCAATCTCTTTGTTATATTAACTTATTAACTCTACCAACACAGCCCAGCACAACACAACAGAGCTAATTAACTAACTTTACATATTTATATTTATGTGGACTTGTTTGTCCTCACCCCTGCTCCTCTTGGGCCGAAATTTAAAGCTCATTCCTTGCGGTTTACACATCAATTAAATTGGGGGTCGGGGTTTAAAGTTGTTTGTTCTTGTAAGGTGTTTTTAAGATGTTTGTCCGAAAGACCGTATAGAAAGCAATGCATATACTAGTAAATTTATTTTTCTAAAAAAAAAGGCAAAATTACATAGATTGATCATTTAATTTATTTTTAGATTAAATCAATTATTTATTTATTTTTTTAAATAAATCTTGTAAGTTGTTATTGTTCAACAAATCCATCATTTCATTAATATTTTTCGTTAAATGACACATGTCGCTTAATGAATAGTGCCACGTGTTAATTGGGAAGATTTAATGATTTTTTTTTTTATTTTCGTATTGTGTCACATGTCACTTAACGGATAAAATTAATGAAAGTGATGAATTTACTCAAAGCCAACAATTTATGAGATTTATTTGAAGAAAAAAATTCTAAAAACTAATTTTTAACCCCAAAAATAACATAAGGTATCAATCTAATAATTTTGAAATATATATATAGACACGCACATATTGCTACGTGGAAAAGTAAATTTCTCTGATATACGGAAGGGACAAGGTTATAATAAGAGAGCTCTATTTTTTCAACTTTTATTGACAGAGCATAATTTACTGAAAAGCTTTATTATAAAATAATTTTATCTATATGTTAACCCATGTTATATTTTTTCCCTTTTAAAAAGTTTGCAAAACTTTGAAAAGTAAACCAAATTAAGGGGACATGCATTTAATACTTTGTCTTTCAAATCAATTAATTACAAAATTAATCATTTAATACATCTCTAATTAACTAACAAATAAAATATTAATTTAAAAAATATATAATTTTTCAATTTTTTTATTCATTATTTTAACTTTAATTTTCAACAATAGCTTTTACAATTTTTTACTTATTTTTTTTGGGACAAAATGAGTATCAATCAAGCTAATAAAACAATTTGAAATCATTATTAAAATAAACGGGAGTCTTTAAGATGTGTACCTTTTGACATAGGAATCCATGAAGGATTCAGGGTTAGTGGACTTGAAAGCTTGGAGGAAGGACAACATGTTACCGATCAAAGGCCAGCCCAAATCACCTGGTGGAAGAGAGTACTGCTTTGCACCCAATTTAGACTCATAAAGCCACCAATTCACGTTCTTGAGAATGTATCTTAGAAGCAAAAGTGAGCTCGCAATGCCCACAAACACACCCCATGAACTCAGCTCTATCGCCATCACTTGAACTTCAGGCCTCACACCACAATTCACTTGGATATGTCTTGTATTTATAGTCAAATTTTGATGTTTGATTTGGCCTTTGTCTTTTAAAATAAAAAAATAGGCAAAATTTTACGTAGGTAAGGAAAGAAAGAGGTCATAAAAGGAATAAAGTGGAATAGAAAGAAATCAGTTATTATTATTATCTTTATTATTATTATTGGAGGAGAAAAAGAATTATGAAAGTACTGAGCACATTGGAGTTGGATACATGCATCTTGTTTATTCATAAGTTGCTATGTTTTTTTTTTTTTTTTAATCGTTATGTTAATATGCACCTTAAAATATTATTTAAGGAATACAAAATGAATAAATCATTCTTAGAAATTAAAGTATATTCGCAGTTTTAACTTTTTTTTTTTGGTGAACTTAACTTTTTTAAACAAAGCACTAAGATCACTTGATTTTTTTTTCAGGATAAGATCTAAGATCACGGAATATGTTATGAAATAGTAAAATAAGAAGAGAGAAATTGAGGGAGAAGAGAGAAGTAGGGAGAAAATTTATTTCACTTTTTGAGGCAAAGTTTACAATACATATGAGTCCTATTATATAGGAAAAGAGGAAACCCTATCATGAATTTGTTTCAACTAAAGATAAATATAAAGTAGGAATAAACTCAACTATGATAGAGTCATCCACTTATTAGATAAATACAAAGTGTTCATAACACTCCCCCTTGGATGACTATTAAGAGAATATGCCTCTTTAAAAACCTTCTTAAGAAAAACCCTATGGGAAAAAATGAGTGAAGTAAAAAGAGTACACAATTCTTCTTACGCAATTGGATGCTGCCTCATTAAAAACCTTGTCAGGAAAACTCATCGGGAAAAAACCGTGACTAAGGGAAAAAGAGTGCAATGCGTATTTATTTCTCCCCCTGATGCGAACAATTATATCTGAGATAGTACACTATTACCTTCGCAGCATAGGTTTCATAATGTACCAAAATTTCATTAAATATTTCACTTGTAATTCAAGACAAAATTTTGTTCTTTCCAAATCCTTCGTTTCAAACTCTTTCGAGCAATTTACAACATTTGGAAGCTCTTCAGGAGTTCTAATAATATTCAAATCATCAACGTAAACATTAATTATAACAAATTTATTGCCACATCTTTTCATAAAAATACATGGACAAAATCGATCATTTTATATCCTTCATTGATTAAATATTCACTTATACGATTATACCACATATCAATTTACTTAAAACCTTAAAGACTTTTATTCAGTTTATCATACTAAAATATGTACTTAACTTTATTCCAACATCTTCATGTGAATGAATAACAATATCTTGCTAATAAATTAATATCAGATGACATATTAAGTCACGTATGACATTCAACAATCAAACAGAGATTAACATATAAATTAGTTGTTATTTATGAAAGCAAATCACTTTAGAAGTTGTTTTCCCCAACTTGATAGTCACAAATTCAATTTGCTAAATGTTCGATATTCAGGCAGAGGTATTTCATTTTGAAATGTTTCCTTTAACTTTAGGTAATTCAAACAATATTGAAATAAAACTATAAAGATACTCAAATAATCACATAACATGAAACATAAGTATTCTCAAATAATTGCAATAAACATATCCATAATTGAATGACATACATGACATCATATATATAAGTCAAACAATATATAACTAAAAAATATAAATTATTAGCTAAATCTAAATAGATATATACATGTATATATCAATATCCTTAATTCTTGTGCAATTTCTCATATTGATATAATGATATCATTCTCAAATAAACCATGATAATGGCTACAAACATATAATGCATTTTATGTTTGCTAGAATTAAAACTTCGAGACTATTAAAATCTCTTGGAGTTTGAACTATAGGTTCAAAATTATTGCATTTTGCAATTTAACTAATTAAAGAGCACATGAAGATCATTTTATACTTTATGCTTCAAACATTTTAATTATCCATGGATATGGTTTAACCATATTAAATAGTTCAAGCATATGCTTCTAGCAAATTGAATCCTTAATGGGTATTCATATATATCTTATTAATCAAGTTAGCCATAAAATAGGCTTTAACATCATTTGACACAAATTGAATTCTTTATATATTGCCAGACTAATCAAGTATCGAAAAATACTTGCATCCACCACAAGGAAGTATTATTCCTCATAATCAATGTCAGGTATTTGTGAAATTTTTTTTGGGCAATCAATATTGCTTTTTATCTCATAATTTCTTCTTTACAATTTCGCTTATGTACAAAAACACATTTGTATCCATCTAACTTTACACCTTTAGGTGTACGGACTATAGGTCCAAATACCTGTCGCTTTTCAAACGAATTCAATTATGCCTCAATTGTGTCTTTCCATTAAGGCTAATCATTTCTTTGTCTATATTCCTTAATAGACTTTGATGCATGATCCTCATTTTATATCATTTAAGCGCTATATTATATGTAAAAGCATTGTCAACGTTGACTTCATTTCGGTTCCATTGTATTTCAGTCATGACATAATTTATTGAGATCTCCTTGTTTTCACACTTTTCAGGTACCTGAGTTTCTTCTTGAACTGAACTATTAATTATGTCTAAGGACTCTTCAGGAGTCTCTGCATCCTCTAATTGACCATCTTATTTCTTTGCTCCTTTTCTTTTCGAGGATTTTTGTATTTTTTCTTTATTCTGGAACCAATGGGTCTGTCACGCTTTAAGCGTGTCTCATACTCATTTGCAATTTTAATTTGTCCAAGAAGGACATCAATTTCATTGGAGCATTAGCAGCTGGAATATGTGACTTAGTCACTCTTTTTAGATCAGTAAATGCGTCTGGCAATTGGTTATCTAAATTTTGCAAATGAATTATCTTTTGAACTTAAGTTCAAATTGTTTTGTTCGAGGATCAAGATAATATAACGATAACTCTTTTCAAATAATTTCTTTTTCCAACTGCTTATTTTCTCCCCCTAATGTTGGGAAAACAAATTCATCAAAACGATGATTGGAAATCAAACCATGAATGACTCTCTTGTTGGTTTGAGTTATAGAGATTTATATCCAACATATATTCCTAACATTCTTTGAGGTCCCATCTTAGTGCGTTGTGGTGGAAAATATAATGCACATCCAAAAGTTCTTAGATGAGAAATATTAGGTTTCTGACCAAAAAACCATTTGTAAAAGGGGAAACTCATGATAATTTTTAATGGCTTGATGCAAATCAGTGACATACATGTTCCCAATTAGTAATGGTAATAGACATACAATAGTTAATAACTATATTTTGGTTGATACAATTGCATAAGTAATCTCGCAAAGTTATGATTGGAAATTGTCATCGAAGAGTCATGTGACCATCTAGCTGATGCATCAATTAAAAATATAAAACCTAAATGATCCACATGATGGAAGTAATGACACATAAATATCACCTTCTATTCATTCCAGATTCAATCCAAATTTTATGGTGATGACCGAATAAACTTTCTTTGGGAACAATTATTAGCACATTGAGATAATCAGATTGAAAAAACTTCGGGTTCTTCTTTGGATGTCAACATAAGTTTTGATTTTTTTTTCCGCATCATATAGTTGATCCGGGATGGTCTAACCAGTCAAGCCAAACAAAAAAAATTATAATATATAAACTTCTAGTTTATAGTTTTACGATATGAGGTATTTCAATTGTACTATATACGTGTAAACTGAAAAATTTTCCAATACATCTGGATAACAAATCTTTTAGAGCTCTAAATTATTATCATACACGAATTTTGATAAAATATACTAAACTATTTTGAAAATAAAATTTTACATATACCTTTGAAACTTGGTATATTTATTCGTGATCCACTACATTATAACACATTGTTAACCCAAAAAAAAAATTAGGATATGCTATTTTAAACTTTTATATCCGTAAACTTTTCGTTATAAAAATATATTATGTATACATGTGATCAATTATTTATGTGGTTCGTACATTCCAATCTAATTATTTCAATAATAACAATGAAAAAATGAAAATTAATAAATTTCTCACAAAAGAACCACATTTTTCTTCGATAACTAATTTATATGTCTCTTCAATGGTATAAATAAATGCACAAGTATATCCATAATTATATTGGCAAATTATTCTCTTCATCGTAATGGCAGTAATCATTTTCAATAAAAAAATATTAGAATTTTTTCATCACTAATATTTTTAAAACATTCCAATAAAGAAGCAAATAAATTTCATGCTGTGAGATCATCGCATTCATATAATTCCATATTAAAAAAACAAAACGACAAGGCACATGTACTCATTTAGGATAAATTTCTCCACTTATGCATATTCTTAATATGACAATAGCTATAAAAAGTTTGTAACTAACCTCGGAAAATGTACTACTCAACATGTGTGTAGAGCCAAGAAAATAGAAGCCGACATAAGATACGAGTCAACTTGATGAAGCATAACCTTCCTTATATAACTTTCAACACAACTCATAGGGAGATCATTAGGGAACAATAACAAAAAATTATATCAAATAAAGATCTATTTTAATGTCAAATTGTTAATGATAAAATATATAAATCATATTAATTTACTTCATGAAAAACATTAATATTTTCATGTTTCAACATAACGTTCAATAATAATTGACAAGAAACACAATTAAATATATAAAGCAAAATAAATAATTTTTTTTTCTTAAAGTAAAATCATATTTGACTGTTTTTGCATAATAAAAATAAATGTGCTAACATTTAAAACTAATAATTCATGGCACATTAACAATATTATTGATACATCAAATAATAATTATCACTACCAAAGAAATATTTGTATTAAAATTAGAACTTGTCGTCATAATAGTGAAATTATCCAATTTAATAAAATGATATCACATATTGATTTCATCAATAAATGCACAATAACCCAATAACTGGTGCCATTGAAATGATCCGTGGATCCCAAATACCCAAATAATTGGAGTTGCATAATGCATGATAAGTGTCAGTATGGGTTGAAATTCCATCCGGCTGCGGTCATTCCTATCCTTGATAGATACTTGAATATATTATCTACACATACCAGTTCAAGTACTCGAAGATCTGTGTGATGTTGCCATTGTGACCATTCTTATCATTCTTTATATATCCAGCGAAGAACAAGCACTGATGCATTATTATCACTTTGAATAGAATAGTATAGTCTAAAAACTACACAATATATATCTCTTTACTTTCCGCGCTAATTCAACTGAAATAAATATACCTTATACTAGCCAATTTCATTTTTATCGATGCATTACGCAACCACTGACTTGTCCTTGTGGCGACCTAATATTTTGCTTGTACAACAATATTTATACATATAAATGTGCTTCTTGTAGAGACTGTGATTGACATGAAATTGTATCAACTGATATGAATTGCTGATACCATGATGCAGCAATGTATTTATAAACAATACCCTTGTCTCATGTATTTTTACCTAATAATATTGTTCCGGTTATTTCCTTGTTTTTTCTTTGGGTATTTCTTTCTGCATCTTTCTCTTAGCAATCCTCCACAACAAATTGTCTCTGAAATTTATGTTCAGATAGCCTTATTCCCACGTATTTTAGTAATTGCTAACTAAAAATTGAATTAACCGTTTTTTTTTAACGCCTTTTTTTTTTCTTACTTTGTTCCCAAAGTTCCCCTTCATGTCGCGGTAATCGTGCTTATCCTTTTTTTTTATACCAGTGGTGGCTATCACTGTGCAAACAAAATATATATATATATATATATATATATATATATATATGATCTTTATATCCTTCAAGTACTACGACATTTTTTTTTCAGAACTATACATATAATCAAAACTTTTTCTGATTACATCTTTATTTTCAAATCTGTTTCGATTTGCATCTTTTTTTTAATGTAGATCCACTTGCCTTTTTTTTAAGATACTTCGGGATAAATATATTATATATCAAAAGAAGAGAAAATAAATAAATAAATAAATAAACATTAATAGTATTAAAGTTTACCTTGCACCTTTTGGAGTAAAGAACGATCGTGTTGATAACGTGTTATGAAATAGTAAAATAAGAAGAGAGAAATTGATGGAGAAGAGAGAAGTAGGGAGAAATTTTATTTCACTTCTTGAGGCAAAGTTTACAATACATATGAGTCATATTATATAGGAAAAGAGGAAACCCTATCATGAATTTGTTTCAACTAAAGATAAACATAAAGTAGGGATAAACTCAACTATGATAGAGTCATCCACTTATTAGATAAATACAAAGTGTTCATAACAGAATAATATTTGTCATTTCTTTAAATCGTAATAAATTTTAATCCATTAATTAGATGTGTAAACGGAATAATCATAAAAAAATTAAAGCCATTTAATTGAATTATTAAATTTAAAAAACGTCGTGTTATGAATTTATAAAACTAGGAAAATTGCTCGTGCGATGCACGGATCTTAAATTTCGCTATTATTTACAATAAATTTATATTTTTTTTGAATTATATTTTATGTGGTATTTATTTTAATTATTACAAATTTACAATGAAAAAAATAATATTTATGATCACACAAACTAATGTAATCAAATCGGAATATAATATTTATAATTAGATAAAGTGTGAAAAAGATTTTGAAAAAATTTATATATCCACGTTGGCATGTGAAACAATTATGAATACCTTAAAAACATAATGAATAACTGTTATTATTTTTCTCCGTATTTTTTGGTGGGACAATAATTATACAATATAAAATTGGTATAATATATAATGCACAAACTTCTGTCTATATATTAAGCAAAATGTAAATATTTAAAAAGTTTTTTAAATTTTAATAAAGAATGTCATATGTGGAGCTATTCATGAGCATTTGTCTAAATTAAATAAAAAATATTTTATATTTTATATTTTATATTTGTCTAATCATATCTTTGAACCCTCCTCAAAAGTGAATAATTGATTCTCAAAAGACCTACAAAATCACATCTCTTTCAATATACAAAATAAAACATATTATAAAGGGGATTGAAATCAATAATAGAAAATCCAATAATATATAACATTAAAATTTAAAGATATTAAAAAAATAGAAAATAGAAGATTAAAAGAAGCAAATCCAATCGAAACTTGAAGAATGGCTTCAAAAATCATGTCTTTGAAATCACTTTGCTTTCAAATAATCTTGTATTCAAATAAATGGAAGTTTGCTTATGATAATCAAATAAAATAAGAGAGTTAGGGAAAAATAATGAAATGAATAACATACAAATCTTATTCTATTACTCCGAAATGAATAGCATGCTTAGCATTATTCAATATTAGACATCATGAAATTCTTACTATTAAAATATGATTAAAAATAAATAGTAAAATTCCAATAGAATAAATAGAAGAGCAAAAATTATAGAGATGAAGCATATAGTTATATATACTATTATCAATTTTCTTGCACATTCAAAATCTCCAGCATGATAAAAAAGTAATATCTTAAAATATTTTACGAAAACGAACTAAGAAAAACTACAAAAATTTGAAGCGATATTACCACTATAAAAAGAAGATGACGCAAATAAGACATAGTACCTTGAGTTAACAATTATATATATGTGTGTGTATATATATATATATATATTGAATGACATATTTTACATGCATATGATCCATGAATATAGTGTATAGATAATGTCCCATCATAATAATATAAATTGTAACGTACATAACATGCATTCATTACAAAAATAATTTATCTTCATTCGTTCAGTTACATGCATTCATTTTTATATGTCATATCTCATTTTTAGAATGAAAGAAAATGAAAAGATTTTACTTATGGATATGGACGGATGTGATTTAT
Organism: Crotalaria pallida; assembly: GCA_037953625.1. NCBI lineage: Eukaryota > Viridiplantae > Streptophyta > Magnoliopsida > Fabales > Fabaceae > Crotalaria > Crotalaria pallida. Next base: position 86,883,732 of record CM075656.1, read on the forward strand.
TATTACATTTACAATTGGATGACTAAGATTAGAAGAGAAATTAAGAGAGAAAGTGAGAAATTAAGAGGAAAATCACATTTACCCCTCAACTTCTCCCATTTTATAATATGTTGACTACCACTTACTAAAATTGAAGCTACTAAAGGATTGAGTCAGCGGTAACAGGTTTGAGTAATTTGCCTTGATCAGAGTTCAAACCACATTACAATAGTGTAAAAAGTGCTATAGAGTAGGTACATTGTCACGGTAAGAATTCAATTTAAAGAATTTGATGTTGTGGTAGGTATAAAGATTTTTTTGGCAAAAAAATAAAATTTTGGATCTAAAATAAAGAATTAAGGGAATTTCTGTTTTTTAAGAATAAAAGAATTACTACTCTTATGACAAGTAGGCTAAGGAATAAAGAAGATATTTTAATTGTAAGTTGATAAACATCAATGGATTAGTTTAAGAGAAAACAGATGGTGCGGTGTAAAGTTTTTTACATTATCAGTCCATCCTCTGTCATTCATTTGTATTATTTTTATATAAAAATCAAGGACTATAAATACATGAATAGTTGATAATGAATTGATGAATATAGAAAAATTTACAAAATTAATGAACACCCATTAATCTCTTAATTTAATTGGAAGATACGAATTGTAATTATTTTTCATGACACATAGCATAGGAAGGATTATTAAAACCAATGTTTTGAAAACCGGACCCATTATTGAACCGGTCAAAGTATTGGTTCAAGGTTCAATGGTTGGACCGTAATCGAACCGTGGTCCAACCGGTCTTAACGTAGGCGTGTGTATATAACCATATAATTTAGTACTTTTTGTGTCTTTTTGCTTTTTTTCTATTGATTATTAATACTGCCTTCTTGTATGTCACTCACTGTTATTTCTTTTGTCACTTCACTTCTTTGCCTCTTTGGCTTTTTTGATTTTTGATTTTTCTAAGTTCTAAAATCTAAAGTTTTAATATTCTTTCTCGTTGAGATGAGAGCAAACGCGTAATTGAGACTCATATTGGTGCCGTTTAAGTTTCCAGCATATAGGATTTCGTTATTTTAAAAGAAAAATTAAAAAAAAAACAATTTTTTGCTGAATTTGGGCTTCCAAATTCAAACCGGGTCAAACCGGTTTTCCACCAATTTTGGCGGTTTAATACCGGTTCAAGCGGTTCAATCCCTGTTTTTTTTAGAACGGTTTCTGGCTTATTCCGGACCGGCACCTCCACCGGTTCACCGGTTTTTCGGTTGAACCGGCCGGTCCGGTCCGGTTTTCAAAACCATGATTAAAACAAAGAAAAATTGTGAAAGAAAACTGTAATTGAAGCACGTGAGATAACTTAATCCAAAGCTATAGAGCATTAAACAGAAGAAATCATATATATACTTTAAATATCATATTGAGCTTTCTAAATTAATGGGAAATTTTATCTTCGCTCTATTTTTGCTAACTGCATCCATTTTTTTAATATGAAATTTCAAAAATGTCTTTTTTTTTTTACGTTATATACAGGAACTTCCAAAGCTTTGATTGAAAGTTCAACATCAATACAACATCCGATGCTTTTAGCTATTAGGTAAACACGTACAAGTAAAAGATACTAAAAAGATTTAAAAAAATAAAATATGCGACACAAGGAAATAAACACGTACAATATCAAATATGGTGTTAAAATTTTGAAGTACAAATAATGATAGAGTTGCTGATTAGGCTTAGCCCGAGTTGTATACACACATTGACATTACTAAATCCTTCTGAAGCATATGAGACGAATGAATTGAATTAATTCCTTTTTATGAATCGTAGCAAATGAATCAAAAGTTACTTTTGTAAAAATTTTTCTAAGCATTTGAGATCATACATATGGATGACTCACTATAGCTACTGCATAAAGGGAGGTACCTTGCTTTTCTAAACATTTGTCATTCCCAAACTTATGTATTAGGATATTTCATTGTTTAAAGTTGATTTTTTTTTTTTTTTGGGTAAACTGTTTAAAGTTGATATTTGTTAGTTAGAGAAATCCAAAATATTCATAGATGTACGGATAAACGGTGTATAGCAAATATTTAAATTAGCCCAGAGTTGTATACACACACATTACTAAACCCTTCTGAAGCATATGAAACAGAATAAACTAGATTAATTCCTTTGCAATGAATCATAGCTAATGAAACAAAAGTTACTTTTGCCCATTTTTCAGAGCATTTTATATCACCTCTCTGAATGACTTACTAGCTAGTGCTTAAAAGGATGGTCGATGGAACTTTGATAATTTTACTTCTTTCTTATATGCATAATGCGTATGCATTATAAGCTTCCCAAATTTTTTCTTACTATGGCAATGTAGGATCAATTATATCAGGGAAAACATGAAGATAGACTCTAGAGTGTTAAAAAGAACCATAGTTATGTGCTCTCTCCATTATCATCTTTAGGTTGATGTAGATGAACATTTCTTGATCCTTCCCAAGCAATTGTCCATGGGCCTTGTATGTGGTAAGTATCTCACAGGGCATTTAGGATTAAGCTGTTCTAGCCTGTGGCATCATGAATGAGATTCAATCATGGAACTTATAATATAAGGATAATATATAATTTATTCTAGAAATAGAAAAACATAAGCGTAAAACTGAGAACAGGTTTAAGGTTACTCACTGGTAATTCAGAACAAAATGATGAAGAAAAACTGCTATCTCCATCTTGGCAAGATCATTACCAGGACACAATCTAGTTCCTAATCCAAAGGGAAGGAATTCTCCAGCCTTGTGTTCCTTCTAAAGATAGCATAAAGTGATCAAATATAAGATTAAAACATATACTGGTGCAAATTACATGAAGTGACTTCTTCAATCAATTCAAATGAGTTAAAAATGAAACTTTGCAACTTACATCCCATCTATGAGGATTGAATTCCTTTGGATTAGGATATATTTCAGGATTAAGGTGAACGGACCTGAACCAGACAAGAGCTTTCCAACCTTTTGGAATGGTGTAACCTGTATCTTCCATATGCAGTTAAGACTTTCGTAATACCAGTGAGAAAAGATTATACTTATATGCTGCACCTTTACATTTACTTCATGCCACATTATGATCTTCATAGCATTCATGTAAATATGCAATGAATAACAATCATACTAGCTATTGATAAGCAGAACAGGACTAACTAACCATTGATATTGACATCAGATTTTGCCTCCCGAAAAACCACCAGCGAGAATGTAATCACACGCATTGTTTCATCAATCACCTATGGAATGTAATAAAACGAAAACATATATAAACATAAGCTCATCCGCGACCATTTGATATTAACCTAAAATCAAAACTAAAGGTATCTATCTACCTTATAAAGAAAATCCATCTGCCGAATTTCTTTAAGTGTCAACCCCTTTTGTGTAGGAGACCTTTTCCTTATTATTTCTTCTTGTTCCTCCTATTCAAGGAATAACAATATTTGGAAGTAGAAGTTAAACTTTTGGGATTAAGTTATAGGACTATGAGACATATTCAAGATGTTATAAATGCACTTGTTTAGTGTCCATTGGTAATTGCGAATTTAAATGGACTAATGATACTTAAGTAACTTGATAATTAATACCTTAGCCTTTTGGAGATATTCTGGATGCTTTTGCAGGAAATAGGTTGCCCACATGGTAATATGCCCCGAAGATTCATGACCCGCGTTCAAGTACATCAACATGACATCGATGACCTCCTCATCATCCAATTTTCTTCCATTATCATCTTCAGCATCTATCAGAGCATCCATCATATCTTTAGCTTTTGTGGGTTTATTTTCCTTCCTTAGCTTCCTTCTCTCATCCACAATAGATTGAAAGATAGCCACTAGATTTTTCCTAGCCTGAAACAACAACTTTTATGATAAGATACTGCACCTTAATAACTAAAAGATTTACATAGGCTGTATCCTTTTCCATCCTGTTATACCGAGTCTAAAAAAAAGTGTCTTCGGCTCCATTTGAAGAACATACATTATAATATGAGAATGTGATTAATTTGTAACTATCCTCCAGTACGCGTGACTAAATACAAAATAAATAAGAACAGATTATCTCATATATCTTTAAAAAACTGAGCTTAAGTAATGAATACATAAATAAGCTCTAGTGCTCTACCTTAACACGCGAAGGACAAGATTATCAATAAGCTCTAGTGTTCTGCCTTAACTTCTTAATAATGTTTTTGTCGCAATTTCTGTAAGTAAAACACTATTCTGCATTTCATACAAATTAGAAGCGGAAAAAATGCTGCTAAAACTGTGGTTTATATATATATATATATATTTTTTTTTTACTCTTCATTTTAATGCTTATTAGAGTAATGAATATGATGTTGTTACCTTGAATGCTTTATGATAAGCAAATCCAGGAATATTAATTCGCATAGCTCTAACTCCGTAATTAAGTGCTGTGTATTCTCTTTCCAAAGCCTCCATAACAGGTTCACTTTCTGAGCTGAGGAAAATATGCATAATGATTTTGAAAGTTAGCTTCCTGATCTGAGTTAAGACCTCAATTTCTCCCATGTTGGACCATTTCTCCAATGAACTTATCACATTTTCTTCAATGAATTTCAAGTACAAGGAGAGTGCTTCCATGCCATTGATTGAAGCAGACGTCAAACGCCTAAGGCGCTTATGTTCTTCGTAAGAAATCGAAATGAATGACTTCTTTCCAATGAGCTCTATTGCAGAGAGAGGCCAACCTGGTTTAAATTTATCATCATCTGTCAAAACTCTTCTGCATGCATCTGGTGTTGTTACAATTACACTTGGATTTCCAAACATCAAGGCCTTATATACTCCAGTCTTTCCATATCTGTATAGTTGATTGAATCAAAACGTTAGTACCATCTCTCATTACTTATACACAAAATTGCTTTTAGACTACAATATTTTTTTCACTGATTTTGGTCATCATATGTTGGAAAATTTTGGTTTAAGCCATTATGCATTAATGTATGGATACCGCAATTGGTCATAGTAACAATTATTCTCACTAGCCTCATATAGAAAAAATTATCTATGTCATCATTAAGAACTAAAACCAAATTTTTTGAAATTATAAGAATCAAAATGGATTAATTTTTTTAAAAAAAAAAACTAAAACCAAAAGTAATTAAGTTTCCAAGGATAAAAATATATTTAAACCTACAAATTTTGTAAGAACCAGTTCATATCATTAAGTATGATTTCAGTTTGTTTTATTAATCTTGCTTAAGCGGCTGGTTGGGAGTGTGACTCTGCCACATCACTTGTATAACATTTGCTGAAAGAGTTTTTTTTATTGTGTTATGTAATAAAAATTAAACTAAAAAAGACAAATAAAATAAAATTAAAAAAATTGTCTTCGTGTGCATTTGCGCATATACTGTTCATCAAACACAACCACCTAAAACGTACGGCTACAAAAAGATTAATTAATGACTAGTATTCAGTTAAATTTGCTAAATGACATAACTGTCTCCATCTTGTGGTCTTGTACCAACAGGCCTATAGTGTCTGCATCATCTTTTGAACCACATATCCTACAAAATGTGTTCTTGACCAAAAAGAGCACATAGAAAGACCAAAAGAAAGGGGAAGGCTCCGGTGCATGTAAACATATAACATGCACCGGTGCATGTCTTTATTTTTGGGTTTTTTATTTATTTTTTTAAAATTTAATCAATTAAAAAATATTCTATGTGTTTTCTTTTTTACGGATATTAAGTGATTTTTATAATTTGGATTTTTTTTTTTTTACTCTGTGTTCTTAAAAAACTCTATTGAATAAAATTGTATTCAAAATTTACAGATTCTAATAAATCTGTATACGAACTTGTGTTAAAAAATATTCTGAATAAATCTGTATTAAAAAAATTTGAAAACAAAAAAAAAAAAAAAACCATGCACCGATGCATGGTTTAACCATGCACCGGAGCCTTCCCAAAAGAAAGCACTCTTCCAACCTTCCACTCATTTTTTGTTCTTTAAAAAAAAGATTACAATTTAAAATGTGGAAATAAAGATATCGAAGGATAAATTTGCTTTTTTTCCTTACAAAATGTACAGAATTTGAATTTCTATAGTTTTTAAAATGGTTTTTACATATTTCCAAATTTCAATTTTAATTCGCAAATACTTATATGTGACACATGTTCTACTAATTCATAACGTGATAAATTGTAATAAGAACATATTATCAACATGGATATTAACCAAAATGATAAACTAAAATAGAAATTAAAAGCTAATAAAATTAATTTAAGAAACCAAAAACAAAATTTCCTATATTTAACCCATGATGAAATTTGAGATGTAACTCAAAAAGGAGAGTCAGATTTGAGATAATGTAGATTTGCTAAATCTTCATGAGTTGTGTTGTAATGTTCTCTTCGAATCTTTCATAGATAACTTGTCCACTTTATTCCGTGAAGATACAAGCCAACAATATATGACAATTTTATGCCGTAAATAATGTGCCTGGAATTATTTATTGAGTATGGGATTACAAATCTCTCCTATTGAACTCTAAACACCCCCCTCCCTTTTTTTTTTTTTTTCCGGAAGTGTCAATTTTTTTTAAACTCTCAAATTAGTTTATTTTTTTCGATTGAATCTCATAAAAAAAATATCGAATTGAATCCTGTTGAAAAAATGCACTTACCGCACCCTCAAATTAGTGCATTTTTTCGGCTGAACAAAATCGTTTTTTTAAAACTTAAATCCCATATAAAAATACATTTTTCGACTAAAAACTGGTCAAAAATATATATTTTTCAACTAGGATCAGTTTTACAAATGCATTTTTCGACGGGATCCAATTGAAAAAAATTCAATGGGATTTAGTTGAAAAATATACTTACTTAAAACACTAATTCTTCTGACTCAAAAATATCTAAAATCTTCGTACTAAAAATGAGTTTGAAATCTAATTTATAGAATTCTAATCAATTATCATGCATGTTTGAATCTGCGATGAGTTAGTCTAGAATCAATGCCAACACTACTAAGTCAGGTGATTAAATACGCACGGCGTTTTAACCGAAAGAACTTCTTGCGCAATTCATGCGTTTCTGTTTTTATGACCAGAACTTTTTTCTTGATTTCCATTTCAAATTGTTCTCTGGACTTTTTATCAATATGAGGTGATCGTAACACAGTATATAAGACTCGTGATTCAGGCAATCCAATCTTCCGTGTGTAAGGCGGAAGCCCCCCAAAATGGTTTTCAAAAAATGGGTGATCAAAAGATCGAATCACTATGCGTATCTTGGTAGTCGTGACTTTTGGTGGTCTTTCTTTTTGGCTGACTCCTCTTCCTGTTCTATTGATCAGAAGCATCCAGTAGCACCATTAAGTAGAAAGAGTTAAGCTACTAAGCTAAGCTGCACATCGCTTACTGATGAAAGACCGTCTGCTGGATACACCATTCCTACTATTGCTGAATCGAAAAAAATAGCGATTCTGATAAAAATTATTTATTTTTTTTAGAAGTTGGGGAACCTAGGCCTAATCTATTAGAATAGGTCTAGGCGGATTTGGCAGGTCGAAGCCTAAAGACTTTCAAGGTCAAAACCATTCCACTCGAAAACCAGCCTTCAAAGAAAGTCAAAGACTGGAGGACCGCATACACGCTTACTTTTTGATAGGCTGATCCCTAGGCTTAAAACCCTTAACTTTTACTCCCTCCGTTCCTATTTATCTGTCATATTTCAAACAAAACACGTCCATTAAGAAATCCAATCATTACTCAAATTTCCAATGCATTAATTATGTTTTTTCCTACTATACCCTTTCTCTCTCTATAATCATTAATTTTTCTCCACTACTTACATAAACCAAGACATATTAAATAGGGGCAAACATGGAAAATAACATTTATTACACTCTTGAAATCCTCAATACGACAGATAAAAAGAAACAAAAAATCTCTTCAAAAAACGACAGATAAAAAGGAACGGAGGGAGTACTTCAACTTGAAAATGAGGGATAAGGTGATTTTGTAATTGAATCCAAACATACCCCTCGACTACGTGATATTGAGCGCCCTAGCCCATCATAGAAGAAGGCCCACACCGAAATAGACTGCACATCCTGACGTATGTGTCCGAACTTCAAAACTTAAAAAGGACGCAATTTTTATTGTGTAAAATTTTGCATGTTCTGTGCTGTAGTGTAATTTAAGAAAATTGATATATATTAATTTATAAAATCAATTTTTAAATCAGCATATAACATAAAGAAATAATATGTATTATAAAATATTATTTTCTTATTAACAATTAATTAACAAATAATATGTATTATCTTTTTGAATTTAGATAATTTGTAAGTTAATTTTAACTCTAAATTATAAAATTTAAGGGATTATAAGTAGAAGAACTAATATGTTTTATACTAATTTTATGTGGGATCAATTAATTACTAACTTTTTTTAAGCAATCGATTTTTTTGAGTTACTATTTTCTTCAAAATAAAATTAAGCGAAAAATACAGTTTGTGCATGTTTGATTTCGTAGTGAAAAATCACATTAAATCTCAAAATCACATTAGATAAGATATGAAACAATTGTAAATAACTTCTACTTCCCAAAATCAATTCTAAGAAAATGCAACATACATCCAAAAATGCCATTAATTAAAAGCTTAAAGGCGGTGGAAGTTGGAGTATCATGTTGTCCACAAATGGTGGCGTCTGATGTGCCACATCATATAAGAAAACATAAGACAGTGTGAGAGAGCAGTTAAGTAACAGTCAAAATGACAAATAAGTGCAGGCTCCTGTATAATGAATGATAAAATGAATATATTTTTCGGGAGAGATATCTTTCAATAAAACTTAGAATAACTTATATTATTGTCATGTTTTTTTTTTTAATATGTGTTTTAGGATACATATTAAAAAAATGGATCTTGCTAGAAGTGTTATACTAGTTATAAGTGTATTTGTTAAGATTCCCATGATAGAAAAAAACATCACAAATTTTTATTTATATTTTTTCTCATAAATATCAAAAGCTATTCTAAGAATTTTTTATTACTTCTAACTTTTTAACCAGTATACCCAAATCACACTGTCATTATTATGTTCAAAAAGTGGATTAGGTGAGTGACACCATCAGCAATTATAAAAAAAATTAATCCTAGAAACTTACAAAGTTTAGCATTATGTTTATTTTACATAGGCCAAACTCTCTTTGCCAAACTATGCAGTACTCAATAAAGGAGAAAAGTCTATTATCCTGCATTTTGAGGACCACGTTTAGTAGCAGCAGCTTTGGTGACTGAGAAAGAAGTGGGTGTGTGGTGTCAGTCTCCAACCTGGGACCTCAGATAGATGAGGATCACATGTGGGAACCATTAGACTAGTCCTTTGACCTCTTAATAACTAAGTTGTTTGCATCCTAATTACCAGATTCTCTCGTTAATCTTATGTAACATATGTCAAATTTTGTTTTATCATATGTCGGATTCGTTACAAAGAAATTAATAAAATAATAATGCAAATTAAATAGTGATTAATTAAGTGGATTGAGGAGAGGAAGATGATGAATAATATGATTAACCTGGAGACAAAGGAGGAGAGGAAGGAATCAGGGTCACTGGACTTGAAAGCTCTAAGGAAGGACCACATGTTACCAATGAAGGGCCAGCCCATGTCACCAGGGGGCAGAGAGTACTGCTTTGCACCTAATTTGGATTCATACAGCCACCAATTTACATTCTTGAGGAGAGATCTTAGGAACAAAAGAACACCAACAATGACCACCCACATGGATCCCATCTCCATTATATATCTTCAACACTCAAAACACCAACTCAACTCACACAATAAACCCCTCAGTTTCTTTATTTGTATTTATAGGGAATATAATATATACTTTGATGTGGGATGTGAGAGTGTGGCATATGTATGTGAGTGATGAGTATGTGAATGATGAGTGAGTGAGAGAGAAGGAGAACTTATAGGAATAGAACAACCGAGTGAAATTTATTATATATATATCGATGGATGGCTTAAATAAAATTTTGAAAAGTTAAACATAAAGATAGAGGTGGCCGGCCTTCTATAACCAAATTTTGTTTTGTCCTCTACCTAATTAGAAACCAAGGCATCCTACAAGGGGTGATTATTCCATTATATAGCCATATATTTCTTTATGATATTAAAAAAAAATCAAGAGTGTTATTTATATAACTAAAATTTGGAAACTTTCTTTTATAATAAACTAGTACCTATGCCCGTGCGATGCACGGGCCGGTAAAGTTATGGTAGTTTGAGCAGTTTTTCTCCAGTAACTTCCTTCCCCTCATTATTTCAGCAGTTTTTTTTTATTTCAATCAGGAAGGGTATAATAGGAATTGACAAAATTATGTACAAAGTTAAAACCAAGTTTTCTTTATAATAGTATAGATTAAATTAATTTTATCTACCGTATTCTCACTTTTTTTTAATCTTTGATTTATACATGTATATAAAAAATAAAACCATCACAAAAGTTAAAGTGACGGACAAAAGTTGTCTTATATTAATTGTACAGCTCTCACAGAAAAAGTTAGAAAAATGGAAACTTGTGAGATACAGTATGTCACATGTTTCATGATATTTATTATTTAAAATAATTATTAAAAACATCTTGAAAAGATATATATGTCTTCTGAACAAATATTTTTTTTTTAAAAGCTATGTATTTTGAACCTAAAAAAACTTGAAAAGATGTATCTTCTAATAACGTAACAAACGCTTAATCGTGTGAAAGGGTCTTTCACAATAGTATTATTAAATACCATTTAAAATAAATAAATTTCAAAACAATAACAAAGCACCTGTATATAGAAAATATCTGAAACACTCTTTCGTAATAATTCTAATATATCTAGACGTACAACTTAGAACTCTATATATAACTATGACATATTTTTCTTGCAACTCATCTTTTTGCATTTTAATTTTTACAAGAAAAATCTTTTTTTAAAAAAAAAATAAACATGACATATAAATATTTTTTTCCGATAAAACATCTAATTTTTTTTAACAAATTAATACTAAAAACACACTAATACCACAACTTATTACAAAATAACTCTACTATGTTATATCGGCAAACCCTATAGTTATATCAAACCCTTGCCTATAATATATTTTTGAGACCAAAATTTATAATCAAAGGGCTTCTCACAACACAAAACTCTCACATAAAAAGTTAAGAAAAAATGCAATATGATATGCCACATGTCGCGGGTATTTCGTAATTTAAAAAATATGTCTTGCTTCTATTTAGGATTGCACCTGTACAATATTTGTACAATTCAGAAAAAATATTATGAACTAATGCACATGTATATATACAGTTAAAAAAAATGAATACTTGCTTCTGTTCAAGATTGCACCTACCAACGGACTTGGTTCAGTTAAACGATGGTTCCGTAAAGAATTCGGACAAAAAAAAATTGTACCTGTACGGTTTGAAAAAAAAAAAAAACCAACTAATGTGCCTACTGTGTAATATCTATATGTTCATTATTGCATGCGTATGCGTACAGTACCTAGACTATATGAAGAAAAAATATAATGCACCTATACAATATCTATAGTATTTGCTAAAGTTTTCTACTCAAATTTGCTAAAGTATTTAATTACGTTAATTTCTCAAATATAATAATTTACTAAACTCTTTTCAAAAATCCAATAATAATTATAGTGATAATTTTTTAAAAAAATATATATAATATAAATTTTCACATTTTAATATCTTTAATAAATTTGTATAATTTTCTTTTAAAGGTTGTAGATTTGTCAAGATTACCGCCAGCAACGTTGTATGAGGAACAAAAAGTGAAGGCAAAAAGCTAAATGCAAAATGGAAAAATTTCGGTACATTGAAAATCAATGACAATAAGGAACAAATAAAAAAAATCATTCACAAATCAGAAGTCAAACACGTTTCACACTTTGTGTTTCTAATTTATAAATATTTATTAGTAGGTAAAGATAGCTAGAAACATGATCTGATAAATTCAAGTTGTGATTTCAAATTATAAGTGCAAAGATGTATTTACTAAAAAGGCACAAACACAATGCAACATGAATACGTTGAAACTATGATAATTATTGGAATATCAATTAGACTATGTGGCTAAATTAAATAAAAAGTAAAAAGTTGTTTACATGTTCATAAAATAAAATTGAATAGATATATATTGTTCTTTCAGCATTTTGACTCAGATACAAGTGAAAATGAATTAGTTTTTGCTAATAATTTAAAAAAATACAACAACAAAAATGGAGGCAGAACACCATCATGATAATGAATTTAATGTTCAAAACTCGGCTAACAAGACTCTAAAGAAGATTAAAAGAGTGAAAAAAAAATACCTGAATAAATGTAAGAATTTTTATATTTAATAAATGATTTTCTTAACCTCAACTCTTATTGCTGAGGATAAGAGGCTTAATAATGTAACTTTTTATTGAAAAAATAAAAATTTAATAATTTAAAAATAATAAACTTAGTTTCTGAATGTGTTATTACTCTTTTTTAACCTCTTAATCTTAGCTCTAAGAATTGAGATTAAACAAACCCATATATATGCCTAAATTATCATTAATTTAATTTTAATGTAATACATTGTGCGCGATGGACTTTTCCATTTTAAATAATCAATATTGAAATTTATATATGTCCTACATTGAACCACATTATAATAAAAATTTGTTTTTGTCAAAAGTGTAACATAAAAAAAAATTAAACAAAAAAATTTAAATATCTCTTGCACGGGTTAAAAACTAGTTCAATATATTTTTCATTCACAAATTTCAACTATTAGATATTTTTCATGGTTCAAATTTAAAAGAATTTAAAGTAATCCAATATTTAAAAAACTAAGTTAAAAATATTTCAACATCCCTGTGACTAAAGAAAATATAAATAAAAGATATTTTTATAATTTTAACACTTAAAATAAAATTTGTGAATAAAAAATGGAATTCATAGTCCTAAATTCATGTGATAGCCCAAAAGTTACCTATCTTAAAGTTGTAATTCTATATTTTTTATACTTTCATCTTCATAACCTTTTGTCTCAAATCAAGCTACTTACCCAAGTTGTTTACAATTAATGTTCTCGATAGACAAATAAAATATATTATTTATTATACTGTGAAACATAATTTTCCTAGTGTTTCTTAAGTCACATTATGTTTTAATATTTTTTTTATTCACTACATTATTATGTGTTAAAATTAAGTTATATGAAAATTTATAGATTTCATTTAATTATTTAGAACTTTTTATGCAACGATTTGATTGAAAAATTATAATGTTTCTAAATATTGGACACTATATATAACGACAAAATATTTTTTTTTACTAATCTTTTAGGAATTTAAATACGGTTTTTCTATGCTATGCACCCCATGCATAGGATAACATAACATATATAATAAAATTGTATTGAAAAACTAAACAATTAATTATTCAATTCATTAAATGTCTCAATTTCCAATGTAATTTTACTTTTTAAGGTATGTTTAACCTACGTCTGGGATGCATAGGATAAAAAAACTCATTTAAATAATACTACAAAATATATTATTTTTTTTTTTTTGTGCTAGAGACTAGAGTGATGCAAAATATATGTGCTCGTCTTCCCAAATAAATTTATTGAATTTCGTCTTTGTATTGTTATTTTTATTTTTTTTTTCAAATTCATCCTCTAATTTTAAAAAGTTTGGCATCGAGCACTATCGTTTCCTGAGAATTGTGCCTACCCTTGGCACTTTTTATCTTGGCTGTATTCATCACAGCTTTCCAAAATTTTTGCAGTTTTTGGGTAAGGGATCCAGCTTATAACTTTTTACTCATAAGGAATAAAAAAACAAGTGCCAAGAAAGTATATGGTCGAGGCAAATTAAGAAATTCATCTATCCCATTCCCACAATTCCCATTTTGTGTGTGGACAGGAAAATTTGGATATTAAACATTAGAGGTCTCAGCAACGGGAGTTGATTTTTCCACGATGACATAAAGACATCATGGATTCATAGACATGTAGGTACACTCTCTATCTTCTATTGTTGGATTCCTAAATCGCACTACTTGACCTGATATATACTAATAAAAGTAAATTATTATATGTATTTGATAGCTCAAATTTTTAGAAGAATTGATTCATGATATGGCATCAAAGTTTATTCTAATTAGTATAAAAAAAAAATATATAAATAAAAAAGTTTATTCTAATTTGATGTCATAAGGCCACTCAATTATTCATCCCAAATCTTATAAACTTTACATTTATAGGTCCACTTTTGAATGTGAAGAGAGTGTATTAAGTTCGTACATCCATAGAATGGGGTCAATGGGTAGAGCAATTGGGTGCAATGGTCTTAGCTAGGGCAATTATTTATGTGACTTTAATTTTATTATATGTTTATTTTTATTCCGTACCTAATCTTATTATGCTTTTTTTTTTAGTTTTATCATGCATCCTCCCATTGCCTAGCTGCTAAGGGTCTGTTTGTTTGAGAAGAAATTGGGGGAGGAGAAATTGGGGGGAGAGAAAACAAGGATAAAACAAGATTTTCTCCTTGTTTGATATAGGAGAGAAAATGAGGTGGGTCCCACCAGAAAAAATTTTCTCTCACCCGTAGAAGAGAGAATGGGAGGAAAATGTGTGCTGGCATGTAAAATTACCTATCTGTCCTTCGTTTATTCACTTTATTTGATTGTTTTTTTTTATTTTTAAAGAAAAATTAATTGGAAAAAAGTAAAGATCTTTTTTTTCGATAAAAAAATTGTTATTTTATATATTTTGGATTCAGAATTTTTATCATATAGTAAAATAATTGAAGTAAAAAAAATCTTTGGCTATGTTAAATATACATACATGTAAAAAAGAAAAAAAATATTTATTTCTATTTTGTAAAACAAGGGTTTAGTTGTCTTTTGACAAATTTGTTGTTTTCTCTCTTCCCTCTTTTCTCTCCAACCAAACGAAAGGAAAGAAAACTCAACTTTTCTCTCTTCCCCATTTCTTCACATTTTCTCTCATACCAAACAACCACAAAATCTACCCATTTTCTCACCATAATCTCTCTTCCCTATTTCTCTCTTCCCATTTTCTCTCTTCCAATTTTCTCTCGTGCAACCAAACAAAGCCTAAATGTTTTTTTCGCATTTAAGCATGTTTGGACTAAAGTAATACTAAGATGTTTGACTTTTTTGTAAGTTCTCATGTTGCACCTTTTTAGAATCCAAGTAGTTGTCTCGATAATATTTGACTGTGAGAGCACTTGGGGTTCCTAGGTTAAGGGTTTAATTTTTAATGATGCAACAAATTTAAGGAAGGTATCATATCATTTACCACTTTTGATGTCGAGTAAATTAGTTTGAACACGTAAAATGAATATAAAATACCACTTAAAATTAAATTATATATATATATATATATATATATATAGAGAGAGAGAGAGAATCGAACAACCTTATTGGTATTTTATTACTTTGTTTCTAATTGTTCATCATGATAATCTTATTTTGGAAACTAAACATACATTGCACTATATTATTTTATTGATTTATTTTGTTAATAAAATATATTTTATGAATTAAAAATCCTAATTTTATTTTCTTGTCATAAGGCCTATCAGAAAAGGTTTGGGACGACCTTGTACACCTGGCTAGGTTCATGAGCAAAATAAAACTGACAATGGCTTAGATAAATCTCTTCTTCCTCAAGATAGCTTTTGGTGCACTGATGCTCTGAAGTTGATTAGAAGATAAGGAGGAAGAGTCACATAATGCTAAATTATGTTTCCAAAAGTGAAAACAAAGATTGAGTTCAAAATAGTTCAAATCCAATTGCAAAATGACATCCATTATCACATATTGATCGAACAGGATGACCACACACAAAGATTATGATCTAATGGGCCATATACAACAGTTTCGAGGAACAAAAAATTGAAATAATTCATCAACCCGAAAACATGTTAAGCCATTGTGCAGTTACTACTTTATGCTCTATCTTAAGATTTAATCCTATTTTTCCTCCATTACGGATATCATCTCTTAGAGCATGTGCTATGGAATTAGGGACTTGAGTATCTATGATGAACACACTATTCAAAAATCTCAGAACAGAAACATATTGACAGAACTTCAAAAAATTAGTGCTCACTTTTATTCTTCAAATACCAAAATGGAATCCACCTAAAAAGTTACAAAAAATCTGTTTGGTTATCTATTCCACTCCATATTATACTTTCGAGAAGACTAATACTATGTCACATCGGTATTTGATTTTGTGGGCAACAATTGTCACAAAATCAATTTAATTTACGAGATTTTTGAAATTTTAAATTGTCATAAATATTCCCCCTCATATTAATTCCTAATGTTAATGAATGTCTGTAATCCTTGATGAAATGACAAAAACAACGTCATTTTTTATCAAAGAAATAAACAGAAATAGTTGACTATTAGACAAATTAATCCATGATATTAGGAATATCAATCAAAATAGTTGTTGAATTTGTGTCATGTACAAGAATAGTTATCCCCATATTCACATTTTTAAAACAGCTTATACTCCCTCCGTTTCACTTTAAGTGTCTTTTTAATATCAAAATTTTGTTTCAAAATAAGTATTTTTCTACCAAATCTAGGCAACATTTAATACTGTTTTTCCTTATTTACCCTTACATTTAATGTTGTTTTAGTTTTGAAATTTGTAATACTAGTAATGATGTATTGACAAAATAAAAATATTAAATAGGGGTATTTTTGACAAAATACACATAAAACTTACAATAATCATCATATTCAACACTTTCTTAATCTATGTGCAAAAGTCCAAAAAGACACTTAAAGTGAAACGGAGGGAGTACCTATCTAATGTAGCAATTTTGACAACCATCTCATATCTGATGGGTACATATATATTTATATCGGTATCCATTATTCAAAATTCAACATAACTAATCCAAAATATTTCAGTGTAGCAAATTTAACATTAGACAGATTAGAGTATTCCTCATCATACTCTTCAAGGTTTTTTTAACTTCCAATGTATGTAGGGCACAATAAATGGAACGATCGCAAAGTTAAATAAATTTTTAGTGAATTGTAAATTGGATAGATGGAGATATTGTTATTTCTACCTTAAAAATATATGTAGATAGTTTTAAATGTTGTGTTGAATATATAACTAAAATATCAATTCGAGATATATTGAGAATTTAAGATTTTATTTATACTAGTAATTTTACCCGTGCACCGCACGGGTTTAATTTTTTTTTTTAAATTGATTATCGATTTTGGAAATATGTCTTTTTAAATAATAAGTTAATATGAACTTTTTATAAAAATGATTTACATGTATTTAGAAATGAATAGTCATAAACATTAACCTTTGAATCTAGTTTCAGCTACCAACTTTTTCATTAATAAAAATTAACTAATAATGTATCAACTATGCGATTTCTAATTTTAATTAACAACATAATTTCTTATATTAAAAAAAAATCCAACTCATTTTGATTTTTGTTTTATTTAATCCATCATTCCAAATGCATTTTGTTAAGTCCAAATGTAGCTATTTTTTTTTACCATATATATCATCATCATTATTATTATTACATCTGTCCCAAAATATAAGACCTGTTTTCACACTTTTAATTAATTCATGTTTATAAGATTAAAACTTTCAAATCATTTGCTTGTATTAGAACTTCATAATTGTAAATAAGTATATTGTCTAAAGTATAAAATAACGCATCATTATTTTTCACAATTTAAATTGCAACATATTGTATAAATTTTTGGATTTTTTTAAATTTCAATTCATGACTGAGTAAATATTTCTTCGAAATGTTTCAATTTCTTGACTGAGTAAATATTTGATTGTAAAGCTAAATCATTATATCAAATTATAGCTCATCTTTAATACTTATATATCTGTTTTTTCCGTTGTACCCAAAATTTATTATTCATAATGATGCTCTGTTTAAATGTTTAATACCAATTTGCCTATATTATGACTTGTTTGTATTAGAATTTCTGAAATTACAACATTATATTCTTTTTTTTTTTGCTAGTTAATTATCATATGACGGGTCGTTTAGACATTATATATTTTTTATGTCAATATTTGATTCAAATTATTTCCTTTTGAAAAGATCATTAATAACCCGTGCAAATTGTAATAATATCGAAATGAAAATTGTATGCTTGCGGGCAATTTTTATATTTATGTGTAATCCAAATTGTACTAATAAAAATTTACTAAAAATAACTTAAGATAAATATTTATTCCCGTGCGATGCACGCACAAACAAATTTGGAGGGAAAATGAAAATGACAAAAATGCCCTCAACTTCTCCTATTTTATAATATGTTGATTATCATACCAATCTATTAGTTTCCAACATTTTCAATAAAAAAAATTAATAATTATGTATATGTGAGTTGGGTAATATAGTACTCATTTCCGCATATTTTTATAGGTAATTATATATTCCTATACTCTTCGTTTATTGGATAAATCCTTTTTCCATTGTGGATAATTTATGTGGGTATCTTGGGTCCGAATCCAATTCACTTCCCTATGTTCAATAATGATTAGTTCAAATTAAACAAATAATTTGAAGGCCAAAACCTTGGGTGATATAGTACTCATTTCCGCATATTTTTATAGGTAATTATATATTCCTATACTCTTCGTTTATTGGATAAATCCTTTTTCCGTTGTGGATAATTTATGTGGGTATCTTGGATCCGAATCCAATTCACTTCCCTATATTCAATAATGATTAGTTCAAATTAAACAAATAATTTGAAGGCCAAAACCATGGTTTTGAAAATCGGACCAGACCGACTGATCTGACCGGAAAATCGGTGAACCGGTGGAAGTGTCGGTCCGAAATGTCAGCAAAAAACCGAAATTGAATCGGCTGAACCAGTATTAAACCGCCAAAACCGATCAAAACCGGTTTGGCCCGGTTTGAATTTGGAACCCCAAATTCAGCAAAAAATTGGGCTTTTTATAATTTTTTATACCGGAAATGTAATACTATAATAGTATGATATTTTATTAATTATTAGTTATAATACTAATTTTAATAGCATTGTTTTTTTTCATTAATTTTTTATACAGAAATATAATACTATAATAAGTATTATAATAGTGGTATTAGACATTTTAATACATATTGTTAGACTTCAACAATTTTGGATACTATTGAATTTGATATTTTAATATTATGAAATCATAGTACTTTCATTATTTGATGATGTATTTAATCTTTACTATTTAGTTTTAGAAAGTCAGTTTATTATTATGTTATTATATAATTATATACACACACGTACATTAAGATCGGTTGGACCTCGATTTGATAACGGTCTAACCATTAAACCTTGAACTAGTACCTTGATCGGTTCAATAACCGATCCGGTTTTCAAAACATTGGCCAAAACCAACATTTACCCAACACATACTCATACTTCGATTTTATATATAAGATTTTATTGGAGTTTTTATTTTGGTTTTATAAGATCTCATTTTAATTTCCAATAGCATTTAATTACTTTTTTTCCCAAACACTTTTACTAACTCAACGTTTTTTAGAGTCTCAATAATAATTATAAGGATAATTTTGAAAAAACATATCAAATTTTCTCATTTCCAATATCTCTAACAAATTTAACTATCTTCTTTAACAAAAGTGAAAAATTCCAATAAAATCTTACGTACAGAAGCGAATGGAGTATATAATTATCACCTCTGACAATACGAAATATTTTGATATACAATCATGTTGGCATAAATATATGACGAATTTTTCTAACTTCTTCCTTAGTGCACAATTGCACATGATAAATATGTATCGAAAAATTAAAATATTTTTTTATTTATTCCTTAAATACATACTATTTTCTCATAATTTTTTTAAACTTATTTATTTTATGCCTGCGATGCACATAATTTTTTTTACATACTACTCCCTCTGTCCTTAAATATAAGATCATTTTGATACTTTTATTTTGTTCTTATTTATAAGATATTTTACCAATTTTCAATGATCATTAATTACTTTTTTCCACAAACACCCTTATTTATTTACCACTTTTTAAATTTTCAATAATATTAATAGGAGTAATTTTGAAAATACATATCAAAAGTTCACATTTTCAATACAATTAACTAAATTATTTCACTTTCTTAATGGACGTGAAATCTTCCAAATGAGTCCTATATTTAGGGACGGTAGGAGTATCTAGTAAGAATGCTTTCAAGTCTCAAC
Organism: Crotalaria pallida; assembly: GCA_037953625.1. Lineage (NCBI taxonomy): Eukaryota > Viridiplantae > Streptophyta > Magnoliopsida > Fabales > Fabaceae > Crotalaria > Crotalaria pallida. The sequence continues at coordinate 86,904,052 of CM075656.1, forward strand.
AAAGTATTACTCCCTCCGTTTATATTTATCTGTCCTATTTCAAACAAAACACACCCTTTAAGAAATTCAATCATTAATTAGATTTCAAATGCATTAATTAAGTTTTTTTCCACTGTACCTTTTCTCTTTCTCTAATCATTAATTTTTCTTCACTACTTACTCCCTCCGGCTCGAATTATAAACAAATCCAACCATTTTTACGCTTATTAAGGGGGTTAGTTGATTGTATTTAATTTTCTCAAATTTATAAAAAATAGAGGTATTTTAGGAAAGTAGTATTAGGAATGAAACAAAAATTAATTAAAATTACAATTTTTTAGAGATGTTTTAGGAAAGTGACATTGGGAATGAAATAAAATTTAATAAAGTTAGTTATTTTTGTTTATATTTTAAACCAAGAGAAATATGTTTTTTGTTGCTTATAATTCGAGCCAAAGAGAGTATATAAACAAAGACTTCTTGAATAGAAACAAACATGGAAAATAACATTTATTAAAATTCTAAATAGTACAAAAAAAAAAATGGAACAGAGGCCGTAGTAATAAAGAGAACATTTTTCTCGAAGGATATGGTATCGATTCCCAGAATGAGAGAAAGTGGATAAGTCAAACTTGTTGAATGGTAATGGTGCTTTATGAATGATGAGAAAGTCCATGGACAGAAGTTGACAAATTGATGGCCTTTGCGAATCTCTACGGTCACTTACCTTGGCAACATAGAATGCCCAATAAAAACAACGATCATAAATTAAAGAAATTGAAATTGCATCGTGGATTCTTAATTACTCCCTCCGGTTCCATTATTGATCAATTTCACTCCCTTTAAAAAAGTTAGTTAGTGACATTGAAAATATAAATATTTGGTGTTATTTTCAAAAGTATCCATATAATTATTATTGAGAATATAAAAAGTGTTAAGTAAATACGAGTATTTGTGGAAAAAAAATAATTAATGCCATTGAAAATTGGAAATGAGGTTTATATCAAGGACAAAAAAAAAGTCTTGAAAAGGGGCTTAGGACAGGAGGGAGTAGTTTTTTTTGTCCGAATTCCTTGCGGAATCACCGGTATCTCCAAGAGTACCTTTAATACCATGGAGCCCTTGAGACTAATCTGAAGCGAACTGCATGACTGGCTCTCCCAGCGGAATGTTTTTAGTGAGAATGGAACACAGAGCTACTAACCTCAGCCCTTAAGATTGAGGATTCCTTAAAGCTGAGAATAAGAGACTTTATAAAACATTTTTCATTGAAAACTTAAACATAAAACTTAATAAATTTATGTTTTTAATATTTTTTTCTATTTTTTAACCTCTTATTCTCAGTCCTAATGGCTGAGGTTAAGCAAACCCTATTTTTTTTAATACAAAAAATTCGTTGATAGAACCCTCAACCTTTTTAACCCCGAACGTGTGGTTCAGTGGTAGGGATTGATCCACGCTTAAGCAAGGTCAGGTGTTCGAATCCTGCCTTGTGCATGCAGCAGCGTTAAATCAAGGAGATTAGTCACTGCGATCGGCGGTGAACACTCCGATCATAAACAAAAAAAAAGAACCCTCAACGTTTTTTTTTTTAAATGATATCGAACCCTCAACGTTATATATACTTGAATGATCCAAAAATGAATATATACTCGGTCCTTAGTGCTGAGTTTGAGCATTAAATAAGATGTCAAAATTATATCAATATCCTAATTAATCAATAGTTAATTAATATTTATTTATTACTTTTAATGATAAATATCTTATTTTTATTTTCTCACATTAATTCATATCAAAAGTGAGTTTTAATATTTCCGAATTACCCCTTAATGCTTTTCTTCTCTCTGTTTCCTTATAATTCTTTTCCTCTGCTTCTATTCTTAATTCTTCTTCGGTTTCTCTTATATTTTTGCTTTTCTTCTTCTTATTGCACGTACATATTAATCTAATACTAAAAACTACTCATTTTTTTTTTTCATTTTTTAACTGAAGAAAATATAATTAATAAATGCAATGTTCTATTCTGGTGCAAAATTCACTCTAATATTTTTTTTTGGTTACAGATATGAAGAAGAATAAAAAATAGACGCCGAGGAAAAGAGTTACGCCGGAAACAAACAAAGAAAAGAAAAGTTGTAGAGATAATTCCGAAATATTAAAACTCACCTTTCATATGAATTAATGTGAGAAAATAAAAATAAGATATTTATCATTAAAAGTAATTATTAGCTTAAGTTAGTTAGAATATTCTTCCTACTTCTTATCAGATAGTATCATTTCTTATTCTTATCATTTTCTGTTTCCAATCAGATTAGTTCATCTCATTCAAATTCATTCGGTTAGTTTGTTTCTGGCTTCTAGGATATATCAGCTATGAAGGAACTTTATATATTTGCACTCAATTGTATTTTCATAATAGAGTTAAATAAAACATCTTTCTATTTTACATCAATAGTAATAAATGAGTATTACTCCATCCGACTCGAATTATAAGCAAAATTAACTAATTTTACGTTTATTAAGGAAATTAGTTGATTGTATTTAATTTTCTCAAATTTATAAAAGAATATAGGTATTTTAGAAAAATTGCATTGGAAATGAAACAAAAATTAGATAAGATAACGATTTTCCAGGGATGTTTTTGGAAAGTGACATTGGGAATGAAATAAAATTTAAGAAAGTTAGTTAGTTTTGCTTATACTTTAAACTAAGAGAGATATTTTTTTTGTTGCTTATATTTCAACCTGGAGTGAGTAATTGACTACTCCCTCCGGTCCTATTTATAAGACCCTTTTGGGGTTTTTCACTCTCACCGAGGAGAGTGGATAGATTAGTTAGTGACATTGGAAATGTGAAAATTTGATATACTTTTTCAAAACTACTCGTATAATTATTATTGCAACTCTAAAAAGTGTTGACTTTATAGGGATGTTAGTGGAAAAAAGTAATTAAATGTTATTAAAAATTGAAAAAGAGTCTTATAAATAAGATCAAAATAAAAAATTCAAAAGGATCTTATAAATAAGATCGGAAGGAGTATTGATTAATTAACATATTGAGATAATTTTAGCATCATATTTAATGCTTAAACGTAGCCCTAAGGGCATAGTATATCAAAACCGTTTTTTTTTTTTTACATTAACATTAGTTAAAATATTATCTCAAATAATCGATCAAACATATCCTAGTATAATGTTGAGGAAGTAAAGCAGGTTGAGCTTAGGCAAAATGCATGTCCGTAAACCTAACCCAACATGTATTCACAATTCACAAAAGTTGTTCATAAATGGGATTTGGGATTTATTCGCTAAATGGATCTATAAAAATAATGGGACATGATATGGGCACGGGTATAATCCTGATTCATAATTGTACCTTAATTAGTGTTAGCATACTATCATTTGCCAAATTCATAAATTAATTACTCGGGAAGATTAATTCATTATGTCAAGTTTGTAATGTTACAAGTATTGTGTTTAAATGTTATGCTAGATTTGTTAGTAATAGGAACAGATATGATTAGGTACCCGATATGCATGAGAACAAACAACAAAGTTGCAAATCATGTGAGCATCAACATCGTGGACACTAATTTTTGTCCATGTTTTTAATTACTCAATTACTCAATTAATATATATGGTGTATCTTTTGGAATTTTATAGCAGGCCCTATGTAGATTTTTGATGGGAGGTTTTATGTTGCCTTCATGCCTTGGTATCACATGAGTTGGCTAGGGAATTATTTAATTGATTATGTTGGCAGGGTGTTACTAGAATATATATTGTGGTTCTCTTTGCAGAATTGAAATCATTTTTTTTACCAGCAAAAAGAAATTTTATTTCCACACCACAGAAGTATCGAATATCACAGTACACAAAAGCTTCACTTTTTATGAAAAGTTTACAAATATATATACAATCATGTGTTCAAAGAAGAGCAAAGTCAAAACGAAAACATTACTCATAAGTCTGTTTCACTATATTGTGAAGATAATATACAAATAAATAACAATAAAAAATCGCCTCCAAGCTGCTACCTCCCTAACAGAATTGAAATAATTTATATTTATGTAATTATGTTGAGTTTGGTTCAATTCAATTTTTGTATGAAAATATATTTGGACTTAATCGAACCGAATCATTTTAGTTTGATTAATCCATTTTGTAATATGTTTCAAATTTTAAAATAGATAGACCGTTATATCCCTAGCTCAAATTGTCACCTCCAACTTGTGGGTGGCTATCCCTCTCCAATTTAAAAAGGAAAAAACATTGACTATGAAGTTACTTTTCTTTTTGGGATACTTAGAAATTTCTTTACATATGCTACCACTCATATGCTGCATAATATGACACTCGTCGATATTGTGAAAGTGACATGGTATACCGTAAGTTATATCATCACTTAAGTAATGAAATGATCATTTTCAAATTTTGAACAAAGTTTAACAACCTAATTAAACCATTGAAAAAACAATTCAAAGACTAATTAAAAAAACGTTTAATTCCAGGAGTACAAACTTAAATGAAAAAGAGTATAGACACCCCTTAAACTATTTGTCTTTTGTAAATAGACATCACAAACTATTTTTCTTATCCAATTACTCCTTAAACTTCAACATTTCGTAAAATTAATACTTCCGTTAATTTAAAATTAAAATTTAATGGTAAAAATATTTGACCATTCAATTTGTTGTAATCTCAACCATAAGATATTTATAATTTATTTTTTAATTTTAATAATATTCATTTATTCTTATTCTAAAAATATATTCTCTATAATAAAAAAGAAACAACGTTCTCTTCTCAATTTGTGTTGCATCAGTTTTTACACCGGGCGACAATTTCTCAAATTTTGAAAAGAAGGTTAAATAAATGCTATTGAAATTAAAAAGATAATTATAAAGATTGAATGATTGAAATTATAACAAATTAAACAGTAAGATGTTTTTACCGTTAAAATTTAACTTTGAGTTAACGAAAGTACTCCCTCCATCCCTAAATATAAGGTCCCTTTGGAGATTTCACGTCCATTAAAAAAGTTGACTAATTTAGTTAATTGTATTGGAAATGTGAACTTTTGATATGTATTTTTAAAATTACCCCTATTAATATTATTGGGAATCTAAAAAGTATTAAATAAATAGGGATGTTTATGAAAAAAAGTAATTAACGATCATTGAAAATTGGTATGAGGTCTTATAAATAGGGACAAAATAAAAGTATCAAAAATGTTTTATAATTAAAGACGGAGGGACTATTAATTTTGTTCAATATTAAAGTTTAAGGAGTAATTATGTAAAAAAAAAAAAAATAGTTTGCAGTAACTATTGAAAAAAAAACAAATAGTTTAAGGGTGTTTGACATTATTCACTATCACTCCCATTGCTGCATTCACATGCAACATCATTCTTCAGTGAACAAAATATAGAGTAGTTGTGAGAGGGGAGAGTGAGACAGAACCAAAAGGATTCCAGATAAGAGCAAGAGCAACACATTATTTTTTCCCAGCTACACTTGGAATGTAAGCCTACCTCCAACTCGAAGACTTTGAATTAAGACTTCGTATTATCTTTGCATTTCCAAACACACAAGTCTGCAACTTGTTATGTTTTTGTTTTTGTTTTTTTTCCTTTTGAAAGTTGTTCACTTGTTAAGCACTAAGTTTCATTAGTAATAATGCTTTCATTGGTTTCATTATGCTGTAATTGTTGTTGTACTCGCCTGCCATCTGCTTGTGAAAATGCTTCAACGAAAGGAGGGGGGCTACTCAAATTCTATCAGTGTTGCTCAATCAAAATCTATGAAATTTCTTGTATAATTTTTGAATAATTAGTGTGTATCCCTTTCCTTTGTGATGTGAAAAATTTAAAAAAAAAAAAAATCATCTAAAAGGAGTAATCTGGCTGCTTTTAGCAGAAATTTTTCATTAATTATTTGATTATTGATCTAAACACTTATTATTTTACAAGATTTCTGGCTGAATGAATCATTTCCTTTCCTTCAATCTATTTCAGGTCAAATTTTCTCTGTCTGGAGTCACCACTGAGCTCTCTGAAAACCCAAATATTTTAGCAATCTTCCCAATTCATCTTGCTGGCAGGTGCTGCCCTTTCAAGTTTTCACTCAATGCTATTCAATTTTAACAAACCTGCAGCCCAAGCAATCAAAAAACTGCTCAGGCCTTCTGAAAACTCAATTTTCTCCTTTGAATACAAGATCCCTTTTCTTCCTTTCTTACACATCCCAAGGTGCAGTTATGTGAATGTGTACATGAAATGGAAAAAAGACTCATACTATGACTCAATCAACCACATCCACCATTCCATTCAGCTCAAGCCTGTAGTTTCCCTAAAAAACTGCATTGCCCAGGACCCCAATGGCTGCATCCCTATATCTGCAGTGTCTAAGAGGGGATTACAGTTGGATGTGCCCATGAAGGTTGCAAGATTTTTGAGGCTGTATCCGTCCATATTTGAGGAGTATACGGGTCCTCAATACAATCTTCCTTGGTTCAGGTTGACACCAAAAGCTGTTGAGATTGACAGGGAAGAGAAGAGAGTGTATGAAGAATGCAGGGAGGACTTGAGGTCGAGGTTGAAGAGGATGATTTTGATGACGAGAGAGAATGTTCTTCCTTTGAAGATTATTCAAGGGATGCAGTGGTATTTAGGGTTGCCTGATGATTTTTTGCAGTACCCGGAGCAAAATCTCGATGAATCTTTCAGGTTTGTGGAGATGGAAGATGGATTGAAGGGGTTGGCGCTTGAAAGCAAAGAAAAGGTTTGTTCTGTAATGGAGAAGAATGCTATGAAAAGAGGCCTTTACTTTGGTGGCCCAATGGAGGCCATTGAATTTCCTTTTTTCCCATCAAAGGGTTTAAGGATGAGGAGTAAGATTGAGAATTGGTTATGTGAGTTTCAGAAGCTTCCTTACATTTCACCATATGATGATTTCTCAAATTTAGACCCAAACAGTGACATAGCAGAGAAAAGACTCGTGGGAGTTCTTCATGAACTGCTTTCCCTTTTTATTGATCATTCAGCAGAGAGGAAGAAGCTCTTTTGCCTCAAGAAGCATTTCGGGTTACCACAGAAAGTGCATAGAGCATTCGAGCGACACCCGCACATGTTTTATCTATCTTTTAGGAACAAGACTTGCACAGTTATTCTTAAGGAAGCTTACAATGATGTATCAGCTATCGAGAAGCATCCTTTATTGACGGTGAGGAAGAAATACATCAAGTTGATGAAAGAATCTGAAGTGATTTTGAGGAACAGGAGGGTGAATAATCGATTTTCTAATAGGAGTGCAAAATCGGATTTAGATTCTGATTATGTGGATGAAGGGGGGTGTGAGATGGCAGGATGTTCTTTGGAACAAGTTACATGAAAATTACGAAAAACAAGACTTAAATTTGCTTTACGAAAAGGCATTTAGGCATATGTGGGTTATTTCCGATTGAGGGATCCCAAAGGCCGAAGGAGATTGCATATTAGCAGTGATGATGACCATGGAGGATCATGCTTTATCCTAGCTTGATTGGTGGAAATTGAACACTGACAAAGTTGCTTGGACAATTTTCGGTAACTTGGTTCTCGGGCACTTTCACTCTTCAATGGTGGAAAACTCTTGTGAGGTCTTCCTGTTTGAAGCAACAAGGGTCGATGCAACGATAAAATGTAAGAATTTGAGGTTTTCACAAGGCCTCTTCGTGCACTACTCAAGATTAGCTTCAGGGAATCTTTATGAATAGGCAGGCAGAACTGAAATGTTATGTATCGTTGTGGCCTTATCTTAATTCATGGTTGAAAAAGATTAGGTGATTTTGAAAAGGGGCCAATGGAAGTATGTGAGCAGGGAATTACAGCTAGGATATATCAGACAGATGTGAGCTTGTTGTGATTAGCTTCCTAATGGAAATGATGAAGTTGAGATGGCATAGTTTGAGAATTGAGAAATGCAGTTTAGTTTCTATATTCATTTGACTATTTTTTATACAAATAATATTGTTAATTAAGATTGACGATACGCATAGGGTTTTTATGCTTCATGTTCATAAAATGATGTACTAAATTATTTTTGAAGTTATTTTTTCTTCTCAATTTAATCTTATAAATTTTTGGTTTGCTTTGGTCATCCAGTTTTAACCCAAAATTCTCAACTAAAATTAATTTTGATGTTAATGAGTTCGAAATTATAAGAGGAAAAAAAATTGCCTCGGCTCTATCCATCTCGTTGTTAAAATATAAGAGGCTATGGTGTATAGACAAAAATAGAAAAGCCTACAATCACCTTAACAATTTTTTTTGGTAAATTACTCATTTGGTTCCTTATTTTATTTTTCAATTTCAAATTGGTACCTTACGTTTTTTTTTTCAAATTGGTCCCTCATGTTTCATTTCGATGTCAAATTGGTTCCTGAGTCTATTTATCCTACGTGTCAATATCATATTGGTCCACATAGGATGAATAGTAACATATGTACAAATCATAGTGGTACGCATAAGAATTAAGATGAATAGTGAGTCAAGGACCAATTTGACAGCGAAAAGAAACATGAGGGACCAATTTGAAAAAAAAACGTAAGAGACCAATTTGAAATTAAAAAATAAGGTAAAAGACTAAGTGAGTAGTTTAGCCATTTTTTTATAAGGGAAAGGGAGAGACGAAATCAACTAATGGTTTCGAACCCAGGTATTTATATTATATGTTTTATAACTTTATCAATTGAGTTATTTTTTTTAGCCAACCTAAAAAAATTATATCTCATCCTAACAAAATCAATTTAAAATTTTTTAACAATGTGAATTATAACATTATTGATGACCCAAGTACCATTTTGCATCGCATGTTATTTATATTTGTTGTCATGAGGATTTTAGGTCAATTTTACCATTAAGATATATCATTTTTAAAAATAAAAGGCAACTTTTAATTCCTATAATTTTTTAATCATGAACTCTCGATTAATCCTTAGGTGTTAAAAAATTTAAGTTTTGGGCTTTACTATTAAGAAATTTTTACTTTTAAAAATTGACTTGGCATTCCATTTATCACATCAATTATAACATGGATACTTTTTCCGGTCTTTATTACTATAAGTTATTTTTTAAAAAATATTTTGTGTCCTAATGATAAGTTGTTTTATATTTTTTATGTATCATTTATTGTTTTTTCTTTTCTTTTTCTTTTATTAAATGCTTGGACTATTTATGATTTTTTTGTTGTTCATTAATTAGTGTGAATTTTTTTAAAAAAATTGAGATTATAAAATTGTAATGTTACAGATATATTCTCATAGAATTCACAAAACTAAACATTTCTCTTATATGTGTAATTGGGTTAACTATAGACGAAGTATTGAATTGGGAATTGATCATAAAAAATGAAAAATAAAAAAAGAAAAAATGAACCAAATTCTGTGAGCACTGAGCACCATTGGTAAAGAAAAATAAAGACCTGAACCTGTTGTGATGTTTGGGCTCACCCTAATTCACACATACCACTCTAAAACCATCCCAACATTCTGCTTCTTCTTCTTCTTCTTCTTCTTCTTCATCATCAGTGTTCCTTCCAAATTCATTTGAAACCCATAAACCCTAACAATGTCCCACCTCTTCCCCAAATCCAACACACTCAGATCCTTCCACAACCTTCTCAAACCCCACCTCCTCTTCCCTCTCGCCACCACCACCCGCTCTCTCTCCACCGAAACCCGCTCCCAGAAACTCGAACGCATCGCCGACGATCTCATCTCCCTCAACCCTCTCGAAAGGTACGATTTTTCCCTCCTCTGGAGCCATAAATTAGGTCTCAATCGCTACTCCTCCCCTCTCGCCACCCCTCTCGCTTCCTCCGGCCCCTCCTCCGCCGTTGATTCCGGTTCTCCGGCGGCTGCGGAGGCCAAGGAGAAGACGGTGTTCGATGTCAAGCTTGAGAAGTACGACGCCGCCGCGAAGATCAAGATAATTAAGGAGGTTAGGGGTTTTACTGATTTGGGGTTGAAGGAAGCCAAGGATCTTGTTGAGAAGTTTCCTTGTGTGTTGAAGAAGGGTTTGACGAAAGAGGAGGCTGATTCCGTCGTCGAAAAGCTTAAGGCTTTGGGTGCCACTGTTGTATTGGAGTGATTCTTAGATTTGATTTTTGTTGTAGTTGTAGAATTATTCATGGTTTGTTTTATGGTTAGTGATAAATAAAAAACAAAAAATTACTTATAACTTGCTTCCTTCTAGTACTTGTTTGAATGTTTTATTTTATCCGATCGTTTTGTTTTTCGGGCATATGTTGAGAAGTCGAGAAGACCCTTAGAAACCATAAGGGCCAGAGGCAGAGGGATATTTAAGAAAATTGTAGGCAAAACCATTGAGACAGATTTTCAATGTCAATGCCTCAATGGTCTCTCTGTCTATAAACATGATTTTTGATAGAACATATCCAACTACACTACACCTTGTTGAATGAAATTTGATATTGGATCATGTTGTAAGTTTATTGGTTTCAATGTGTTAAACTTGTACATGCGTTAGGGAGTATTTATTTGTTAATCTGCGATTGTATTTGATCTGATTTTCTTTGGTGAAGGTAATATGATCAGCCATTATGTAGTTGAAGTTTTGGTTATGTCTTTATAGCAGATTGTGTGAGGTCTATCGATTATCTATTCGCTGCAAATTTTGGAGTTTGCTTGAATCAGAGAGTAGATATTGAAGTCATTAATTAATTATACTGATGGGTGAAAATAAAGTTTAGCTGTGTTCTATCGAAGGATACTTTAAAGCTTCTTGTCATTGTAGGTTGTTGAGATTGTAAGCAAGTTAAGATGAATTTTTATGGGAGCTTTATGGTTAAGTTGATGTTTGAAAAACTGTTAGGAGCATGGATAATGAAAAACTTATGTACCAGATTGTTTTTCTGTTTGCTTTCATTTAGAAGTTAGCAATGTTTAGAACTTTAGATATTACTGTTGACAGCATGAACTCATTTTTATCACTTGTATGACTAAGATGGGTCTTATTAACTGATAGACTATGGGCCTATTAATTTGGTTACCTATGTGCTCGAACTCAATACCAAGGGTTCCATCTGAGATTGGATTTTGTGTTATTAGATACCATTTTTGAGATTTGAAGTAGATTTATTGCAGGTAATCAGTAATCGGATGCCTCTTTATAGGAATCAGGTGGTAGATGATGTGAAAAGATGAGACAGGATTATAATCTAGTGGGAGTACGGTTGTTCTGGCAAAGATTCTAGATGGATTAGTTGTATTTCTGGTTGCCTTTCTACTACCTACTATTTCAGTGATTGTCCATGGTAATTCTCAATTATGGTTTCGAGGTATTCAAAGAGTTAGGCATGTGGATAACTTATCTCTCTATTTCTGCTAACCTTCGCGAGCAATGCTATGAGTTGGATCAGGATGTTTTCCTTTGCTTTTGATATGGTACTCATCAGGAGTATCAAAATTGGTTTAGAAGTTATGGTCTCCCACTACTAGATTACTTTGTGTGGGGAGGAAGAAATTTATAGGTTACTTCGTTTATTTGAGATTGCCCCTCTGGTTTGAAGATTAATTTGCAAAGAGAGCTTTAGACGTTTGTGGTTTCTAAGCACATATCTGTTTATGTAATTTCTTCCTCTATGGTCTCTTCCTTTTCATTTTATGTTGTCACTTTATTAGTTTTCCTCTAATTCTCTGCTGGAATTTATTTCAATCTAATTCTCTTCTTCTTTCCTCTAACTTAAGTTTCATCTTGGCTTTTATAAAGTTGACAAAGACACGAGGCCAACATATAAATTTCTTATTAAATTGCCTTTTTTTTTTTTAAATGCAAGGCCAAATCATGTGATACTCTCATTGTACCCAAAAAAAAAAAAAGTAACACTCAATTGTTGGTATTAGTATTTCATGAAATCGTGTTGTTTTTCTTGTTCTTTTACATTTATTTAATTTCTTTTTTCTTTTTTTTTATTAATGTTTGTTGAAGTTAATTATCACACACAACAAACAGTATAACCTTTTGGACATTCTTCACAAGTATTATAAGGAAATATATCTTAGCAAGAGGGCAGGGGGAAGAAATAATCAAAAGGAAAAGAAAGAGATGTATATGAAAGTAAATTTGATTAATATGCAAGTACATGATTTAACCGAGCTAAATAAGCACGTTATTATTATTATTATTGTGGTGGCAAAAGCCAATGAGTTTATTGATTTATTAAGCTTTATTTTTTAAAAATCTTGATTTTTTCATTCTCAATTTTAAAGAGATGCTACACCGAACCTAGTTAAAAAGCCCAGCTAAATTCAGATAAGCTAAGTTAAGCTGAATCGTTTCCTAACAGTGCAAGAAGAAAAGTCTTGTAATCTCCTGATGTGTCCCTAGCCACAGCATCATCAAGGGTGACACTGTTTCTCTTGAAATAAAGATCCTTGATTTCACTTAAATCCTTCTCTGCACGAGTGATGATAACACGGCTCAGAGCACGATCTTCAATTATCAAATCATTCATAGCATGGCGTAACACCTAAATCAAATCATTGTATACATGTTTAATAAAAGCTAATGAAAAAAGATGTTACAAAATGGAGAATAGTTACTAACATGATTTCATCACTCTCTAGTTACCTTGGCAAAGTATCTTTGGGGATAATTCATGCAACGAATGGCAATACGCAGGGCTCCTAAGTATTCATCATTTGGATTGGCTAATAATCCCTACAATTATCAAAGGATACCAATGTTTATGCATCACATTAGTTTGGGAGAGGAAATTCTTAAATAAGTATATTTCCGAAGTTAAAAAGAATGAAACATACATAATCTACCTCACAGAAGCATATATTGAAATTAAAAGTGTTAGGCATACTTTGAAAGCAAAAATACATGGGATAATGAACCTAAACATAATATTTGCTTAAAAAAACATATTATTACACCATTTCTACAATAAAATATAATTTTCTTTAAATCTCCTTCACATGCATGTAACTAAAATTCAACCTATTCATGGCTTCGTATTTTCTGTAATCAGATTCGCATATATTTACCGCATTTGATGATGTGACACAATATGAGCTATTAGATGAATCTGAAATCATTACTTCACCTTAGTGACAACTAGAATGAATCCGGGTTCATATAATTGTATGGCCACAACAATCTTTAAAAAGTACTTAATAGTTAATACCATATTTAGCCCATACTTTTTAATAAAACTTTATCACCTCACTCGTCATTGTAAAAGGTTACAATCACAGCACAGGAATTTCTGATATTGGTGATGTGTGTGTTAATTCTCATTGTATTCTGTCTTTAGAACAGAGTACATAAACTTATATTACCTTGGTAATTGTTGTGCCATATATGTTCTTAAAGGCATTGAAAGTCACGCATAGTTGCTTCTTACTTCTTGTACTTAAAATTCTAATGATTTCATCATCATTAAAGGCCTTGCTCTCAATTGCTTGACGAAGAATATTTGCTTCTGAATTAGCCATACTCTCATCAAATTCATCCCCATCATACCTATAGGTACTTATAATTGCAACCAACAACTGCATGAAAAAAAAAATTCTAATTGTTTATTATTCTTATTCTTATTCCTAAACAAATTGACTAATTTTTTCCCTTTCAAAAAACAAATTAAAGCACATAATAACTTGAGAATCAACATACTTTGCGAATATCACCCTTTGTTTTGGAGGCCACATCTTCTTCAAGGGAGTGTTTGTATAGAAGATGGTATGAACGCTTCATAGCCACAAGCTCTTCTGAAGTTCTAGTGCAAGCAATCTCAATAAGTACTTTGTAATCTGGTGTTGCTTTCTTTAATGCTTCATTAGCATATACAGCATCTCTTTGAGCTGGATCCATTGTCCAGTAGCACATAGCTTTCTGATTTCAATGGTAGTAATCATATTTGGCAATAAGAATGGTATTCATAGTGTAAAATGTTACATACATGTAAAATATTTTATACTAACATCCTTTTATTTTAGTAAAATAATAGTAATTAATAATTATTGATTTGTCAAAATACTTCGTTGTATTCATAGTGTGCTCAGCATTTAACCTTAGATGTTACCATTCTTAAAAAGAAAAAAGAAAAAGAAAAGCTTAAATATGTTGGTAACTCAGTTGATAGGAGCTAGAAACATGTAATGAGAAGTGTGACATTGATTCTCAGTAATAATTTTTATTCCTTACCATTGCTTGGGTCTTAAAAAGGAACCACTTAAGAGTTAAAATATGAGTCTAGACTTAAAATATAAAATAAGAATTCAAAATTTTTCAATTAAATGGAATATTAACTAAATTATCATATAAAATGGGTTAGTTTGTGGGAAAATATGATTGGTGATATAATGTTGTGATTTGTAATACTTGTACCTCAAAGTTTCCTGAAATTTCAGATTTAAGTTGTTGGATAAGATCCTCGTGATAAATCTCTTGATAAGCAAGCCTGACAAGTTTTCTTTGAGCTTCATTTCGATGTGCTAGTACAGAGATAAGAGCTTTCTCATCTGTCCCCAATCCTATAAATCACATAATTGTATTAGAAATGTAATAAAATAAAGCACATGCTCTAGCAAAAAAAAAAAAAACAGAGAGAGAAATGAAAAAAAAATGAAAATAAGAGTGATTTGTTTTTCTTTTATGGTTGGTGTGAGTATTGCATTAGGTATACTAACAAACTTATAAGCTTAAGCTTCTTTGAGGATGAATAATGCTCAAAGATTGGGTTATATTTAATTAAGATAGTTATTAAATACCAGGAACATTTTTTGTATTAGGACTTTCTTAATATATTATGCAAAATAAAAGATATGAAGAAACAACACAAAATTGCATAAAGATAACCTTGACATGCCCTCTTGATAGTTTCAGCATCATCAATTGGAGAAGAGTCTTTTGCAGCAATAAGAGTAGCCATTTAGTCCTGTCTCTTATCTTTAGTTAATGTCAATTAAGATTTGTATAGAGTTAACATTTGGTTTTCCATTTTATAGAAGAGAAACCTACAAACCGTTTCACAAATCAAAGTAACATTCCTAATATAGTGTTTTTCTAACAGACTTTTGTTTTCTCGATTATAATAAAATAACTGAACCACCGTATGTTGTTGTTCTATTTTTAAGAATTAATAGTTTAACTTAGCGTTAAATATATCAATCAACGTAGGATATGTATTGAAACTGACATAAAGGTTCATAATTCCAAATTAAATCATAACAAATCTAATTGATTGTGCTCATTTGGAACTGCAAGAGTGACCTGCAAATTTGCTTTCTCATAATATTTCTCCTTGTCACATGTCCTTTAATAAAAATAAAATATTTGCATAGAAATCAGCTAACAAATCTTGCTAGCCACGCGTATCAAGATGACATGCAGTGTGAATGTGTGATACTTGCTTCGTTAATTATTGGTCTACAAATAACAAGTGCATGTCAACTTAATATTGTTAAAAGAACAGGCTCAGCTGATTCATTTGAAGAATGTATCACTTTTCATAGGATGATATTTGGCTTATAACCCAACCTTTTACCAAAGGATTAAACACATTGAAGTGGCCTAGTTAGGTGAAAAGTTCTTAACAAATGAGGAATGGTCAGCATTAGATAGAACATAGCCAAAGGTAGCTGGAGAAGTGGAGAGTTTGGAACACTACGATCTTTGGTTTTCTTTCTTTCATTCCTATTACAACAAACAACATTTAAATACATCAAAAGCTTGGATTTCAGATTTCATAAGATATATATAAATACATTCTCAACAGTTATCAATGAATCAACAAATTTCATGAAATACAACTTTCTAGTCTTTTATTATTTATTTTTTTTATTGAGCATTGATTCGACACTAATATGTCATATCATTCTTACATGTTACGCAGCTTAACAATAATATGACAGGGTTACCAAGGAATTTCTTGACCATCCCATGCAAAGAACTTGCCATTGTCCTGGACCTTCACATTTTTAATGATGCTTAACAGCTTCTGCACTGAGAACTCTTTGGTGAAGAGCTTGTCTTTGGGAACATTTTTTTGAAATGGCTTAGAGAGATCTGTGTCAACTGTACCAGGATGCAATAAAATGCATACAATTGGATCCTTCTTTCTTGCAAATTCCACGGAGGCAGTCTTCGACACTGCAAGAATATAAGCGGCAAAAGTGTGTCTTAGAGATTACCATTTCAAACAATTTGAATGATTTCAAATTCATTTTGGTTTATACTTTACAAATGCATTGCATTTATTTCTATTAAAATTACAAATGCATAGCAAGTGCTATCGGTGAATGATTCAACGAGACACTTAAAGTGTTCTCTCGGTGGACACATACAGTGTTTATATATAATCTGCACACATGAATGATTCAATGAGACACTTAAGTTTATCATATTGAACAGTCCATGACAGAGATCATGAGAAAAAGGTCATACATTGATTAAGAGCAGTCTTTGAAGATCGATAAGAGTGCCAACCCCCAAGATGATTGTCCCCAATAGATCCAACCCTTGCACTCAAACTAGCGATTACTGCAGCATTTCTTTCGGTCCCAAAGCCGCCTCCAACTTTTAGAAGAGGCCACATGTGCTGATTTAAAAGTTCAAAGAATAAGTTACATAATAAGATTCAGTTAAATTTATTTTTTTTTGAAACCATATCATTCATAAAATTGAAGGTAAAAAGATACACACAAAATTATACACAAACACTGATAAATGCTTAACATACTGCACAAAAATGAAATTAAAGAAATAAAGTAAAATGTCAAAGGAAAACAATTCAATACTTAATTTCATCAAGGGCCTTGAAGACCCACTATCCATTAAACAAATCCAGCTGTGATAAAATAATCTAGGCAACGGAAAGGCATAACTAGTCATTTTAGCATGAATTACAGAACTGAATGAATATCTAACTGATTATGTCAATTCAGATTGCAACCCAAACCAGCATGGGGTTTAATTATCCTGAACTATAATAAAAATGATTTTGAACAAGGATTCTCATGGAGACACTATTGTGAGCAAATCATTTGCTGATGGAATTTACAAACAAAAGTCACCAACAGTCGCTAGAATAAACATGTTATATTAGTTTACAGTATGCATATTCAATCATCTCTTCTTGCAAGACCAAATCCCTCCTTAACCTCGTCAGAAACAAAAAGGAAGAGATGAATGAATATGCATATTATAAACTACTAGCAAGAATACATTTAAAAAGTAACTTTTGTAATGAAAACTAGATTATGTTAGTTTTTACCTTGATAACTAAGATAGGACCCACGGCATTAACCTCATAAGCAAGCATTAAAGATGACTTCTGCAATTTGCTCAATGTTGTTTCTGTATAGCATCGGTAATAACTAACATAATCAGCTGCCTTGTATTTGTATTAAACATGAAGTCAAAACAAGATAACAGAGCTTTAGCTCACATCAGTTTAACATCACTAGGCATCATTGAACATTCCCTCCATCACATAGATCTGTTACATATATATGTTTTTTTTTGTCATTCCATCTTCTTTTCTCCGTTTACTTCTTTTTTTTTTTTGGCGATACATGGATAAGAACTTGTAAGTGATAGGAGGATCTTACTTTAACTGTCTGAATGTTACAACAGGCAGTGGATATTTCAATTCAATTACCAAAGAATGAAACAAAATCTATACCTGGTTGCAGTACTTCAGGTATTGAAAGAATGCCTGATGCATTAATGAGAAGGTTTAGATGGCCATATGTCTCCTTTATTGATAATGCAGATGCCTGAAATATTATGAATAACACACAAATCTTAACAAAAAAATGGGCTTTGAATTATTGAAATCTAACAATGAAGTGAACGAACCATCTTAATGTTTAAAAAAGAACCTGAATTTCATCATTATGTTTTGAGATTCAAATAGACTTCAAGGGAAGTTGCACTTACCCACTCTGATCTACCATCAGAACTCCACTGTCCCCTAAAAAATTTAGGCACCCGAATCTATCATCCTAGTATTACCAATAACCCACTGCTGATCAAATTGTCTGCAGATTGTAATGAGAGAACTAATCACATGTCCTCGACACTCTAGATAGAAAAGACCGCTACGTTTGTTAACTTTTCCGTTGACTACAACACCTATGCTGGAGCTGACAAGTTGCTTAACGCTACCTGGGTATCAGATTAGGGTGTATATGTGCATTGTCTACAAGGTTTAATGTTTAACAATATCTATCCTTGCCCATATCGGCTTACATAGCGTCTACCCTTCTAACTAAGTAGCCTTTAGAAGAGTGAAGAGGTTAAAGGGGGATGAAAGAAAAAACAGGATTACCAAGCCTCTTATTGGTATCTGAATGCATGCTTATGTTTGTTGAATAGAGAGAAGGGAAACCATTAAGGGAATAAAAGCGTAACCTCAATTGAACTTTCAACAGTCAAATCCAATTGCAGAAGTTTAAGACGATCAGCAAATTTATCTTTCAGATCGAACAACCCAGTCGACGCACTTGGATTACGACAAGTAGCAATAACATGCCCTTTATCATTGTTCTCTAGCAGCTGCTTAACCTGTAGAAGGCAGAAACTGAAAATATGCCAAATACTGATGACTACTAACTTTTCTACAAAGATAATTTCCAATGCAAACTTAAGAGAAGTGAGAATCTGTCACTCAGTTCAGTCTGTAAAGACCTACACTCCAGTCAGCTTATGTTCTTATACAAAACCAGAACTTTTATACAATAATAGTAATTAATAAACATACTTAGAATGTTAAGCTGAAATCAAGGAATAATAAGTAGAATTGTAGCATACAAATATCAGTATGACAAAGAAAACAATAAATAAATAAATAAATAAACAAACGAGGAAAGCAACACAAGCTAAAATTTTGAGAAAATGGGCAGTGCCAAAAGCATAAGGAAACTGCAAATATGAGAAAGAAACAAGAGGAGGAAGCCAAAAAAAAAGTAACTTACGAATTCAAGGCCTATTCCTCTGGAAGCACCTTGAACTAAAGAAACTCCACCATCAAATTTCAATGCAGAAGCAGAAGAAGAAAAGGCCCTTCGGGTAAGTGATAAAAGACGCATAGAGTATGATGCCATTGCCATCAAAACCAAAAAAAAATTGTTAGTATATCAAACAAAAAATGTAATGTCCAACATTGTTTGTACAAATACTAACAAATTTGTAATTCAAAAAGTTTCAATCTTTAAAGTGCTGAAATTTGATGGGCACAAAGCATATAATACTAGGAATGAAGCGTGGTTGGTTAGTAACCATGAAATCAGTTTCCCAAACTTTTTTTTTTTTTTTTGTTTGGTTGGTTATTGTTGAATTTGAGTAATGTATGTATGTGCTGTAATTTGCAGGTGACAAGTGCAACGATTAAAGTTCACAATTGAATTTTGGATGATGCAATGCAACTATCATTTGGGTTGGGCTGGGTTGGGCTGGCCTGGTTCCTCTCTCATTTATTTCAGTACTGTTTTTCACTTCAATTGATTGATCAACTAGTACCATTTTCTTAATTTTATTAGTTGATTAAATTAAATTTAGGATTAAATGGTATTTAAATTCTTTGTTTTTATCAAAAATTTATTTTGATCTTTTATTTTTTTTATTTATTTTGATCTTCTATATTTTCATAAATATTTCATTTCGGTCATTCTATCAACTATCACCAAAAACTATTACGAAAGGGTTTTTGTCGGTACTTGAAAGAATGACTCAAATGAAACTTTATAAAATAAATTAATAAATAAATAAAAGGCTAAAATAAATTTTTTTAAAAAAAAGTAAACCAACGTAAAAATTCAATAAAAGATAAATGATCAAAATATCACTTAAGCATTAAATTTATGATTGTCTAAACCATAAGGTACTCCGGTTATGGATACGGCTTGAGTATGTTTGGGTACGTACTCGATACCGATAAAAAAAAAATAAAAAAATTGGGTACTGGGTACGATTTTGGATAAGTTTAGAAAGTGTCATACCCCATATCCATACAACCAATCATCATAAATAATATATATATATATATATATATATATATATATATTAACGTATTCGTGACTAAATTTTTAAAAAAATATGATATCCTATATTCGTACCTTATGTAACTGACTTAATCAACTCATTTAATTTTTTTCTTACTGTACATAGAGAATGTGATTACATTTTTTTTCTTGCTACATGTTACTACTCCTATATTATAACCATGGTTTATTTACTTATTTAAGTTTTTAGTTTTTACAAATTTTATGCAAGAATTAGTCTTTGGTTACGTTTTCAGCTGGAAACAAAAAAAAAATTACCTATAAAAAAAACTTTTTCTTTATTAAAGAAAATATATTTATAATTATTGTGCGCTTTTTCTAATATTTTATTCTATCTATCTTAAGTGAAAAAGTTTTTTTTTTTACAACGGAAACACTAAAAAAAAACAGAGAAGCTAAGCCATAGGGAATGTTACACCCGACGCATCAGCGAGAAAAGTTGAAATGCTAAAGGGAGTTTGTTTTTTTTAGTAATGTTAAGGTGAGATTGATTTAAGGGAGTTACTAGCATGCAATCCAAAATTGGATTGTTGGCATGCATCTTCTCATCAACCAATAGAAAGTTGTCACTTAATTCATTTGTGTCATGTCATCATCTTAAATAGTCAAATGTAATTTTTTGTAATTTGGTCTAACTTAAAAAGTAAATTACAATTTTAGTCCTTTGTACCTATTGATAAATTATAAGTTTTAATTTTAAAAAATATAATTTAAAAAAAATCAAAGTAGCTTCTGGAGTGTTGGTGGTTCGTCTTCTTCCCCACCACCACCACCGGCCATCATCACCTCCGATCCAAATGCCTCAGACGTCGCCAATCCCTTCTTGGTAGTAGTGCTTATATTTTCGATACTAAAGGGATTGGCGGACGACGTCTGAGGCATTTGGATCGGAGGTGATGGTGGCCGGTGGTGGTGGTGGTGGTGGTGGGGAAGAAGACGAACCATCAGCACTCCAGAAGCTACTTTGATTTTTTTTTTAAATTATATTTTTTAAAATTAAAACTTATAATTTATCAATAGGTACAAAAGACTAAAATTGTAATTTACTTTTTAAGTTGGATCAAATTGCAAAAAATTACATTTGACTACTTGAGATGATGACATGGCACAAGTGAATTAAGTGGCAACTTGTTATTGGTTGATGAGAAGATTGCATGCCAACAATCTAAAATTGGATTGCATATTAGAAAAGTCCTTGCGTACCAAACATATTATGAAAATCATCAGCGATGCTATGATTGATCCATATTTGACGAAATTGTTTGAAAGTTTCATATGAGTATTTGACTAGATTCAAACAAAGTGATGCTACACATGCAAATTAAATCATATTATGATTGATGATATAGAAAAGAAAGAAAGTTCATCCATCCATCATCAAGCTAAAAGGAATTATGACCAAACGTTTTTTCTTTTTCTTAAAAAGAGAGCTTAGAAATGAATCATGGATCGGATCTTTACGTGTCTCATCAATTGATGAATCCAATTTCTTTCTTCAAAATCATGAACTACAGTTACTCCCACACGATTAGTAGTTAGTTGCATCTTTATTCCTTCAAATGCACAATGACTCTTATCATCGTCAATCAACTAGGAGGAGAATAAAAAGCCCACCTATGCCCAAAAGCATTAAGCATTAAACATGTACACTGTTGTTTTCTCATTGAAGTGACTTTCATTTGTAAGGAGGAGGGTGAGAATGGATTTCACTAAAGTTTATGGATTTGACAAGACGAAAGCCAATAAACTTAGATTGATCATTGTCTCCATTATGAAGGAGATATGTGGCTCCAAGGTGTCGAGGCCAAAATGTCATGTCTTAGAAGAGGAGCACTAGCACGACACATATCTTATGCTAATTATAACATGCATTTGACATTACGATTAACATGCACAATAATATAGACCTGTTAAATTATTATTGGAAATTTAAATGTAAGTAGAAATAAGTTTCTTATTTTAATATTGGTGCAAAATCACAACAAATAGACTTTGACACCGCATACACTTGACCCTAAATATTTAAGATAGTAAGTCTAAGAGCCCGTCCATATATGACATTCAAATTACCTAATATTATATATTCTTCAACGAGTTAATTCAACAATCGATATCACGTGTCTGCAATTAATAGATAGGCCAAATTAAAGAAAAACTACAATAAGCTAAGTATGTTTGGTGATGCGCATGTTAACCTTCAATTAGGTTTATTAGTTTATTTACTTTTACAAGACTTTCACATTATTCATTAATTATTTATCTATATGACATTTCGAAAATAATTTAAAAAAAAAAATAAGTCGAGGGTGAATTTTTTCATGGTTCCATCTACTCTAATAAAGTTATTATGCTTGAGGGTGGATGTCTTTTGTTAGTTATCAATGCGGAATCAAACTTAAGAAAATTAATTTAAGGGTGGAATTCATGCTTCAAACCTTACACTATGTAGGCGAATGAGAGATGGGTCAACTCGCGTAAGCAAGGCCAAACTCATCACCAAGCACAATAGATTCAATAGATTGATCGAACGAGAATTTTTTTAAGAATTTTGGATTTTGAATCCCATAAATTTGGATCGGAATACCATGCATGTTTTCATAAAAGTCCTAAACTACTCGTTTTTCCCTTTTTCTTTTATCTCTTTCTTTTCCATTTCCAAACTCCATTTTTCAACTCCTCTCAACCAGAACCATAGGATGGTACAAGCGGCAAAAGAGGGTTCGGACTTCGGACTAATTAAAGGATGTAATGATGTAGGGTCCTGCCTCACATCGACCAAAGAAGCTAAGTTAAAATTAATAAGTATCGTTTAATAATTAAAAAAATATATGTTTCTTGAAGTTTCTGGAAGCTTCTAGACATGTATGTCGAATGGATTTTTTAAAGGAGTCACCCACATTATAGTTTAATATACATATTTTTTTAATTATTAAACTATATTAATTTTTAATATGTGATTCCTACTTTTTGCTTAAAGTGTAAAAATTTATAATATTGAATATGATGAACAGTTAAGATTATTATACTCGGTTAACGAGTTTACATCATAATAATATGGTCTACATTTATGCATATTAGCTAGATTCCAAACTACAAACTGCATTTTAGAGGTGTCTCCTTCTATTCCTAATTCGAATAGAAATGTTTTAAAGAAAAGATATCTATGACTAGTAAAAAAAATATTCACATCTCACTTTATTTATTTATCATAAATTGTCATAATAATAATTAATTAGGCTTATTTATGTCTTTAGTTTACGAAAGTTAGGAGTGTTTTGATTTTGGTTTTTGGAAGTTTTTTTGACCTTGACTCATTCTTGATTGTTTGAAAAATTTGATTTTAGTCTCTGCCGTGAGAAAAAATTCGTTAACTACTGACGTGGCTAATGGAACGTCACATTGACATACACGTATGCAACTACTGCGTGTCACCGGTAGGATAATGGGGATGATATGGGCCTACAGGAGCAAAAGGACCAAAGCCCAACCCAAATGTGTTTGTGAATTGGGCTTTGGCCATTTTGCTTCTGCGGGTTCAGATCATCCACGTCGTCATACCGATAGTATGCAATACTTGCACATATGTATGTTGATATGTCATTCCGTTAACCACATCAGAAGTTAACGGATTTTTCCTAATAGCATAGACTAAAACCAAAATTTCAAAATAATTAAGAATTAGTCAAGGTCAAAAAAACTTATAGGGACCAAAATCAAAACGCCTCCAACTTTCAGGAACTGAAGACATAAATAAGCCTAATAATTATTTATTATTGTTATATAAGAAAAATGAATAGGGACCTATTACAAATGGTTTTAAAGATTAGGGACCTAGTTACAATTTTTAAAATTTTTAAGTTAAAGGACTCATCAATTGCAATTATTTTAAAATGTAGGGATTCAATTACAAATTTTTAAAGTTTATTCACCTATTTGAAAATTCTCAAATAGTCTAGAGACCTGCAGATTAATTTAACCTTTAACTTATCATTGTAAATGTTTTATATCAAAACTAATTTACAACCAGAGAAGTAGTTTTACAAGTAATTAAACCATGTACCATGGAAAATGAGGTAGGCAATGTGGGACTTGCAACACATCCCTTCCAACGAAACATGTGACATATATATCAAGCAAATGGTAACAACGACAACTCTTAGCCCATGACAACCAGAAAGAAGTTAGATCCTGCCTCTAATTCCATGTTAAAGTTTCGTTTCAAAACCAATTTACATTGAGAAAAATAACACAACAAATTTTTAGACCATACCACAAAGAATTAGGTGTTAGAAATGAAGGATTATGAAGATGACTGTTTCATTGTAAAATCCACTGAATTAAAAGCTAGATTGCCAAAGAGCCAAGGTGCATGCTAATAAAAAAAATTAAAAAAAAAAAGAAAGAAAGAGCCAAGGTGCAACTATATATATCAACTTATCTTGAATTCAAGTATAATACAATAGTTCCCTAACTCATACACTTAAGACAAGGAACTTGCATTGAACTATCACAATGTTAGATTGCTCGAAGGAACAGAGGAAGAGAAGAATAGAGAGATCAATGTTTTCACTTCTATCTAAACCTTAGTTCGTTCACGATTATATTCCATTTTATAGCCATAGTCACAACTTTTGCAATAGCTAGAAAATAATGGACAATAAAATACCATAAATTTCAAAAATCTATTTTTGCCATTTAGTGCAAAACGATTACTTTAAGACCACCAAATAATAGCGCCATAAAAATTGCAACGATTAGGATTAAAAAACTTATTCCCTCCGTCCCATTATCTTGGTAAAAAAAATGCAAAAAATTGTGTCCCATATTAAAGTAAAAAAATAAATGAAAAATCTTAAAGATTGTATATTGTATCAATGATTGATAAATAAGTAAGGAAAACACATTTAAATATTTTTTTGGAAGCAATATTATATTATGTATTAATTGTAATGATATGAAAATTTGTGTAATATCAATTTGTAATTAATGAATGAATCATGCATTATATTAAATAAATACTCTTTTATTTTATTGACTTGTTTGACTTTTACCAAAATAATGGGATGGAAGGAGTAGAAAAATTAATTAATTATTTTTTAAATTTTTTTAAAAAAAAGGACATCACCATGCGTGTGCATGTGTGTGGTTTTTGGGTTTAATACGATTAATACAAAAAGTCTAATAAAAGATTCTTTAGCGCAAAGTGAAAGATAAAATATAAAAACTTAATGTTAACAATAAATAAGCAATGTGTAATTTAAAATTTATGAAAATATCATTATTTTAATATTAGATAAAGTATATAGAACTTCCAATAATTACAATTTATTAGCAGTAGACAATAGCATTGTCGTATTATTAAAAGTAGAACGTTAAAAACGAAACGGGTGGAAGAAAAAAAATAGGTACAGTATTTTCAAAATCTGAGCTCAAGTAAAGTTAAACTTTTTTCTTTCTGGTTACACAAGCAAAGTCAAACTCTTCTACTCAATTAGTAATAAAATACACGCACAGAAACATGAAATTAGGGATGAATAATCACTGTAGGCTTTTAGCTATTTTTTATTTACTAATAATAGTTTTAAGTTATCTCTAAACATTTACTAACATCCTTGTTCAAGCTGCCAGTGAGCTCAAGAATTTTCGATAAATATAAATATAAAAAATAAATATAGCTGTATAGTACTATATATTACTGTATTTATTTGATTGGCTTCTCGAAACTTATTATTATATTCAAACTGATCAAGGAATCTATAAATATCATGCACAAATAGGGGAGCATGCACATGCAAAATGATTAAATGCCAACCTCGTTTTGCTGGACCTTTGTTATCTAATTAAACATCAGAAACTACCACCAAATAATTAATAATAATTTTTTTTGAAATAAAACAATAGAATTAAAAATAAAATGTAACAACTAGTGTAAGAAACATATAAAGTAATAACCTTAATCATTCAAAACAATTAATACATACAACAAGTTGGTGGATAATAGTAGTAAAAGAAAAACAGAAAGCTGAGGAACCAAAGCATGCATTTCCTTCTCCCCATCATGTCACACATCCCTGGAGGCTAGAGATGACTTGATATGAAAAGTCAAGCTTTATTTTATAATGATAAGTATATACTATAATATAATATATACTTTTTAACCCTATGTATTCCCTCTTTTGTCTTCTTTCATAAAAATTCATCTCAGCAAGCTCAGCAAATCTCCAAACCCATTCTTCTTTATGGAATTAATAACCCCACATGAGCAAGCTAAGGGGTGTGTATGTGTGAGGCTTTAAATAATTTTTCTTTCACTTGAAATGAAAAGATGAAAGGGCTCTAGTCCCATCCCTTTTTATCATCAATCTACTCACTGAGCTTTCTTTGAGTCATGTCTATAGTGAAATGTACTTGTTCTAACTGTTGCAACCTTCTGTTCCTCAGCTTTCTGTCCCATCCACCAATATTCCCAAATGGAATGTGGGACTCGTTTGTTTTGCTTCCAATCAACCAGCACTCTCTCTTAATTTTTCACTCTCTCTACTACATACATACCAATTTAATTTATCTCCCTGGCCTGGCTGTTCTTCTGGTAAATAACAAGAAAATAAAGAAAAAGGTACCAACCACATACAACAAATGCAAATCTCTCAAATCTCCCCCTTTCTCCCCCCCAAAAAAAAAATTATTACATGTTCTTTAATCACTCTAAATGCATGACTCAGATTACATTTTTATCATTGATTTAAAAAAAAATGTATAATTGGTAACCGATGTTTTAAAAACATTGATTAAGGAATAATAAAAATGTAAAAAACTATGCATTGAAAATTATTGTATTAAAATTTTTAATGTATTGAATACATTAAGTTTCAATGCAAAATAATTTATGTTGAATTCCTTAATGATGCCCCATGAGAGTATTGGTTACCATTCACTTTAAATTATCTATACAAATTATAAAGCGTGAATTTAAAATCAATAATAAAAAAATGCATTATGAGCCATGCATTTATTGTAACAAAAGGATCATGTAATAATTTTCTCTATCCAAGACCACTTTATATTAAACCATATCATGAGAAAAGAGCATAGCATGACCTTGAATAATATTGCACCAAAGCACCATCAAATAAAAGTTGAAGGATGTTGATAATGCATGATGAGGCTCTTTGTGAGGGAGGTGCTTTCCCTTAATTTCATTCCAAGGTCTTGTCATAACCTTCTCTTACTATTAGGTTCTTCAAATGATGAGTTGGTGTTGGTGTTGTTGTTGGTGCCTCCTCCTGACCAGTCAAAGAGATGGAATGGATCTAAGGCCTTGGATTCCCTCTGATCATTAAAACCTTGATGAGTAAACAATAGGTTTAGTGGGTCAGCTTCTATTTCCCCCAACTCTGCAAAGAAGTCTTCATGAGATTGATTATTATTATTGTTGTTGTTGTTGTTGCTACTATTCTCCAACATAGATGGCTTGTAAGAGAGTCCATCACTGAATTCTCCATCATCCATCTCAAGCTGCTTCTCTATGTCTTCCAATTCTATCTCTTCCTTCACACTGTTACCAACTGGTGACAACACATTACCTTCACTATTATTGCTCTCTTGATTCTCCTCTTTTGGCTTTGTTGTTGTTGTTGTTGTTGTGCCCTTTTGAGAGGTTTCTGAATTCTTTGAAGTTGAAGCAGCATTGTTGTTGTTCTTGGATGGTTGGGATCTTGATGAACCAGCTAGAGCATTTCTTTGAGTTGGCCATGGATGATTGTGCTCTGAAGTGTAAGTGATGACCAACATGTTTGGATCTGTTCTGCTTCTCTCAACTTGTTTCCTTGCAGAACAACCCTTTGAACTGCTGCATCTATAGTAACCCCTGATGTGGAAGCAAAAAGAGATTGATAAGAAACACTCTTCAACACCCTAAATTATAATAATGAGAAATAATACCAACACCTTCGATTACTTTAAGTTATTACAAACAAAAAAAATATTATTGCTTAATTAAAAACTTGGACAATGAACTAATAACAAATGGCCAAAGGAAGAATAGTAAAGCTTTTGGCTTTTTGTTTGTAAAAAAAATTTTCATTAGAATACAAAGAAGTGCATGTTTGGATGTACATTGTATTTTCCTGAAATTGATTCCGGAAAGAAGAAATTACTCATAGTTGTTTTACCTCAAACGTGATTTTAGAGCTCAACGTGATTTTCCACCACGAAATACAAGGTATACTTTTTTTGGAGAAGTAAAGCTTTTGGCTTAATTGTTTTTCAAACAATTATACATGCTATTCTTTTATTTCTTACGGGTATTCCACAACATAACTGTGAAACTAACTTTTGAATCGTTACACAAAAATTATGATTAAGTAAAATTATCCCAATTGAAACGTGAACTCTATAATTTGAACCCTAGCCTCATATCTAAACACATTACCTTGCACATACATTTACTTTTACCTGTGTGGCAAAATTAATATGTGTGCAAACAACTAGGTCAATTTAATAATTATAATCATCAAAATTGTGAAAACTATATACACATATGAGATCAAGTGTATAAATCTTTAAAGCCTCTAAGTATGACTAGTTAGAATGAATATTCAATGGTCAAAAAACAGTGACGAAACACAGTAGTACACTACAAGTTATTGAATTTAGGTAAGAGTCATGGCAAGGAGGTTATTACAAAATATATATATATATATATATATATATATATATATATATATATATATATATTATTGCAGCATTGCCAATAAGTTTTTATTCCTTTAAAAAATGTTATCTCTTACCAAGAATAATTATGTGTACCACAAGGCTAAACTAACGAACTTACCTTGGATAAGGTGAACCTTTGATGGGTTTCTGACCATATTTTCTCCAAGCCCACAAATCTGAAGGAACTACTTCTCCTGTTTGTCTGCTGTTTGCAGCTGATGGTGCAGGAATACACACCACTTTTTTTGCCTGGTTCTTCCTGCAAATTTCACAAAAATTAATTAAGTTACTTCAATTATATGTAGTTAATTCAAAATAATTAACTTTGACCAAATAAAATTGAAAAGTGCCATAGGTTCAAACCCCAGTGACATTATAGAAAGGAAAAAAAAAAGAATTGACCAAAAAGGTATGCAACAAGAAATAAGAATATGATAAAGATTAAAGGGATGCAATATAATATTGAATGTTAGATGGAGTAATTACTATTAAATCAGGATGCAGTTTAATTAAGAACCTGTTTGATTGATTTCAATTGAAATAGTGACATTTTGTGGCCAAGTAATTAAGGGAATATGGTTTAATTTCTGTATGATGATCAAAGGAATAGGGCTTTTCAGGTCGTTATTATTTCATTAATGGAAGAAAAGTAGTTTAAGATAGAGATAAACTGCTTGAAAGTGAAAGCAAAGTCTGTGACTGTGATTGTGTGTGACACACACAGCTAAGTCTATAACTCTATATACTTTTCAGGTAACTGATTAAAGCCTATGATGAAAAGCCTCATTGAAACCATGTTTACTCCTTGACAATGAACTAATTAGCCTGTGACCAGTCAAAGGTATTTTGCATATTTGTTGGAAAGCATAAGAAAAGAAAAACAAGTACCTAACTCATGCCAAACCCTACTTTGTCTACAGTCTACAACCTCACAAAAGAATTTCAAGTTCCAAAAAAACCGATTAAGAAATTTATGAGATTCATGGCCTTATTTCCTTTTTATGAAATTCATGATGAACCACCATGAAATTAATATCAACAAGCATATACTCCTAGTAGTAACTTTGATCCTCTGCACTTGCGCCATTTAATTCAGGGCTATATTAATTTAATCAAATTAATGCTGATAAAAAAAACCAATCAA
The DNA here is from genome assembly GCA_037953625.1 of Crotalaria pallida. Lineage (NCBI taxonomy): Eukaryota > Viridiplantae > Streptophyta > Magnoliopsida > Fabales > Fabaceae > Crotalaria > Crotalaria pallida. Next base: position 86,933,963 of record CM075656.1, read on the forward strand.
ATTAATTTTTTATTAGGGTTTGCCTAAATAAGACTGAAAATAAGAACCCAAAAATTGTTAAATTTCATAAGAAATGAAGTATTTAGGAGAGATAAAATTTTATATCTTTGTTTTTTTTTTAAAAAAATTCTAATGAAAGGTATTTATCCTTAATTCTTAGAACAGTGGTCAAAAAAATATTTTTTATCATGATCAAAGGTTTTGACACGAGGGGAGGAGGAGAAATTGTGCATCTATCGGAGATCGGACTAAGGCGTTCGCACTTTATATCTCGCAACTTTACCAATCGAGTCTATGATAATTTAATCAGAGTAATTAATTATGTAATAATTAATATATTTCTTTTATATTCTGACCTTCTTTTGAGAGCCGGATTCCGTGGAGATGATGAGATCTGCACCGCTACTGCAGTTGCTGTGTTTTCAACAAGGCAATCCTTGGACGTGGTGTTTGCTGCATTAACCATGTTCCCTGAAACCACAGCAGGAGGGTTAATTGCTCTTGGAGAAACCATGGCCGGTGAAGTAGAAGCATCGTAAGGCGATAGAGGTAACTTTGCTCCACCACCACCAGCAGCAGCATTCTTGGGAGAGATCTGAATCATGTTTGAGAATATGTTGTTAGAACTAGCCCTTGATGATGATCTCATCATGATAAGGTTCTCATCTTCAACAATAATGTTGTTGTGCCCAAAAAGAGAAGTAGTAGTATCACCACCACCACCACTTATTATGATATTTTCAGCAGCAGAAGAAGTTGCTGTGGTTGCAAAATAGTGTGAAGAATTGTTGTTATTAACTGCAGGAGGAGGCATAATATCAAGCTCATGTAAGAAGGGATCTCTCATGGTTGAGAAAGGATCTCTTAATAAAGCTGAGAATGGATCACCAAAATTGGTAGTGCCTCCTACTCCTTCCAAAATGGAAGAGAAATTCATTGGATCAGATGGAAAATTATTATGGTGGTGCTGCCAGTGATTATTATGATGATGATGATGATGATGATGATGATGAGAGAAGTGAGTAGCTGTTGTTGATGATGATGAAGTTGTTGTTGTTGTGGTGGTTGTGCTATATGCTGTTCCACCACTACTAGCACGGATTATGTCAGTTAAATCACCTTGGTAATTATCCATGATTGAAACAAAGATGCTACTGCACATGCTTTTCCTTAATTTTCCCTTAGTAGTAGTAGTAAGAGGAAAAGGAAGAAGAAGAAGAAGAAGAAGGGTGTAACATGTTTTGGAGCATAGAAGATATATATAATTGCTTGGATTATATTGGAAACTATATACTATTATATATCTTTTATTTTTATTTTTTTCTCTCTAATTTGAAAGAAAGACAATAAATGAAAGACGTGGAAGACACATGCAATTCTTTTGTAGATGTCTAGGAATGAATTTTGTTGGTATGAAGAAAGAGAGGGAGAGAGAGAGAAGTGGGGATTAATAAGAGGGAAGAAGAAAGAAAGGTAAGGGGGGGTTATGAGTTATGAGAGAGAGAGAATATAAAGTAGTTTTATTTCACACGCACCTGGGGAGATGGGTTTTTTTTGGGGGTGTTAAGAAGCAGGAAAAAGCAAATTAAGGAACAGAGGTTGATACTGATGGTTTGTTCCCTCTCAATAACAAACAAAAGAGAGTGGGTTTAGATAGACAAGAAAGAGAGAGAAAGAGAGAGAGACGCTGACTTTTCACACAAAACAGCTCCATTCTATACGCAACATCTAGAGACAGAAAGAGAGAATGAAACGAGGGATGAAACTAGGCAAAGAGAGAAGGGTTTTTAAATACCATAAAAGGATTAATTATATTTTTATTTTTGAATTTTGAGTTCATTTTGATATAGTTTTTTTAATGTTTGATTTCCTCAAATTACCTTAGAATTTAACATATAAACCTATACCCGTTATTGATTTTAGCCAAATTTTGCTGACATATCTCATCAGTCAGACACAATAATTTAGCCATGGCCCATATAGTATCACGTGGTGTCGTATGGGTGAAGATGACCCCTCTCATTAATATTTTTTTAAACTAAAAATATTAATTTTTTTATTTTAAAAAAATGATTTTCACCCATGTGACATCACGTGATTAACCTTTTATGTTTAACTAGGATTTTGACATGACATGTCAACAAAATTTAGCCAAAAAACAAACTTAAAGTAACTTTGAGAATCGAAACATTAAAAAAAAATAAGAATTTATGGCAAAATTATCTTAAAGTTTAAAAATTATACACATAATTAAACCTAACATAAATACAATAATCTCATCAGAATATCCTATTATTCGTTGAATGAGAAACTAAATTTTTAAAATGTGACCTAGTATATAAACTAGAACTCATCCTAATAATTTTTTTTATATACACATATATAGATTAAAAAATTGAACCTAAAATTTCTTGCTCAAGACTCAAATCCTTTCCATCTAAACGTTTTTCTATCTTTTACTAGTATTTCATCATCAAGATCACATCTGCTATCACATATATACTTTGTGTTGGCAACGTTTAGTGATTTTCTAAAAAACTGATAAAGTTTATCAAACATAAAGTTTATCAAACATCTACTATAACTGGTGACAGATCCAAAGGGGAATGAGCAATCATGTTCGATCCTTCTTGCATATAATCAGCATAATTAAAACATATACTTGTTAAATTATATTTACTATTTATATAATTACATTTTTATATATTTGACTCCTCCTTACATGTATGCTCCCTCCTTTGATGCCATTTTGATTTACCCCAGAGACCCAGACTATAACCAATTACAATTGGGTCAGTTGAGTGTTTTATTTTAATTTTATACTAGCTAATTAAACATTTTTGAGACATGGTAACTTTTGTCACTGGCATTACAAATTACACAACATATAAATCAAACTCCTAACATCAAATTTATGGGAATATATATGAATAGATTTAAACCTTCAATTTTACTCTTAAAATAAAATAAAGATTCAGTCTTCAACTTTACTTTCGAGGAAACCTAACCCCAGAGTACAGTTAAATAAAATAAAATAAGCTATTAGTCTAAAAAAATACAACAATATGCTAAATAAAAAATACAAAATAACACGAGGGTAGTGTGATGGGGGATCTATCGAAATTGTGCCACACTGCCACTGTTCTGTTATTAATTAGTTATAGAAAAATATTCTGTCTCTAGTTAAATTAAAACAGAGTTGATTGCAGAATGGTTCATTTTCCTTCCACAAAACAATTGACAGGAAACAAAAGAGGCGGCAAGTAGCCGCATTTCTCGGAGAAACGTTTCGAGCTATTCAATCTCACCCTCCCATTTCTTTCCATAAACAAAGAATGTTTTAACATGGAGCTTCTGTATATTGTTTGGTGTTTTTCCAAAGGGTCATTATGGATGAGTATAGATACTCATTGCCTAAATATAAGGCCAATAATGTTCATTTAAGCCATTGGACGGCTGAGATTAATGGATGGGAATATGGTGTATGTATACACCTGGTTAAGTTGAGTGTACCATAGAAAATGGTCATCTGTACGTTTTTTTTTAAACAATTTATTTTATGATAAATGATTAAATTCTACTAAAATAATGACCTTAAAAAATACATTAATCACAATTTTTTAAATACTTTTTTGAATACTTTTTTATCCTTAATATAGATCTCATTTCTAATTTTCAATGCAAAATTCTTACCCCTGTAGAATTCTTTTTAATTTTTTATTAATTTTTTTTTAAATATCCTATGTATTTTCCTTTTCACAAATATATATTTTTTGTTATTCAGATTTTTTTTTTTATTATATACTCCTTGACAGAGGTTAAATCTTTTTTTCTTTGCTTTCAAATTTAGTCATTTCAAAAATATTTTATGTTTATTCTTTTTCGGTGATATGCACTTGTTTTTATTATTTGGATTAAATTTTTTTTTTACTCTCTGTTTTGGAAAAAACTATTTTGAGTAAAAACTGTATTCAAAATTGACATATTCTAATAAATCTGTATACAAATATGTGTTAAATTTTTAAAAAAAAAAATTGTCATTTCTTAAAAAAACAGATGACCATTTTCTATGGTGCACTCAACTTAATCAAGGGTATACATACATCATGCTCTCATCCATCAATCTCAGCCGTCCAATGGCTTAAATCCACATTGACCTTAGATTTAGACAATGAGTATAGATACTCATCCACAATGAGATACTATGTATCAATTTTATTTTTTTTTCAATGAGATATCATGCCATTCAAAAAATTTCCCATAGAACTTAAATTTAAGAGGGGAACATGGTACATGGGATGTCAACAACTTTTTTCACCATGTGTTACGGAATGCTAGTTCCACAGTTGTTAGGTGAAAAAAAATAGTACATCTAAGCTTAAATCTGTGCATAAGTGTGTTCATCAAAGCCAGTAGTATTCATCTAAGCTTAAATAATTCAATGACCCCAAATAGAATTAGAGTTCCAATGAGAATCATATTAACGACGAGAGATGAAGGATGAAAATCACCATACATCTGACAAAGTCATCATTCATAAAAAGCCTTCAGCTCAATTTTGCAAGCAAGACCAAATTGAAACTCTTTTAGTCCTTTTTATTTATGCAAACAACATCCCATTTAATCAAAGGAATTTTTCTTTGATTTTCAGAACCATCCCAAAGAAAATTTCGCTACAGAGACACAAGCTTACACACTACTTTCATAGGCAACTTGAAGAAAGACATAGAATAAAGGGGGTGAGTATTTAAAACCAAATTAATCAAGGTCATTTTACACACCAAGTGTCAAATGCTTCCTTTTCCAACAACCATTTCCTAAAATAATCATTAACAAGTTGTTAGCAAAAAAGCTTCCTAGGATTATCACCAATGAGAAAGTCAAAATAAAAAAAGGGCCAAATTGATAATTTGGTCTCTTATCTTATTTTTCGCTATTAAATTAATCTCTCATATTTTTTTGGTATCATATAAATTTCTCATGTTTTATTTAATTTGCACGGTTCATCTCAAACGTCAAATGCTTATTATGATGAAATCGTTGTTCATCCTACATGAAGTAGCTAATATGATACGGACATTATCATTTCTCTCTCCAACGTGAACCTATAAGATAATGACATGTATGTTGATAAGTGACTCTGTCATGAGTATTTAACATTTGGGACGAATGAAGCAAATAGAAAAAAAACGCAAGGGATTAAGATGATACAAATTAAGCATGAGATATCAATTTAATAACGAAAAATAAGGTAATAAACTCAGTAAACAGTTTAGCCTTAAAAAAAAAGGTGACATACCACTATACCAGGAAAGTGGGACATGTTAATTTTTAAAATTTTGCAAGATGCCAATTTTGTCCATAATGTAATCGTCTTTAAAATCAATTTAATCCACTTTAAAAATTTTTGAAAACTAAAATATATTTTACAAGGTCTAAAGACTTAAATTGATATAATCCAAAAACTTTAAGCATTAAAGTAGATGTTCACAATATAACTTACATAATATCGATTTATTTACTCATAAATATTTGTTGAAGGTGCCTTCTCTAATTATGTAGGGAAAATTAAATATTTTCCTCTATCTTATGCCCCCCTTGGAAAGGATCGATAGCACATGTGCTACATGTAAGAAAAAGGTTATTTAACTTGAATGTGGACGTATTAAAAATATGTGGTCCTTGTATCAGCAAAAAAAAAGAACGATATTTGATAATTTGTGTCTTATCTCTTATGTTAGGTATAAAGTCTGTCAACTTGAAAGGACGCATGAAATATGTCAATTTTTTCTTCAAGAATTTATCATATTATTAACACATACTCTCCCAAATCCCTACTCTTTTTCTAAGTGACTTTTTTTTATTAACTTTTTAATTTTAAGCAGTGACTTTAATTTTAAGCAAATTAAAAGTCTAATTTACTATTTCTTTACAAGAGCAAGATAATATTTATGAGTTATGACTATTATTACTATTTTATTTTAAACTTATAAATTTACTAAGAAAAATAATAAGTGATATTATCATATATGTAAAAATAAATTACATAAATTATGTAGCAATTTAATAAAACTACGAGTAATAATAATTTTTTAAGAAACATGGAATAATCTTTAAAAAAAAATTTAAAAATAACAGAAGGAGTATATCATAAGTTCATTATTATGTTCCCATGAATCATCCAAACGGATAAAACCATGGAATATAAAATGTTAGAACATCGATATTCAAATCTTGAAATGATGATTTTCCATCCCTTAAAAGGTATTAAAATTTTCTATAAAAAATTAATGTCATAAAGAAAATTACGATTTTAATATTGATATCCTGTGTAATGTTTTTTAAATCATCAATCAATTACCTTAAGTGTGAATTTTAAAATAATTATTATAAAATTTAAGTATTTTTTAATTAATTATGCACTAAATACATTATTTATAATAATAAAAAATCATACTAACAATATTTTAAAGTTGGAGAATATATGATACCTTGAATCAAAGAAGAATCATAATAAGTGAATTTGACATCATATTTTAACCTAAAATCTTAGGTGAGATTGTCTTTCTCTCTCTCTCTCTCTCTCTATATATATATATATATATATATATATAAATTAACATATTAATATAGCTTATAAGCAAAAAAAATTATACTCTTTCTGTTTTAATTTATTTGTTGTTTTAGTATTTTCAACTTGTTCCAAATTATTTGTCACTTTAGGAATTCGATGATACATTAATTAATTTTTTTTTAACTTTAACCTTGCTTTTAAACATTTTGAAATACGTGAAATGTGTGATAATTAATGTAGTGTGAGAATAATAGAGTGAGGTTGTCATGTTTTTTTCTTTAAAATTGAAATATTAAATGATTTTCTTAATTCATGTGAAACTCTTAAAGCGATAGATAAATTGAAACTGATGAATTATACAGAAGGTAGGATAAGTAGGGAAAGCCGTCTCTAAAATGAGTTTTGCTTTAAATTGAGAAGGTTTTAAACGTATTTTTATTTTTGTATTATATAATAAGTTAAGATCTTCTTTGTTTTACAAGAGTCACATTTGCGTGTTTGGTATAACTGATAAAATGAGATAATGATTATTTTTCCGTGATTATAATCTGGTTTTGGTACGATTATAATATGTTAAAAGTATAATCTGTTTATATTTGAGTATCTTAGCTGAAAAATGAATAAGATTATTTTTTATTGAGGAAATTAATTATCAAAAAGGGTATGGAGTGATAATGGGGTAGTTAATATGTTGGAGCAATAAGGGTAAAATAGAAAAATTACATGGTTTAAAAAAAATAATCTCTAGCTGTTACAAGGGAGGTTTTATATTTTGATTATTTTTTAAAAAATATAATTTAAAATTATAATCTGCATCAGCAAACAAACACATTAGATTATATTAACACGTTTTTTTTTTTTGAAATGATATTAACACGTTAAACTTATGGGATATGTACTGAATAGATGATATGCTTATGGATATAAATCCTCTTATTGTATTTGATGTTCAAATTTCCGGTTCTTAATAAAACTTCCCCCGTTTCAAAATAAAATAAAATAAAAAATTGAGATCTTTGTTCAACGTATAAAATCAATGATATATATATATATATATATCATTGATTTTATATACATGATATATATATATATATATAATGATAAAATATATTCTTTTATTTATATGCATAAAATCTCATTCAATTCGGGTTTGATTCGTACAAAGATTAAATATGTTGGCCTATATCCTTGGAGGAACTAAAAAAATAAATTACCAGTGAAGGTAGATAATATTTATTTCAACTTTACGACAAATGTGAAATAATAAATTATTTGGTCCCATTGATAAATAATGATGATAACCGTACCGGCCATATTCAATTAGCAAGTAATCCTTTTTAATTTACACCACATCATAATATAGATTTAATTAATTATCGGATTATTGAATTTTGTTATCTTAAACTGAGAGAGTGGTCACCAAGCAAAGTTTTATAGCATACCATCTCTATCACTATCACTATTAGTCACTAAAAGACGATGAAATGAGGGTCTACAAATGGATATTATTCAAGACCAATAAATAAATGGGCATTACTTCCGTGCAACCTAATTTTGGGTTGTTGTCATACAATCTTTTGTTTAATCAATAATACTTTGTCATCTCACATATTTTTGGGTTGACACTTATGAGTTTTGACTTTTTAAAAAATGACATGACAACAATACATGAGATGACAATGCATCATTGGTTCATACAAAAGATTGTTTAGCAACAACCCAAAATTAGGTTGCATAACAGAAGTTTCCTAAATGAATTCTTTTGATCTCAAATTAATTGAACGGATCCGGTGTGTGCGTGTGCGCGCTTGGAAACATCCAGGTCCACTTAATTACTACATTCAAAGTCAAAATGAGCTGACTTCAAAGGCCACACTGCCCACACATGCAATATATTGATTGGAATTTTCACTTGGTTGAGAGAGCTAGCCTTTCTTGCTTTATTTGCAACTAAACTATTTAAGAAGCAACTTTTTAATGGGATCTAGACACACTTTTCATCATCTTCTGAGGTCACAACTTGAAAAGCATGAGTGATCAAACTAGATAGGTATATTAGGAATAGATGAATTAAGAGCCACCAAATTAAGCATGCTTGAGCTTCTTCATTAAGACGGCTTTTGGCGGATTATCAAACCTAAAAAAAAAAAAAAAAGTGATTATGACGATATTAGATTTTGGGATGCAATTAACTAGGGACTAGTATAGTTTGTCGGAATGATAAACGACAATAGTTAGAATAATGACAAAAGCCTAATCTATATGCATGTTATTATATAAATATATTAATTAAGATGGTATCTTCGTGTAAAGGGTCATATCGTTTGTTTGGTTCCAAAAGCTAAGTCTCGGTTAAGCGTGTAGTCTTGAGAACCCGTTCAAAGATGATGCACAAAGAATCACATTGTTGATAAAATGATACAAGCATGATAAGACACTTTTGAAGGCTCTAATAATTTTTTAAGTCTTTTCTTCCCCTTCCACTTTTCCTCCCTAGCTTGTGTGTAAAAATAAATCAGCCATGATGTGTGGGCATGTTGTGGGGACAAAGGGGTACCTTAATTTTGTTTACAATTTGAAGGATTCAAGTTTTCAATAAGCCAATGATCAGAGAGAGAATTCACCGACCTTATTTGTTTGTTTGATGAGACATTTTGAGCATCTCTTCCTGTATATATACTCTCTCCGTCCTTGTATATTCAATTTTTTTTAGATTTAACGTCCGTTGAAAAAATTAGTTAATTTAATTAATAATAATGGAAATAAAAACATTTGATATGTATTTTTAAAACTACCCCTATTAGTATTACTGAGAATTTAAAAGGTGTTAAGTTTTTGAGTGAATCCACATTATTTAGCCTTTTGGGGGTGGCGCTCCCAGCAAAGCATTATTCATTCGCATGAGTCAGGAATCAAACATGTAAGCACATAGTTAAGGAACATGGATTTCATCCATCTATGTCAGCCTCCACTGGTGCTAAAAAGTAATAAGTAAATATATAAGAGTATGTGTGAAAAGAAATAATTAATTGTCATTAAAAATTGATATAAAGTCTTATAAATAAAGACAAAATAAAAATTTCAAAATGATGTTAGTTTTGGAAAATGATATTTATCACGAATATGAAATTCGTTGCAGCATGTCTTTAATGCTGATTGGCTATTTTTTTTCTCTCTCCAATGCCATTAGCACATCCCGCAAGTCTTTGATTGGTTAATCATCATTTCGTGTGATTCGTGGTGCAAAATTTTCGCATGAAATAGCACTTCTCGTATTTAAATACTACAAAAGACAACTATCACTCCCTCTTATTCTCTTTATTCTCAAGGGTCTTGGGATAACCGTTTTTTTCTTCAAAAAGTCTTGTTATTATTACATTTGATATCTCATACTGTGTTTTATTTCATGTTTCATTATAATTGATCGGTTCAAAAATATTTAATTGTTCGATTTGTAAATCAAATTATTTTAAAATTTTATGTTCCTAAGCAATCAAATGTGACAGAATATAGAATAACACACAATTGTGAAATAAGAGATTAGATGTTTTCCAAAGGCCTTTTGTCCCTATGAGTTTTGATTCTGATATGATCATATAGTCCAAAAGAACCACTATTACGCCAACTACATCTCCTACTGTTCATCATCATCCCCATAAATATACTCTTTAAAATAGTTGATTAACCCTCAAACCAATGTGTGTGATCGATCGAGTCCACACATAATGATCATGAGAAGACACCCCATTATTATTATTAACATTTGATGAAATAGTATCTAGTACTATAAGTTCTACATTTAAAGTATATATCCTCGACATTATTCAAATACTCAAAGTCGATATAACCCTCAAAATATTCTCACGTGATTATTGAACACAAGTCTTTTTGATTTTTGACAATTCCTATCATACGCCTTGTGTATGATGCAATAACACAAATAACAAGTTATCGTGCCGATTGGCAAAGCAAACAAATTAAAAAAAAAAGTCCCATCACATTGACCAAAAAAAAAAAAATTCCCATCACAATCACAACCATTGCATAACTACGCACACCTGAATTTATTTAGAGAAAAAATATATAAGAATACAAAGATTAACTATAAGGATAACTTATATATCACTTATGCAATTTGAACAATTCCACCCACGTGGTTTGTTTTTATTGTTCTAATTGAAATTAATCACATTATCTATGATGCATTGTATAATCACAGAACGGGCCTTTTTCAAATGGCCAAGATTGGCCATATTACAACCATGTGACCGAGTGTAATATGGCATGATTGGTGATATTTACTAAAGAACGAACATCCAGGTTCGAATCCGAGTTTGGCAAGCTTTCCTACTACCTCACCTGCACCATTGTTGTTTCTACTAGTTTTAGAAAAGTTTTTTGTTAAAAGAAAAGGGTAATATTCTTATTGCTTGATGCTAAGAAGAAAGAAGCCAACTCGAATTAGGTTCTGTATTAAAGATAAAGTTTCCCTTGCTCTTCAAAATTTATCGGTGGTTTACAATTTCCCCACTTTAATACTTTTTCTTAAGTAAAGAAAGGCAAAAAGTCAAAAAATTAAATATATATATACCAAATTATACATAAATAATAATTAATAAAAAAATAACACATATAATAATATTATTTAATGTTTTTAAAATTTATATATTTGCTTTATTATTATTATATGTGTTTTTTTTTTTTTACTAACGGGTCTTGGTTCAGTTGGTGTAAGGCTCCAACTGAAATCCTGGGAATGGGACAAGGGTGCTAGTAGCCCCGAGTTCGATTCCCACTAAAAACATCCCGCAGGGAGATCGAGCCAGCCACGCAGCTCGCTCCGGATTAGTCTCAAGGGCTCCCTGGTATTAAGGGTGCTCTTGGAGATACCGGTGGTTCTGCAAGGAATTCGGACAAAAAAATATGTGTTATTTTTTTATTAATTATTATTTATGTATAATTTGGAAATGTGTGTTATGTGCATTTTTTTTACTAATATATTAATCAATTGTCAAACAATTAACTGATACATATTTTGCATTTGATCATCAACCAATTGCAATCTAAAATTTACAATTTTAAAATTTTTTTATTAATTATTTTGATTTTAATTTAAGACAAAAGTTTTCCCATTTTTTACCGTATCGTAATTAAGGAAAAGTGATAATAAATATCCTCTACTCTGAAAAGTTTTGAAAATGTATATTACATTGGGTTGGGCGCCTTTGTGTTCTATTTATACAATTTTTTTTCTTTGAAGAAAAATTTGTTATAATCAAAACAATGTAAAAATATTGTGTCTAGTGTTTTTTATAGGCAAAATAAATTTTTCTTCGGGGGAGGGGGAATTGGCACTCTTGGATTTAAATATGGATACTCACACTTGTGTTTCAGCTTAATCAATTAAATAATAAAATATAAAAAATAGTAGTCCGCCTAAGATAGCCCAGTTGGTGGCTGCAGAGACACTTAGGATTTTCCCCTCCCCAGGTCATGGGTTCTAGTCTCAGACCTCCCATGTAAAAAAAAAAAATATAAAAAATAGTAAAAGATAAATAAGCTAAGTGCTTGAAATGTTTATCTTACCCACTTTCCTCGTAACTTTTTTACCCTTACTTTATAATTATTACCAGTAAGTTTTCCTGACTTTTATACGTAGTTTATATTAAAGAGGTGTTCCAACTAATATTTATGCCATATTGCCATGTTGGGTACATAGTTTAAATTTCAGATGTAGAGCTTCTATTTCTAATATTTTAGGTTAAGTATCATCTTCTGCATCTGAGGATAAAATAAGTACCAAAAGAGTTTATATAAGATACAATAAACACAATAATTCAATAATGGAAATCAAACATTTAAATAAATAGCCGTAGAAGTTAGATTTAGAACTTTTTTTTGACTTTACTTGAATAGAAATTAGAAATGGTAAATACAGAACTTCTTCGACTTTGAACATCACTAATTCCGCATGAACATGAAGCAAGAAAAACCAACATATTCATAACTAAAATTCAGAAATCCAACATTTTAAAAAAATACATAATTAATTGACTAACATATATTTACAAAGCTCTTTTAAATTAAAAAACTAAGACTATATGAATTATTGAAATCCAAATTAATCTATCTTAGGGAACCTCATTTATTGAAATCCTAGCATGCTGCAGCCAATGACCATGATTTTTGTCTCTTTGAATCCCCTTCCCCTGAAATATCCAACATTCTCCTATCAAATGCAATCGATGGGGATTAGTTTTCTAAAGCCTTGGTGTCGCGTTTCGTTTCGTTTGTTTCTTTTCCAACTTTATCAAAAAATAAAATGCATATTGAATTATTGCATGGTAAAAATCTCAGCATTATGAAAACTTAAAACTATAACACACGCTAACGAAAGAAAGTTTTAGAGATTCTATATTTGAGAACCATATTTTTTAGGGACTCAAATTATTAGGTGCTAAGAAAAAATCTCGAGGATTGATAAAGGAATATTATATCATTTTCAGATTTTCTAAATGAATGAAAAAATGTGAGGTCATGTTTCCTGCTACGTCTTATCCTGCACATCCATTAAGCAATGACTTCAAAAATTCATTCATTCTCATTATAATATTCCCTCCAAGTTGTATTTGTTAATATAATCTTAGCAATGATATATTTTCCAGAGGCACAAATTTAAAGAGACAAATAAAATTACATGTGGTGTGGCTATCTTGCTATGCACGGGTTTTATACTCAAACCTGTTCCTCTTGGTAAATTAACAATAAGAAATTTCGTCGAGATTTTCTTAGTAATATTCTCTTGATGTGATTTGGTTTGAGTCCAAATTTTAGGAGTTTTGTATCTTTTTTTTCTTTTGCAAAAAAAAAAAGACTATCATAATATAACAGACAAAGAAAGAATGAATGAAGAAAATGAAAAGATTTTTGCTTGAATGAATATGGACGGATGTGATTTACTTGCAATTGGATGGCTGAGATTAGAAGGTGAAATTAGGAGGGAAAGTAAGATTAACAATAAGATTACCCTCAACTTCTCCTATTTTATAATATGTTGATTATTATCCATTATTGTTTGCAAGGTAAAGGTTTAAAAAATAATGATTGTAAATAAATGTTACTTTCTCCGTCCAAAAATGTTAGTAAAAAATATAACTTTTTTATTAAATTAAAGTTAAAATAGTGCCCTTCAAAAAAAAAAGTTAAAATAGTGAATAAAAAAATTAAAATTGAATATAATATTTTATGATTGATTAACTAAGCTAAGAAAATATGCATTAAATATTTGATTTGATAATTGATTGATTAGGAAGACAATAAATTAAAAACATGCCCCGTATTTTTTTAACTTTTCAGACTTTTACTAAAATCTTGAGATAAAGAGGGGAAAAAAAACAGTGCCAAGAATACCATTGCTTTATTATTATGAACTTATATTCATTGCCAGGTTTATTAATGGGGTTGACTCAGTTGATTTCGAGGTCAATTTTGAAAACCTTGGATTGGACTTGGAGCTAGTAGTCCCAAATTCAAATCCCATATATAATCACCTTGCTGAATTAGTAACATTGCATAAGATTAATCTAAAAAATTCCCACTAATAGTGGTGAACCTTTAAAGACATTAAGGCTCAGTGAATCACTTACCCAAAGAAATCCATTGTCAAGTTTGAAGAAGCTCAATATATGCTGCCTTAGCTTTTGATTAAAAAAAAAAAAAAAATTTCAGGATTTAAATTTGTGACATTCATTTTATATATTAAATAACAACTTTACCGTTACTTAGAACTTATTATTAAATTTAATTTTTTTTTAATGGTGTATGTAACACATGAACCTAAGTTTATTTTTTGCATGCATCACTTGAATTTTAATTCTTTTGAAAAATTAGTGAAATTAGAGAGGGTTGGAAACATTTTGATTTTTTATTTTCATAACTCTTACTTGACAGATAACTGAGTTTAACCAATTTTTATATTTTAGGAACACAAAATAGGATAATAAGGGTACGTTTGGTTTGTGAAAACATTTTCCATTTTCATTTTCTATTTTCATTTCCCAAAAACAATTCTCATTTTCAAGAAATGAAATTTTAGAAATTATGTTTGGTTTGACTTGTTAATTTTTATTTTTAGAAAACAAAAATAATAAAAATTCGTTTTGTTCTAACATTTTTATCACCTTCTTAATGTTATATTAGTAAATAGATATAGTAGTTATTCATTTTCAATAAATGAAAAATCAAAGGATATTACTTTATATCAAGTTTAAAAATATATTTATATTGTTGCTAAATAAATTTATGATTTTAATATATATTCATTAATTAATAGTGTAAATTTTTTTTATATTATCGATGCATCATTCATTATTTATAAGCATTACTTTTACTAAAATCAACAATTGTTATAAATGATGAATGATTTGTTGACAATATAAAAAATATTTACTCTATCGATGCATACACTATTTTCTCTAAATTTATTTGGTCATGACTACATATATCTTTCTCATCAATATTCTTGAAACAACACTAGTTGGTATACTGAATATTGATGAGAAAGATATATATAGTCATGATCAAATAAATTTAGAGAAAATAGTGTATATATTGATAGAGTAAATATTTTTTATATTGTCAACACATCATTAATCATTTATAACAATTGTTGATTTTAGTAAAATTAATGCTTATAAATAATGAATGATGCATCGATAATATAAAAAAATTTACACTATTAATTAATGCATATATATTAAAATCATAAATTTATTTACCAACAATATAAATATATTTTTAAACTTGATATAAAGTAATATCCTTTGATTTTTCATTTATTGAAAATGAATAATTATATCTATTTACTAATATAACATTAAAAAGGTGATCGAAAATGTTAGAACCAAACGAATTTTTATTATTTTTGTTTTCTAAAAATAAAAATTAACAAGTCAAACCAAACATAATTTCTAAAATTTCATTTCTTGAAAATGAGAATTGTTTTCGGGAAATGAAAATAGAAAATGAAAATGGAAAATGTTTTCACAAACCAAACGTACCCTTAGGATTGAAATCTTAAACCATACATCATAGTGTCATACCCATTCACTTAGGTATGTATGAAGCATTCATTTCAACTGACTAAGAAATATTTGTTGAAGCTGGCCAACTACTGCTGCAAAGGACCAATTTGATAGGATTCTTAAAACCAGGGAGCAATAATATTTTTATATAGTGGTGCATCCCACAAAACCCGAGCTAGCTAGCAATAATAAGTAGTGGTATCTTGTAAAATCATTATTATGGATTGGGTTTCAACAAACACTTGCCTCACGTTCTTGCATGACAGGCCAATCACACATCCCACAAAGGAACAAAATTGAACTGGGATTCTCTTCGCTAATACAATATCAAGGAATTTGTCCTCCCACTAAGAATCACAACCAGCATCCTACCATGTGAAGCAGGCCTCTAATTTAATCATACACATAAAATTAAAAACTATATCTTATAATTTCATGTACTAACACTATATATATTAAATTATGATCCATAGGGCACTTAAAATGCCAACCCTTCACACTCGCTGATCACTGCTATCACATCATTAAATTAATGAAATGTTTAAGCCCCAAATGCACTTAAATTATTTTTTTGGACACTGCTTGTGACAACGGTGTTGATGGGCACGCGGGACACTTGCCAAAGGGCATAACGCGTTGAGACGTCACTGCTCCCAGCTCCTACTCATCACAGCCCTTCAAAAATTGTGAACATGGACGGCTATGATCATGCATGCCACCTGTTTGTGGTTTTGAAGATGTGATTAACACATTCCAGTGAACCCTTAATTAAACTATGTCAAAGTAGGGAACTAGGGATCCACTTAAAAATTTAATCTGAATCTCTTTACACCCATTTTTATAACAAGTGTCATCTAAAAGCAGAACATGCATGTCACTTTTTTTGTTTTTTGGTCATTTAGAGCTGTGAAAATTGATTAAAAAATTCTAAAATAATTTTATTTTATTAAATTTATTTATTTATTTAACAAATTCTCGCATATTTTGATGCATGAAGTGGTTCAAAGTATAAAACAATATATATTGTCTCCTAAAAATATCTAAAACAATTCAAACATTTTGGATTCATCGCACTCTTATATATCAGGATTGCGTTGTTGTTGTTGTTTATTCCGACTTTTCAAATTTTAAACTCTCATCGGATGTTTTTTATTTTATTCATTAAATTTTATTATGTTAATTCTATTTTTTTAATAATTTAGTATTTTATAAACTATTTCTGAATGTTAAATTTTTGCATTTGGGTATAAACTATAATTGACATAGTATATATATTTATAAATTAAAATTCACATTACAACAATTAAAATTGAGTAAACTAAAACAAATGCAAGAAATGATTAGATGATTTTAATGAATTAACATGGAGAACAAACGACTACTATATATATATATATATATATATATATATATATATATATATATGAGAGAGATTGAGTGATTTAAATTTAATTTCAATTTATAAATTATACTTTTTTTGGGGGGAATTATAATTATTGTTTTACTTTTTATCTTGTTTATACCAAAAAGGGGCAAAAATTATTTGTCTCAAGTAAAGAGGGTAAGCAAATAAGAATGGGTTCACAAGTATGATGAGTAAGTCACCGAACTCTGCACCAAACTCAATGCCACAATGGTTACCCGACTCTTAATGGTTCCATTAGACTTTTAAACCAGATTTTTAAAGATTACTAACAGTAATTTGCTATTTTGAATGGCTATTTGACAATGAAAAATTAATCTCTTTTAAGATGTGATAAAAATAATCGGAGCGAGTTTTGTTTCTTTTATACAAACTAGAGAACACACCCCGTGCGATGCACGGGTATAAATGGTAGTACAGGCAGTTTATTTTTCCTATGCAGTGAAACTTTCCATTGTGCTAAAAATCTGTTTCAAATCTAATTAGAAATAGGACGGCAGTTTTTTTTCAATGAATGAATAGTGGGCAGTTTTTTTAAGGAAGTAACAGTTATTTGGGAGTTTCATATCTTTGCCATTTTTGTAAATTAGTATTATGATAAGGGGATTTTGGGCATAACAAAATTACGTACAAACCTAAAACAGTGTTTGCTTTATATAATAGTATAGATAACAAATATTGAACTCATAACATTATATTTAAATAATATAATTCAATTATTTGAATATCTATTTTTCTATTAAGACTTAATAAAGAGTGTGCAAAACGGACATCCAACAACTAATTTTCTGGTGACGTAGTAAAGATTTAAAATTATATTTATTTATCTTTACCAATAAAAATTTATCTGTACGCAAGTCATGTTTAAGGGGGTGTTTGATTTTATTAAGATGATGTTTTTAGTTTTTTTTTAAATAATCATAATTTAATGTATTTGACTGTCAATACATATTATAATTTTAGGTGCTATGAATTATTTTTGGTAAAATTATTTTTTAGACCCGTGTAAATTTTTTATTATACTCTTATCACTTCAACAACATTAACTATCCATTTATCACTTTATACTCTTTTATGTAATTTATTCGGTAAAACTAATATTATTTACATTATCCAAACAAAATAGATCAGCTTAAAATCATTTTTAAATTAAGAGATCCAAACATAAACAAATTATAATCACAAATAAAAATAATCATAATCTAACTTTAAGATCTATACCAAATATGCAATAAGCAAGCCAACTATTGGGCCTTGTTAGTTCTCGGCGCATTACTTTTTTATGAGAAAATTTGTTTGAATTTTTTTATGGATTTTCTTAACCTTAACCTTTAAAAATAAAGATAAGGGACTTTATAAATCATATTTACATTAAAAATATTAACATTTGAGATTTTAAACTTAGTAAACTTATGTTCTCAATACTTTTTTTCTTTTTTTAGCAAACCTTTTTTTTTTATTTACATTAAGATATGTTCCCTCTTGTTTGAAATGTAAGAAAAAAATATTTTTTTACTTAGAATATAAAAAAATTAATTAACCTTCTTAAATTTTTGATTCATTCCCGATGTCATTTTCCTAAAACCCTAAAAATTGGTTATCTCATTTAATTTTTGTTTCATTTTCCATGCTATATTTTTTTTTATCATATTCCATGCTACTTTCTCAAAATACATACATACCTCTATTGTTTTATAAATTTAAGAAAATTAAATAATATAGTCAATTAACTTTCTTAAGAAATGTGAAATTTTTTTCTTATATTTTAATGGCTAAACTACTTCTTTAGTCTCTTACCTTATTTTTCAATATTAAATTGGTTTCTCATGTTTTTTTGGTATTATATTGGTCTCTCATATTTCTTTTCGTTATCAAATTGGTTTCTTAGTCATTGTTATTTTATATGTCAATATCATATTAATCCACATATGCATTGTTAGAATATTGGTTCACATTGGATGAAATAGTGAATTAGAGATTAAATTGATAGAAAAAAAAAGTAATGGATCAGACTAATAAAAAAATATAAGAGATCAATTTATAATGAAAAATAAGGTAAAACATACACAAATGAATATTTAGCCTATTTCAAAAGGAGTACTAGTAGAATGTAGCTAGGGGCTTGCTTGTTTGATTAATCATAACTTAGCACTTTAGAATTAGTCAGCTGCACTTTTAATACTAAGAAATAAACCAATAGGAAGAAGACAAACTAACTTTATATCTAAATAGTGTGGGGTTCTAGCACCCGATCACCAACCACAGTGCCTACTTGATAGGCTTAGCTGTAGAATTATATACAGTACAGGCCATGGACCATCATCACTCACACGTACATTAATTTTAGCATTAGAAAACTAAATCTTTTTTTAAAAAAAAATCATACTAGTATGTATCTTATCTGTACATAACTACAACCATATTTGTGGCCATTATATACATTATTTATTTTTTTTTAAACTATTATTGTGATAGTTATTGAAATCACATTTTGCTTCCTGATATTTTTATAACTATTGCGATTATAAAATGCAGTTCTTATCTTTACTTCACTTGCAATTAATTTAACAGCATGAATGGACTCGAGGAAAATGTAAGCAAATGACAATAGACCCGTTTCAACTGGCAAATAAGGGCATGTTCAATTTATGAGAAGATGATGATGATGAGGATCTTGTAGTAGTAGTTCTTAATTCGTGTATATATACAAATAATCATTATGAGTTGCAAATTAAGATCCCTTCCACATGTGGCTAACAATCCTTCACTTTTTATTAGTACTACTCAATTAATATAATTAAAAAAAAACTTACAAATAATTCTTTTTTTAAAAACAGAAGTTTAGAGTATGTGCTTATATTCAAGAATAATACACACAGAAAAACAGGAGTAAGCCCTTGAGTCATGGGCCACGTGGCCCTTTCCCATGTGAAATAAATGACTTTACTTGCAATGGGTGTAGAACTTGTTCAATCAATTGGCCTTTATTTGGGGGATCATTTATAGATCCTATGCCACACTACAGCCTTTAAGTGCATTTCAAGTTCAAGAAAAGCAACATATAGACGTGTGTTCATATCTCTTTTAGTAGTAGAGTAGTATTTTGTCTTTTATACTGTCACACACGGGTATGTAAAAGAATATAGACGTAATAATAATATAGTTGCGTATTTAGTTACAGAGCGTATATATGCATGTATATATAAATTAAATATATGGATTATGGAGTATATCTTTGTTGTTTGTGTTTGATTAGACTTCATTTGAGTTTTTGCTAGACAAGTTCAATATATGGAAGTTTGGTTTATACACATGCATAGTGTTGCCCCAAATTTTACTAGTCTTATAGAGTATTATACAGAAGAAGCACGCTAGGAACTAGGTACGCTAGCTAGCTTGTGAGATGAGGATTGAGATAGAAACTAATTGTATTAAGCTAACTAAGATACTGGATAATAAACATACACACACATATATAAATATATATATATATATATATATATATATATATATCTAATAATGGGGGTGGCTCAGCTGGCAGAACTGGAGATGGTTAATAATTTAATTAGTTTGAATTTGTCTACTAGAATGGCATAATCCCCATGCCCGTACTGTTTAGCATGTTAGTTCAGTTGTCCTGGTTGAAGCTGAAAAATGATAATAAATAAAGTTAATTAGCTAGTACTATTTGTTATTGAGGGATCAACAATCATTCATTTTTTTTAAAAAAAAAAAAAAAGTAATAACAACTAACATTCTCAAAAGAAAAAAAGTAATAACGATATATTATTCAGTGAAAATATGGATCGTGTGGCGTATATAATTTTTTTGGTACTTAAAAAAACTCGACTATTTATCAAATGTTGTTGGAACTTGTTGAATGTTTGATACATTTATCAGGTTATAATAATATAATTACTTTAGTTTATTTTCCCAAATAATAATTAAATATATTTTTTAAAATACAAAAAGAATAGCAACAATGACAATTAAAATGAAGAGAAAATGGAGAATGTATCCATAACTTTATATTTTAGTTTAGCCACTAGCTTCTTAAAAGAAAAAAAAAAGTTTAGCCACTAGTGGATTTTTAATTGTGTAAACAATAAATATGAAACAATCTGCAAACTGTGTACTACTTATGTTTTGTGTATTCGCATTTAATTGTACATGTGCATCAAGTGACGTGATGCATCTTGAAGTGAAAATATAAGGTACAACTAGTATATTTGAAAATGAATAAACTGTGGTTTTCTTCCTGTTTTCTTCCTGAATTTGTTAGTCGCTTTCGGTTTAGTCTTTAAAATAGTCAAAAATGTTTTTTGTCCCTGATGTTGACAAAATTGTTTTACGTTAGTCCTTTGGCTCAATTTCTGTTGACGTCCATTAACAGTTGAGCGACATGACTGTTAGTTGTTCACTTCAACCTCTAATGTTCATTTAAGTTGTTCACTTTAGTCCCTAATAGACATTTAAGTTATTCATTTTAGTCCCTAATCTCTTATCTGGATTCGTTGTTGTTATGTTTCGAAAATCATACCTGTGAATGATGATATTGTGTTCTCTTTATTGTCCTTCTATTTTTGAAAACCCCATTGCTTCTATTGTCTCCTTCCTATTCTGTGATTGTAATTGTAGAATATTTATTTGTGTCCCCTCACGGTTTTTTGTTTTTATTTTCCCCTTTTTATTTATTTGTGTAATATATTTGGTAACACAAACTCTAATTTCACCTCTGTAATTCGTATTTGTTGTTTTGAAAACCATTTTTGTTGTTTAACCTCCTCTGTATGATCCCTGAAAACTAGAGGAAATCAATTTTCCTTTTGTTTGATTCTGTTTTTTTTTTTTGAGAGCGTAGATTCTGTTTGCATTTTGTAGTTTGTTGGTGTGTACATTATTGTGTCTCTTTTGATCAAATTGTTGTTGATACCTTGTACTTGAATTTAGTACTGCGATTCATTGAGCTTTGAAAAATCTGTTTTTTCATAAAGCACTAGTTCACGTCACTCAACTGCTAACGGATGTTAACGAAAGTTGGACCAATGAACTAACATGAAACAACTTTGTCAACATCAGGGACCAAAAAATATTTTTGACTATTTTAAAAACTAAACTGAAAATGACTGAACAAATTCGGAGAACAAATGACAGTTTACTCATTTGAAAATTGAGGCCTTGGGATTAGAAGGAGACCAAAAAAAAGATGGTCCTTAGCTGGGAACTGGGTATCAATGTGTGCCATGTAGGATTACGAATATAGAGATTGGGGGTGTCTGTAGGGTAAAAAACTTTACCAACTCACAATATACTCACGTTACCCACAGCAAAAAAAATTGCAATTGTACTTTTACTCACGATTAATTTATTATCGTTGTAAACTTATTTACAGTCGTGTAAATTTTTTTAAAAAAATAATCATTACCTAATTTACGATTCGAAAATCATGAAATAAATAACGATCAAATCAATTATATAGTGATATAAATATGTTGTAAAATGACAAAAATATCTCCTATGTGACATGCTGAAGTTTTAAAGGCATGGGCTTAATCCGTTTTCAAGTAGGGCCGAATGAGATGGATAGCGTTTATTGAACCAGCTAGGAGTAATGTTTTTTAAAGAAACTTGACTCAAACTAACACACGATCAAACTTGTAATTTGGAAAGTGCACTACTTGCCCTTTTTTTAACCCTGTCATTGGGTCTGTTCGGCAAAACTAACTTGTAGCTGTGAGTTTGTAACTTGTAGCTATGAGCTTATAGCTTATAGATACTAAGCTAGCTAGGAGCTATGAGCTTTTAGCTGAGAACTTATAGCTGTTTAGCCGACTATTTAAAATAGGCTTTTGAAGTAGCTAAAAGTTATTAAATGACCAAAAAGGACATGCAACGTTTTATTATTTTATATTTTTCAAATATTTTTTTTATTTATTAAATAGATAGTTAATTAATTAATTAATAAAATATAAAAACTATTAAATTATAATTAATTAAATTCATTTTTTCTTAATTTATTAATTATGTAGTTAATTAATTAATTAATTAAAGGATAGTAAAATAATTTTAAATTATGTTTGAGAGTATAATTGGTATATGAATTATTGAAAGCTAGTTTAGTTTCTAGAAAGCTACTTCAAAAGCTAAGTAGCTTTTTTAAAAGCTAACTTTCAAAAGCTACAAGCTCCTTTTTCAAAAGCTATAAACTCCTTCTAATTTGTATTCACCGAACGGGACTAGTAGCTTATTGACTGAATCTAAAAGCTCATAGCTAACCAAAAAGCTCTTAACTCGTGTTGCCGAACAGAGCCAATATTTTCTAAATCCAACCCGAAAATGCTAAATGAATCCGGAGTTCTATAAACTTTGATATAAACTACCAAAATTAATATTCGTTAAAAATTAATAAAATTGTTAGACATTTATTTAATTTACTAACTTATCCAACTCGCACACTCTAAAATTTTTTGCATACCCGAAATCTCCATCAACATTCTTACTCTTCATCATCATCTTAGCCTCCGATTTAAACAATGTAACCGTAATGGATGCTGAAAATGGAGGGATCTTCATCAAATAAGAAACGTTATTTGGTATATAATTTCATTTCTTGATTGATAATTTTGTTCGTATATTAGTACTTAATTTGTATTACTAATCATTGTCTTAAAAGTTATTGGTTAACTAAGGAATACATTAAGAGAAAAGTTGCATTGAAAATTTAAATCCAAAAGTCCTTGATATTTGAAATTCATTATTTTCCAAAATAAAACTATCTCTTTTGCTTCTTTAACCAATATTCTAATGGTATTCTTTAACATTTTCTTTATTTAATTAGTATCATAATTAGAATTGTTATATGTGTGGAAAGCTCAATTTTGATAGCTTATCTTACCATGCTTGATAAGAACTATGGTGCCAATATTTTGGTTTTTCGGTGTGCTTTTCATAAAATCAACATAAGCACTACATGAGTATCATGAGGAGTTTTGTCAATTAACTTAAAAGCGGTGAAATTGTATATGAAAGTTTGTAATTGTATAATTAACCTATTGAATTATAATTGTTTAGCAAAACTAGTTAAACAACTAGTTAAATTTGTTAAACGACTTTAAAAACATAATTTGAGTTAGGATATATAATTATAACGAGGAAAAAAATAGAGGGTGAAATTGAAATATGATTTTTCGAAAGTTCTTTTATTTTTTGTCAAACTACTTCACATAATTTTATGAAAACTAACTTTTAAAGGCTGCAAACTCTTTTTGTAAAGTTATAAATATTTTTTATTTTTTGTCAAACTACTCTATATAACTTCTGAAAGCTAATTTTTAAAGCCTACAAACTCTCTTTGTAAAGCTCTATGTATTTTTTTATTTTTTTCATCAAATAACTCTAATAATTTATTAATCCAGTCAGTAAGCTAAAAATTATGAGTTAAACTATAATTTTGTTTTTCAAGACATCGTCTGTATACAAAGCCCACGTTAAAGTAACATGTTAATCTAATTTGTGACGGACCCGGCCCAACTTCATATGGGGCTAGCTCTGTTGGTTTATGTGTCCATATAGTACTCTACAAACCCCACTCTTTAGGCTCCAAACCCCCGTTTTTTCGATGGGGTTCTCTCGAAAATTTTTTCGATACGCCCGAGTTGGAAAAATGCATTTTTCGACTTTAAAACCTCATTTTTAATAAACGAGCATTTTTCCAACTCGGAGGTATCGGAAAAAATTCCGAGAGAACCCCATCGAAAAAACGGGGATTTGGGAATTAACAATAGGTCTAAACTATGAAGTTTGTAGACTAATTCACGTCGATATGGTGTCAATTTTTCGGGCAACAATGCATAGCAATTAGCAACAGCGGCGCACAACAAGAAGAAATCACACAGCACTCATCACTGCATGTAATGTTGTTGTTGTTCTTTTTTTTTTTTTTTTGAACTGATGTAATGTTGTTGTAGTAATAGAAAAAGATTGGATTAAGCTCTTAAAATATGCAAATATATTTTGAGGAAAGGAAGATTATGATAAGATAAAGATATTAAACAAAATATCTTTCTAATAAATTTAGCTAAAATTACTCTTAACTATGAGAACGTAATACATGTCACTTACAAAATAATAATGAGAATAGTATTTCACTTTTTAATTTTATGAGAAAATTTTTTAGATTAATTTGTTGAGAGGTTGTACCATTTCTCATAGAAAAGCATTACCTTATCCCTCTTGTTATCACAAAAAAAAAAAAAAAAAACAAAAAAAAAACAAAAAACAAAAAAAAAAGAAAGAAAGAAAGAAAGAAA
Organism: Crotalaria pallida; assembly: GCA_037953625.1. Taxonomy (NCBI): domain Eukaryota; kingdom Viridiplantae; phylum Streptophyta; class Magnoliopsida; order Fabales; family Fabaceae; genus Crotalaria; species Crotalaria pallida. The sequence continues at coordinate 86,959,352 of CM075656.1, forward strand.
GCATCACCTTAAAAAACATCACACCATCCTAAAAACTTTTTTTTATTGGTCTTCGTTCTTAAATTTAATTTTAGTTCTTATTATTAGAGTGATTAGGTTGATTGTCATGTGCCAAACAAAATGCCACATGAACCGTATCACGTGTACGAGTATGTAGAGAGGCAATGCGATATATTGCCGGTGATAAAAAAAAAATAAAAATTAAAATAATTACATGAACTTTTTCTTAATCATTTAATGACCAAAACTAGTATAGTTTTTTTTTTTTTTTTTTGAAATATGGTCTAGTTTTCTTAGGAAGGAAAACATTTGAACCATTATGGATTACACACATAGATTTTAAATTTTTTTTCCTTTTTGAACCTCACCCTTTACTCATTGGTTCTCACCGCTGAAACAAGTCGGAAGATTCTTTCCGCTTGAAACAAGGCGGAAACAAAATAAAACATTTTTCGCCTTATGCAAGTCGTATTATCTCCAGTCTTTCCAAAGTCGTAAATAAAATAAAGTATTTCGCCTCTCGTCAAGCGGAAAACATTAAAAATTTGTTATAATACCAAAATTGCCCATCCGTTCATTCACTTACAAAACAATAAAAAAAAAGGGAGGTGGAGGGTTTAGTGAGGGGCATTACTGCGATTTCAACACCTTAATTGTTCCGCTTCTTAAAAGTCAGAAGTATTTTGCTTTGAAATAGTCGGTAATTCTTCCGCCTTATGCAAATCGGTAGTAATGGGTGGGGGCCAAAAAGTTTATCCCACTTATTTCAGGCGGTGGGAGCCAATGACCAAACAGTGAGATTCAAAAAGAAAAAGTCATTTTTAAGGTTTTTATATTCACTCCCAGATTTCATGGTTGCACTCCAGTACTCCACTTTGCGTGGGTTTGTTTTTAGGGCGGGGAGGAGGAAACCTGTGTATGATTAAATGCTTATGAGGTTTTTTTAGAATTTAATATGTATGCATTTACACTGTAAAGTTTTTTAAATTGCCGATATATCATTTATCATTTATTTACGTTATTTGCATATAGAAGTTAATAACCATAAACATTTGAATGATGAATAATGTGCTAACAATGTAAAAAACTTTTATATTGTCGATATATAAATTTTTTTTTTAACATTAGCGAGCGCTCAAAGAATCATACATTAAAATGGATGCTTTATGATAATTAAACGCAAATGACTACCATAAAATTAAAGGGGCAAAAAAAAAAAAAAAGATAGAAATGACTTTTTCACAGGAGAGAAATAATATGCTGAAATTGTTGACCAATTTAATAACTCATATAAACCTAACGTAAATCATATTCTACGCTGGAACTTTAGAGCAAATGTCGTGAACCGATTTTTCGTTCTTAAATGAATTCCACATATTATTTCATTGTTTTTTTTTTACATCTTTTCATATTTTAAGAACCTTTAAAAATTTCAATCACATTTTCACTTCATTCATGAACTTACTTTTCGTTCGTAAATGTGTCTCACTACCTACCACACTCCTAATATTTTATAATAAATATAACCACCATTAACTAACCATATATTTTTATCGTAAAAAAAAAAACTAACTACATTTTAAATTTTTTTAACACATATTTACTCAAAATATTTTTTTACACATATTCCCGTATAGATTTATTACAATATGTCAATTTTGAATAGTTTTTATTCAATATAGTTTTTTCGGAGCAAGAGAGTAAAAAAAATTTAATCAAATCATAAAAACTAGTGCATATCAGTGAAAAAAATACACAAGATATTTTTGAATTGACTACATTTGAAAACAAGGAAATTTTTTTTTAACATCTGTCGGAGAGAGCACATAATAAAACAAAATCCGAATAACAAAAAAAAATTGTGAAAAGAATGATACATGAGATATTTTTTAATGGATTACATTTGAAATAAAAAAAAAAAGAGGATAATGTGTTTTTTATTGGTGTTTCTCTTTCTTCCTTTTCCTTACAATCGTTACCAATTTAGGTAACACTTCTGAAAAAGGGACGAATAAAAAAACGCTCCAGTGGTGACGAACCACAAAAGACGTTCGTTAACGAACGAATGACTTTTTAAAGCTGCTGGTGATGCTCTTATACTCACACTTCGCATTAAAATGTTTGTTGTAAAGTAATGAAGCGTTTTATTACACTCCCTTGATCTTATAACCCATTTGAAGATTTTTTTTTATCTTTAATATAAGTTTTATTTCTAATTTTCAATGACATTAATTACTTCTTTTTCATAAATACTCATATTTATTTAACATTTTTAGATTCTCAATAATAATTATAAGGGTACTTTTGAAAATGACTGTTGCAACATTGTTAAGGATGATAATAAATTGAAAAAGTAAAAAAATTAAGGAGACATGCATTTAATGATTTGTCTAGAATATCAATCAATTATCAAACACCTAGTTTAATGCATTTTGCATTGATTAACCAATCACAATTCAAAGTTTACAAGTTCTAAAATTTTCATTTATTATTTAATTTTAGTTTGAGACAAAAATTTTTGTATTTTTTTACCATTTTTGTGGGACAGTGGGAGTACCAAATATATACGTTTCTAATATCACTAACAAAATTACTTAACTTTTTCAAAGAATATGAAAATTAGTCAAAGAGATTTATAGTAAGGAAGAAAGACAGTACTCCCTCCGTTTCACTTTAAGTGTCTTTTTGGACTTTTGCACATAGATTAAGAAAGTGTTGATTATAATGATTATTGTAAGTTTTATGTGTATTTTGTCAAAAATACCCTTATTTAATATTTTTATTTTGTCAATGCATCATTACTAGTATTACAAATTTCAAAACTAAAACAACATTAAATGTAAGGGTAAATAAGGAAAAACAGTATTAAATGTTGCCTAGATTTGGTAGAAAGACACTTATTTTGAAACAAAACTTTGATGTTAAAAAGACACTTAAAGTGAAACGGAAGGAGTAATTAAATGGCATAAATGACCTAATTGAGGCGGGAAATTACTGGCGGGAATGGTTAAAAAAAGTTTGATAGATTGTAGTAAAGTAACCATTAATTTTGACCAATAGTAAAAATAAAATAAAATATGAAATTTAATTATTTTTTCTTTACAAAAATAAATAAAAAAAAGTGAAAACTTGAAAGGGTATATAAATATAATAGTGGAAGCAAGAAAGGCGTGAAGAAGAGTGAGAGAAGACAAGAGTGAAGAGTCCAGTCTCCTCCTCCTCCTCCTCCTCTTACAAGAAGAAACGCAGTAGACTGAGATCTTCTTTCCATTTTCACTTCTCTTTCAATCTTCTTCTTCTTCTTCTTCCTCCATGGAACAGGTTAGTAGCACTCGTAATGCACTCAACTCAACTCAACTTAACTGTTTCTGTTTTTCGATTTCCTTTTTCCTTCTTCTCTGAAATGCTCATCGATCGATTCACCGATTCTTCTTCTATTCGCTTTGTTTCTGAATTTTTGCGCAGTACGAGAAGGTTGAGAAAATCGGCGAAGGAACATACGGTGTCGTTTACAAGGCTCGCGACCGCGTCACCAACGAAACCATCGCTCTCAAGAAGATTCGACTCGAGCAGGAGGATGAAGGTGTTCCTAGCACCGCGATTCGCGAGATTTCGCTCCTCAAAGAAATGCAGCATAGGAACATTGTTAGGTATCATTTATAATATTATTTATTATTATTTAATTATTTAATTCAGTGTTTTTTTATTTTAGAAATGCAGTGTTTATTTTCAACAATATAATCAGTGTTTTTTTATTTTAAAAAAATGCAGTGCTTATTCTCTATAATGAAATTGATGTGTGCTAATCAAGATTAATCTGATGTTAGATGTCGAAAATCGGAGAGTTAGATTAACAATGTTCATTATGCGGTATTTTTTGTCAAAAATAAGTTTCTGCAATTGGAATATTAAGTGTAACAGTGTAACTTATGGCATAATCATAGATCTGGTAGAATGCAAATACTTAACAGATGAACTATTGTGAATTACGAGAGGAGGTATGGCGTTGTCTTCGTAGGTAACAAATGATTGTTGCAGCATTGTTAACACTTAACACTTATGTGTTTGCTTCTGATATCACTGATAGTTTATGTCTTTTTTTAAGTCAAGCAAGTCTCTAATCTCTATATGTTTTTATGGACACTCAAGTTATTAGTTTTGATAATGGTATCATTATCATGCTTTATTGTGGTTAGTGGTTGCCTTTCAGTTATTGAAGTTTCAGATTATTTTAGAAAGATGTGGCTGATATGACCACAGTTGCAGTTGTGGGCCACAGTTTAAAACCATGTGTGATTGATGTGGCTTCATCGATTGACTGTCTGTGTTTGGTAATTTACGATAACAACAACCAACCCTTTATCCGCTAGATGGATGTGGTTGGAAGTTGGATACATTGATCGGTTGATGACCTGATTTTGATACTTGAGTTCAATTATTGATGTTTGTGTTTTGGTGTTTGATCAACTGGTAGTGGTAAAGAAGATGGAGATATCATGTGTTTTAACTTGTTCTTGTAGGTGGTGTTTGTAGGATGGCTTCAACAATCATGTGAATGTTTTCATTTTCGAGTTATTGTATCGGTCTCACTAAATTCCTGTATTTGATGTTCCAACGGTTTTATTTATATCTCCAAGCATAACATCCACATGTAGCATAACTTCTATTTCAGCTGTTACGAGAGCTTTAGGGAAGACATGCTTCTTAAATTGCTTCTGCATTTCAATTCCTTTTAAATATGTTGCTTCGTAATGTTACTGTTCTGTTCTACACCTTTTGCGATCTCCTCATCTTGTTGATTGTGTGGATCACAGGTTGCAGGATGTAGTGCACTGTGAGAGGCGGTTGTATCTGGTTTTTGAGTATCTGGACTTAGATCTTAAGAAGCACATGGATTCATCTCCAGAGTTTGTGAAAGATCCACGGCAAGTAAAAGTGAGTGATTTCTGTCTTTCCTCCCCTGGTATTAGATTTTTTTTAACTGAGTAATAATTATGTTACTGAATTCAAGACTTTCCATAGATCAAATGAAGACAATTTGATGTGGGAGTTATTGATGATTAAATAGCCTTATAGTTTGAAACTTAATTTCATCTTGTCAATATTAATATAAAAATTATTTTGTGATGGATTCAAAAAGAGATTTTGTTATTATTAATTTGGAATTTGAATTCTTTGATGATCCTTTCTGCAGATGTTCCTTTATCAAATTCTCAATGGCATTGCTTACTGTCATTCACACAGAGTTCTTCATCGAGATTTGAAACCACAGAATTTGTTGATAGATCGCCGCACCAATTCTCTAAAGCTTGCAGATTTTGGATTGGCTAGGGCATTTGGCATTCCTGTCAGGACATTTACTCACGAGGTTTGTGTGCTACCTTATATTTCCTTGCTGTCATCGGAATATGAAATTTGTACAAAAAAAATGAATACGTACTTGTGCTGCTTTCCAAAGTTGTGTATCTTCTGGAACTCCAAACATGGTTGGAAAATCTTACCTCCCTATAGTTCTAAAGCTTTATGACATTAGGATTCATAGACATTGTGATTGTTCGTAGGTGGTGACGCTGTGGTACAGAGCTCCAGAAATATTGCTTGGATCTCGTAATTATTCTACCCCAGTTGATGTTTGGTCAGTGGGATGCATATTTGCAGAAATGGTAAACCGGCGACCTCTATTTCCTGGTGACTCTGAGATTGATGAATTATTTAAAATATTCAGGTGAATATTTTTATTTCCCTAACTTTTACATTTCTTGTTAAATCATACTAATATCTGTCAGCTAAGAACATATCTCTCGGCTTAAATTGATTGGCACATTTTAAAGTATTCGTATCTGCTTTGATTTAAGAATCTTAATCCTATATGGCTATGGGCATTTTGACTGCCAAAGTTCTTTGCACATTCGTTTTCAGTTTTAATGTGTAATTGAATTACTTGGGCTCATATTCTTGCTTTTCTGTCTGTCTGATTTCCCCTCTTATTTGTCTTTCTCACTTCCTCTGACCTTAAAACTCTGCCCCCTACCTAAAGTAAATAATCTATAAAATATAAGTCAACATAAGACAGCATGACATGTTCTTCAAATTTATGCCACCTTGGCACATTTCAAATTTTTGCTTCTGAACAGGCATGTAACAAATAAATAATCAAAGCTCCGTAATATATGCTTACATTTTTACATATTGTTCCTTCTATGAAGAATCATGGGTACACCAACTGAAGAGACATGGCCTGGAGTAACTTCATTGCCTGATTTTAAATCAACCTTTCCCAAGTGGCAACCTAAGGTAATTAAATGGCTATTTGTCTTTAACCTAGTACTATACAAGATTAGATTGATTGTTACGTTCGTCATTGTAGTAAGTACTTAACCTAATCTTCTTATCCAAAAAAAAAGTACTTAACCTAATCTTGTACTATGCAGGACCTAGCAACTGTGGTTTCAACTCTTGAGCCAGCTGGTCTCGATCTTCTTTCAGTAAGTGCATCATGTCATATAGTATTCTCTTTCTTTGCCAAAATAGTGTCAACAAGTTGTAGCTCAACTGGCAACGACCTTATTCTCTAAGACTAGGGTGTGATATTGATGATGTTAGAGGTTCAATTTTTTACTAGGTTTGTTACTTTATTAGGAACCCAAGAAATAGAACTGGGAATTTGATAGTACAAAATAGAGAAGGCAGAACTACAATTTTATTACTTGACTGAAAATTAACTGAATAAGGAGAAAGAATTCTCCAATGTTGCCTCTTCAACAAAGGGTTGCCCCTCTCATAGGCAGAAGCTCTGTCTACAACTTCACAAATCCAGAGAATGCTTCCTCCTATGCAGTTACTCCTATTTAATTATCGATTCCTCAACTACCAGCTTAACTAATCAACCAACCACTAAACCATCCAGACTTGCCTGATTGCCCATCATATATCCCCCTCTCTTACTGAGGTGCTAGCACTCCAACCAAGTCTACCTATCTACCGTACTTATTATTCGTGTACTTTCTGTTCTGTTGAAAAATGGGGACAAAGATTTTTATTTAGAAGCATCAATATAAACCATAGTACATGTTAGTAGATGGCAGTCTTTTAAACAAGGTTTTGCATGAACCAATTTTTAGCACTATGGTGACTGATTGAAAGCTTTGAAGTCAAAGTAGTCTGGGTATAACCATGCATAAAAGAGTTTAGTTCATCAATGATCGAAGTATTCCCTAGTTATTGTTAGTTGTAAAGCATTTTGCTTGTTATGATTAAAAGTATTCCCGAGTTATTGTTGGGACTTAGGTACTACACTCGGGTATTTCTATTGAATTTCCTGTTCTGGTGCTTACTAAATTACTCTTTTATGTATGTTTTTGAATTCCAGAGCATGCTATGCTTGGATCCCAGCAAAAGAATTACTGCCAGGAGCGCTGTTGAGCACGAATACTTCAAAGACATTAAATTTGTACCTTAATTTGTGTCAAAGTGTCTATAGTAACATGTGTAGAATTTATGGGTTTTTGTTCTCGGAGAAATGCGTGCTATCTTTTGCTTTTTGGATTTTCAATGACTTTGGGACCCTGTCATATTTCATTTTTTGTCCGTACATTTCAGATTCAGCTTCGGCTTCTTGAGCGTGATCATAATATATAATGCTGCTTTTCTTGTTGAACAAAACGAATTTATTAGAACATTTCAAGAAATTGCATTTATTAAATAAAGCACTAGTATATTGCTATTCCATCCCGTGGTTTCACCAACCAAACCTTTTCAATCCAATGAAATTTTTACGAGCCTGTCAAATAAATTGGAAATAATTTTATAAATAAATAAACGAAATAGTTGGCATAGCGAAATCGAAAGCCTCTAGAGTTATCAAAACACTTGGGGACTGACTTCATAAGCCAACATGATATTTTCACCACTAATGTACAGAGTTTTACAACATAATTTGATTGAGGTCCTGCTAGGGGTCCAATGGTCTTGTTCTCCTGTTTGGTACTGAGTTTCCACAACATTTTCTGATTCTGAATTCGTTCTCCTTTTTTTAATTTTTGCAAAAATTAAAAATACCTCTCCAAAAAGACTCTGATTATACATATCTGGGCTTTCTCTGGCTACCAAAATGTAATGGGCTTTCCCAGACCAGCACAGAATGCTGCTATGACAAGGTTAGTATATAGCTTACTGAGATTGTAAGCTGAAATTATCAGCCACTCCTTTTCTTATGTTTTGTTAAGTAGAGAGGCAAGATTGCGAAGTTCCTCAAATGTGTGCATTGTTTCTGCATCAAATCCTCCTGCAAACTGCATTGAGAATAAATAAAGATCACCTCTTACCACGTATTCATGAGTCACATACTTTTAACAGCTTCATTCACATGTTTATTATCATGGAGTTTGATTCAGAAAAGATTGTTCCCAGTTCTTAAGATTGCAAAACACAGTTGTCATGAATATGTAGATAAATATGTACGGAACCAATTTTTTCTCTCTTTTTACTATAGGAATCACAAATTTCAATCTACATGGAGGTGCAACTTTAAAAGGCATGGACAAAGACACTGAAGTATATTTTCTGGACAAACCTGATGGATTCTAAAAGCAAATCTCACTCCTTGGAGAAGCATGTAATCCATTGCAGGATCTTTTTCTAATGTTGACTTTGCTTGAAGTTCCATAGCTACCCTTTTCATATACTTTTTGGCCAATTTAACTGAGCCTAGCTTTATCTGCAAAAGAAAGTTGTTGGATCAAATATCATATGAAGACACATAATATTATTAAAAGCAGTATCAGTTAGAAGAACATCATCATTTGTCGAGTAATACATTATACTATTACAACTACCTTGGCAGATAGATGATAGTTGACAGAGCCCTATTTTGCCAGCCTAATCCTTAACATGCATACTTGCTTATAATATCAACTCTTCAGGAAACGGTAACACAATCCAATAGGAACAGATACTAAAACATGTTATGCTCTCATAGTATTGTATGGCACATTTATAACCTCGTGTTTGACATTCATTATTCACATTTTCAAGGGATTGGTGTACCTTGCCAATAATTCCGTTGTCAAGCATCCATTCAACAGGAATTTGAAACTCCTTGCAGTTACGTATTAAAGAGTCTCGTGTGCGAATAAGATTGTAAACAGTTCGCTCCATCCTGAAAGGGAAATTAGAAAATGCTATGAATGTTTTCAAGACAAACTAAATTAAGGACCTCAAGGCATTTTATCTTCTTTTAAGGAGTCAGGTAAGGAGAAAGAGAGACCCAAAGCACATCCACATAATGACATATATTAGATTGCTTACTTTTCTGATAATGCAACCATTTTCTTGAGAGCAATATCACAAGGCACCCTGGGATCATCCTTGTAAGAGGAAACTTCAACCTCCAACTTTTTCAAATCTTGATAGCCAAATGATGCTTCTCTTAATGTGTCAGCTTTCTTCTCAGGCCAATCAAAATGCTTGAGGACTGCCCTCTCATCCACCTTAGCATATAAGCAATCATAATCATATCAAATGACAAGTACATGGATAATATTCATAAATTTTCATATCAATAAAGTATTTTACGCAGAAAAAGAATCTCCTATAGACCCCATAAAAAATAACAACTTTAAATTCCATGATGTTTAATTTGGACCTATTTAATCTAGCTAAATTTAGAAAAGCTGCAACCTTAATTTTTGTACATGAAATAATTTCAAGCTATCCAGGTCATAAGCAAAAATCAACTTACGAGGAAGCAGAGTTCATCATCCAGCCACTTTACAAATGCAACCACATCCTCGATGTTTTGATAAACTGCATTGTTAACCTCTCTAATCAATGAATTCACAAATTCTCCTTGAGTCTCAATATCCGCCTTTATCTACATATCGAAGGATAGTAATTAGCAACATAGATATCAGGCATAACATTCACAAAAATAAGATAGAAAAGATTACAAGATGGCTTCATAATTCTGCTATAAGCTCAGAAGATTAATTCCATTTCTGTTATGTTAATACTTAAAAAAAAATGGAAAACATAGATAATATAAACAAGAGTAGTTGAAATCATATGCATCATAACAGAAAATGTGATACATAGAGTAGAAAACCACTCACCGCAAGCAAATGTGATGAACGATTTTCAATTTCTCCAATCATACTGCTACGAACACCTGCAACATCTGGTGCATCGGAGAGTCCTCCACTCGAAGAGTCCTTTCTAGAATCTCGCTTCATAAGTGAATGGTAGAGTTCCACCACCTGAGGCGCTCGTGTTACCATCCCTGTGTTACTACTTCCTCTTGACACAAAATTCATAGGAGGTGGTGGTGGAGGTGGTGGAGGAGGAGGAGGTGCAACCTGAGCTGAACCTTCCTCTTTTGTTTTGCTTATAGAACATGATGGTCTTGGAGGTGGATTAGGAATTCTTAGAGCCCTCTTCTCAACATCTGTAGATGCCAAAAGTTGCGGTCTTTGGACAATTTCTAAACCAGATTGTTGAACAGATAATGACACTGATTCCTTTTCAATTTCTTTTGAACATGCAAAACAATCACTTTGTCTTCTCTTATTCATTACAACATCTTCCTCAGAGTAATTTGATCCACTAATAGAATGTCTTCTTTTAGGGCTTCCCCTTACCTCAGATTCAATCCAATTTTTTTCAATAAACCTATCCGGGAATTCTACTTGTGACAAATTATCACTAGATAAGGGCCACTTTTTTGGCTTCTTCTTCATCAAACTGAACCTATCTGCACTACCATAGTTTAAGTACTGATTGCTTTGATCAGAGAAAGAACTAACACAATCTCCACTATTGCTTAGAATAGAATGAGGGCTAGATGTCTTATCAGAATCCAATGTTGAGCATGAATTCTTCAACTCATTTCTTAAACATGAATTTACCCACCTTAGGTAAGCAAGTTCTTCAACCTCATTCAATCTGCTTATCTGTAAACCTTCTACTTGTTTGCTCAGGTCTTCATTTGTGAGCCTCAGCAATGATGCCTCAGCTTTAAATTTGGCAACAATGTCACTCTATTCAGAAAAAGGACAGTAAGTAAGGGAAAAACAAAAAATGTAAGTAAAAAATTTTGAATTATGGGGCGTTTCAAAGAGTTTATAGAGAGCTTATTTCAGCTTATGACTTATGAGAGCAGCTTATAAAAATAGCTTAGTAGGGGCCTCTCGGGGGCATTTGGAAGAACTTGTAATGAGCTTTTTTGGGCTTATGAAAACAAGTCATTAGAATAGCTTATGAAAATATTTTTATAATCCCCTGTTAGCTTATTTAAATAAGTTTATCAATGCAACTTTTTTGAAACAAGCTCGTGTGGTTTATTTGATAAAGTTTAGTAGTGAATACGAGCATAAGTTGTTCATTCTAACATGCCCCCTAAAATAGCTTATGAACTTTTTTAAAAGCTCTTTCTAGCTTATGAAGTTATGATGAAAATAAGTTCTTTTTAATTTATTTCAAGATAACTTACTAAATAACACTTAATTAAATTGTTTACCGAAAACACCCTTAGCCAATTTTTGAAAAGTTACCTCTGAAGATTTAGCAAGACAAGACAATTGAGACTCAAGGGAAGAGAGCCTGCAAGTGAGGTTCCTCTTCTGCATCTGAAGCTCCTTATTCAACCTCCTCAACTCAACAACTTCAAGCTCAAGATTCTGAACTGAACTATCCTTCTTTTCGACTTTCACCACTTCCTCTTGTCTCTCTGACACACCACCACAAGCCAATGCAGCAAGCTGCAAAGAGAGGCTTGTTTTCTCTTCTTCCAACAAAGCAACCCTTTTTACAAGCTCATCAACCTCACCTTTGTTCCTCTTGCACTCTGCCAGCTCAGCATTCAGCTTACTCTCTCTCTCCTTTGAATCTTGAAGCAAGCTCCTCATGTGATCCAGCTCAGTGAAAAGGTCAGTGGAAGATTGCCTTCTATGTATTGGATGAACTCTTGGAGAAGCATTGATTGAACATGAAAGGTCACCAATGAGGGACCTTTTAGCCCTTGAATGTGATGCAGGCAATAAAGGAGGGTTCTTTTGGTTTGCAACAACAGCAGCAGCATCCGAGGTTGTTTGTTTCTTGGTTGGAACAGCAGTTGATTGAAGCTTGGTTTTCTTGTCTGCCGAGAAACCTTTGACAATGTTAGCACCCCATGAAGATGCTAACTTTGGCTTTGAATGGTTGGTGGTGTTGTTGGGGTTAGTTCCTTTAGCATTTTGAGGCTTTGGGGGTTGGTTTTGATCAGAAAATTTTGAAGCTTTGGACCTACTCTCTGATGGGTTATTATTGTTGTTGTCTTCCCTCATTGTGTGATTTCACAAGTTGCAAGAGCTCAAAGGAAAAAAAAAGGAGAAAACTTTTGATAGGCGAGTAGAGAAGACAGCTCTCAGAAATTAACTTTGCATTGAAACTATGGGGATAGTTATAAGATGGGAAAGGTGAGCTCCCATTAGAGGAAGTTAAAGTTGGAAGCTTTTGTGATTGGTGATGATGGAATGATGAATGAGGAAAGTGGTGGCTTTTGAGTTCTGTGTTTTTTGAAAGTTTGAATTTTGAAATGTAAAGAGAGAGAGAGAGAGTGGTAGCAGAAGAAGCAGTAATGTCCGTGGGAGTGAGTTTCTTTGGAGCGAGGGAGTGTGGAGTACGAGGCCGGAGTTGGGGAGCTGCAACGGTCGTTTCTAGGAGATATGGGACCCACTTTAACACTTTGCATTAAAAGTTGACTTTTCAAATGTAACACAAGTGTAATTTACTTGGCTTCCGCTCCTTTACACAGGAACAAGATTTTATTTTACTCCGTATCCACACCCATCAACAATAAATTTGTTCCTAAATGAGTCTCACGCATTATTTTATTATTCTTCATATTTTCTTACATTTTTAGAGACAAACACAATTTTTCTCCACACCCATAAACTCACTATTGTTCCTAAAAATTGGGACCCACACACTACCCCACACTCAGCAATTGCCACTGATGTTTGTTGTTCCTCTCTCCTTGACCCCACCTTTCTCACCTTTTCGTTGTTCCAAATTAGCAACAATCTCAAATTAGGGATAATATCACTTCTCTCCACACCGATAAAAATAAATAGGAACAATCCCTAAAATTTTAGGAACAAAATAAAAGCAGCCGGTGTGGATGCTCTAACGGGGTGTAATTTTTTTCGAGTTGGATTGGTTTTTGGTGAGGTTTTTTTTACTCCGTTCATCCTTAGTACTCCGTTTCATTCCAATCATAAGAAAGAAAAAACAAAATTATGTTTATTAAAGAAATTATTTGATTGTATTTATTTTTTTTCAAATTTATAAAAAAAAATAGATGTATTTTAGAAAAATATCATTGAGAATGAAACAAAAATAAGATGAAATACTATAACAATTTTTTATGGATGTTTTAAAAAAATAGCAATGAAAATAAACAAAATTTAAGAATATTGGTTATTTTTTTTTATATTTTAAATCAAGAAAAATAAGTTTTTTTCTTATATTTCAAAGCGAAGGAGTACCGTCATAAATGATCAAAAATTTATATAAAAGAATTCTAATACTATCATAAAAAAATTCTTAATTACTTTTTTTGGAAGACGTAAATTTATATTAAAAAAATTCTTACTCATAAAGGATGGAAAGTATTTTTATCATTCTTTCCATCTCATAAGGATAGGGATGGGCACGGGTGCGGGCGGGCACGGGTAGTGCATACCCACTACCCTATCCGCGGGTATTTGCGGGTATTTATACGGGTAACAGGTATTTACGGGTACCCACGGCTTTTGAACTTTTATTATTTTTTCCTTTAATTTAATGATCCACATAACGATAAAAAAGCTCACGGGATCTTCAATTATACTACACGTCAGGCATACATGAACTTCCACATAATAATAGGAGAAAGGTGGCCTCAAGTATCATAGTGCATCTCTGTAGCAAATAAATGCTTGAGATGATTGCTAAAATTACAGGGCATTTTATTATATATCTTTCTTCGTTCTAGAGCCATGGTCTTATGATAATTAATTAACTCCCCACTTCCCATAATATATATATAGCCGAACACTATGAAGATTTTAATTAGTATATAGATCAATAGATGTACCTCCAATTTTAATCACTACTAGTAATATTTTACTAATATATATAATATTTAATAAAATATTTTTTTATTTATACGGGTACCCGCGGGCGCGGGTACCATAATACCCATCCCCACCCATAAGGGAATAATGCGGGTACCCGTCACGGGTATTTATGCGGGTACCCGTAGGCATGGGTATTTTGCCCATCCCTACATAAGGATGATAAAAAACAAAAAAATTTATCTCAAACCAATATTAAAGTAATTAATGAAAAAATTTAAAAATTGTAATCTTTAAATTATGATGGATTGATCAATGCAAAATTACATTAATTTCACTTTTTTTTTTATCAATGCACAATTATTATTATTATTATTTCGTTTAAAAAATTACAAATGTTAGCACTGCTTGATACGATTCCAAAGACTTTACAGCTACTCCGCGTTAGAGAATTTTACTTTAGCTAATGCAGAGTATTTTCTAGAGTTTCCTCCCCGAACGCTACGAGTATGTTACCATCAAGAATTACTAAAATTGTTTCCTCCCAATTTTGCCGATCTCCACTTGTAAATTCAGTTGATTTTATTGAAATACTCCACATATAGGATTGGAGGGAGTATAAGTTGTTTGATAACAACTTAATTTATCAAAAATTCAGTTGTGTTTTTTTCTTTTAAAAAAAGCTACTATTTCATACGAAATCAAACATGTTTACCATTAACTCAAAAAGCATTTTTTTGTTTTGAAAAGTGGCAGACTATGAGCTTAAATTGACATTACTTATTGAGATGCAATGTATTCAATCTCTCATCAAGAGACTCTATAGTCTAGTGCTTCAAGGAGTGTTTCCATTGATTGAAGTGCAAACTCAACTAAAAAACCTGAGACCCCCTCTATTGTTCAGTAGAGATTTAAAGGCAATAGCATTAGCAAGAATAAAACTAAAATAAAAGTAACTATAAAGTAATGACTGATAAAAATAATTGCGTGCAAAGATGCTACAAGTTAAAGAACTATGCACTCGAATTATTATTACAAGAGTTATAGCAATTATTTAAATTAAAAATAAATAAATGAAAACAAGTTCAGTAACTCATTTGTATTGTTGAGATACCTCCCAAACTAGCTTATCCATGAAATGGCATTTCTTGTCATATCCCCAACCTGGGTTGCTCTGCATCACATTATACAAACCAACCATAAATAAATATTATAATTTGCAGAATAATCCTTCCACATAGTTTATTAAACCAACTTCTCATATTTAATTGAAATAAAATGAAACTGAATAACAAGAGAATCAAAATGATAGGATAGTTTATGCAATGGCGCCACTATGATACTCTTAGCATTATAGGATACACTGAATTCTGGTTCACAACATTAAAAAAGAAAAAAAAAAAAACATTATCTGTCGTTGTCGTTAAATTCAATCATTAGGTTAAATCTTATTACATTTTTCTATTTTCCTTTGCTTTTGTTGTTTTGTAGATTTTTAAGTTAATAAAGAGTTGATATCTTCCAAAGAAAAAAGACTGTAACAGTGACAACATAGAAACCTCTGCCACAAATTTGAAACAATAGTAGCATCATCAGAATTCTATATTTTGTGTGTTGCCAGAAAATATACAACCCATGTGGCAAAAAAAAAAAAAAAACCTTATATCAGCACCTTAAAATATTCTGCTATGGCCATGCCCAAAAATAGATCATATACTAATAACAAATTACAATGATTATACCGAGGAGTAGGGTTCCTTTCAAACAAAAATGCATGAACAAATGAATGAACATGACCAGAGACACTATAATGATATTAACAACTTAAGAGAGAAGCAACTATGCAAACCAAAGGCATTCTAACACAACAGTAACCTGATAATCTAGCATTAACAGTTTCAAACCTGAAGAGAGATAACAGCACGGTTAGTAAATTGCTTCACGGAAGATGGTGCACTTTCAGGAAGAGTTTTAGCAACTCTTTCTAATTCTTCAGTTTGCTCTTTTGCAGTTACCCTGTCAGGTCCACTGTAGTGATCAACAATCTGTTTCAACAATGGAACTCGAGCCATTGTCTCTTCCATTATTGCCTAGTAAGGTTAAAAAGGATTAGAGAGAACTAGATGAAAATAAGAAAATCTTCACACACATACACACATGAGCACCCAAAAACAACTACTTCAAAAGCCTCTTCCTGCTATCACCCATAAGGTAGACAGCTATTCAAAACAAATGCAGTGATAGAGCACTTATCTAAATGTACTTGTTAAACGGATTTAAATGTTTAATATAACAAAGTTACTAACAATATAACAAATACTCAATCCATAAGATTATTAGTGAAGATAGTGATGAATTAACAGTATTAAAAGTAACATTGGTAATAAATTCATGCCCTAAACCTTTGCCAGTTATGTTATTAAACATTGCTCAGTAATCCTCAATCATGGATATGACAAGTAATAAAATGTACCTCCCACTCTTCTTGACTTTGGATCCCCTCATATTTCATCAAGAATGGTTTCATCTTCTCAAGGGCATCCCGAAGAGGAATTGGCTCCTTCTCATCAATATCTGGATTCCTATCAAAGTCACCCATCAAATATTCTTCCTCAAATTCTATCTGCAATAATCAATCAAGATACAGAAAAATCACAAAACAATCAAATATTATGATATGCTTAGGGCTTAGTAAACAGATGATTGAAGGTTTACTGGATTTTTTTCACAAAGAAATATGTTGTCCTTAGATCTTCAGGGTTTGCTTAATCAACCCTGATGAGGTTAGAGCAATTCAGTTAAGCGAACCCACTTTTTATGTTCTGCCTGACAGACTAGAAAGTTTCATCTTAACATGACTACACTAAACTACAAATGAAATATTAAAAAAAAATATTTAAAGTAAGATATTTCTACCGCTATGGATCATTTCCCAACAAATTCACAAAGATACCCGCAGCAAATCACTTACTGCACAATTATAGTCAAATGCTTCCACAAGTTCATCATCCAATGCTGAGGGTAAAACATGATCACATGCTTCCTCAAATCCGTCAGTCAATTGTTTCATTATCTCCGGCCCAACCCTCGCGGCTAACTTCTCACCATCTGCATCTTCTCCAACGTAAAGCCCTGAAGCATAGGAATCCTCACTATCCTGAAACTGACTAGCCCTTTCATCTATGTCCCTCCCAAACCCTCCCCTTCCTCGACCTCGGCCTCGACCTCTCCCTCTCCCTCGAATGAACCCACCTCTCTCTGTAAGTCCTCTTCCAGTACCACTTCCATCACCATCAGCTTGCGACAAAATTTTCCGTGCATTGTTCACTGCATCATCCCGGCTTAGTACTGGCTTTTTAGTAGGCACAGCAGTCTCAGATGCAGCAGTAGCACCTGGAACTCGCCGAGTGCGGCGATGCCTATTATCTTCCTGAACTTGAGCCTCTGGATCCACCTGCTTCATAGGCTTCCCCCTTCCAAGTCCAGACAAAACACCTAGTACATGCCCTGGAAGACTCAGATCACTCTCATGGTCACCGGTTCTAGCTGTTGGGCTAACATCATCTTCACTTTTAGTAAAAATGGGTTTTTTGGGTAGCAATGAATCACGGGTAACTGTCGGAGAAACACCATCCTCTTTTGCAAAGGAAATAGGCTTTGTGGGTGTTGAAGCTGGCGGCTGTGAATCATGTTTAGGTTGAGAAGCAACTGGACCAGTACCTCGGCCACGACCAGCAGCAGGTGACTGGTTTATAGAAGATATGAATGATGAGAAAGAAGGGAGACCTGATGGAGGAGGAATCGGACTGCCACGGCCATGTCCACGACCAGCACCAGGAGGAAAGGGTGTGTCGGGTGCTTCAGGTTTCGAATCACCGGAATTAGGCTTACCCGGAGCTCTTTCATTAAAATTGAACGAACCAGGGCCAGAGAGAGGACCTCCACGACCACGACCCCCACCACCACTTGAAGTAGAAAATGGAACTAGAGTTTTCCTGGTGGCATTGAAAATGGCGGTATTTTGGAGCCTTATTCCAATGGTTCCTCTCATTGACAAGATTGAACAAAGGCCCCTTATTAACAACCAGTGCACCTGTTAATAATTAAATAACTTCTTTCAGTTAACTTTTAATAATTCAAAGGGATTGAACAATCAAACATATAAGAATGTCCTATGCAGCTTGCAAGTTAAACAATAGTTCCCATTCAAAATCATATTATAATTTAACAAATATCGGCATTCTGCCAATGAAAACATAGATTCTGACATGGTTTAGAAGTAGCTAGCATCTGGCCCTAACATAATACCAAGAAATCTAATTCACCTTCTCCTAGATCAAACACAACTACCACTGTCTAACCTAAGAAATATTATCCAAGGTTTATAGGTGATGAACGAAATTAAAAAGCAAATCAATGGCAAAGATTAAGAGTTAACAACTCATTAGCTTTAAATTCATTAGACCATTCAAATCAAAGATTCAAAAGCATATCTTTAAATCCTAGCAGAGTTCAAAGAGCAACTAAGTAATGAAATTTAAACCCCAAGCCATTAGCCCGCGGGGCCCGCCCGCATTTTTTTTCATACTTTCAAAACAACTCAACAGATGCTACTCCAAGCCTCCAACAAATCTAATCCATAAACAAATGTCTGAAATATGCATAAACTAATGACCAGAGGGGCAGGGAAGCACAAAATCAAAGATAGAAAACATAAATCTAATGTCCAGGGGCAGGAAAGTCTAAAATCAAAGATACAAAGACATAAATCAATAGCAAAGTTTGATACAAATCAAGAACAACTCAACAAGAGAGATGAGAGAGAAGGGTGGCTCGAGGGTGCGGCGCCGTGCTCAAATCGGACCGAGAGAGAGAAAACGCGTGTGGGGCGGCGCTGGCTTTGATGGAGTTGGGTCCGGCGAAGGGAGCTTCGGAAGGGACGGTGGTTTCTGCAGAAGGGCGTGTCGCGTGTGGGTGTGAAAACCGTGAAGAAGAGGGTGTGATTGTGCGGCTGTGTGTGTTAGTGTGATTGTGTCGTGTGTGTCTTAGTTTTTTTTTTTTTTTAATAAATGGGGCTCGCAGGCCGCCCGCAAATGCCCGCGAAAAAAACGGGCGGGGCAAGCGGGTATGACTTGAAGATTTTTGCTAAAATCAATGCCTTGCCCGCAAAAAAATGTCCGCCACCCGCGGGCCAAAGCCCTAATTGCATATGCTAATCTTGATTGATTCGGAAATGAGCAAACCCAATCTCAAAGAAAAGGGAATTAGGGTTGGGACTGACCCAATTTTTGGCCCATGACCCAACTTTCTTTGGGTCCAAAATATACATTTTTTTATAAAAAAAAAAGGGAAAAAAATAAAAATGTTGTTAGCCCACTTCGTGTTAGCCCAAGTATATTAGTTGTGCTTCACAAGTGTAAGTAAAGATCTTTTTTTTCACCCCACATTTATTACTTCCCCGATCTTATTTATATGTCATATTTTATAATAATTTTTTATCATGTTTATAAGTCATTTTTTATTTTTTTTATTAAGTATTTATCGTTCTTTTCTCTTATTTGTCCTTTCCTCGTTAATGTGAAACAATACATTTGTGAAATTTTCAATAAAAATTAAAAGGATAAGATTTTAATATTAAAGTACATTTTTAAAATTTCAAAAATAGTAACTACCATACTTGATCTTTGTAAAATAGTAAAGTATAACATGTAATAACATATGGAGTATTTGCTAACTAGGAGATATAAGATTTAAAGGCTATCTTCCCACTTTGGTCAAGTGGAAAGTCAAAAGAAAACACACTAAAACAGCATGAATTTAATTAATTATATGTATAATTCTACAATCACAATCTACTCCACACATGATAGATAATTAGATATACATTTCCTAAAAGATGATGTAAAGAGAAAACGAACACTTGATAGTAGCATTTCCATAACTTCTTTTTCCTTCATCTTCACTTAAAAAAAAATGCTTTGACATAACTTCGTTAGGATTGATCTTGAAGCATAGCTTTGATGAACGGAATATATATTAAATTAAATTAGTAACATGGGAGAGTGAGTTGTCTCTTTCCAATTTGGACGCTATATCAAAAGAGTACAATAGCAAAGTCCAACCAACACCCCCACCAATTTGGTTCCTAGCTTCCTACCCCAATCAGTCACTAACTTAGTTGCCGGCTAAGAAGTAAGAATTGTAGACCAAGTTAGGCATTGAAAATTCAAACTCCACCGAATTGATTTATTTCATTATCATCAAATTAAACACCTATTGTCCTCTCATTATTATCTTTATTAATTGGTCATTTCCCTGTGATGTATACGATGGATAATTGCACGACTTTACCTTATTTCTATGATAGCGAATGATTAAATACTGTATGGCTTATTAGTGCCTTCAAAAGTTATACTGATGGGAAAAAACAAAAGTGCGTACCATTTAGTGTCAAATGGGTCACATGCATAAACTCTTTTCCATTTTGGCAAGATAGGTTTTCATCGTAGATAATACTCGTTTCCTTCCAAGGTGGATAAAGGAGAATAATGTTCTCGATTGAAAACAGCTTGGAGTTATTTCTATTGAAGTTATTTTATTTTTGTAGGGTATGTTTTGGGTTTATTTTATTTATGATATGATGAATTATTAAAGCTTATTGAAATAAAATAATCAATGATGTATATAAAATAATATATCTCAGAAGGAGAAAACTAAAATGCTTTTTGCAGGAGTAATAATTAAAAATAGTTCACGTGCTTCTCAATGATTAATGGGAGTTAGCAAATAAAATCATTTTTTTTTGTTTGACTTAAAAAAAAAAATACATAATACTCCGTAGATGATTATATGACATGTTGGTAGAATAAATGGAAGCTTGAAGCACGACGATGAGAAATTGATCCCAAAATGAAAAAAAAAAGTATAGGAGGATGGAAATGGAAAGTTTAGAAAATAGGGAAGGAGACCATAGAGACACAAAATAAGAATAAATTTTAACAATGTTACAATTTTTATTTTTTTTTATATTCTCGTTAGTTCTATATGAAAAATATTTTTAGAGCAATTTATGTTCATAAAAAAAGTGGGTTAATATTGTTGATGACATTGAAAATATAAATATTTAATATATATTTTTTCAAAATTATCTTAAAATTGTTATTGAGATTTTAATAAGTGTTAAGTTAATGAGGATATTTTTGAAAAAATAATTAAATATTATTAAAAATTGACATAAAATCTTATAAACATGAATATTTTTTTTTTCTAAAAAAACTTAGATATAGGATCGATGACAAAAGTAACAAGTTAACGAATAAATGTTGCATTGTAGTATATTATTTTGCTGAATAAATGACTCTTTAATAATGGGCAACGTGTATTGAGCAATTATTTAATAGGCTTGCCGATAGAAAATGTGAGCAAGTACTATTTTTAATTCAAAAATCCGTCAATGCTATGTTTTGGTTTTGGAGTTTGGCGTGTTATTGGATGAAACGGAATGCAAAGGAAGTGATAGAATTAATGGGATGAGAGTAATGAGGTACTCCATTTTATATAAACTTAGATGTTTTAATTAATTCCATTGTTCCATACTTAGTTTGGAATGATTTTGGAGTTTTTGAGTAGAATGGTACTGAAAGGTTCATAATAATCCATTATAGCATTCACTAATAAAATTTTTAAAACTGAAATCTCAATTTATTTCATTCCACTTTATCCCCTCCATCCAAAGAGATAGCAGCATAACACAACTTTAGCACTTTAGCTCACTCTATTTAACATATTTGATAGCAATCCTTTAGACACAATCATGCAAGTACCATACATATGTAGTATTTGATTACAAGTTGCAACATTATGTAAATTGTACAGTGAATTGCCTAAAAAGAAAACAACAATAACTACCACTACTTCTGTTCTTAATTCTTATAAGTAGTTTATTTTATATTTTTTTAGCTATGAGACATTTAATTTTTTTTTAAATTACTTTTATTAAATGAGTGTTTTAATTAATTAAGTATCAATTTTTTTTTAATAAAATAAGTAATGCAAGTAAAATATACAAAAGTGTAAAATTGATAAACTTAAAAAAAAAAAAACCTAAATGTTGACTATTCACCTTATTCCTGTGTGTTTTGGTTAGACGTTACTTGTAAATAAAAACAAAACAAATGAAGTATTATTCGGCACTTTTGACCTTTTGTATATTCTCTTAAAAAATTAAATGTCAAAATTTATGTTAAAAAAATACTATTGCATTAAAACAAAATTTGACAGTGACGGGAACTGACCTGTGAATTAAGTCATACTCGAACATGTCTGATCTCTTAGTTTAATAACTTCAGTGAAAGAAATGGCGTTATGAAGTGTGATCCGTATCATTATAAATGAAAATCCCTTCCGGTATGAGTCCTAAATGATATCTCACCATAAACATGGTATGTTGGACTGTATATTTTGACTTGCATATATAAATTAACTTTATGACTTGTTGGTAGAGCTGTCAAAAATGGGTCAGGCCCGATGGGCCGGCCCATTTAACCCAAAAATAAATGGGCTGGGCTAAGTAATATCTTGGCCCGATCATTTTTTGGGTCAGCCCGGCCCGATCCGATAATTAATTAACCCGACATGGGCCAGCCCGAAATGGGTTGGGCTGGCGCGCTGGCCCGATAATTTAAATTTTTTTTTTTTAATAAAAGCATAAGCTCCAGCAATTTCAGCCCAATTAAAAGAAAAAAATATATGCTGAAAGTGAAACTGAACTCTTCGTATTCACTCTTCACTGTTCTCAATTCTCATCCACTCATTTTCATCATTAATTTTCATCTATGAAAAAAGTGCGTCAGAATCACTCTTGGTGCAGCATGATATTCAACCCCTTGACAACTCCCTCTTTTCTACAGTATTTAATGACAGGGTATAGAAATATTGTTGAAAATGCTGGGCCACTGAAAATGCTAGCCCCTCTTTTCTACAGTATTTAGCATGAATGCATGATATTTTAAGAATTTGATTGCATAGTATATAACTGTATAAGCATTATAGGAACAGGTGAACAGGATGCAACTTGCAAGTTAGTGTTTCTTTTTATTTCAGGATTTGATTGTAATTATTTTTGCTTGAAGTGTATATTTTATATTTTTTGGCTTTCTAAATTGAAAAATGCAACTTTTTTAAAAAAAATTAATGACCCATGTGCTGCCCGTTTGGCCCGCATTTTATTATGGGCTGGGCTGGGCCACTGAAAATGCTGGCCCGAGGTAAATTAGGGCCAGCCCGATTCAGCCCGAAATATTATTGGCCCGAAATGGCCCGGCCCGAATTGACAGCTCTACTTGTTGGGTATGTTCTAATTAAGCACTTGTCAAATAAAAAGATTTCGTTAATGGCTACGCCCATTCCGTTATCTTATACGTAGTTTTTTTTTCTGTATTCCTTGCGGAACCACCAGTATCCCCAAAAGTACTCTTAATGTCAAGGAACCCTTTAGATTAATCCGGAGCAAACTGTGTGGCTGACTCTCCCAGTGAGATGTTTTTAGTGGGAATCGAACACGGGACTACTAACACCCGTGTTTCATTCCCAAAGTTTCAGTTGAGGTCTTACACCAACTGAACCAAACCCCGTTGATTACCTTATACATAGTTACATACCGAGAAAAGTTCATATTCTTGGTCACTTTAATACACATGGGTGCCTTATTGAAACCTATAGCATGTGCCAAAATTAGGGTGGGAATTGAATATTTTTCTCCCTCTCGCTATTGTGAATGTTTTAGATATTCAGTCACAAATCATCGTCATGCTTGATGCTTCGTATAATTTGTAGAATCGATTTGATATAGTTTACGCCATATATATTTCAAGATTAATTGGATCACGTAATTTTCCCACCACGGTATTCATCAGCTCTTGCCTTGCATGGAAGAAGAAGAATGGAGATTATGTTAAGGCAAACGTTATCACATTTCCGCCCCTTTATATAGTTTTTCATTCCAAGCTTATGCAAATTATATTGTGTTTGCGGGATTTTCGTCCGACGCCTGCCGAACTGACGGTTATGTGTGGGGTGTGGGTAACGACAGGTTAAATGGTAATCTTGTGAAAGGAACTTGACCGTATTTTTGGTATTTTTGGGTATTTGAACTCGAGCTGAGCGAAGGGAAATGCGAGTAAACGTAAAACCGACACCAAGAACACGGTGCGGTAGAAAATTAAAAGTGCAGTAAAGTAAATGGCTTGGAATCATAAAGGAAAGCGATTAAATTGTGCGGTAAAGTAAATTGCAGGTATTGAAAAGTGCATGAAAACGTAAAGATTGCATTGAAATTAAATGGATGGAAGGCTGAGGTTCTTTACAATGACGTTTCTCCGTTTGTCTGCTCCGGTGAGACGTTTAGGATTTTGGCCTGATGTGCTAACCTAGCAACCGACCCCGATTACAAACTAAGGACTTCCTATTTATAGGAATCCGAAAACTATTTACAAACCTACTCGCACGTTCTGCACAACCGCAGAACCCACGTTTTTGATAACTACCCACTACGCTATCCCCCACGATGTAACTGCCCACGTCGTGGTTTGGGCTTAGTGGATGCTTCTGTCGACTCGTGGTGACATCTTTGCTGAAAACCACTTCGACTGACATATTCCTTCGACTGCAACCTTTGACTACTCTTGTCTAAATCTCTTTGTTGCTCAAAGTATTGACGTTGTTGTGTTCCAGCCTCTTGGTTTTGAGATGTCGTCCGACATCGAGCTCCTTTCGACAGACGGGGCTATCGCTGAAATAAGCTTTCGACCCGCTGTCGGCCTTAGACGCATTCGATCGATATTGGTGACATGTAATTCAACTAAACACTGTTTCACCAGCATTCAATCAAAAAACATGCCCCCGACACTTCTAATAGAATGTCGTCAAAGGACTTTTTTCCTTTAACTCTTTAATAGGAAAGGCAGTCTTGGTCGATCCTAGCAGGACACAAACCTTGACCTATGGGATTACAGAGACCTTTCCAATGGTTATTTATCAAGTTAATTGTTTCCTCCAATTCGGAGTCCTTAACATTAACCCGAAACACCGGAAGTGGAATCTATGTAATCCCACATGTTTATCCTTTCACTATTCAAGAGGATAAATGTGGTATTCGGGGAAGACATCCCTTCATTTCCCTGCCCTCACCCGAACACCTTAATCCCACATGTTTATCCTTTGGTGCACTCGTGTTTATGTGGAATGTGAATCGTTTTTCCTCTTTCCAGAAATCATGAAAGCATTCTTTAAGTTTCTCCATTGTAACTTGTGGCTTTTCTTGGCAAAAACTGAGGATTTTATAACCACAAGTAGCATTAAATGCCTCCATAATCACTTTGCTGTTCCCAATGCTTATTAGACGTTTCTGTCTCCTCTTTTCTTATGCCACCACTCTTTCGACACAGACCTCTTGTTTCCGCCTCTTCCTTTTGTCGACACACGTTCACGTCCGTTGGGATCACTTTTAAGTCATGCCACTTAAGTACACCTCCCTCGACATCACTTATGTTGTCGACACAATATCCTTTTGTCGAAATCTTCCCTGTGTCGAACTGTACGTACACCTCCTTCGAAGTCACTTTTAAACAAAAACGCTTAAGTACACTTCCGTCGACGTCACTTATACATCCGACATTCACAACCTTTTGTCGATTTCGATTTCCCGTTAACATATTGTTAAAAAATACATGTAATAAATTAGGTAAAATTGGGTGAAGATATTATTAACCGGTCGGTTAAAAAATTGGCTTAATTATGTGTTAATTTTTTGAATTTTAAGGACATTTTGTCACAAACTCTTTTTTTAGTGTTTGGATTTCTAAAATTACTTATGGGTTTGTCATATATCTCTCTTATCAATTTTGACCAAATTTTGATGTTATCAAAATCCTAATCAGACGCAAAAGATTATAAACTATGCAACCAATGGTCTCAATGAAAAATAGAAAATTATGACACCATGTTAGATTAGAAAATCAGCTGAAAGCATAGATTAAAAAAAAAAAAAAACAGAAACATTGACATTCATCTGGAATCTATCATTGTCTGAATAGTTCTAGGAAATCTGCTACTTAAAAAAAAAAAAAAATACACGTTTTTTTACCAAAACTATAGTCTCTTCCATGGTGAATCGTTTCCATTTTGACTCCCATGACATTTGAAAACATCAGTTTTTGCCATGCTTGCCCAATTGGCAATTATTGAATTGATTTTACACCCCGAAACATTTTTAATAACTCTTCATCATCACTGGAATCAATCAATTTTGTAATACAAATATCCAGAAAAAGATAAAAGGAACAAAAAAGATTTATATTTTTCAAATGTGTAGTAGGAAGAGAATAGAATGAAGTGGAATGACATGGTATATCATATGATTGCCACTGTTGGACTGTCGTTGCCCATAACAAGCACTATAATAAAATAACAAAAAAGAAAAATGGAAAAATCATGAAGGGGCCCCACAAAAGAGGATGGTCCCCACCGTACTGTAACACTGACAGGGGGGGCATGGCATGCAAACTGTGACTGCCCCAGCCGCGTTCATCGTTCAAAGTACTAAACAAATGTTTGCATATGATTGGATGCTCTACAGAGCTTTTTTTTTTTTTAAAAAAAAATAACGTTGGGTTTTCTCAATAAGGAAAAAAAAAAAAGTTAGGATTTATTGAAAATGATGTATCTCATAAATTAGAAGAGTTTTTTTGTTTTTATTTTTTAAAGAAATCTTAATTATTTTTGGACGCTTATCCTCAATTATAAAAGTTAGAGTTAAGAAAACTAAAAAAAATTATTTGCATTTTACTAACGGTATTTATCAATCTTATTAAATATAAACAAAAATATCACAAATCTATCTTTTTTAAGTATGTAGGGAACATAAAACAACACTTTTTAACCTTTTTTATGGGTATTTTTAACCTCAGTCCTATAAGCACCCCAAAATGATTATTATTTCTTAAAAAAATAAAAGTAGGGTACTTTAATTTATTTGATGCATCATTTTCAAGAAATAATAACCTCTTTGAGGTGCTTATCCTCAACCCTAAGAGTTTTGAGGTTAAGAAAACTTTTTTTTATTACCCATGATTTTTTAATAAGTGTTATAAAAACATTTATTTTTTTAATTGAAATTTAAACTTTGTTTAATCGCTCTTAAAAATTTATCATAGTCGATTTTAATTTTATTGAGGCTCATATTAAATTAATTAATCAATAAATATCGAGCAATTTGATCACATTATTTTGAAAATATTGATTTTTTTTATCATTTCATGCATCACTGGGTAAATGGTAATGCCTTTTTTCCAATTGTTCTGAACATAATTAATGTGGTAATTCAATTAAATCATTTATTTATTAATTAATTCTTTTTGCCATGTTTTTCTCCCTTGTTTAATTAAGATCTGAACTTAAAACCTGACACATCCCTTGTTTATTTTTTTTTTTTTTGGAAAAAAGAAAATTGTTTCATTTTTTTTTCAAATTTTAAGAGTATAATAAATAGTATTATTTTTCTATATTTATTCACCTTCAATAGATTTTGGTTTACACAAGTTGTGAAGAAAAAATAATAATTACAAAAAGATAAAAAGTATAGTAAAAAAATATAATTAATGTATTGAAAAATATAAACAACAGTTATATTTATTAAAAAATGTGTTTTATATGAAATATGACGAATAAATATAATGGAAAGATTATTTAGTTTTTGGTATAACATTTATTCCCTTAAATTTTTTACCATAGATTTAAATTATTTAAAACTGTAGATTGTACTTTTTGCAGTAAAACAAAAAACAGTTACAGACATGTCACTTTTTAAAACTTTAATATAAGGAGGGCTATAGTTACAAATATCTTTTATTCCTATGTTTCCGAATATAAAATAATTTTGATAATTCTATTTTTTATTTATTTATAAATTTTTTTTACTAATTTTTAATAGATATAAGTCACAAAATCTAAACTAGATATAAATAGTTATTCATCTCGTTTTTAATATAAGTGACTTTAGGTAATTTTTTTAGTTTTGTTTATAAGATTATTTTCAAATTTTCATTAACATTAATTATTATTATTTTTTTTTTGCATATACACATATTTACTCAGTATTTATTAGAATCATAATATTAATTATAAAATTATTTTTTTAAAAATATATCGAATAGTAATAATATCAATTAACTTTTTTAATTCGCCAGATTTTTTTTTTTAAAGAAACTTATACTATAAGAATTATAATAATGCAAAACCAACAAACCCTTGTTATAGTTTTTTTTGTCCGAATCCTTGCGGAACCACCGGTATCCTCAAGAGTATTCTTAATACCAGGGAGTCCTTAAGACTAATTTGGAGCGAGCTGCATGGCTGGCTCTCTCCTAGCGAGATGTTTTTAGTGGGAATCGAACACAGAGCTACTAGCACATATGTCTCATTCCCAAGATTTCAATTGGAGTCTTACATCAACTGAACCAAACCCGTTGGTAAACCCTTGTTATAGTTGATAATGAGTTCATGAAGGTCAATGTCTACTGTTATATACTAGTATTATATACGTGCAATGTGCAGGTATGAAAAATGTTTCAATGAGAGAAAGAAAAAAAAAATCCATTTTCAGTAATTTTCGCATCTCAAAAAGGTATTAATCTTCCTAACAACCCATAAAAATCATAAACCATCCTTCAAAAGGTTGAACAAATTCTACATCAATAATGGTATTCAAAATCACACCACTGTGGAATGAATCGGATCAATATTCTTTGACCTAATCCCTCAATAATGGTAATAATACCTTTTATATTCTGTGAACTAGTATAGTTAATAATAATTATTTCCCATCTTTAAAAACTAATAAAAATTTATAGAAAGTATTGTTCAAATCAAAATTGTAATAATGAATAAAAATATTAAATATTATACTCTATAATATATGATTAAATAATTAATTAGGTATACATTAAAATTTTGCTTTTACAAATAGTTGATTTAGTAGACAAAACACTAAAGATTTATTTCTTTATTTTTTTTTAATTTTCCAAAATTTTTCTAATTTTTTAAAGTTGTGTGAAGTCTTATTTTTAATTTTCCAAAAACTGAAGAATAAATTTAATTTGACACCAAAATAAAAAATAACTTCATCTTTAAGATTGATGATAAGATATTAAAAAATGAGAGCAAATATTGAAAACATAAGTTCAAATGATCTTAAAATTATACATTTCAATATATACATGTGTGTGTAACTCTTAAAATTTTAGATATTTGAGTCTTTAAATATTAGATATTTGAGTCTTTAAATGTAGTATCTTATCCCAAAACTTAAAGATCGAGATTAAGAAACAAATATACTAATAATGGCCAACAAATTTTGGTTGATGAATTTTTTAATTAAGAGATTAGAAATTTAATATTTATGGTGTGCAAAACTCAATTTGATGGTCTTTAGACTTCGGAAAAAAAAAAGTCTTCGACTATCTAATTTTTGGTGAAAAAAAGAAAGTTAAGAAGAAGATACCTAAATTAAAAAAATAAAAATAAAAATAAAGAAAATAAATAAAGAAGTAATAATAAAAGTCTACGATGATGTTTGTTTGGTTTCCTTGTGTCTCTCTCTCTCTCTCTTTTCTTTGTTTGCCTGTAACGCCTTGACAACATGGAGTCTTCACCTATTAGAACCAACCCCAACCCCCCCTTCCCCTTCTCCTTCTCTCACTCTCTTTCTCTCAATTTCAACTCTACACAACACTACACAACACAATCTCTCTCTTCATTCTCTCTTCTCTTCTACCTCCAATATTTCTTTTTTCTCATTTTCTATTTCTTTCAACCAGAAACCGTTAAAGTTCCACTCTTTTTATCATTCTAGGATCTTTTGCTCTTCTGGGCCACTCATTAAGGTGACCCTTTTTTCTCCTTTTCAATTTCATTTGTTTATATATATATATATATATATATTTATCCTCTTAGCTGATGATTCTCTGTGTTTTTATTAGCTTAAGCTTGTTTCTTAATTGATTATAAGTTGGTGATGCTGCATAAGCAAAAGTTTTTATTTTTTTAATTTTTTTTAATGTTGTTGAATTTGAATTACTGATCAATTTTGAAATTTTGTTGAACTGGTGGTTTTTTTTTGTTTGCCTCTCATGTGTTTGATTTTTGGATTTGTTTTGTCCCAACTTCCAAGTATTGGGCAAAGTTTGAAATTTTGAAGGTGTTTTTTCAATCTCACAGGTTGTTGTTCTTCATTGATTGATGTCTTTTCTTGAACACTTGGCGATAGATGGAAAGTGGTGCCTTTTTGTAATACATGGTGTTTTTCTGTCTGACATATTCTGACACATAATTCACGTGCATGTCTATGACCAATGTTCCGTATTATGATGTATAGCAGTATAGGGTGTCTTTTTTCTCTTTAGCTTGTTTTGTTTGTTTTCCATATCACATGATTTTCTTCTCCTGGGACTATCTGGATCTTGCATTTTGTAGACAAGTTCTCTTTCATCAGCTTTGTAGCTTTGAACTTATTAGTGAATTGGAGGGGTTCTACTTTGTTTGCAAATGTTTTATGGCCTTTGTACTATGTCAACTTTTGTAAATCCCTTTATTTTTGTTCCCCACTTTTTTGTGGCCTACCATTGGAATTCTGTATTACCCTTGTTTACTCTTTCCCTTTTTTTTCCCCCAATTTTATTTTGCTTCAAAGTCAAACCTTTTTCATCCAATTTTTTTTTAAGGTTCTGCTTATTTTTCGTTTTTGAACTTCTTCAGGGTTGTTTTCATTATAGAGAGAGAAAACCTTACAAGGTCTGTTATTTACTGCAGTATATCACTCTAGATCCTTCTGGAGTGTGAAAGCTTGATGTGATCATTGATCTTAGCAAATAAGACCTTGTTGATCTTGGCGAATAAGGCCTTAATGAATTTTGGCAGGTCCAGAACTCAGCCAAGGGCAAACAGGTCTATTTCAATTGGCGGTAAGGTTATGTCTTCCAAATTCGAGCATAAATGGCTGTTTGACCAATTCTCCGTTTATATCAAAATATCAAATGAAGCTTGTTTACCTAAAGTATTATCAATTAACAAAGAATAATTAAATGCTTTGTCTTTTCTAGCACCCGAGTTAGAGTAAAGGATAGGTTGAATGCAAGTATATAGCATAGGGTGTTTGTAAATTCATTAATTTTTCAAAGTTCTGTGATTTATCACTTCTTGCATTGTTGATTGTTGTTTACTAATTATTCATCATTATAATTGAATCCTGAAGATATATATTTTTCTTTTGTTTTATGTGTTTTGTAGGAATGGATTATGCGGATCCAAAAAGGAAGGGCAATCTTATTGGAAAAGTTTTTCTTGCCGCAGTATTAACAACATTATGCATCATCATGATCAAAAGATCTCCATCTTTCAATTCACCTAGTCCGGTAATCCCTATATCCCACGATTGGATCAAATACACATAAACCTATACGTTATGCATGCTCGTATATCTATATATTATATTGTTTATTATTTGCGGTATATTAATTTATTAGTGTGCAAATATCATGATGTATTCATAAATCCTCTTTGACATGCAAATACATTTTTTTCACTCAATTATTATTTTTCCCTATTTGGTGGTGGGAGTATTTATGATACTTATTTGATTGTGCGGTCAGATTTAAATGTGTCAAGACAAGGAGTCATTCATGATTCTAATAGCTGTTTTCGTTTTTGGATTTGTCTGTTAAGTTGGCTTTTTTTGGCCCTTGACAGATACACAAGTTCTGTTTGATTATTCTGCTAATGAAAAAAAGCTTCTAGTAGTAGATAAATCATTGATAGAGACGATGATCTGTTTTCTTTGTTTAACCGCTTAATGAATGAAGCTTGTGTGCGTTTAGTTTTGTGTTCTCTATCAGATAGACTCAAGAAAGAAAGAAAGAAAAGTAGAGGGAGGAAAATAGATGGGGGTTTCTAAGGGGAAATTTGTAAAAGATAGGATGTTATTTTCAGTTATAATTTTCTTCTCTCTCTAGATTTTCATGTCATTTGTATATCTAAGTCTATATCTGTTTTACCCTTTTAACCATTTGGTTGCTTATTTTTTCTTTCGTTTTCTTTTTTTCAGTTTTCCATCCGTGAACCAGGGGTCACTCATGTTTTAGTAACAGGAGGTGCAGGCTATATTGGCTCACATGCTACCCTACGACTTTTGAAGGATTCCTATCGTGTCACCATAGTGGTATGCCCCTTCATAATCTGAAAAGCTTCTCTGATTAAGGAAAATACAACACTATTCACATAATGATTTTCTTCCTGGCAGGATAATCTGTCACGAGGAAATTTGGGTGCAGTTAAGGTTCTTCAGAACTTATTTCCAGAACCTGGAAGGCTTCAATTTATTTATGCTGATTTGGGAGATGCAAAATCTGTATCCTTATAGTCTTTCCTTGTTGCAATAAATATTTTAGTTTCGAATTTTAACTTTGATTGAAACATATGCTAGAGAATGCCCAAAAGAATTTGTCTACTTGACTGGTTATCAGGTTGATAAAATATTTTCAGAGAATAAATTTGATGCTGTGATGCACTTTGCTGCTGTTGCATATGTTGGAGAAAGCACACTTGACCCTCTTAAGTAAGTACTTATAGCTTTTATTCAGGGACATTCCCAGTTGATCAAGTTATGAAAAGTAGCCTTGTGTTCAGTTTCTGATTTTCTTGATCTACCTAAGTAACTTGATTGGCATTCTCAATTTTATATGAACTCTGTTGCTTGTTTGTCAGGTATTATCACAACATTACATCAAATACATTGTTGGTATTGGAGGGTATGGCTAAATATGGTGTGAAGACATTGATATATTCTAGTACATGTGCGACATACGGGGAGCCTGAAAAGATGCCCATTACTGAAGTAACGGAACAGGTGAAAAATCTAAAGAGTAGTTGAATTTGTGGAGTTTTGACAAGAACTATTTTGCTTCAATGCATCATGCTATGGCTTTAATGCATCTGAGAATGTAGTGCTAAATTTGACGCTCTTCAATTTCAGAAACCAATTAATCCATATGGAAAAGCCAAGAAGATGGCAGAAGATATCATACTTGATTTTTCCAAAAATTCTAAGATGGCTGTGATGGTTCTGAGGTTTGTATTTTACATTTACATTTAACATTTACATGTTTGATTTCTCCCCAATTTTACCTTATTCATATCTTATTCAACGTGCCCTTTGTTTCTTAAATTATTAATGATTCTTAACATGTCTAAAATATACGGAAACCTTGCAAGAGGTTTGTCATTGGACTACTGATTACATGGTTTGAGGTCTGACTTTGGATGAAAGATAACTAATTGATAGAACTTTACTTAAATATAATAATTCAGAATCAGCTAGGGTCATAAATATTGATAACTTTTCCTTGGGAACGTACAGATACTTCAATGTGATTGGATCAGATCCTGAGGGCAGATTAGGTGAGGCTCCAAGACCTGAACTGCGAGAGCATGGTCGAATTTCAGGTGCCTGCTTTGATGCAGCTCGTGGTATTACAGATGGCTTAAAGGTACGCCAATATTGTCATTTTGACTTTTGCCTAATTTGTGGGTGCTTTAGTATCCATGTAAGATATTGGCTTGTGTCATAAGATTCATGCAAAGTAGTTGAGTCTTTTTATTGGCTAGATCATATTGTAATTATATTTTTTAAAAGACAGATCTTATTTTAATTGTATTAGTTTAGAATAGAACTTTTCGTAAGTAGACTGAAACTTCTTTGCAAAATTTAAAATGATTTGGCCTTAATAAGTACAATTTTACGTACTTTGTTTTTATTTTTAGACAAGCTTGAGCTGTTGAATTTTCCATTTTGCAGAATTATCTTCTACATTTATTAATACTATAATTTATTTCTTGTTAATCAGCCTCATACTTTTGAATGCTTCCAAGAATTTTGTTTGTATACTAATAATGCTGCCACTCTGCAGGTTAGAGGAACAGACTATAAGACAGCTGATGGAACATGCATACGAGATTATATCGATGTAACCGACCTGGTTGATGCTCATGTCAAAGCTCTTGAAAAGGCACAACCGGCTGAAGTTGGAATCTACAATGTTGGCACTGGGAAGGGTAAGTTTTACACTTTAAATATATGAACAATAATAGTACTTTGATTTTCTTGATAGTTGTTAATTCACATACTTCTTGGTTTACCAGGTAGATCAGTGAAGGAGTTTGTCGATGCTTGTAAAAAGGCTACAGGGGCAAATATCAAAGTAGACTATCTTCCTCGTCGGCCCGGCGATTATGCTGAGGTGTATAGTGACCCTACTAAGATCAGACTTGAACTGAACTGGACTGCACAACACACTGACCTGGAAAAGAGTTTACAAGTTGCATGGAAATGGCAGAAATCTCATCGCGATGGTTACGGTGTTTCATCTGCAATATGAAGTTTATAGAGAGCTTTTAGCATAGTAACCATATCAGTTGCCCTTTCTTCTCTGTTGTTCTCATACATGGGCTGAGTTTTTGGTTCCTAGGGAGTTAGTAGTTCATTTATTATACAATTACTTATATATGTGTATTAAACTCATAATGATTCAATAATAAAATAATGCCCGGGCTCTGGTATACTCTTTCTTTTATCTTTGATTCTTCATCCATAACAACATTCTAAAGAATTTGCCCTGAATAGATTCATTGGTGCCAATGATGCATTGCCAGAATTTACTTATTTTTAGGGACTCAAGGACAAGTTGCAATGATGAAGAATTGAACTTAGAAGGGCATTTTAAATTTCTTTTTGGACTCACATTTTTTAATTAACATTAATAAATAACATTCAGTCTTCATTCCAAAGCATGTAATGAAAATTTCCGTTCATGGAATTGATGTTCTAATTTTGTTGGTAAAAAAATTTTCTGTTAATTGATGTTTGAGTTTTAAGTTTTAATTCTATCATCCAATCTTCATTCCAAAGCATGCAACGATTATTCTGTAATTGGTTTGGGAAACTATTGTACCTGTTTCTTTTATATTTTAATTATAATTTTTTTAATAAATAACATTATTTTATCAACGAATGGTTTGTTCAGCTGTACATAGGGATGTAAGTGGGTCAAAATCAACCCGCGCACCCGATAAATCAAATGGGTTGGGTCGGTTCAACGGGTTGGGTCGATTTTTTATTTTGTAACCCAATCAAGTATGGGTTGGGTCACAGGTTTATTATTTTAAAAATCGATTAACCCAACCCACTAATATAAATATATTTTATTTATTTATTTTGTTTCTAATATATTTTATGCTTAATTTATCATAATTTAATGCAAAATTGTGTAATTGTATAGTTTAAGGATAATATGGTTCATGATTATGTAATTTGGTTGATTTGGATATATTTAATTACTTACTTATGTGATTTTTGTTCTATTTTTAATTTTATTTTTATATTTACTTAGATTTTTTAATTTTTTTATTTAAAAAAATAAAAATACATAAACCCAATCACCCAACCCAAATGTTTATGGGTTGGGTTGGGCCAATTTTAACACTCATGTTGAGAACAACCCAATCCAACCCAATTTATTTTGGTTGGGTAGCACCCAACCCAACCCGACTCATTACACCCCTAGTTGTACAATGTACATGCTTAATTTCTCTGACCTGAGTTGTTTTGCTACCATTAAAATAAGCCAAATATGCGAATTTTTTTTTTTTTTACATGAGAGGTCTGAGACTAGAACCCATGACCTGGGGAGGGAGAAATCCTAAGTGTCCCTGCAGCCACCAACTGGGTTGTCTTACGCGGACCAAATAGGCGAACTTTTGATCTGCATTTAGAAAACACAAATGTACCCAAATTAAGAATAAATATTTGACAAGGTTTAAGAAATAAATAAACTATTAGTGCAAAATACTAGTATTGTAAATTTTAAAAATAAAATTGAAAGGCATGCTTGTCTAAATTTGCAAATGTTACAGTTTGCACGTGAACGGCTGAAACGTACTACTACTAGTAGTTATGTACTACTTATTAGGGGTGAGCATGGGACGGGTTGGACTTGACCCTTACCCGTCTCGAAATGTTGCACGAGTCAATTTTTCAACTCGAATCCGTCTCTAATTAGATATGGACAAGGTAAGGACGGGTCCAAAATAGGACGGGTCCTTATAGGGACGAGTCCGGTTCACCCGGGACACGGATGAATAACATTAAAAAAAATTTCAAACCATTCAAATTTTGAAATTTGCATAATCTTTCTAGAATTCTATAACTAACCACAAGAAGTATACTAATACTAATATAATTCCTTTAACAACAACAAAATATAATTATAATTTGTTACTCACATAAGAGAAGAATTCGCCTTTGTTGATCCTGCACCATGCATATTCCGCCCATCCTTTTCCAATAAGTATAAGGAACTTCTGTATAACAAATGGAACCTTCTTTATTCACATCCGTAAAGAACTTCAGATTTCCATCATCATTTAAAAACAAAAAAGTTCTTTTTTTTAGAAAACAAACAAAAATACCAAGTCACAAGAAACATCAACCACATCTGCAGAAAGGAAAAATCAAAACTACATATGCCACAATGATTTTCTTTTCTCACATTGTACTAACAATTATAAGCTCATCTAAATTCTCTTCGTTTCGGTTTTCATCAACCATGGAACGTGCTAGCACAACACTTCAAGGTATCAGTCCCATAAATTAAAAACCAAGTATAATGTACCAATTCAAAGTTCAAAAACACTTAACCACACGTCCGCTTAAACTTCAATAAACATCAAAAAGTCGTGGCTTCAACAACCGTAGCAAATAGCAATAAAATGTATACACAAATTTGGAAAACAGACACATCAAGGAAGAAAAAAATTAAAAACTAAAAACATTCTGGCAATGATTTAAAAATAACATAAACAAGGTAAATTATTGATATATCCATTACCGTAACAACAAAAAGTGTACCTTGAAGTCTTGAAACTAACGGTCGCCGGAGATAAGAATAATAATTATAATTAATATATATATATATATATATATATAATTAATTATAAGTCCGGGCCGGACCGGGTGACCCGGGCATGAACCCGAACCCGTCCTTAGTAGGACCGGGTTTGTCCTTTTCTCACTCGGATTTGTCCCTTTGAATGATTGAAGACGGGTTTGACCCGACCCGAACCCGCCGGGTTGGGACGGATCTCCGGGTAGGGCCGGGTCACGCTCACCCCTACTACTTATGTGTCTCCTTTGGATGGAACTGCTCCATCCCATGAATTAATTTGGCCGACACTTTTTGCATAGTACTATATTTCATTTATTTTTTTTTATTTTTTTTATTTTCTTATTTCCGGTATACAGAGGTTCACTCTAGATTTCATCGTCGTTCTTACGTTATTTCTTAGGTTAAAGAACAATGTTTTTTGTTGCTAACTTTAAAGAACAGTTTTATCGTTTGGTTAATGTTTTTATCATTTGGAAGTGTCGGTATGTCTAAATAACTAATCAAATACAATAAACAGTTGAGAGTGGTTATCTTAAATAAAGTATTTTAATATTTTTTTTTAAAAAACTTTATTCTCACCTAAAAAATGTTGCTTATTCCTATTGAATGATCTATCTTACTCTTATCGATTGATCTATCTCACAATGCAAAATATCAAGCAGCCTATCAAGAAAAGAAAAAAAAGTAAATAAATCCCATCGGATAACCTATCCGAAAATTTGTAAGGGTGTATATAGAAATTATATATTATTTGTACATTTAGAATTTTTCATTTTTTTCTTTACCTTTAATATATTAAGGGTATTGCTAAAAAGTGTTCTCAGGACACTTATTAAGCTTTTTAAAATTAGAAAAAACAATAAAAGTCTCTATTTTTTATCCTCTCGATAATATCAAAATTTACATTTTTTTAATACTTTCCAACTAAATATAGTTTCTTAACGAGTGTCATTTTCCATATTTTAAAATAAAGTATATGAATGACATGACATGAATTATACAGGATGGAATCAACTACATATCGTGGGTTGTGGATATTGAGTTTTAGTTCTTGACCCCATTTATTATTCTCAACCCCTTTTTTTTTATGGAGTTTATCCGAAATGTTTTTCAATATCCCTGAGTTGAAAAAAATGCATTTTTTAAGTTTAAAATTGCATTTTTCAATAAGGGTCAATCAAAAAAATGCACTTTCCGATTCAGGGATGTCGAAAAATATTCTTACAACACCTCAAAAAAATGGGGGTTAGGAACTAAAACTAATGGACAATTAGGGTCATAAATGTCATTTCAGCCCGTATAATTCATTTGGCCCAAGATGAATGTAGGAGGGTACGGGCCAGAAACACTGACCCAGTTTTGTACAATCTGAAATTGGAATTTAAAAATGAATATTTATGAATTAGGTCTTAGCTTTACCGTTAAATTGAATATGAATTAAACTATTAAATTGAGATGACTTACATGATAAAAAATGTGTTAATAAAACAAAATTGATTTCCGGGAAAGAATCAATTTTGTTTTGGATGCTCCGTCAAAGCATGATCATAGTATAGAAAATAATTTCAGAGCATGCTCAAAGCTCTATCAAAGCATGACCCAGTTTGTTGAAGACTTTCTTGTTCTTCCTTTTTTTTTTTTTTGCTGATACTTCAGTTATTGTCTTCCTCATTTGGACTTTTAGCCCCATTATTTTTTTTTTTTAAAAGAAAGAAGTTGATATTTGATATTAATTAGAAAAAACTCAAATAAGGGTGTGAAAGTTATTTGAATGAAATTTTAGAAATTTAATCTCTCTTTAGTTTTTTTTTGTTTGCACCCTGGTATCCGGCCCACTGGCCCGACTATTCCAGTTCGAGGGGGTCCCGAGGTTAAGATTTTATTCCTCTCACAACGTTGTTGCGGGGGATCAAACCGTGGTTCGCCCTACCAAGTGCAGCCCCTGGCACCACTGCACCAACAGCTCGTTGGTTCTTTAGTTTAAACATGTTGGTAAAGGATATAGAATAAAATGTGTAAATTAAGTACTTATTATTTTATCTTATTTCAAGAATATATTTCAATTCTTTATTTTTTTTTTCAAAGAAAAGCATTTCAATCCTTTATCATTTTTGGATTTACTTTTAACTTTTATTCTTTTAAAAGTTTCAAGTTGACCCTTTATTTTAATGAAAACATATGTATTATTTTGCATATGAAGCTTGTGGTTTTTCTCATCCATTTCAAATTAAGGAGAAAGAGGAAGACGATGGATTTTGGCTAAAAAAATTAGTGCAGGATCTGCGATGACTGGAATATATACCAACATTACTCAGCATTAAGTTCTACTCCAACGTGAAAATAAAGATTAACGTGATTTTGTAACGTGAATTCAAACATACACTTAATCAAATTTCCGTGAAAAACATAAAAATGGATAGTATAGTAAAACCCGAAGGTGTATGGAAATATCAAATTGAAAAAAAAAATGTAAGAAAAAAATAAATAACCAAAATGCATTTTCGAAATAAAATAAATAAGAGAAAGTGTGGTTAATATTAGATGTTGGGGGAGAGACAGAAACAGATATCTTGATGACTGTGATGCTGCCAGATTTGGGCATCGTAACAAAACAAGTCAAAATCAGAGCTAAAATTGCAATACAATTGTTCAACAGATTAAAGAGAACTATTTGAAAAAATTCAGATTAAAGAGATTTTATTTTTTTTTACTTCTGCATGACATAATATGCCGAATCAAATTTTTGGCTTTTGGCCTTAACAGTAGTCTTAGGTAACAAAAATTGCACCAGATGTGTGCAAACTGCAGAACACCAAGTTATTTCAATGACAGAATACTGTGACGAAGTTCAGACCAGAACTAAGATTAAAAAGGCATCACTAACCTGGCTGAGATAAATGTTTTGATATATCCTCTACAAATCTTCCTCCTACCGATAAATGTATTAGTCCTGAGAATAGTAAACACATTTTTTGATGTAATCCTCCTTTTGTATATGGGTTGAGCATCCATTTGTGTTGTTTTATATTTAGCGAAAAAATGCATGAGTCCTTGAAATTAAAATATAAAAACATTCAATACTTCATTTAGTTACTTAGTACGAGGATTTAATTTATGGTATGATAAAAATGTCACCAACCATCATGAGAAAAGAGCACAACACACTGCTTTGCCTTTGGATGTTATCCAATTCATTCCCCTATTTTAAAGGCTTGGTTTAGATTCTGACAAGAGTAAGAATCTCCTTTAATTAATCAGCCCTAGTATATGTGATTGATATTTGAAAAGAAAAGAAAAAAGGAAAAGGACTTGGCAATAATATAAGCATTATATTTATAGTGTATATGTTAGTAGAAATTATATATGCTTGCTTTACCAAAAGAAGTAGTAAGTTGGGAACAGAGCCAATGCAACATGAGATTCTGCTATGCACACAGCTACAGCATCGTTTGGAGCCACTGACGTGTTGTTCAGCTTCTATAAATCGATGTCCATCTTAAAGCATTTACATGATAGTATTCACTTATATCAGCATGCATATCTCACAGCATCCGGTCCAAAGGGTAAGGGACTAATATGTCATGATTCTTTGGACTGAGAAGCTGTGAGATTTGCATGTGTGAGTGAAATTGTTGTTGCAATCAAAGAACTGAGACAGACACAGAAGATTATTTAAAGTAGAGAAGGATGAAAGGAGGTTATGAATTTGGTGTTGAGTCTTGGTAAGAATTATCGCATGATGATTCAGGATAATAATCCCAATTTCTTCATTAAAACATAACTTTGAAATATTCTTGTGTGTGTGTGTTTTTTTTTTAATATTTCAAAGATGATTTGTATAAGATTGAAACCATGAATCAAGAACTATGCAGCAATCTCTCAAACTATGGACTGTTTGTTCAAGGTCATGTGATATTTATAGGGTAATTGTTTATAATAATAATAATAATAATTATTATTATTATTATTATTATTATTATTTAACATGCCGAGGGTGATTTGCTTTAAATGTAGCTAGGGATGACAATTATATCCGAACCCACATGTAATATCTGCAACGGGTCGGGTCGAGTTGGGTTTGCAAATTAGGACTTGTTGATAAATGAGGACGAGTTATTTAAGATTTGTTATTCAAATTGGGCGAATCTAGATGAGGGGTATCCGAACCCACTAATATAACATGTGTATACATACAGTATGTTGTGTGCTTAAGGCATTGACTTTTTTTAAAAAAAAATATTATA
The DNA here is from genome assembly GCA_037953625.1 of Crotalaria pallida. Lineage (NCBI taxonomy): Eukaryota > Viridiplantae > Streptophyta > Magnoliopsida > Fabales > Fabaceae > Crotalaria > Crotalaria pallida. The sequence continues at coordinate 87,000,734 of CM075656.1, forward strand.
ATATACGTTATATTGCTCACTTTTGTTCAGTATTTTTGTCATTTTATTCAATATTGCTCACTTTTATCTTTTTTTTTTCAATGTATCTCATCCTTTTATCTTCTTTTGCACTTACTCATATTCATAAATTCACTCATAAAAGATATCCGTAAATCCATTGGATATATCGAGACCCGCACATAAGATTCGTAGTGGATGGGATCTAGGATGAGGACAAATCCAAATTTACACTAAGGAAACATGTCCGGACAATGGCCCTCTGGAACCCATTGCCATCCCTAGCTGTAGCCATCATTGTTGAGATTTTGTTTGATTTTGTGCAGAGATTTCAAAAATAAATTGTGATAATGAGAGCTCTGGAATATTCTTTTTTTTTAAATATAAGAAAGTTTGTACGCTTTGAAGAGGATTAATCTTCGACTGTCAATCAGAGAATACACTTGGTGTACACCAAAAAATATATAAAAGTATTAAATAAAAAAATCGATATTGAAAAGTTAAATCTCTCTAAAATATTAAATATATTATTTTCACAGTATAGAATTGCTTATTTTTTTTAACTAATATCCTTAAAATACTTACTAACATCTTTTATTAAAAAATAGTGTCAAAATAGATTTGTTCCCCTTACTTGAGATTCATTTTGTCAGAAAAACTAGTAATAAAAATTGTTTGAATGATGGTAGGATCCTTGAATGCACCAACAATACCTAGTTAATAACTGCAGCTGATCTGTGTCCAAAAATTTTCAAGGATCTTGATTGATTTTGAGCACAAATTTCGAGAAGATAATTATTTTTTTTCACTTTTTGTACTAGTATTTGGTTTGATGTCAAGTTGATTCATGTGTTTTTCAATTTAGTAATTAAGATTAACTCATTTTGTTTTTTCTTATTACAAAACCTGGAAGGAGCTCAATTATAATTGAATGCTAGTCCCTAAATCCCATTTTTACCTTCATACCTTATTTTATTTTTTGAAGGGATTTTGTTGGAACAATTTTTCGATATCTCTGAGTCAGAAAATGTATTTTTTTCGATTACTTGTTTATTAAAAAAAAATCATTTTTAAAATGAAAAATATTCCGATAGAACCCATCGAAAAATAAAACAAGGGTTTAGGGACTAATTTTCATTATAAATTTTAATATGGTATCAAAATTCATATAACTTTGCCTTTATGGTCCATTAGCTTTATGGTATCGAAGAATTACCGCAACACTTCTACCCAAATTACCTAAGTGAGAAGAAAGACTGGTTGAAGAAGACCATACAAATGTTGAAGAGATGTGGCCTTCTTAAACTTAAGTTCAAAGGAAACAGAGCACAAACCCATGAAAAAAAAATAAAGGAAGATCTATGTCATCTGATACTGAAGAATTAGAAGTGCAAACTCGTTCCAAAAGTTTGAAGGTTGGTCACCAATGGAGACTGGATTAGGGATGGCAACGGGATGAGGAATAGGCAGGAAGTACTTTCTTATTTTCCATTCTCGGATGAATCTAAATATATGCGAAATATTTAAAAATTTAAAAAGTTTCATAGCTTTAATTTGATCCGATAAAAAATTAACCCTACTGAATAGAATTTTTAAACCTCTATACCTTAAAAAAAAATAATCATTAAAATTCAGAAAATTCAATAAAAAATATGATAAAACTAAACAAAGGTATTAAATGATAGTTTTGTCATCCACGTGCACAAAACATTTAAGGAATCCAAAAGTATCATCAAAATTGAGAATAAAACAAAATTACAAACTAAAATAATATTTCAATAAAAAAACTTTAAATTTGTAGTTGATTTTTGCTTTCAACAATGTGAGTGAGATTTTTATTAGACGCATTATTGCTTTAAATTCGTAGAACGGTAGTCTGTAAAACAGTAGAAGAGATAAGAAGAGAGTGGAGAAAGTATAGAACGAAGGAGAAGAAATAGGATAATATATAGGGCATCTAATTTGTGAATTCAGCAGTCTAATGTATTTTTTTTAAAATTATTATTATTATTATAGATTTGAAATTAAAAAACACCTAATATTAAATATATATACAAATAAATTTATAAAGACATATGTGTAAATGGTAGGAGACGGGGAACAAATCCCGTTCCCCGACCCGAAATTATCCTGGGATGAATTTCTCCCTCATCCCCGTCCTCACGGGAAAAAATCCCCGCCCGTAGGGCCCCAAACGAGGCAGTCCCCGCGGGGATCCCCATTTATAGTACTACCTCTGTCCCTAATTATAAGGTCCTCTTGGGAGATTTTACGTCCATTAAGAAAGTAAAATAATTTAGTTAATTGTATTGGAAATGTGAACTTTTAATATGTATTTTCAAAATTACCCCTATTAATATTATTGAGAATCTAAAAAGTGTTAAATAAATAAGGGTGTTTGTGGAAAAAAAAAATAATTACTGCTCATTGAAAATTGGTAAAAGGCCTTATAAATAGGGACAAAATAAAAGTGTTAAGAGGGTCTTATAATTGAGGACGAAGGGAATATGAAATTGCCATTCCTAGATTGGACCAACTCATTTGAAATTGAGAGGGAGTATCAAGAATTAAATAAATCACGCGTAACATAAGGGTAAACAAGTTAAACATTAATTTATTTATATATATTTAGGGATTTGCTAATACAATGAAGGATTATGTTGGCAAGGAGTACCAAGACTTTTAAACAAAAATAGCCTTACTATTATGTTGAGATAAGTTTATTTTACAGGATTATTTTGGTAAAAATGCATAAAAAAAAAAACAATTTCTCTCTTTTCCCAACATATCCCCTAAACCCCAATCGTTCCTGTCATAGAAATTTCTTGGAAGTTACAGGTTACACAAACATAGAACATGACTTATATACACAAACTCTATCCAATTTATAACTCTTTTCCCCGTAAACAAACAAAAAACAATTGGAAACCAAAATTATTCCATAACACATTATCAATTCAATATTAGCTTTTTTCCCTTTACAATAAAAGTCATCGTGGCCGCTTCAATAGGAAGTTTTTCATGCAAAGGAAAAAAGAACTCAAAGAACTGGGATTGGAATTGCTGTCGTGGTGGCTTTTGAAGGTCGCAGCTTGGTGGATCGGGTCGGGTGTGGGTGGCTGCCATGGTTGTGCTGCTGCTGGGTCGAGTGCGGTAGTGGGGTCTCAGTTGGGTGGGCAAGTGGCGTCTGAGACCGGGTGGGGCGGGACAGGGGTGGTTGACGGCGGCGGCGGTGGGAGACAGTGAGGCTGAAGGAAGAAGAGAGGGGTTTCTAATTTTTTTTAATTTAAAAATGAAAATTCTTAAAATACACGTAACTTTAAAACTAAGTCTTTTAAAAATACGAAGACTTGATCACCAAAAAAAAAAAGTATGAAGACTTTTTTATCTACCAAAAATTGGTATACTGTGCTAAAATGTTTTAACTAAAAAACTACTTTACATAAATTAATGGTATTTTATAGTTTTTCGAATAAAGTAATGGTATTTTTTCCCAATGGATAACATAATTTATCTCTTTTAAAATACATGATCGTCACCAATGTGGTGTTGGTCTAGTGACAACTCACTAGGTCCCTTAATCATTAGGTCTCGAGTTCGACACCCATGAGAACGGAGAGGCACGCGTTAGGAGACCCCTGCCCACAAAGGGGAGTTCCATAGGGTCGGGGTGGATTTAGTTGGGCCGCCAAAGTGCGAAAGACTAAACACCACCCGAGAAAGAAAAAAAAATGATCCTCTCTCCTAATAAATATAAATAATTTTATTTCTACATCGCACTTATTTAATTTAGCATAAGGATTAAAGATTTAAAGGATAGGGTGGGTTGCTACTTGCTATAGGTTCAGCCTCCTTTTGCAGAGATTTGTTTGATTTTGTGTGGATTTGGTGTTGTGGTGGTCACTTCAACTGCATGCAATCTCAACCCTTAAAATTGTTTATTTTATCATAGAAAGATAATGAAAAAAATATTGGAATTTTTATTTTTAACATTGGGATCTTGCATGCATCATCTACGCCTAATTATTAAGTGCAGGCGTGCAGCTAATCTAGGTCCAATTTTGTTTCAATGATTTCGTTTGATTTCGTGGGGGATATTTCCCATTTCTTGTTTTCTCTTTTCTCCTTTTTTAAATCTTTTTTTTTGTTTTTCTTTTAAAAATTAATAATAAGGATAAAATGACAAAAATATACTAACAACTAATAGTAATAAAGAAACCCTTTATAAAAAAGTTAAGATCCGTTGACATCGGGTGTAAAACTTGGTCACTTACACTTTCACGTAACTTTTTATATATTATGAAATTTGTCAATCCAACCGTTGAATTATATGTTATTAACATCACGATCATACATACCAAATTTCAGATCGTTCGGAGATTCATAGGTATGTAATCAAGAATGCATATTTACTTATATTTTAAATAACATATTATCCGTTAAAATAGGATATTGGTACGAAGTACTCCCTGGTCCTATATATATGTCACATTCTAGAAAGTTTTCTTGGTCCTAATTATAAGTCACTTTATATTTTCTATGCATCATTTATTGATTTTTCTCTTTTTTTGCCCTTATTAAATGCTTTGAATATCTATGTGTTTTTTGTTGTTCATTAATGAGTGCGAATTTTTCAAGAAAAGTTAAGGGGGTAAAATTGTAATGTTACAATATATTCTCATAGAATTCATAAAACCAACCACTTTCCTTGGTATGTGTAATTCGGTTCTGTATGCCCTATAATGAGGACCGGAGGGAGTATCAAATAATTTTTATATTCTATGAAATTTTGTAAACTTGATCTTCATAGATATGTAATCTAATAATACATATTTACTTATATTTTAAAAACATATTATCCGTTAAAATAGAATATTCGTATGAAGTATCAAATAATTTTTTTATTCTATTAAATTTTGTAGACTTGATATACGTGATACTAACATATAATTCAACGGTTGGATTGACAAATTTTATAATATATACAAATTTCATAATATAAAAAGTGTTATGTGAAAGTGTAAGTGACCAAATTTTACACATGGTATCAACGAATCTAAAAAAAAATTAAGTAGATCAAAACTCTTACGTGTTTTCATAGATTTTTTGTACTGAAAGCAATATATTTGAACATTTGCTCATCCGAAATAGGATCACTGGCAATTATGCTCCCACAGCCATCCAATATCGCAAAGTCCGGCACGGAAGCCATTGAAAAATATTACAGTAATTCAAATATATCGTGCAACAACTAAATTTTGAGAAGACATCACATAAAACTAATCCAAAACACACTAACTTAAACTCGATGGCTGACTATATTGGCGAATATTATTGAAAATATGTTTACTCTTATTTCCTTAATTGTGTCAGTCCGTTATTTTTATCGGTGAAACACAATCAAAGCGCCACACAATCAAAATTTTGTTTTACGATATGGTATGTAAAAGAAATTGCTTAATTAATATAAGTTGTAGCTTTTACAACCTCAAAACACAAGTAAACCAAACATTATCTTAAAACTTGACTCCTATGACACATTACCCAACCGATCATGTTCTGAAGATGCGCAACCAATACAATAGCCAAGATTAGGTGTAAAATTTGCATGGAAAGACATCAAATCATTCAACTCCTGAAGAAATCTTATCATCAAATCATCAAGAAAATGACTGTAGCGCTCTATCAAAGCTTTCTTCTGCCGCGGATACTCGTTTTACCAGTACATGTTCTGGGTGTGAAAGCTTCAGCTGGCTGCAAAGCAAAACAAGTCACATTAATGGAAAAACCTCACATAATATGAACAAACAATTTATTTCAGTCACAAGAAGTCTTGGTTTGGTTATAAATATTCTAGAAATACAAATGGAGAAACAAAATTCTTGATGCAATCAAAATTCTGTTTGTAAGCTCTAACTTACTGTGTTTTTTAGAGTTACAAAACAAGCAAGCAAAGTATATAAGTATATAAGAAGTATAGATTCCTCAATGCTGTGATCATTTATTAGACCAGAGTTTAAGAGTTTTATCCACCGCAAGTGAAGAGGCTGTTACCTTATGATGACCCTCTTTTTCAAAGAATAATTGAACCATTTAAACTGAGACAAACAACGGTATTTGATTCTATTGTTGCTTGATTTTCTATTTGATACAAGGCAGAATTTGAGTTTGGTCCTAAAGGAATATAAGGTACGTTTATTTATACAACTGATGATACTTTGTCATGGCAATTGAATGATATAGTAAGAACATGACTACAACAGCATTGACGCGATATTTGTAAGATTGGCACACAAATGAACCATAGTTTGTAAACAAATTAAACCGAGAAGCATGCTATTGTTTGGTTTCTTTGTTTCGTTCAATGTTAAGCCTCAACTGAACCAACCTTGATGACAAGTGCCATCTACTCCAGATCTACTACTTCATGGACACAACTCCACCATAAAGGGTATGTAACCAGACCATAACAGTCTAAAGTCTAAACTCTCAATATTTTAATGACTGAAGACATGCTTCAAAGAAATATAAAAGCTATTGCTCCATCTTGATGATCTTAGAACTCCCATTTAGTAAAATTCAATACCAATTACTATCGTTTAACACATGAAGTCTACAAATGTCTCTTAACCTGTGATCTAAGGACAACTAAATAGGAAGACAAATTCCATCTACAAAAATTCCTTCTCTGCAGGCCTTGACTCATAAAAACCTCATAAAGTTGATTCATAATTAATAGCAATTTTATAAGTAACAAAAGATTTAGCCAGCTCCCTATGTATGATCCTGCATCCACGATTCCACGGTGGTAGGAAAAGCTTTGGCCGTTATTGTAAAGATAATGTCAATTTACATACGGTAAAAAGGGTATCATGGGTGAGCAGTAAAGGGGTTTGCCAAAAGATGAAACTGGTCATTCACATATAGAGAGAAGGAAACAAACAATTATGATGTGGCATTTGGGCAACCGTTTACCTGAATGATTTTGATGATGGTTTGCCAAGATGTAGACAGCATACAACTAGATTAGCTAGAGTTTCTGGATCCCTGGCATCCTGCAGAAATCACAGAAAGCCTCTCTTCAATACATACACAAATTTGCAAACAAAATAAAGGGTCCTATCCGATGCTACTTCAGTAAGCTTGAAAGTTTGGAATCAAGAAGTACCACAAAGAGAATGGTGGAAAATCAGAGAAAATATTTAACAATATTTCAGAGAATATAGTAATAGAAGTAATGAATATGGATGAAGATTGGAGTTAAAGGACGTGAAGTGTAATGATGAATATTGTAAAACATGCCTTGTTTAGTGCTTCAACCAAAAGAGTCTCAGCTTCGTCAAAATTGCCCATATGCATGCAGCAAACGGCCTTCCCATTCAAGAGCAAACTGGTGGACTGATACCTCTCAGATAAATCCTGGAAGATGAGATACGCCTCCTGGATCTTTGACCCACCCTAATATCATCCAACACCAATCAAATTCATCTATCTATATATCAATCTATCAACCTCCTTCATCCCCCCACACCCATGAAAGCAGAAAACCAAATTGGTAGAAAAAAAACTACCATTACTAATCCTAATTTTAGGAAATTATCATTTTAGTCCATGACAGTGTGAGCAACGTTCATATGATTGTCCTTGAATTCAGGGACCAATTTGACCAGCATAATTATGACTATTTCAGAGGCTAAAATGATAATTAAGTAAGATCGACAATAGCATTAGTCCTTGAATCTAGGGAGCAATTTAGCTGATGAATCATAATTTCAAGAACTAATATGATTGGCATTTACAATTTCAGAGACTAAAATGATAGTTAAAAAAAAAAAAAAAACCGTCATACTAGTCCTTTAATTTAGGGAGCTATTTAACCGATGAATCATAATTTCAAAAACTAATATGACTAGTGTTTATGACTCCAGAGACTAAAATGACAATTTCCTTAAAATCAGCAGTCGTACTAATCCTTTAATCTATGGAGGCAATTAAACCAATGAATCATAAAATCAAAAACTAATAAGACCAAAACTATAATTTCCTAAAATCAGAGACTAAAATGACGGTTATCGGTGGATTAATTAATAAATATATAAACAAAAGAGTGAATGATACCACAGCCAAATCGAGCCAAGCATTGGCAAGTTGAGTGAGGGTGTGATCCTCATCAATCTGCTGCATCACCCTCAGCTGCCTCTCCGCATAATCCGATCTATGCATCTTTATAAATATTTGCACATTCAACGCATGCCTGAACCACAAAATCCAATTCACATATATATAATTCACACGCACACACACATATATATACATAAAATCATTATCAAACTAAGCAATCACAAAAAATGAAGCTGATTCCAAAATTCAAATGACTACATACAATTCCATGGTTCCACCGGCATTGGTGTACTTAAGAGCCTCATTGAAATCCTGCTCATGAAGGAAAATAGTTCCAGCGATCAACCTCAGCGTCGCGTTGTTCCCGATCGCCGGATCTGACAACCACTCCTTCAAACTCGCGATCGCCGATTCCTGAAAAATAAAAACAAAACAAACAACAACAACATAACAATCGAGTTAACAGGAAGCGCGAGAACGAGAACGAGAACGAGAAAGAGAAATTGAGATTGAGAAAATGAAAAGAAGACCTTGTTATCGGGAGAGGAGAAATAGAGGGCGAGAAGCTTAACCGCTTGGAGAGGAGTGGGAGCGGAGGAATCGATCTCTTGGATGACGAAAGCACTCTGGCCGCTGGCGATGTAGGAGCGGTGGACGAAGGTGTCGCGCTCGATGACGTCGTCGGGGGAGAGGTTGGTGACGTCGCCGGCGGTGATGGCAGCTTGGTACGCGCCTAAGTAGAAATTGTTTCTAAGGTTGAACAAGTGGTCTGGTGTAGCCATGGTTGGTGAATGAAATTTTTCTCTCTGGATTCAGATCTAAAAAAATCGATGCACGAGAACGAATAATGAATGAAGGAAGGAAGGAAGGTAGAGAGGATTGTACACAAGCTCCAAGTGTTAATTGAAAAAAGGAGTTTTGCAAATGAAATGAAATTTTATAAAAAAAAATAATGAAAAACAAAATTGTTGGGCTTGGGCTCAACCTCGATGCACTATAATGTGGGCTTATCTCTACCTAAACTGAATTAAAATTTTTAAGTTAGGGACTAAAATGAAACATTATATAATGAGAGACTAAAGTGAATTACAAATTTTAAGTTAGGGACTAAAATGAAATACGATATTGTAAGTTAACGGCGCCGTTAACGTCTATAAACGGAAAACGTTGTCAGGGACTAACGTGAGTAACTTTTTTCAAAGTGAGGGACTAAAAAGGAATTATTGAAAAGTCAGGGACTAAAATGAAAGCTCCTTACAAAGTGAGAGACTAAAATGATAGTTTAGTCTTTTTATTTTATATGGGAGTTCATTTTTCTGCCCCTATTTACTTGTTGACCCCCTTTACATTTATTTTGGGGTAAACGAATCTGCAAATTTTTAAACCTATACGGGGAGATTAGCGAACTAGATGAAAATTTGCACGTACGCTGACTTACAACGTATGTGTAAAAAGGGGTTAGCAAAGTAAATGAGGGGTCAGAAAATGAATTCCCATTTTTTAATTGTACCAAAAAATATATTGTTCTTATTTTATTGTGTGTTTTTTTTCGAATATGTGTCATATGTCACATGTTAAGTATACCTAATTATTAAAAATTCATTTTTCCATGTAAGCTTATCTTTTTTTTTTTTGATAATCATGTAAGCTTATCTTTTTATGTATCTTAGAAAAACCTTTTTATATTATAAAAAAAAAAAACCTTTTTATTAAAACAAAAAGTTGTTTGTACAACAACTTTTTGACCACTTTGTCAACAACTTTGGTATATTAAATTATTTTTTTTAAATAAAAAATCCATGATAATCCAGAGGGTGGAAAACCATCAAGAATATAGATTAACTGGCAAAGAACTATTCTAGCTTAATCAAGGGTTTCAGGTTTAAGTCTTGGGAACGCAGTGCGTTACAACTTGGTAAACAAAGCTTTGACGTCTATAATGATCCTACCAAACTCGAACATGATTGCCTCTGGTAAATTAAAGATACATGTGATTTAGGATGAAAAAAATGTGAAATTAGCATCAGAGACCAAGGTGGCGGCATTTGTTACAAGAGATGAATTCCAATCATGTTGAGCATATACATCAAGGTCGAGAGTTGAAGGCAATGATCAGATTCAGCAGCAATTGTGCTCATGATCATTCTGCTGTGGTCAGCTGGCATCAGGAAATTAAGTTGCTAGCTGAGCACGCAAGCAACAGAAGCAGCTCTAACTTAAGTTAGTTAGGCAGTTATTTTTCCAGCCAAGTTACTTGGCTTAGCTTAGTCTAATTCATGTAATATTTATAGTGAATTCTCATCAGAAGGAGATTAGATTTGACAATTCATTTTCTCAGTTCAATAAAATCAATCTCATTCATTTTCTCTAGTTTTCTTTCCCAGTTTTCCCTCATTTTCTCTCTGATTCTAGCTCAATTCCATGGATTTCACCATGTTTAACAGCATTAGCACCTCCACTCTGAGGTGGCATCATTGATGCAAGCAACTAAGATGGTGGTGGTGGATGTCGATGGCAGAGGACCAAAGATCGACATCTGTGGCTAGCAACAAGTTTCTTAATGACAGTAATTTACAAAAAGTATTGAGTTAGTTTAGTTATTAAATGTCTAAATTACTCATTTGGTCCCTTATCTTATTTTTCCATTTCAAATTGGTCCCTTACATTTTTTTGGTTTCAAATTGGTCACTTATGTTTCTTTTTGATGTCAAATTGGTCTCTGAGTCACTATTCATCTTATATGGACCACTATCATTTGCACACGTGTCACTATTCATCCTATGTGGACCAATATGATATTGACACGTAAGATGAATAGTGATTCAGGAACCAATTTGACCTCAAAAAGAAACATAAGGGACCAATTTGAAACCAAAAAAACGTAAGGGACCAATTTGAAACCATAAAAACGTAAGGGACCAATTTGAAATTGAAAAATAAGATAAGAGACCAAATGAGTAGTTTAGCCTTATTAAATTTATTTATGAAATATGAACCCTTTGGATGTTTAAAGCACCACCTACTGATTTTGAATGAATCATTTTGAGTTGAGACTTGAGACAACTAAAAAATATAAATGAAGCTTCATCAGCGTAGGTATATCATGAGACGCAATAAAATCCTGAACTTCCTTCGGTATAAAGGCAATAGTCACTGCTTCTCAACTCATTAACCCCAATCTTTACAAAGTTATATACCTTCCAGACAGTAAATATTACCACATTTACACTCATCAGCAACTTAGAGCTATGACAACTAAAGTCTAACCCACTATATCAGCAGTCAATTTGTCCAAAATTCTCTGCCCATTCTGAGAAGCAATTACCACTGTGCATCTGCATTACACAGTAGGAAAAATATTAGTAGAACCATTACAATCACTTTTACAACCATAAAACTTTGTAAAACTGAGATGTTCTGAAAGCAAAAAAAATGTTTGAGCATGCTTGCATTTTACTCACTAAATTGAATAAATAACTGCACTTAAAACACAAACTACAGCTCTAAAATAGAAGTTATTAAGATTACACAATTTGAATAATGAAGATAATTTGTACTTCTGATAGTTAAGCTTGTAACACTATTTCTAGATCAATAGAGACTCTAAGTTCAATAGTCATCATATCCAGTTCAATCAGTGTGAGTGCCAGCTAACTATCTAAAAGAGTATAAAAGTTAACAGAGAAAACTTACGGGATTTTAGATATGACACCATGGTCCACGACGCCATAAACTTTATCAAGGCTTTTTGCTACTTCAGCTGCAAGTAATACCAAGTCAATGGAATTGAACAGCAACAAATACTGAGGCATAGCGCCTGAGACAGGCATCGCAAATATAGAGCTTACCAAGGCTTACTATAGGAGATGTAAAGATAACATCGAGGACATTATGTCCTTCTCGGGTGAGTAGGGGGAAGTCACCTCCTAGTGGACCTGCTTGCCCTATAGATGGTCTTCTCCAGACCTTCATTTACAAAGAGCAACGATAAATATAATCACAATGGACAAGTTTTTAATAAAACAATAACTAGAATACAAAAATATAAACCGGCATTGTATTTACAAAGAGCAACAAGGAATACAATCACAAGAAACTCTAGCATCACACCCCACTTTTGTAATTCAGCAACCTTGCTTTTTCTTTGCTTCACCTTTCGGATAAAGGATATGGTTTTTACTTTTTAGGTCTTTGTGGTTCTTACTTTGGTGCATAGCTTTTTCCAGTTTCTGATTCATAATCCTATTGTGCAAAACTTTTCCATATCCAAGTCCTTTAGTAAGGTTTAGGTTCCCTCCAGGGTGAAAACTTTTGTTTAGACTGTAACACTCGCCAATCACCAGTAATAATATAAGTGATCTGTTAAGAGCTGCAGGTCTCAGAATTAAGAAGGCTATTCCTCTTGATGTTCGTACCAGCTGATTTCAAAGTTAGGAGACAAAATAGTCATCCTTTTGCATTGTGAAGTTCCATAGAAGTTTTTCTGCGCCAATTGAGGTTGTTGGCACTACTATCTCTGACTTCTCTGTTTGTTAGTAAGATAGATTTCCATTTAAAAAAAAAAAAAAAACAAGAAAAAAAGTTCAATAGCAGCTTTTGGACTTTGTTTTTTTAACATTTTTGAGGAGCAATGGATTTGTTTAGACAGACTCCTTTCAACATTTATAGTTTTTTCTGACGGAAAAACAATAATTTTTACTGTCGTGACAGCTAAGACAATGATAATGTAACAACAAAAAAGAAAAGGAAATATATGTTGTTTTCTTGCATGAGAAGTATTTATTGACAATATGGAGATCTCTATGTCAAGGCCACTTTTTAAGGCAGAGCAATGAATTAGATCTAACACTTTTTTTTATCATATCTACAAGGAAAAGCTTTGAAAAAGAGTGAACATCTTGCAAACCTCAGCATCACCCAGAAACATGTCCTCAACCTCTTCAGCAGTAGCCATCCAATTGAGCTACAAATAAAACTTGAGTATTAAAGACAAGTAAGTATAAACAAAAAAAATTAATAACCTAATAATTTGCATAGCTGCTTACAGACTGAACTAAAACTGGAATGGAACCTTCCAGACCACCTTTGTACTGGTTTTCTTCGATAATGAACACAAGTTTATTGGCAGCATTCAGTATGGCCTGCAAGCAGATGGGAAAAGGAAGAAAACTCAATTAGCATACCACAAAAATTGATCTTCATACATAAATACCTAATAGAACGGTAAGGCAACTAGTCAGCTACCTTTTCCTGGACTATAGATTCCTCACTTTGCAATTTCCGCCTCCCAATGATAGCAACAAGCGTTCCTTCTTCTATAACATCAGCATCATCAAATGCAAAATCAATCTACAATTTTGCAATTTCCGGTGATTCAACATTAATATTTCAGTTCTATGCGAAATAAAATCAAAGATGCACTTAACTTCACACATTCAGATAGTCCAGCATTAATTTAATCCCCAATCCCTCCCCTTTACTTTAATTTCATCGAAACAAAGTAATTTAACAGTTATGCTTTTATATGAGACATCTGTTTTTTTGGAAAGTTTTTGCCAGGGATTGCATACATGAATTCCTGTTCTTCTAAAATTTGTTTTTAGCATCCAAGAGCCCTTTAAAATAAGAAAATTCAACAACAACAACTAAGCCTTTGTCCCACTAGGTGAGGTCGGCTACATGGATCAAACGACGCCATAAAGGCCTATCATAAATCATGTCTTTTAATAAGGCATTGATTGCCATATCCTTCTTAATTGTTTCGCCTATAGTTTTTCTAAGTCTTCCTCTTCCTCTAGCCCTTGTAGTACCCTCCATTTGGTCTACCCAAAATTCAACATTAAATTAAAATGTAGTATATGATTATCTTTGTTCACACTTGAGAACTCTCTTGGTAGGTATCCAATGGAATCCCAGCCTTTGCTGCCTCACTTGCACTTGCAACAGACCTACATAAAACCAAAATGCACCGAAATCACGTGGAAATTTGAAATTTTCATTACAAAAGTAATCAAAATTCATAAAACAATTAGTTTAAATAAATAGCATGGTTATTTAATTTAAGTGAAAGGAAGCAAATAAGAGAATAATGAAGGAGGAAGAGCTCACGTGGGAATCCCTACTATATCCTTCAAACTACCAGAACGAAGCTGGCGACCCAAATGCTGAATGGCCATACCAGAAGCATGACCAGACCCCAATCCTACAACCATCCCACTCTTCACATACGTATCCACCTACCAAACAACAAATCTACAAAATCATTCATCAACTAGTAAAATGGAAAATTATCAGTCATCAAAAAGGGGTGCTTACAACATAACTAAGATACAATTATGACAAATCTATACACTGTTTAGGATTTTTTTTTTTTTAAACACCAAATAAAGTTAAGCCATTATTTTAGCATTGAACTTGCAAGCAATGATCATATTGGTCCTTGACTTTAGAATATTAGCATATTAGTCCCTGATATTGCATTGTAAGCATCAGTCATACTCATACCAGTTCCTCATGTCAACCATTGATCAGTCTAGTTAGTTCTGACATGAGTACCAATTAGATTGACATATTAGTGTTTCATGGACTAACATGTTAATTTCCTAATGTCAAGCCGAGTATGACCAGTGCTTACGATTTCAACTTACTCCTTAAATTAAGCATAATAACGGTTGAATTGGAGTAAATACTTTGCCGGGAAATTTTATTAACACCTGTTTTACTATTACTCACACTCGTCGGATGACCATTCGATCATGTAAAAAAATCGGATGGCTTATCCACAGGGTGTGAGTAATAAAAAAAACGGGTGTTAATAAAATTTCCCTACTTTGCCTTGCATGCATTAAAAAAAAAAAGATAAATCGAAAATTGCAGAATATGCAAACAATGGGATTCAATTCATACATTAAGAAGCATCAAATTCAAGTAAATTTCAGCATTTTGAGAACTAATTCACATAAAATAACACAAAGGGGTGTTGCAAACATAACAAAGACACAATTTTTACAAATGTTTCAAAAATCCATTAAGAGCAAGCATTATAAAAAAGAACAGTTTGAGTTACATGCATCAAAACCAAGATATTGATCACACTGTTAAACAATGCAGAAAGGAACAAAGTTTGAAAATTTGAAATGAGACTGAGGAATGGATACAGTGTATTGAGCAGCTTGGAGAAGAGCAGAGCTATCATCGAGACATGAACGAGTGACCATTCTCACAAAATTGGGTCTGTAAGAACTTCTTCTGCTTCTTGTGTTATACTTATTGCTTAATGGAGTTGTGGTGGGTGAATGCAGAAGAAGCCTAGTTGAGAATGTTGATGATGATGAAGATGAAGAAGCTACTGAAGCCATTGCAGTTCAATTCTAGTTCTCATCAATTTTGTGTGTATCACTGTATTGTTTATTACATTTGTAATGGATAAGGGATTAGGGGCCTTCACTATGCCTAACACTATATGACCAATATAATTTTTTTTTTTTATTTTTTATTTTTTTTTACAATTGCTTAAGGATTGTTAAGTATTTTTATTTAAAATTCAACATTGTTATTTAATACAGTGTTTGAACAACTATTTACCTCAAAATTTACTACTCCCCGTTGATTAAAAAAATACTACTAATTGATAATTTACTTTTTAATTTTATTTATGAAGAAGCTTTATAATTTCCTCTTTTTTTTTTTAAATGGAGAAGCTACTTGATAATTTCTTTTTACTATTATTTCATTCTTTATTTTCTTTCTAGTCAAATAAGTAAAACTTCAATATGCTAAATTAATGACCAACAAGTTGGTACATTGACTAATTGACAGATGAGTCTCAAAGTGTTCTTTGCTAATATATACAGAGAGGCTGAGCCAACAATTTCTTGATGAATAATTTGAAAGTGGTGTTATCTCATTGTCGTTTTACTAAAAAAATTAGAAGAAAAAAATGAAAAAACAAAGTAAACTAGATTTAAAGAGTAGAAATGCAAATTGCAATTTATACGTTGTTGTATGAAATACATGTAATACAATTAAAATCATCCTTTGTTATTCTTTTCACATGTTTTTTTCCTTGACTTCTCTTGCGCATCAATCAATGTCAATGTCTCACAAGACTTAGAGGAGAATCAATTGAGTTTATGAAAAAACTATGAATTCATACTTCTGGAAGACCTCTATTGAAGGTTTTGTGAGAGATAAAAATGTTGATTTCAATAATATTGGCATTGTGTCAGTAACAATTGGCCACAGCTCAAGCTAGATTCAAGAAGGATGTTGTAAGTCAGCTTTTCTAACAACAGCCTGATCCCAACACAAAAGCTCACCTTGACAAATGTGTAACTACTTATGGTGCTGCCACGCTAGATTTACAAGATGCATACCATTATCATACCATCAGAGTTATACTGCTTGCCGCTGCTAATGGATGTATAAAAGAGATGGAACAACTTGGTAATACTGATCTTGCTTTGATACAAAATTACAAATCAGTTTTTATTCAGATATTGTCATGTTGTAACTATACAAAATTGTTATAGTATTGAAATTGTGCTATAACAGTGAGCAAAGCAAAAAAAACACTGGAATTACAAAATGTGGATTGTCCAACACTGTAAACACACTTGAAGTCCAACATCTCACACGAATAAAATTTATTTTGACCAAAACCAGATTACAAAGGACAAATGACAATTATTTATTTATATAGTAAAAGAAGAGGCAGTAAACACTACTACAGCAATGATGCCTATAATACGAATATCAGTTGTCATCAACACTGGTGAAAAAAAGGAATCAGCAACTCCATCATATTTCTAATAACCCTGAAAGAAAACAGAAAACCATTGATACAAAAATAGTAATTAAAAAACAAAAAAGACTGTAAACCATAGCAGGAACAGAGGAAAGTAAAAGAAAAGGTAATAATAGTTAAGGGAAACCTTGCTAGAAATGTTATTTGAAAGCCAGTCTAGTCCCTCATATAACCCTTCACCTGAAGTAGCACATGTACTTTGGATATACCTGGGGTAAATATACATATAATATTTTAGTGATGCTTAAACTTGAGTTAGGAGGAGTGTAGAGAGGGATCAAGATTCACTGTATTTGATGATATTAATTGTCAGATGGATGACTTTGGATTCATCTAATGGCTCACATTGTGCCATATTATTGAATACAGTGAATGTGTGCAAATTCCATTGCAACGAATCATGATCCAAATTAGACCATAGAGAGGGATCCGGATTCACTATATTCGATGATATTAATTGTCGGATATGGATGACTTTGGATTCATCTATTGGCTCACATTATGCCATATCATCGAATACGGTGAATGTGTGCAAATTCGACTTCAGCGAATCATGATCCAAATTAGATCGTAGAGGATCCATGTTTGACAACTTAATTTACCAGTGTCGTTGTCGGAGAGAGTGTAGACCAAGCTTATCAGTAATCTCAGCAGCATTCATTGCATTGGGAAGATCTTGCTTATTTGCAAAAACAAGCAAAACGGCTTCCCTTAATTCGTCCTGTCCATGAAAATAAAATCAGATTATTATAAATGGATGTTTTCATTAGAAAAAGTTACTTCATTTCTAAATGAACCAAGTATTACAACATAACCAAATAATATGAAATCTTCCTTTTACCTCATTCAGCATCCTGTGCAACTCATCTCTAGCCTCAACAACACGATCACGATCATTGCTATCCACCACAAATATCAGTCCTTGTGTGTTCTGGAAGTAGTGTCTCCATAATGGTCGGATCTGAAACATTTATCTCGTGCTATAGAATTATAAATTGGAAACAACAAAAGAATTAAAATAGTAGTAGGCAATAGTAGTTCTCAATAATTACATAATGAACATGCACCAAATCTTCACAGATATACATAGATATGCAAGAAAAAAGTTCTTGCTAAAACGCTAATGCATCACTTTACAACATGAAGCATACAACACGAAACAGATATATAGACAAAAGGCATCTAAAAACTATTGAAGTCTAGGAGCAACTCAACGAGCTTAAAACATGTTCAAATTTCAAACACACTCAAAATTAAACAAATATAATGGGGGCAGAGAATTTGAAGAGTTATGCAATTGATCACCTTATCTTGACCACCAACATCCCACACAGTGAAGCTAATGTTCTTATACTCCACAGTCTCCACGTTAAATCCTGCATAGATGATTATAATTAAGTAACCATTTAGTCCAAAAGGCATACTAATTAGTTGTATGGTCCAAACTAGCTAATTATACAAATTTGAATCAATCATTAGAGACCATGACACATATTTAAGATTAAAATGAAATTAAAAACGTACCAATAGTGGGAATAGTGGTGACAATCTCTCCCAACTTGAGTTTATACAATATAGTGGTTTTACCAGCAGCATCAAGACCAACCATCAGAATACGCATCTCTTTCTTAGCAAAGAGACGAGAGAAAAGCTTCCCAAAAGACAACCCCATTGTGTATCTGCCATTCCAATAATCCCAAGTGGAGTAAGGCAGCAAATGTCAGTTTGAATTAGTTCATTTTACATTCAAAACGAACTTATGATATTAAAACAAATTGAACATGTGAAAAAAGAGATTATTCTCCTAAATGTAATTAAAATCAAACATGTTATAATTCCAAGGTATTGGCTAAACTCAAAAAAAGAGTAACAATGCTTGCATAATTGTTGCAACGTGGTGATGTTGACGTGGATTACCATAAGCTAGACCATCATGACGGCCAAAACTAATAGAAGATGATGAATTTTAAAATTTTGTAACTTTAAAAGGATTAAAATATGTCAAAAAATTTTGCAAGAGCTAATCACAAAATCAATCTTATATTCAGAGACAAAAACTTATTTAACCTGAAATAATATCAACATGATAATTATCATAACATAACATAACAAATGAAATATAAATTATCAATGAAATCGTGCTATGAACCAGTTTTATAGTAGATTAATTCTAAAGCTACATAGGAAAGGGAAAAAAAACTTTTTTTTAATGATTCATTAACTCAAACATAAGCAATCATAGCAAACCCAAATATCCAAGATTAGCAACGCAAGGAATATTGATCTTAACTCAAGACAGATCAATCTAATGTCTCATTCTTCATTTCCTCATTAATCACAAGAAAGAAAGAATAAATTAGCAAATTGGCTATGCTTAGATATAAAGCTAAAATGCATTTGAAACAATATAAGGAATTGAAGTATTTGGAAGGAATTAAACCCATAAATAAAAACAAAAGGAGATAAACTTACGATAATAAAAGATGAAAGGAGAAGAGAGAAAAATCAAAAGAGGAGATTCAGATTGAAATGAACAATAGCAACTATTGGCCTTGGCCTCTCTCTATAAAAGGCCACACCAAAATCGGAATTCAAATGTGAAACTTGATGCACTAGTTTTTTTATTATTATTATTTGAGAAGTAATTAGAATGGGCCAATAACGATTTACCAATTACATCGAATTATTCTTACTGGTTAAGGTTTTTTTTCTTTTTTATGGTACATTCTTAGTGTTTAAGCATAGACTTTCTAAAAAAAAGGTTTAAGTATTAAATTTGAATTATTAAAAAAATAATATAGAGTTTGAATTAGAGAGATGATATATATGTTCTAAACAATCAGAATACAACCAACAAAGCATGATGTCAGCGGTTCGATCCTGCCGTGGGCATGAAGACTTTGTTGGTAGAGGTAAAACTCACTTCGATGATCTCAAAAAAATAAAAATAAACAATAAACAATCAGAATACTAATAATACAAAAATACAATTGTCACTTGTTACCCAATTATTGATTAAGCAAGTATCATCATATGACACATATCAATTTCTTGTGTGACACATATCAATTTCTTGTGTGGTCAGTGGTTACAAATATTTGTAAATTAATTTTTAAGAAAGTATTTCATTTCTCTTTAAGCTATTTTAGAAATTCTGAATCGATCTTAAATAGGAAAATATCTAATTTTACCCTAGCAACGAGATGAGAATATACTCTGTAAAATCAAAAATAAAAATCTTTAGTTGAATCTGAATTGATAATGAGGTTGGGTTTTGTTTGATAAACTATGAAGTGAGATGGAATATTCTTGATATCATGGTGGATGACCATCTCAACCTCATTTTAACAATTTAACCATGTCATTGTCCACCTATGAGGCTATTTGACATTGCACCAACAACTAATAAATTTACCAGTTCGAGCCAGAATGATCAAGGTCAAGGATCCAAACGAGTCATGAAAAATCATAAAATTGTGGATGAGACTCTTTTAAGTTGGGGCTTGCACTTTATAAATCAAAGTGTATGAATCTGAACTAAATTCTAATATAGAGTCATTTATTATTCATTAATTGGGTTATAATGTTCTCAATCATTCATCGTATTCAACCATGTAAATTGATACACTTTAATATGTGAAGGGCAAAATGCACCACCTCTTAAAATTTTCTTAAACAGCTTTTGTTTCAGGTTGCACAGAAGCAGCATGAATGCAATGATAAAGGGAGGGATATCAAAGACTGTAATAGGGATTACTTCATTCAAAAACATTAATCTTAAGAAAAAAAGGTTATATAAACCATTTACTTTCACTTTAAGGTTTTACCAAATTAAGGATGCGGAATGACACTAACCATCTTTCTGAGAACACCTGAAGCAAGCTTGCTTTCATAGGAACCATAAGAAAATAACAGCAAAAATCATTATGTTAAAGGAAGACACTACAAGTAAGCTCTTAGAATGAAGAATAAAGTGAAGATCTTTTGTTTCCCCATGTTCCATCCTATTTTAACACCTCACATAAGAAATCAGCATTCCTGTGAATTTACATCATGTAAGTAACAAAAGATACATTCTGAAAAACAAATAGTGAGAAGAACCTACATCTTTGAGAAAAAGTCTACACTCATCAGGCCTTGCTATAATGCATCATGCAGTGCTTGAAGTTAAAAGGGACCCATCAATTTGTTGTCCCTGAACACAACCTATACATTGTAAAATCATGTGTTGAATCTTTGTCATGGCCCTTGCAGCACTGTAGCACTTCTTAAGTAAGAACCTCAACTTGGTTGCACTGATAATCTCTCTGTTGTAAGGGAGTAAAAAGAGAAAAAACCAAGAAGGATTAGTAGCTATATCAGAGAGTGTAGCCTCAAGTTCATCAGAATGGCTAGTCCAGTTCCTCAAACTAAAAGAAAAGATTATCATGCAGGTCAAAATAATGAGAAAGAAACTTTGCAT
The DNA here is from genome assembly GCA_037953625.1 of Crotalaria pallida. Classification (NCBI taxonomy): domain Eukaryota; kingdom Viridiplantae; phylum Streptophyta; class Magnoliopsida; order Fabales; family Fabaceae; genus Crotalaria; species Crotalaria pallida. Next base: position 87,022,120 of record CM075656.1, read on the forward strand.
ATAGCAGTTATATGTCGAAGGAAATAAAAACTTTGCATAATAGCAGTTATACGTCCAAGGAAAGAAAAACAAGATAGCCGTCTTTCTCAGATATCAGCTTACTCTTTGGACACCCTAAGGAGGTGTTTGGTTTGTTTTCTGATTTCATTTCAGTTGATATGTTTACACTAACATCTATAAAAATGTCACCTTATTTTCACTGTGTTTCTAATTTCACACTTTTCTAAAGAAAACAGTGAAAACAAGAAACAAAATGAAAACAAACAACACACATCTAAGACTTGAGGAACAAATTAAGTAAACACACTTTGTCAAGAAGGCAGCCATTAGCCATGGATAACGTTACATTCAAATTCAAACGAAATAACCAAAGTTAAAAGCTTGCCTAATAAAGTCAAGAGCTTCCGCATGTAACAGAAAGTTGAAATCACATCATGTACCAAAATAAAGGGAAGTACAGCTCATATCAACTAGCTATTCTAAAAAAGAATTGATGCCAATAAAAATAAACAAAGATTTGACATACTTATCAGTTCATAGGTAACAATCATCGTCGTTCCATACAGTGACATATTTAAAAATCGAGGTCCGAAGCCCCTGTAAAATCCCCACCATCCATCTTCCTTAAGGAGAGTCTTTGCTGTCTTCAGTACTGATGGTCTTCCAGAACCATAGTTGTCCATAACCTTCATCCAAATCAAAAGTAACAAATGCAAAATAACCATTTTAAAGTCCAAAAAAAGAAGACGAGGAAAGAGATGCTCCATAAAAGAAATACCAACTGATTGATAAACATATATCAATGCCAATTTCAAAATCTAAAAACCTCTTCCTTATAAAGTAGCAGCAAATTCAAAAAACAAGAAGTGTCATATACCTGAAGACGTGTTTTTACAGTATCAATGGGAGTAGTGATAACAGAGGAACAAGCACCGGCCACCATCCCTGCTGTAGCCTGAACTGTCGCCATTTCCACATGTGTAGGTTTGTTCTCCGTATCATCTTTGTACCCCAAACTCCTATAACCGATAAGCGTGTATGAATTAAAATGAGAAAGGAAGAAAACAATTTTTATACTATTTGGGAGTATATTATTGTACGACAGGAAAGTACCTCCAAATCATGTGTTGTGCTGCACCATATGAGCCCCACCAAAGTGCAGATGCTGGAGACTGGTATACAGCTGTTAATCCAAAACCTCTATATAAGCCACGGAAACCCTCGGTCTTCACAACTTTACGAATCACATCGAATGGTCCTCTACAATATGTAGTTCCAGGAATACCTTGTACCATTAACCTCTGGCAGATCTAAGAAAACATTGAACAAAATTATTCAAGATAATCAGTCCAGATTTAGGAACAAGTATAGATATTTTACAATTCCGTAATCTTCTCCAAACAAGGCCATAACACATCTGACAAACTAAGACTTCTTAGGATAAGGATATCCATTTGATAAGTACTTTTAAGATCCTTTCAGAGATAACATACAGAATGTGCTTCACAAACAGTTCATAAAATAGCAGAAAGAAGACTATTTAGCCAACAAAATGATAAGTACAGCCAAGATGTATGGCTCTTATATTTGTAGACAAATGACAAAACAACTTTAATGCGTCCAGCAACAGCCAACCTACACTTTATTTAGCATGCCCGGAAAATTTTTGAGGCAAAAAAAAAAAAACACCATAAGAAAAAGAGGGGAAATCATTCTTCAGAAGACCTATATACATTGGTGAGATCAGCAACAAGGTTTAATAAATGATACAGACAACTTCAAGAATAGCATTTGCAATATACTGTATTTCAAATTAGTAAGATATTGCTAACATACCATTTTTGTTGGCATGACATTATCTTAGCCTTTTACTAATCCTCTTTTAGCCTTCTAAATCATACTTGTCCATCACATAAGAGGTAAGATGACAAATGGAAACAACAAAGGTCAAAAAAATAGATTAAGTTTGGTGTAAGATTACATACCACATCCAAAGGCACAAAGTATACACAAGATACAAGATTTGAAACCATCCCAGCCACCGCATTTGCAAGACCGATACGTGATGCTTCTGGTATGCCTCTACCTTCAGTGTATTTTAACACAATGTCTTTTGACATCTCAAGAGATGTCAGAGCTAAGACCCTACCAGGCACTGAACCAATAGCAGAAGTACCAAAACCTCTAAAGATTCCAGGAACACCATCGTGCCTCAGAATGTGAGTGAACACCGACATTCCTCGCATTTGTGAGAGCCCAGACCCAGTTACTTGCATTCTAGTCTTTACCACTGCCGTTGGATGAAGCAAGCCAGCTTGAACCGTAAAGAGAATGGCACCGATGATATGGAACTTGGTTTTATCCAACCTATGTCGAAACCATTGGGATTGCAACAAAGATTAGTTCATGTCCTACTTTTTTAGACATATCAAAATACAAGTCATAGGATAAACAACAACCAATTTTTATTTTTTTTTCCATTGGGTGGTGTTAGCTATATGGATCAAAAGATGTTGCACCAACGAGCTTATTCGATAAAAATAAGTCAGTATTCTTGTTTGGTTAATTAAAAAAAATAAAAAATTTATAAGCCCCGATTTGAAGTTAATCAGAGTGTGACTTCTGACTTACTATAAAGCAGAGCTTTTTTACATGAACAAGGAACACAAAGGAAAAAAAAATAAAAAGAAAGGAGAAGTGAATGAAGAAACCTGTGCCAGTTGATATCAGTATCAGCGAGAGCCAAATGTGGAGAAGTGGTAGCAGCTTCAGCTTCCATCAATAATATCAATAAGCAACTCTGTTCTTTGTTCAGCAATGTATATATGCTTGGTTGTTATGGTCGTGTTGTGTTAGTTGTGTCTTGCAAAAATGAAACTTGTTGTGTCGAGCAAGAGCAAGAGAAGAGAAAAGTAAAGGTGTGACCGCCTTAGAAATTTCAAGCTCCGGTTTTTGAGGTTTTGTTGTGTTTCTGGAAAGTTTGGCAATTTGTCTCCGGTGAACGTGGAACTTTGTAGAGAGACTGACTGACAACTACTTTATTATTGAGATGGGCCCCACAAACACATCTCATTTTATACTTTCTCATGAATTAACGAGAGTTACCGTCATGTAATGTAAATTTAGTCGGTTACTATACAACTCTTTCTAAAACTAATGAGAATTTGTCACCTAATACATGTATGTTATGTCATTGTTTAAAATAATCATAATTCATTTTTGCAATTTAATTCAACATAAAAACTATATAATTTTAATTTAATATTTTGTATCTTTAGACAAATTGTAACTTTTAATTTTTAAAAACATTATTAAAAAACAATTAAAGTTATTTTAATTTTTTTTTAATAATGTTTTTGAAAAATAAAAATTACAATTTATCTAAAGGTACAAAGAACTAAATTAAAATAATCTCGTTTTTGTGTTGGACTAAATTGTAAAAATCAATTTTAACTACTTTAAGCAATGACATGACATACATGTATTAAGTGAAATTTTTTTATTAATTTAACAAAAAGTTGCATAGCAACCATCCAAATTTAGATTACATGTCAGAAATATTCTTATTTCTTTTCTACTGAGTCTTATTCTTTCCTTCTCTCGTGCCTCCTGGATTCAGCTCAAACTCTTTAATGCTTTTACAATTGGCTTAAATTTTGTTATCTTATTAAATTTGGTTTTTAATTTGTGGGAAGATTTATTTATGTCTTTGGTCCCTAAAAGTTCAACGTGTTTGAGTTTAGTCCCTATAAGTTATTTTGACCGGGACTAGTCCTTAATTTTCAAACTTATTGGTTTTGGTCCCATCCGTTAGAAAAAAAATCAGTTATTTATTGACGTGGTTAGCATAACACCACACCAGCAGCCACGTGGTTTGAAATAACGCTAAATAGGTGGTGTGACGTGGATGATACAGATCCACGAACGCAAAATGGACCGAAAAACAAAACGGTCCTATACACAAAATTTTGTGTTTATGGGCATGAATTATCCATGTCGCACCACCTATTTGGTACTACCTCACACCATGTGATTACTGGCGTGAGTTTTCGTTGACAACGTCAGCAAATAACTAATTTTTTCTAATAAAGGGGACCAAAACCAAAATGCTCGAAAAATTAAGGACTAGTCCCGGTCAAAATAACTTCTAGGACTAAAAACAAAACACGTTGAGCTTTTAGGGACCAAAATCATAAATAAGACTTTGTGGGAATTTTGCAAAGCATGTTAAGGGTAACTTGCATTGGTGCACGTTAGCTATATATCCATAAATCAATGATGATATGGCATCAACGACGGAGATTAGTATTTGTTGTATAATCTTTGGATGACTTTTTTTTAATTGCCAATTTTACTTGTTTAATTTGCTGGATAGACTTTGGATCCCTGGATGAAACGACGTCGTTTCACTAAGGTCTACAATCACCACCACAACTACGGGTCCTCGCGATTTAGACCAAGTTAGCAATGTATGATTGTAGTGGTTCAGCGATGATAAGGCTAGACATTCATGGTCCTCGTTGTTGAGACCAACTTAGCGCCTGGCGGGGTCTGATTCTTGGTGCATTTGAGAATAATATATTTCCTTAATAAATCTTATATCTCTGAGAATAATATTCGTGTAATCTTGTCTTTAAGGAGACAAGCGGTGATATTCTATAGTTGTTGATAATTCACTGATAATCTTTCAACAATCTTCGATAATTGAGTTATTTATCTACTGAAGATTGTCTTCAATAATATATCTCCTGACTTGTCTATAAGTAAAGTTCGTATCTGAACTCATTCGAGTTAGTCCAAACACTAAGTCCTTCATCATAGGTCGTTCGAGCTTAGTTTATTGTATTAGGATCTTGTCATAGGTCGTAGTAGGTCTTTTAGAGATCATCATGTAAAGAAAGTATTCTTAGGTTGTGATAGGTTCGGAATAATCCCAAAACGGTTCAAAGATGAAATTAATAAGCAACATCCAAGTGTTCACACGTAACTTGCATACATGACAAAGCTGCAATACATAAACGCTAGCCATGCACGGTTCAAACCTTGAAGTGCTAGTAAGGGTAACTTTTCTCTTAGAAGGAGTTTGTTTCGGGTTAAAAATTATATTATAGAATATCGCATTCTCCTAAGAATGTTATTGCTAAGAACGTAGGAAGACATGTTTTATCAAAATACCTTTGTTATGAAGTATAGAGTATAATGGGCAGTTGCCTAAAAAGTATTGTGGCCGATTTTGTAATTTAACAATAAAATACATGGGAATAGCACATTCTCAACCTTGAACCTGGGAATAAAAAATAGTTAAAATAGGTGCATTTTATTTTTTTGGAAATATTTGTTTCCTAATGATATATACTTTTTCTAACATAAAACAAACATAGGTATATTTTACAATGTTATAAAAATCGGACCAGACCAGTTGGTTCAACGAAAGATCGGTGAATCGATGATGGTAGTGGTCTCCTAACTAGCTAAAATCATTCAATGATTGAACCATCTCCAAACTAGAAAAACCAGCCAAAACCAAAGGTTTAAATGTTCAATCGACTTTCCCAAATAAAAAAATAATTGACCAAATATTCAAACTTTTAAGTTAGCCCAAATTAGCCACGCAACCCATTAAGCCAATGAACCCCATATTGACTCTGATGTAGAAAGCAAAGGGAAAAACTAATTTTTTTGGTCCGAATTCCTTGCGAAATTTTTTTGTGTGGTTGGTTCTCCCAGTGAGATGTTTTTAGTGGGAATCGAATTCGGAGCTACTAGCACCCTTGTCTCATTCCCGGGATTTCAGTTGGGACCTTATACCAACTAAACAAAGCCTCGTTGGTAGGGAAAAACTAATCTAAAATCTTTTAATTATTACTTCTTTCATCCATACTAATCAATTCTCATCGATAATAATCAATCCTAATCCTATTCTTTTTTTCCTTCGTAGAGGTGGGTAAATGGGTAGGAAATATAAAATGAATTTTGTTTATGCATTAGAATGCATATTTGTCCTTAATCCTTATCCTTTACAATTTTCACATACATTTTCAATTTCATGCTTCCGGTTTTATGTCATATTTTAACTCATCTGCTTCCACGTCTTCATTAATGTTGCTTTCCTCTTTTTTTCTTTTTTCTTTCCTTTTTTTTTTTTTTAAGATTTTGATAAAAGATGAATTGGATTCTGATTTTTTTTTTATATATAAATAATGTTGCTTTCCCTTTAACACAACACTATTATATATACATCCCACGAGTTGTCTTAGTTCTCCAATATAAAAATCTGTTTTTTTTATAGAGAATAAAGTCTCTCCTGACATAAAGAGATAAACTTATCTCCTCCATTTGTTGGGATTCTAGTAAGTATACCAGATCGTACAAGTAATAAAGTGATAAATAGAGTATCGTTCCCAACGAGGACTGAAGTTGATTCTAATAACTTCTCACCTATTTGTAATTACTAAATGAAAATTAAATTGAAATTAAATTGTTTGAGTAATTTTTGATTTAAATGAATTAAAATAAACAAATAAAACGATTCTTGAACAATGGGAAAAAGCGGGACGTAGTTTCGATGAAGGTTCCTAAAACGTTTATCAACGAATTGATTTGTTTTCCTAAATTCTGAATTTGTTTTGCAAAGGTAGAAAACGTCTAATGTCTTAGCACGTTTCCGTATTTTAGGTATTAATCTCCCAATGATGTCTCAAGAGAGCCTTAAAAACCTAACCCTTAATTAAGTTCAATCAAAACTTGTAAAAATTATCCAATTCATAGAAAACATGTTTGTGCCTATGCAATTGAACTGTTTGATTATTAGGCTAAATCCTAAATTCATATGTCTATTCATAAAGGATTTCCAAAAGTCATGAACTACGCACATTCACGAACAACAATAAAAATATAATCAAACACAAAATTTATAATGGAAAAACAAAATCAATTCATTGCATAAACATTAACAAGGTTCCATGTTCATCTACTCCTACATCCCAAAGAAGGGTTTAGTTCATAATGGGAAGAAGAAAAACAATAAAAGTGATAAAGAGTGACATAATTACCACTAATCCTTGCCTCTAATCTTCGTGTTCTTCGCAAAAACCAATGCAAAAACTCTATTCCAAGTGTTCTGAATGAATCCTAATTACCAATCCTAATATATTTAAGTCAAAAGATAAAACAAATCCCTTCCAAATCCTAAAAGATAAGAAAATCGCAACTGCACATCTGCGACACTCGCCCAGGCGAGAATAAGGCTCGCCTGGGCGAGTTTTCCACTGTGAGAATTAGCCTTTTAAACCCATTTTTTAAATCAGAAAACCCCACTCGTCTGGGCGAGTCCTGCACTTTTTCACTGGTTTTCGTCGCTTTGCTCCGAACTTCTGATTCCAAGGCTTGCTTTTTCCTTCTTTTCCATAAATCATCAAATTAAGCCTCTAAAACCTGAAATTCACAACAAATTGATACAAAATCCTCAAGGATCTCGTTCAGCACATTAGTAAGCGAAATTTCCATCTTTTTCCCAAAATACTTGAGAAACAAACTAAAATTACTAAGAAAGGGGGTCAAAATTCATCCAAAAACATCATATATTGAGCTCAAATCACTCCCCCAAACTTAGCATTTTGCATGTCCCAGGCAAAAGTAAAACAAAAATTCACAACTTAAGAACACTTCCTCTATCAAGATAAATCAATCCAATTAAGAAACTCGACTCACTTTCTTCAAAACTTTTCTTCACAAACGCATAATCAAATCAAAACTGGTTAGAGGGGCAATCTCCAAAAGAACAATGTAGCTAGCAAACAACTCACAACTCACAAATCTCTCTCATGTGTATCAAGGTTTAAAATTCTGCACACAAGTTCTACAATCACAATGTGTTACCATAAGCTTGACTATAGACCTACATCTCCACTGAATTTATTGACAACATGCACAAATCATAAGGTCTTTATTTGGTTGTAACGGGGCCATGGCTAAAAGTGTCAGGTGGGATAAAAGAATAAAAGGATAACCAAAGGGCTTTATCAATGAAATCAAAACACTTCCCTTTTAAATTATGAAATGAGCAATAAGGTAATTACACAATCATACTCAATTCACTTGATATTTCCTTTCCTTTCTTTTTCTTTTTTTTCTTTTCCTATTTCTATTCTCTTCTTCTTTTCAATTTTTCAATTTTTATCATTTTTTTTAGAAGAGAAATAGAAACACAAATTTTTAGCACTTAACACTTTACTATTCTTACACATTCCACTTAATTGCTCATTCACAATTTCAAAGGTACTTATCAAAATATTCAATTCATGTAGGGTACCAAAGAACATCCTTAAATCTCAAAGCTCAAAGTGGGCAACTAAGGGATCATTAAGTCTCAACAATATGTTGAAGGCTACAAAAACACAAACCTAAGTGCCTTAATCATGTTCATGCATGCAATCAATTGTCAATTTTGAAAAGGTCACAAGTCAAGTTCTAGAACACATAGTAAAAGAGAATACACTCAGGAAAGAAATGGGGATTTAAAAAGTCAGTCATCAATTATCAATTACTACCCCTTTTGTGTATAAGCCCAAAATCTCACAGGTAGGGTCAGTTTGCTAAACACATATTCTCAAAGAGTTTGCCCAAGTAACCAATTTTTTAAAGAATTACACATTCAATCCAAGCAGTCTATTTTAGAGAAGTGAGCCTCATTCCTAAATCAGACATCTAAACCTATCAAGAGAAAGAAAATCCTAAGCCTATAATAATCACCTGCTTCTACCAGGACATAACTAACACAAAGCTAGGGGAAATCATCAAGTCTAGAAATTTTTTTTATTTTGTTTTGGACTCCCCCAAACTTAAAAGTTAGCTTGTCCTCAAGCAACACTCTAATCCTACACTACAAAATAAAAATAAAAATAAATGCAAGGAGTTAGGAAACTTCCCTTTGTAGCACAATATTCTCTCTTGATACACCATTGAGGAGACTCCCCCAAACTTATTCACCTGTGTCACATGAACAAATAAAAATAGTGCTTGAAGCACCCCATTAGCAGTTACATATAGAAAACTCTAAACTCTTTATTCAATCTCCTAATTAAAAATTTAAATCCTACACTACTGCAAAACTAAAGAGAATCCACCAGGATCCCAAATTCTATGGGTCAAATCCCATGTGATGCAACAATAATGAGTTATGCCCACATCCCATGGGAAAGACCTTAGGTGATCTTTTCTTCCATCATCTGTCATGAAGTTGTTAACTCCAATAGTCAAGAAGATTACTTTCTCATGTTTCTTATTGCCTAATAATGATTCAGATTGTTCTAGATAATTTTCATAAAAGTACTTAGGCTGAATATAATAGAAAAATTTTGAATCATCCAAGTATGAACTAGATTTAATTAAATTCTTTATAGCAACAAATTCCTCATGCAAGGGTGGTTCAATTTTTTCTATAATTTTCAAACCTTCGTTTTTCATTTTTTGATCCTCTTCCTCAAACCTATCATGCACAATTTCTTTTTCAGATTTTTGCTCCTCTAAAGGGAATTGATCATTGGTCACATCCATTACCACAACTTCCTCCTCTTTTTTAGGAGAGTCAAAAATTGTTGATAATGATTGTAACTCCTCAGATACATATTTTGAATTTTGCTCAAGTGCTATTTCTATGTTCTCAAAATTTTTTCTGTTTTCTTTTTCTATAAAATTAACTTTTTGAACATTACTACTAATTTTTTGAGCTAATTTATCTTGGTTAATTTCCCATGACTCTTTCTTCACAGGGGGAGGAATTGGTTCAACACGAGGGGATCTAAAATTTTTGCAATCTTTAGCAAAATCCTCAACTTTTTGAGTCAATCTATCTAGAGCTATTTCCCATTGGGCCTTCCTAGGAGTGATATTTTCTTTCTCCACAGGGGGAGGAATTGGTTCAACACGAGGGTATCTAAAATTATTTTTGCTATCTTTAACAAAATCCTCAGTGGCTTGTTCCAATTTCTCTAGAGCTATTTCCCATTGAGTTTTCCTAGGAGTTATATTTTGTGCAACATAGTTTGGAGGATAAGGATAATATGGAATAAATCTATCACAATCTGAATCACTATTACAATTATAATCATACATGAGAAAGTACAAATTACACAAATAATTACAAAAAGTACTGAAAAGAAATTAAAATCGAATTTCAATCCCCGGCAACGGCGCCAAAAACTTGTTGGAACTCTGGCAAGTATACCAGATCGTACAAGTAATAAAGTGATAAATAGAGTATCGTTCCCAACGAGGACTGGCTAAATCCTAAATTCATATGTCTATTCATAAAGGATTTCCAAAAGTCATGAACTGCGCACATTCACGAACAACAATAAAAATATAATCAAACACAGAATTTATAATGGAAAAACAAAATCAATTCATTGCATAAACATTAACAAAGTTCCATGTTCATCTACTCCTACATCCCAAAGAAGGGTTTAGTTCATAATGGGAAGAAGAAAAACAATAAAAGTGATAAAGAGTGACATAATTACCACTAATCCTTGCCTCTAATCTCCGTGTTCTTCGCAAAAACCAATGCAAAAACTCTATTCCAAGTGTTCTGAATGAATCCTAATTACCAATCCTAATATATTTAAGTCAAAAGATAAAACAAATCCCTTCCAAATCCTAAAAGATAAGAAAATCGCAACTGCACATCTGCGACACTCGCCCAGGCGAGAATAAGGCTCGCCTGGGCGAGTTTTCCACTGTGAGAATTAGCCTTTTAAACCCATTTTTTAAATCAGAAAACCCCACTCGCCTGGGCGAGTAATAAACTCGCTTGGGCGAGTCCTGCACTTTTTCACTGGTTTTCGTCGCTTTGCTCCGAACTTCTGATTCCAAGGCTTGCTTTTTCCTTCTTTTCCATAAATCATCAAATTAAGCCTCTAAAACCTGAAATTCACAACAAATTGATACAAAATCCTCAAGGATCTCGTTCAGCACATTAGTAAGCGAAATTTCCATCTTTTTCCCAAAATACTTGAGAAACAAACTAAAATTACTAAGAAAGGGGGTCAGAATTCATCCAAAAACATCATATATTGAGCTCAAATCACCACCCAATCATAACATGCCACCACATTAAAAATAAAAAAAATATTTAATTAAAAACAAAAAAAAAAGAATAACTCCATAGAACTGAGAGAGACAAGTTCTGCTTGATGAAGGAAGACGAGCATGGCCACCACAGTACCAATGCCTTTGACAGCCACAAATCATCACCGCTAGAGCCTTTTGCATGCAACCACTGCACTAGATCTCAAAGCCACCTGAGATCTGAGCATCTTCATGAGCTTCAAGGTAGTTCCCAACGCGCACCACCAAAAACTCCTCCATCTCAGACAATCTAGAAGGCGACCTCCTTCAACCCAACGGCATCGCTCCGCTGTGATGATTGGTCCCCCCTCCCCAATCGCTGTTTAGACCACCAAGAGTGCAGCTTCCCTTTTTGATTCCACCAGATCATACCCCTCCGTCCAACTAACACACCCACCAGTCTTCTTTTAAGGTGGTGGCTCCGAGCTTTGACGCCCTTGTTGCAAACAACCTTGGTGATGACGATTGACAGTTGTTGAAGGCGGCCGCGCGGCAATGCCATGGTCTTCTTCTCCCTCTATCAAGCCAATTAGTTCACTGAGTATTTTTTTTTAATTCTTTTTAATGTGGTGGCATGTTATGATTGGGTGGAGGAGATAAGTTTATCTCCTAATGTCAGGAGAGACTTTATTCTGTTTTTTATACTATTGTTTTATTTCATTGTATATGTATTTATCAATACATATTCATGCATATATATATATGTATGAGATTTGTTAACATACGTAAAGTAATTTTTTACTTGATACATTTTAACATTGTGTACCAAATTATGATAGACAAAAATATCCTCAAATATTTTGCGAGAACAAGTATTAATAAGTAAGGTTATTTCAATAATTCGATTTTTTGAAATTAAAAAAAAAAATTCAGGACCAGACCCTTCCCACCCTTTGGCTTCTCCCTCATTGGAAAAATCTTTCTCTCTCTTTCTCCTCTCTCTACTTCTCTCTCTCCCCCTACCCAACCCCAACCAACCTCCTTTCGGCGGCATAATCTCTCCTCCTCCACTGTAACTTCGGATCCAACATCACCCATCGCCGTCGACTGTTGTTGTGCTCAGATCGAGGGTTGGGTGCAGTCGCAACCACGACTGTTGTTGTTGCTGTTGGTTGGAGGAGATTTGTTGGTATAGTGATTGGTGTTGTTCTCTCCTCGAATGAAACAATAGAGGTGATGAGATTCAGTATGTGTGTCTCATGCCCGCATTCCCAGTCCACCAACCAGCAATGAATTTATCACCATGGGCCATCTTTCAAAACTTTGAGACAAAAGAGTTTACATATCTTTCAACGAAAAAAAACTTTTAGATAAACAGTAGTCGGCGGTGGAGGCTGGGTGATGGGGCTGGCGGTTGGCCAAAGAGAGGAGATGAGGGGGTTCTGAATTTTTTTTTTAATTTTGAAAATTGAAATTATTAAAATACTCCCTTCTTAAAACATAGTTCTTTTAATATTGAAGGTATTTTTGTTTAATAAAATCTGGTACACAATGCTAAATTGTTCCAACTAAAAAACCACTTTACGCATGTTAGCAATCTCTCTCTCTCTCTCTCTATATATATATATATATATATATATAATATTGCTACCGGTTCAACCTCGGGTTGAACTTTAGAACTGTGAACCCAGGTCTTCATTGGTTCGATGATCGATCGAGATTTTAAAACAATGATATTTTATAACTACCTCATATTTTTGGAAGAGTCTTGCTAACTTAAGGATACTAATATTGAAAAAATAATTATAAATGTGTAATCTTTCATATCTCGAGAATAATTTTTTTTCATAAAAAGTTATTATGTTTTATTTCTTAATAAATGCATCAAAGATATTTACTTATTTTTATCTACTCGAAAATACTTTAAGATCACTAACAAATGCCTTCTTAAATTGAAAAAAACTACATATGAAAAAAATAGGGTCTTTCTATCCTATGCACAGGTTAATCAAACCTTAAAAAGAAAGAATTTTTTGAAAACTGATTCTTAAATGAACTAAAAAATAATTATTTAGTTTTTCAATACAATTTTACTATTTATGTTCTCTTATGCCATGCATGAGATGCAATATGATAGAAAAACCGGAAAAAAAAAAAGCATGCAAGTGTCAAGTTGGACCCACAATAAATGGGGCTCTAATCACAACCGTCCAACGTTAATGAACCCGAATGTAAGACGGCCCATCATATATAATGTTTGTCGGCTTTACATTGCATTCCCCACACTTCCCTTCCCTCTTCCCCCTTCCATAGTCCCATTGCCTCCTTCCTTCCTTCCTTCAACCCTAACCCTCTCTCTCTCTCTCTCTTCTCATTCTCTTCTTCTTCATCTCACAGTCACAACATAAGAGCGAGAGAGAGATAAATAAACAGAGGACTTAACCCCCTACATGTTTATCATCCTAAATTAATTACCAATTAACAGCAACAGTTACAATCCCCAAATTGCATTGTCACTCACCTTAGCTCAGGTAAATATTATGTTACCCTTCCTATGCTATTTACTCTTTTTTTTAATATATAAATCTTATCTTGTTTTTTCTAGGGTTCATGGGGTGTATTTTTTGTTGAATCTTATTTTTAAAAAGATTTTTTTATTTTATATATGGGACCATCAGATTTTGGTGGGTTTAGTGAATTTTTTAATGGGTAGGTTTCAAGATTCGATTTTTTTTTAAAATTTAATTCTCATGTCATTAGGTGTTAATTGGGGGTAGATGGATTTTCACTGTTGCATATCTTGTTATTAAAAAAGTGATTTTTTTTTTTAAAAGATTTATAAGAAAGATGGCAACAGCAGAAGCAGCTTCTGCTGGGCTTGGTCCGAGATATGCGCCCGATGATCCTACTCTTCCGCAGCCGTGGAAGGGTTTGATCGATGGCAGCACCGGTGTGTTATACTACTGGAACCCGGAAACCAATGTTACTCAGTACGAAAAGCCTGCTCCCGTTCCTGCGGCCCCACCTGTGCCTTCGGGCCCTGCACCTGCGGCATCTACGCCGACCCTGGCACCCATACCGGGTGTACAACAGCATGGGCAGCAGTCGGTGCAAGCGCACCCCTCTCAACAGCAGGGCAGTCACCTTGGCCAACAGCATGGGCAACCGATGCCACAGGTCAATCAGCAGCAGCAGCAGCAGCCCCCTTATCAATCTGCACAGCAGCCGAATTCGCAGATGGCACAGTCTGCTATGCAGCCTGGGTATCAAGCAAGGCCACAAATGATGCATCCGCAAGGACAACAAATGATGCAGCATCAAGGGCAGCAAATGCATCATCAGATGCCGATGCATTCACAGCATTATGGGCAAGGAGCATCTCAGGATCATGGCTCTCATAATGTACAAGCGCAAGCACAAGCACATCAATTCGCTCCCCAGAACATGCATCATTATATGTCATATCAGCAGAACATGATTAAATCCGGGCAACCAAATTCCCAGCCAGTGCAGCCGAATATGAACTCGTCTGGGCAACCTAATCCCCAGCAGCACACTCAGCATAACATACATGCTCAGCCCCCTTTTGAAAATCAATCAGCATATCCAAAGACAGAGGAACCAGAGTTTAAAAATGGAAGCCAAGTGGGACATTCACCATCCCAGTATCAACAAAGAAGTGCCTTGCCTGTTCAAAACAATAAGAATGTTCCTGCTGAAATCAGTTCCGGTCAAGTGCCTAATGTAGGTGTTAATGCTGGGCAACCACAACAATTCAGGGGCTTATCGGGAAATATGCATCAGTCTCCATCTGCAATGCAGTCGCCGCCTGGCGGTTCTGATTTTTACAAACATGGTCCTGGTCCTAACTTTCAAAACCAGATGAGCCCTGGAATGATGCATGGCCATCCATCCAATGTCCATCCTACTGGCCAGAAGATGGGACATGAGGAAAATTTACGAGGCCGTCCTGGGAATGATTATCACTATAATTCTAGCAAAGAGATGCCAACAATTGGTCGTCATCATCCGGACAGGACACAAGTACCCATTTCGGGAAACCGTCAGGTACATACAATTTTTTTCCCCCTGGTGTGCCGTTTGAATTGTAGCTGAACTTTTCCATTGTTGATTAGATGTGTTTGATTGCCAGGCTGGTTGTTAGAAAATTTGTTTAAAGTATCATAAAATGCTGTTGACTGTGGCAGGATTTGAATTCCAGCCCAGGCCCACTTAACTTAGTTGACGTTGTCTGCTCATTGTTGGCATTTAAAATAATGATTTGATATATTGAAACCCTCCCCACCCTCCCTAAAATAAAAGAAAAAAATTCCTTACTGAAATTACTGCATTTAAAGGTGTCTAAAAGTATCCAGTGGATTAGTTTTTTTTTTAATCATTATAAAATAAGGACCAGGTAGAATGCAATATTAAAGTTAGAGAATATTGTCTTGGTGAGAATGTCCATTTTCATATATTTGTATGTATGCACTTATGTTAAACACAAAACAATAGTAATCACTGAAAAAGTAGTTTAGTCACAGGCAGCGAGGTGCCAAAACGGGTCAATGCCTGTTCCAGGCCGAGGTGTTGCCTCTTTAGTGAGACACACCTTTGTGGCTCTGAAGATCTAAAATTCCCAAGCTTCTGTGATGCTGAAGGGGGTAATATAATGTGTTAGCAAGTAAGCTGTTTTTGATATATGGCACTCCCAAGTCTTTAGCAGCAGAGAACTTAAAGTTTTGTGAAATGAACCATCTTAACAATATGCCAAATTATTGCAAAATTGTTCAGTTTACTGTTTCCTTTTTGTAATGTTGATACCTTTCCTTGGTGAGGCTTGCACTTTTTTGGCGTATCTCTCCTCATGGTTTTAAGCCCACTAGCACCTTAAAAATGCTAAACTGCCGATTGCTTTCACTACCTCAACACTACGTTGTGTTTATAATGCATGTGTCAAAGCTTCACTAGTCTTCCTCAGTTGTTGTTTCAATTAATTTTGAGTTCATTTTTCATCATATTTCCCCTTATAATTCATGCTCCATATTTTTATTAATGCTTTTTCTCTTGATGATTCTATAAAACTTCATTGCAGGATATGAGGATTGGCAACACCCCTTTTCAGAATGTAATGCCTGGGGGAGGTGGAATTGCTGGAAATGCTATGCATAACATGTTCACTCCTCCAATGGTGGGACCTCCATCTGTCTCAAGTAATGCTTCTGTGAGGCCTCCTTATATAGGCTCTTCAAATGTCTCTGGTCTCTCACAAGCTGAACTTTACTGTCAGCAACATGAAGTTACAGCAACAGTATGTACTATTTTCCTGGCAGTTGGCTAGTATTTGTGTTGATATCTTGTATTTGTACGAATAGCGTGTGGGTGGGTTGACACGACCAAGCTTTATAAGCCTGTAGGCATACTTGATAATATCATTAATCTTCATGTTAAAATTAAAATTAAGACTCTTCGGAAGAACAAACAAAGCCTGTCTTTGTTGATATGTAGCATTTATGATTTGATCTCTTGACTGATTCTGATTTTCAGTGGATATTTTGACTTATAAGCAGCATGGTTTGGGGTTTGTCCTAATGTTTTTATTTCCTTGTAGAATGCCCACCCCACCTTAAGAATTAAGAATCAATGCCTTATCAAAAGATATGACAATCAATGCCTTATCAAAAGATATGATTTATGATAGGCCTTTATGGCGTCGTTTGATCCATGTAGCCGACCCCACCTAGTGGGACAAAGGCTTAGTTGTTGTTGTTGTAGAATGCCCACCCCTGTTTTATATAGTATGTTCTCTTACATGAATATTTGTGTCTTACTTGATAGGGAGACAACATTCCACCCCCTTTTATGTCATTTGAAGCTGCTGGGTTTCCTCCAGAGTTATTGAGAGAGGTAAGTTTATTCTTTCCTGTTATATGGTATTCCATGCTTTGGTATCTCCTAGGAAAGTGATGGTTTTACTCCCCCTTTCTTTTAACTTAAACTTACTTTTAAACTCATATATTCTCGCTTGTCGCAGGTGCGATATCTGCTCCAGAGCAGGAGCATATGTCGTACGCTGCACTGCTAACCTGCTATTGGCACAATTACACGTGCAACTACTATCCTGATTTTTGGAGCCTGCAAAATGGATGTTTGGAAACTTTCTTGAGCATCTTCTATAAGGGTGGATGGCCCTTCATTCAAATTTCACCTCATGTGACGTGGGATTTGTTGATTGATATTGGCTCCGCCTCTTATGTCTTTTTTGCCTTTTTTTATTGGCTCAAGTTGCTTCAGTAAGCAACCATAACCTATGTGTCCTTTTCTTCATTGTTTGCTAAATTATTTACACTGTTGAATGTAGTTTTGTGTTTTCTAAATCAAAAGGTGCTGGATGTGTTAAGTGCTCATTGGCCTCATTGTCTGTCACATGCTCTCTTTTCAGATATATTCTGCTGGCTTCTCGAATCCGACGCCAATTCAGGCTCAAACATGGCCTGTTGCACTGCAAGGTAGAGACATAGTGGCAATTGCCAAAACAGGCTCTGGGAAAACATTAGGCTATGTAATTCCTGCCTTCCTTCTGCTTAGACAGCGACGTAATAATCCTCTAAATGGCCCTACCGTCTTGGTTTTGGCTCCAACACGTGAGCTTGCAACACAGATTCAAGACGAGGTCGTTAAATTTGGCCGATCTTCACGGGTCTCTTGCACGGTTTGTCAGCATTTCTACCTCAAGTTTATTTTTATTTTTTTTTTCAGTTTTAATCTATTAAATTGTTTGCCATAATCTTTTTGCATCCCTTGATTTTGTTTCCCTTTGTAGTGTTTGTATGGTGGAGCACCTAAAGCTCTTCAGCTAAAAGAATTAGATCGGGGAGCGGACATTGTTGTTGCCACTCCTGGTCGTCTCAATGATATACTTGAAATGAAGAAAATTGACTTTGGGCAAGTTTCACTCCTTGTGCTTGATGAGGCTGACCGGATGCTTGATATGGGTTTTGAACCTCAGATTCGTAAGATTGTGAATGAGATTCCTCCACACAGACAAACTCTCATGTATACAGCAACTTGGCCAAAAGAAGTTAGGAAAATTGCAAGTGATCTTCTTGTTAATCCTGTCCAGGTTAACATTGGAAGTGTGGATGAGCTTGCTGCAAATAAGTCTATCACACAGGTATTCAATTACCATTCAAATAAATACCTGATCGGTGGTACTTCTGTGTTGCTTTGTCAGTGATTTTTAATCTCAAAGTTACCAATGTGATTAATTTGTGTTCCATTCTTTGTGACTATTAATTGCTGTTGTCCCTCAGTAATGGAACTGAAGTATCATATAAATTACTGCATAGTAAGAAACGGGTTAAGTTAGTCTGTAGGTCCCTGATTTTTTGGGGAAATTAAAATAGGTCCCTAATTAATTTTTTTAACCGGGCCTCTAAACTTTTTTACATTTGTAATTGAGTCTCTCATACTTATTTCCGTAAGTGTTCTCTTACGATTCCCGAAATTACATTGACTTGTGTGAGTTTTCCAGAAAATTTAGGGACCCATAAATGCAGGACACAGTGGATGACCACTTAAGGGATTCCGAGTGAAAATGTGAATGAAGGACTCAGTTACTATTTTTTTAAGTTTAGGGACTCAATTTAAATCTTTTCCGGTGTAGGGATCTTTCCCATAAATTTCAAGGGCCGATGGATTAATTATACCTTAGAATGTCTGTTTCCAATGAAGAATAATATCTTCTTCTGTTTCTTTTTGACTTGATTCCTTTCCGTGCATAATTATATTTCGTAAATGGGCAGTATGTTGAAGTTGTACCACAAATGGAGAAACAGAGGCGTTTGGAGAATATCCTCAGAGAGCAAGAGCCGGGCTCCAAGGTCATAGTATTTTGCTCCACAAAGAAGCTATGTGATCAGCTTACCCGTAGTATTGGCCGTAGTTTTGGGGCTGCTGCAATTCATGGAGACAAGTCACAAGGTGAGAGAGACTATGTTTTAAATCAGTTCCGGTCTGGGAAGTCACCAATTCTGGTTGCCACTGATGTTGCTGCTCGTGGTCTTGACATTAAAGATATAAGGTTAGCGTCTTTATATCTAATGTTCTTATTGTCATGTGTTCAAGTGAAAAAGTGTCATATGATTGAGTCATTCATATGACATGTGCATGTGGTAGATAATGATGATAATATTAGTTAGTACATTTGAACTTTCGTTTTGTTCGTAAGTTGTTCGATTATGCATATTAATTGAATTTTCCACATGGCAGGGTGGTGATCAACTATGATTTCCCCACTGGAATTGAGGACTATGTACATCGTATTGGAAGAACTGGAAGGGCAGGTGCTACTGGAGTGGCATATACCTTTTTCTCTGAGCAGGACTGGAAGCATGCTGGTGATTTAATCAAAGTTTTGGAGGGTGCTAACCAACATGTGCTTCCACAGTTAAGAGATATAGCTTCTCGTGGACCTCCCAGCTTTGGAAAGGATCGGGGTGCAATGAATCGTTTTGATTCTGGTGGTCGTGTTGGTGGGCGCTGGGAGCCTGGTGGTCGTGGTGGCATGAGAGATGGTGGGTTTGGTGGTCGTGGCGGCAATAGGGATGGTGGGTTTGGTGGTCGTGGCGGCAATAGAGATGGTGGGTTTGGTGGTCCTGGTGGCATGAGAGATGGTGGGTTTGGCAGTCCTGGTGGGATGAGGGATGGTGGGTTTGGTGGTCCTGGTGGCATGAGGGATGGTGGGTTTGGTGGTCGTGGTGGCATGAGGGATGGACCTGGTGGGCGAGGTGGGAGAGGTGATTTCTTTCCTGGTAGGGGCAACAGAGGTCGGGGATTTGATGGTCCCCGTGGGGGTCATGTTGGTTGGGGTAGGGATGAACGGGGCCCGAATGATCGGTACAACATGGATGGGCGTGGACGAGGGCGCGGAGGTGGGCGATTTGACAACAGAAGAGATGTTGGTCTCAGAAACAGAGGCCGAAGTACCAGTCGTAGTCCTGAAAGAGTTAGGACATGGGATTGTAACAGTAGAAGCCGAAGTAGAAGCAGAAGCAGAAGCAGGAGTAGGAGCTGGAGCAGGGGTCGCAGTCGAAGCCGAAGTCGCAGCTGGTCTCGTGATCGTAGTCGCAGCTATAGCCGTAGCATTAGCCCACGTAGGAGTCGCAGCCGCAGCCGTGGTCGTAGAAGTTACAGCCGCAGTCGCAGCCGGAGCCCTGTCTATGTTAGGCGCAACAGGCCAAGTAAGTTTTCTGATCAGCCGGAAGTTATGGCACCAGTAGTAGGAGCTGCTGATCCAAGAATGTTGGGAACTCAACATGTGGAGCAGGTACCTGTTGTTGGGAGTACTGCCCCGGATAATCCAGAGGCTCCAGTAGACCTTTCTCATCAATCATCTTCTGGTGTTTAAAGCTGCTATGCAAATCTCAATTTTTGAAAAGGCATTTCTAACTTTTGTCTATTGAGTGGTGAGTGGTGATTATGTTAACTTCTCACTTTTGTTAAGATTGGCTTTACATGATGATTAAAATCTAGGTGAAGTTTAATATGATTTGTTGCAGCTTTGTTAAATGAGATATATTGTTTGGGTGTACCAGTGGTCCGAAGTTGTTCGTTCCATCAATTTATTGGATGAATTGGGCGGCATTTATTTTCATGTTGCTGTGTAGTTGAATTTGAACAAGCAATCATTTCGGATTCTTTTTTGAAATATTATTTATTATTTGATAAATACTGTACTAGCTTAGAATGTTCTCAGTCCTGACTTGGTTGTTTAATGGTAATTATTGTTTTTAACATTGCTTATACAATTTTATGCATGTTATATTGTACAGTTATTGAAATAGTTATGGATCAGTGTCTGAGTGTTAGGTAGATAGCTGAATTCATTAAATATGTTAAATATGTCAAAAGATTGATTCTTGAAGTTGGTTTGGGTGTGAAATTGACTTCAATGATCTTCATGAAATTTAAGTTGTATAGTAGATTTATATAATATATTTATTTTTCAATTTGAAATTACATTCCTTCTCAGTTTCTTTACCAAGGATATGTTAAAAAGGTCAATTGTGTAGTGTGCTTCCTTCATTGTGTTGTTCTTCTCCCTGCTTTGCTTCTGCAAAGAGAAGTATGAGATACTCCCTCCGGTCCTTATTATAGGGCATACTTAACCGAATTACACATACAAAGGAAAGTGGTTGGTTTTATGAATTTTATGTGAATATATTGTAACATTACAATTTTACCCCCTTAACTTTTCTTGGAAAATTCGCACTCATTAATGAACAACAAAAAACACATAGATAGTCAAAGCATTTAATAAGGGCAAAAAAGAGAAAAATCAATAAATGATGCATAGAAAATATAAAGTGACTTATAATTAGGACAAAGAAAACTTTCTAGAATGTGACTTATATATAGGACCGGAGGGAGTATCAATTAGCATATGTAAACATGCAATAAAATTTGTTTTTACCTTTATATTAGAACAAGAGATTCCTTGATAAACACAGATAATTGGAGTGGTGAATAAGATATTATTGACAAAGGGAGGCACATACTCTCTTTTCAAGTGCTTTTCAAGAACCCCCTTAATGGAGAGGAAAAAGCATCTACTTTATCTTTATTTGCTACTCCATAGTGCACCTTCCTCATGAGCTAAGCATTCATTCTCAAAAAGTTCAAGTGAGATTTGTTGTGTATATCAATGTTTTTCTTCTTAGCTTTTGTGGTCATTCTGAAGTTGCATTTTCTAAAGTTCCCAAGTGATTTTTGATGTCCTTGGTATCATTTTCAAAGTGTGGTAGACTCTACATGATTAAGCATTCCTTCACAATCTCACATGTGTGAAAGAGATGTAAAGAGGAAAGGTAACAAAGATACAAGCTTCAAAAGGAACACACTAACTGACGTGTAAAATTTCAATCATATATATATATATACACACCGTTGGCTATTCCATCACAAATTTCAATGATAAATGTTACTGTAAAAGTGAAGTATGAATTTGGTCCATGATGTTTTTTTTTACTGTTTAACCCCGAATTTTGTGACTTTTTTTAAACTCACAAACTTCTAATTTTGATGTCATTTGCACAAATTACAACCATTAAATCCGTTTAAATTTGAACCACCAAAAATTTCCCATGACTATAATTTTTGAGTTGGAGATACACTAAGGTAGATGGTTCGATTCCTTATCTAGACCTTGTCAATTGTAATAGTAATTTAGAAAATAATGCTTGATATTACTCATTATTGCATGGTGATATTAGTAAAAGACAAAATAAGTAAAAAAATACATTAATTTAATTAAATAACCACATTAAATATATTTTTTAATCTACGCACCATAACTTCAAATAACATTTCAAAAGGAAGGGCTTATTTAACTTATGCAATTATGCGTAAGATAAACAACCGTAAATGTAAACTTATATTGAAAAGTTAAAATATCAAATTTTTTTGCATTATTTTTGCATTAAATGCATTATTTTTGCATAAAAACTTATTTTTTCAAATTTAATTAATCTAAAATATATGACACACAGTATAGAAAAACTAAAAGAAATATAGCTAGGCCGGAGTAGATGATAAAGGAACATTATAGTTACGCTAATACTCATCCTTTAATTTATTACTACTTTTTTTTACCAAGGTGGGCTTGATCAAGTGGTACTTCACTTGGTCCCTTAACCAACTGGTCTCGAGTTCGAACCTTGGGTATGGAGCAACCCCCGCTGGGAGATCCCTACCGCTTAGTGCGAGCTCAATTGTCAGACCGGATGAGTCGGATTCTGAGTAAATCAGATTCAGGTACTAGTTGGTGTACACAAATTATTACTTCTTTTAGTCCTTAATATATTAAGATTATTTTGGGAACACTTTTTTTTATCTTAATTACTACAAGATTCAGATCTTTTAATGGTATTTAATTTTTTTTTACAAATGTCTTTATTTTTCAATACTTTTTAAAATCTCAATAATAATATATAATAAAAGACTTAAACAAGTGTATAAAAATTTACATTTCTAATATCTAACGATATCAATTAAATTTTCTGGTGAGCGCAAATTTTTAAAAAATAGCATTATATTAGGGACGAGAGAAAGTATTTATTATTGAGCAAGGTTTTTTTTTTTAAAAAAAAATTAGAGTTAATTGGTTTGTACATTTTTTTTAGGCTTATTTAAGTGTTTAGACCCCGAACTTAGATGCTTTTTTAGAATTGGTCCTGAAACTTTTTTTGGATGCTTGAGTCCCTAAATCTTGCTCAAATTTTGGAAATGATCATTTCATCACTTAAGTGGTGATATGATCGAGGATAAGCCACGTCACCTTCGTGACATTGATAAGTAACGTGCCAGGTGATGCGACATGAATTTTTCAAATTAAAAAATTTTAATTTATTAAAAAATAATTAAAAATTGTATTTTTTTTAAAAAAATAAAATCGAATCTTTTAATAAATTTTAAAAGAAATTATGTTTTAATAAAAAAAATATGTAGTGTCCCGTGGCTCCACACAACATGTCATTCGTCAATATTGTGAAAGTGATGTGACATGTTGTCGGCTATATCAAGTAACCAAATGACCATTTCCAAAAATTAAACAAAGTTTAGGAATTCAAAGCATCGAAAAAAAAGTTTAATGAACAATTCCAAAGAGCACATAAATTCAGCATCTAAAATGTTAAATAAGCCATAATCTCTTATTTGAGAAACTGTTAAGATACTTGCGAATGCCACCGGTCAAAGAACCTATCCTTTCATTAATAAATATTTTTGTACCTATCCATTCATTAATTTAGTACACATCCGTCCTTAATTATAAGACATTTTTGATACTTTTATTTTGTCCCTATTTATAAGACTCTTTATCAATTTTTAATGATCATTAATTACTTTTTTTCACAAACACCCTTATTTATTTAACACTTTTTAGATTTTCAATAATATTAATATGTGTAATTTTGAAAATACACATCAAAAATTCATATTTACAATACAAATAACTAAATTAATTAACTTTCTTGATGAACGTAAAATATCTCAAAGGGGTCATATATTTAGGGGTAGAAGAAGTACTACGTATGGGTCTTATTTTTTAAAGTAAAAAATTGAATGCAATACAATAGTCCCTTTGTTTTCATATATGTAATTATTATATCTATGAAATATAATTAATATATTTATTTAATTTATATTTTTGTAAATTAGTATCAGTATAATATTATAAAAAAAAATATTATCAAAAACTTAGTATTAGTATTTTTCTTGTTTTTATCTATGTATCTTTTTTGTATAATTAATACTCTCTCTGTCCCTAATTATAAGGTCCTTTTGGACATTTTTACGCCACCAATGTTGTTGAATTATATATTAAAATTGATATATTCTTCCAAAAATACCTCTATATTAGAACATAATAAAATTTTTCATTTTTCAATGATTAATTTAATTCCTAGATACTCCATCATCTATATTTAATACAGTGAAACAATTTCCAAGTCATTTATAACATTAAACAAGCTCCATTAAACAAACTTCATTTCATATTACAATACAATTTTATTTATTTCTTTTCACAAAAACTTAGACCACAATGATTAGATGTAAGGATAATTTTGAAAAAAATTACAAGAGCGTCTTATATTTAGGACAAAAATTTTTTACCCAAAAGGCCTTATAATTTGGGACGGAGGGAGTACTTTCTTACTTTTTATTATTGATTCCTTTTTAATATATTTGTTGTTTTAACATTTTGAAGTTATTGTTGGTTTAGAAATTTGAGGGTATATATTAATTAAAAAAAAATTTATTTTATTTTTAAATTTTTGAAATATAAGTTAATTAGTATAGTATGAGAATAATACACTGTAATAAAATTGCCTTATATTTTCTTAACATTTGAAATATTAAATAATTTTGTTTAATTTTTTAATAAAACTCTTAAAACGATTTATAAATTAAAATGAAATGAATAATAAGTAGATACGAATTTTTAAATATTACTATTAAAATGGTAAAAGTAATACTAGTTGATTGTGTAAACAACTTATCCTCCTATCATTAAAAAAAATTAAAAATCTATATTCAGAATTAGTGAGAGTAATAAGCATCATGAATACTCTCTCTGGTCTCAATTATAAGCAAAAATAATTATCACAGGTATTAAGAAAAAAATAACTATCACAGGTATTAAGAAAAAATAGTTGAGTACATTTAATTTTTTCAAATTCATAAAAAAATATATTACTTTAATAAACTTACATTGAGAAAGAAACAAAAATTAAATGATTCAACCACTTTACAGATATATTTAAGGAATGATTGTATTGAGAATATAAAATTAGTTAAATTTTGTTTATATTCAAGACTATGAGTAAGATATATATATATATATATATATATATATATATATATATATATATATATATATATATATATATACTAGCTCTCACCTCGTGCAATGCACGGGTTGTTGATATTTTAATTTTTTTTATATTAAATATTTTAAATTAAAGATTATTATTATTTTTAGATATGATCATAGAAGCCTCATCTATTTAGGTTTATCTTTTTAAGGATAATGATTTTTTTTATAACAAAATGATATTGAGGATAATGATTTCACAC
Source organism: Crotalaria pallida (assembly GCA_037953625.1). Classification (NCBI taxonomy): domain Eukaryota; kingdom Viridiplantae; phylum Streptophyta; class Magnoliopsida; order Fabales; family Fabaceae; genus Crotalaria; species Crotalaria pallida. The sequence goes on from CM075656.1 coordinate 87,047,824, forward strand.
AAAATTAATTATAAGCAAATATATCAATCTTTTTTTAGATATATATAAACTTTTATTAGATGTTTGGGTTTATGATGGACTCTTTATTATGATCATAGAAGCCTCATATCTTTGGGTTTATCTTTCTGAGGATAATGATTAATTTTTTATTAACAAAATGATACTAAGGATAATAATTTCACAAAAAAATAATTATAAGCAAATATATCAATCTTTTTTAGATATATATAAACTTTTATTAGATGTTTGGATTTATGATAGACTCTTTACTATGATCATATAAGCCTCATTTATTTGGGTTTATCTTTTTGAGGATAATGATTTATAAGCAAAATTAATTAAAAAAATTAATTATAAGCAAATATATCAATCTTTTTTAATTAAAATTGTTGGTAAAGAATTAATTTAAATATGAAAAAAATTATTATTTTTTTTTGGTTTTACCTTCCCCATTTGTTATCCCTATGCCATGGCCTGCATGGAGTCCTTCAAATCCACAAGAGTCACTTCCCACATGGCCATTGAGATCTCCCCCTAAGAAGATCTTTTCTCCCATAGGTATTCCTTGGATTACCTCTTCCAGCTCCTCCCAAAATTGCACCTTAAGATGATCTTCCAACCCTGTCTAAGGTGCATAAACACTAATCACGTTGAAAGTATCTCTTCCAGCTACCAACTTAAGAGCTATGATCCTATCCCCAACTCGCTTCACCTCCACCACATCCTTCTTCCACACCTTATCCACTATGATGCCCACCCCATTTCTCGCTCTAATCTTACCGGTGTACCAAAGCTTGAAACCCGAAGAGTCTAATTCCTTTGCTTTTTCCCCAACCCACTTGGTTTCTTGTAGGCACATAAAATTGATCCTTCTCCTAATCATGGTGTCCACTACTTCCATTGATTTATCGTTAAGCGTGCCTATATTCCATGTTCCAAACCGAATCCTAGTGTCGTGAACTAACTTCTTTACCCGCACCCGTTCACCAAAATGCGGGAACCCTTGCTTATTTTTCACTGCATCCAGGCGGCGATGCAGCGGCCCTTGCTCATTTGACAATGTACTCGAGCCATACATCGCGTTGCTTCCGGGCAACGACCTAGCATTAACCTTATAACATCGTTGATCCATATCATAGATTCGACAAAATTTTACGTTGGCTGTCGAGGCCTAACACAACCTTCACCTTTTATCCGGGCTTAGGACCGGCTATGCAGCATACACCGCATAGGCAGGATTCCACCTATGCAGCATACACTACATAGGCAGGTTTAACAATAGCCAATACTTGTTTTAAAAAGCGGGAGGAACACCTTATCACATATAGGAGTGGGTCAACGCGCTCTCAAATTGATTTCTTCCTTATGAGGAAACCAGACAGAAAGCTTTGCATGGATTGCAAAGTTATACCTGGAGAGAGCTTGACTACCCAACACCGAGTCTTGGTTATGGATGTAAGGGTTAAGAGAAGGATGGAAAGAAAAATACAAGAAAAGGTTCCAAGAATCAGGTGGTGGAAATTGAAGGGGGAAAAACGATTCCAACAAAGGGTCTTAGAGGAAGGACGTTGGAATGGAGAAGGAAGCGCAAATGAAATGTGGGAGGTTATGGCCAAAGGGATTAGGAAGATTGCAAAGGAGACATTCGGTGAATCAAGATGTTATGGACCAAAGGGCAAGGAATCATGGTGGTGGGATGCAAGGGTGCAAGATAAGGTAAAGAAGAAAAAGGAATGCTTCAAAACTTGGTCCTTGAATAGAAATGCAGAGAGTTGGGATAAATATAAAGCAGCTAGGCAAGAGACCAAGAAAGCGGTGAGCGAAGCAAGAGGTAGAGTGTTTGATGGGCTATACCAATCTCTAGGCACTAAGGAAGGGGAAAGAAGTATTTATAGGATTGCTAAACTTAGGGAAAGAAGGACGAGAGACCTAGATCAAGTGAGGTGCATTAAGGATGGAGATGACAAAGTCTTGGTCGCAGATTTGGATGTAAAAGAAAGATGGAAGAGTTACTTTCACAACCTTTTCAATGAAGGTCATGAAAGTTCACATCATGATCAGATAGTCACTAGAGAAGGGGACCAAAATCATACCTTTTACCGTAGAATTAGGGAGACTGAGGTAAAAGAGGCATTGAGAAGAATGGATAATGGTAAAGCGGTTGGTCCGGATAGTATCCCCATTGAGGTATGGAAAACCTTGGGAGAGAGGGGCATCAGTTGGCTCACCAAGTTGTTTAATGAGATCTTAAGATCCAAGAAGATGCCGGACGAGTGGAGGAGGATCACTTTAATCCCTATCTACAAGAACAAAGGTGACATACAAGATTGTGCGAATTATAGAGGGATTAAGCTTATGAGTCATACCATGAAACTTTGGGAAAGGGTGATAGAGCGAAGATTGAGACAGGAGACTCATGTTACTGAGAATCAATTTGGCTTCATGCCGGGGAGATCAACTATGGAGGCAATATACTTACTGCGCCGGTTGATGGAGGAATACCGGAGGCAACAAAAGGATCTGCATATGGTTTTTATTGATCTGGAGAAAGCTTATGATAGAGTGCCTAGAGAGGTACTATGGAGGGCTCTCGAGAAGAAAGGGGTGCGTGTTGCCTATATTAGAGCCATTAAGGATATGTATGACGGGGTCAAGACGAGCGTGAGGACACAAAGTGGGATTTCAGAGGATTTTCCCATCTCGATAGGTCTACACCAAGGGTCAAGTTTGAGCCCCTACCTCTTTACATTGGTCTTGGATGTGCTTACGGAACATGTCCAAGAACCAGTGCCCAAATGCATGCTCTTTGCGGATGATATTGTGCTTATTGGGGATACTAGAGAGAAAATAAATGGGAAGATTGAAATGTGGAGACAAGCTTTAGAAGGGTCTGGATTCCGGATAAGTCGAAGCAAGACAGAGTATATGGAGTGTAATTTTAGCAAGAGGCACGTGGGCCTTACTCGGGAGGTGAAGGTTGGAGAGCATCTCTTAGCATAAGTCCCGAAGTTTAAGTATCTTGGTTCTATCTTACAGCAGGATGCAGAAATAGAAGGGGATGTAAATCATAGGATTCAAGCAGGGTGGATGAAATGGAAGAGTGCCTCGGGCGTGTTATGTGATAAGAAGGTACCACTTAAACTTAAAGGAAGGTTCTACCGCACTGCTGTAAGACCGGCGATGTTATATGGGACAGAGTGTTGGGCGGCAAAGGGCACACAAGAGAATAAACTTCATGTTGCAGAGATGAGGATGTTGCGGTGGATGAGTGGGCATACCAGACAAGATCGGATTAGAAATGAGTATATTCGAGAAAAAGTTGGGGTTGCTCCTATTGTTGAAAAAATGGTTGAATCTCGTCTTAGGTGGTTTGGGCATGTGTGGAGGAGACCAGTGGATGCCCCGGTTAGGAGGGTAGACCAAATGGAGGGTACTACAAGGGCTAGAGGAAGAGGAAGACCTAGAAAAACTATATGCGAAACAATTGAGAAGGATATGACAATCAATGCCTTATCAAAAGACATGATTTATGATAGGCCTTTATGGCGTCGTTTGATCCATGTAGCCGACCCCACCTAGTGGGACAAAGGCTTAGTTGTTGTTGTTGTTGTATTGTTTTTTTGGTTTGATATTTATGCTGTACAACATGTCTGAGTGCATTTTTCAATATGCTATCCCAAATTTTTTCACTTCGAAAAAACCATTCAAAGGGTTCAAAACATAAAATTATGGGCGTCGATAGAAATTATTATTTTCATTATATATTTTTCCTTTTTTTATATAATATGAAGAATAGAATGTATGTATGGATGCAGCAAAATCTTGTCTACTAAAGAAACTATCTCTTTGTGTGTCTCATTCACATTTCATTATTTATTTATCTTTACACGCATTTAAAAAAACACATCCAAAGAATAAAAAACAATCACAAGTCGACACCTTGATTATCAATATAATATAATAAATAATTGAAGAATTAATTATTCGTTATTTGGTGACCAAATAATTTGTAAAAATTAAATAACAAAGGGAATGGTAATCATGCGTGAACAACTAATATATTGATGTGTGAGTTTTGCTTGACATGGTTAAAGTAACACTCCATTGCCACATCAGTATTTACATTTAACAAATCTAGACTAATGACAAAGACCTAAATTAAATGGCCGACCCCAATCATCATTCTTCACGCAGCAATGAAGCATATGAAGTTTGTTGTTCTTCCCATGCTTTTGTTGGGAATTCATTGCTATAGATGAAGCTTCTGCCAATGCAAAATCACCAATAGTGATGAATGCGTGTAGTGGGATTGCAACTTATTATATGGTGACATATTGGAAGAGGCGGTGGTTCATGAACAATAAAAAAGAGAGGAGAATGATGAAGAAGGTGACTTTCATGACTTGAGAAATCATCATATTTATAGTTTGAAATATGTGATAACTAAAAAGATATTTGGGTTTATCATGAACCGATGCATCATCTCTTTGGGTTTATCAATCTTTTTGAGAATAATGATTTTTTTTTAAAAAAAATGAGAATAATGATTCCACATATTCCACATATAGATAATTTATTTAATTTTAAATATTAATTTTGGACAGATAATTTATTTAATTTTAAATTATAATTTTGATTAAAGACGATGTTATCTACCTGCAAATGCTCTGGTGCGAACATTCCTTAAGCAAACAAACCTGATGCCTCGAAAAGATATGTTTTTATATAAGTATTAGCTCTCACCCCGTGCAATAACGAGTTATTGATAATTTAATTTTTTTATATTAAATATTTTAAAGTAAAAATTATTTTTATTTTAAAGTAAAGATTATTATTACACGACAATAAAAAAAATTATACAAAAAGGCATATACTTAAACCAAACACTACACTTAAAAAAAATTAATTTAAATGAGTTTGTTGAGAAATATTGTACTTTCTTGTGTAAATAAAAAGTAACACTTTTTATCTGATATCTTCCTTATTTATTTAATAGATAAATTAACCTTTTTATATGATTATCAACTTTATTTTAAAGAATCAAAAGTAAATCATATTTAAATATTTTCATCTTTTTCGTTTGGTGGTATTATAAGTAAATTTAAGGATAAATTAGAATATTTCGTATTTCATAGGACATGAAGACGACATTGAACTTGTTATTCTTGACTGTCTTGATTAATTAACACATTGCATTTTATAAGGAATATAATGACTGTTCTTTTTTTTTTAAATATTTTTAATATTATATTTGTTTATGTATGGATGAGTATTAAATTAATGTATTTCTTATTTAGTTGATCGATGAAGTAACACTTTTTATATATCTTATTACGTTTATTATGATATTATGATTAATTGGAGTGAAATCAAAATTAAACTTTTTTTTAATTTTTTTGTTTGATGGTATTATGAGTATATTTGAGGATAAATCAAAATATTTCCTATTTCATGGGACATGATAATTTAGTATTTATTTAATATAAATTATCATCTTTTTAATATGATTATCACATTTATTTTTATTATTATTATTATTATATTTTGATATTTTTCATCGTTTATCTTATCTCAAATTAATCATAAGATTTAATCCTAACAAATCTTTACACTAATTGTTCTAACCATCTTGAATTTTTTTTTTCAATTTTTAAAATGTATGTACTTTTTTTTAATATGTTACAGTTTTTTTTAGAGATTATAACAACTAAAGTATTTATTCATTACAAACTTTTTACAAAATGATAATCATTATATTTAATCATATATCCATATTATTTTTAATGTTTGAAAAAATCTATGCTTTATTAGTATTTAATTTGTTTTACTTTTAAAAAATATTGGAATATTCTCAATTTCGATATTGCAACCTATACAGATTTATGATCTCTTCATGGACTACGTGGAAATTTCTAGATGAGACATGCAAATTCTTTTTCTTCTTGTATGTTTTATAAGTATTGAATCTATCTCCTTTTTGTAATTTGTGGATAGCATCAAAAAATTTTATTCCTGAGTATCCTAACAAAATAATCCCTAAGTTTTTTTATAGATTAATCCCTCGGTTTTTTAATATAACACTTTTTATATTAATCATTATTTTTTTCATAATTATTGTGATAAAAAAAATAAATTTATCTCGATAATACATTTAGATAAAGTGATTACAGAAAAATTAGGAAGAGATTTAGATTGAATTTAGCTATTTTTATCTTTGGGTCTGTAGTTTGTATCTTGTTTTTTTTTAATGTTGTTGTTATCTTTTAATATACATTTAGATACTGATTTTAATTTTAATTTAATTATTAAATAGAATTAATGATGATATTTTAATGTTGTTGGAATGATTGTTCTTTCTCATGTGTAAACTATGACAAAGGAACCAAATCAAAGTTTTCCATAGATGCACGTTGGTACACATAATTATCCTTTAAGATATGAAGAAAATCTTTGCAAGTTAGTTATTTAACTTTTCACAGGTCTAAGATAGAAGCAGATGCCACCCTTGTCAGAACCTCTACCACCAACTCTTTTTGGAAGAGCTTTGATTGTAGAAAAAAAAAAGACTTCTCCTTCTTCATATTATTTCTTCGTTTCTTCACTCCAAAATCACCCATGCTCCAGAAAAGAAACTTGATTGTATTTGTTTGCTCTTGAAAAGAAACTTGATTGTTATTTGTTTAGAATCTTGAGATTAGGATTGAGAATATGAATATTGAATAAGAATATGAATATAAATAAGAAATAAATTATTTTGAACATAAAATACGAAATAATAAAATTAGAGAATTCTTGGGAGTAGAGAGTTCTGAAGGTGAAATAAAGGTAAAGAATGAAGGTGAGATCATGTTATATATAGTGATTTTTTTCAAATATTTTTTTTTAGGATAATGATTACTTCTTTTTTCAACAAACTGAGGATAATGATTTCACATACAGATAATGCTCAAGCATCATCTGTTTGTGTTTAATGATTTTTTTTTAACAAAATGAGGATAATGATTCAACATTTCCACATATAGATAATTTATTTAATTTTAAATATTAATTTTGAACAGATAATTTATTTATTTTAAATTATAATTTTGATTAAAGACGATATTATAGTTTGAAATATGTGATAACTAAAAAGATATTTGGGTTTATCATGAACCGAAGCATCATCTCTTTGGGTTTATCAATCTTTTTGAGAATAATGATTTTTTTTAAAGAAATGAGAATAATGATTCCACATATTCTAAATATAGATAATTTATTTAATTTTAAATATTAATTTTGGACAGATAATTTATTTAATTTTAAATTATAATTTTGATTAAAGACGATGTTATCTACCTACAAATGCTCTGGTGCGAACATTCCTTAAGCAAACAAACCTGATGCCTCGAAAAGAGATGTTTTTATATAAGTACTAGCTCTCACCCCGTGTAATGCACGAGTTATTGATAATTTAATTTTTTTATATTAAATATTTTAAAGTAAAAATTATTTTTATTTTAAAGTAAAGATTATTATTACACGACAATAAAAAAAATTATACAAAAAGGCATATACTTAAACCAAACACTACACTTAAAAAAAATTAATTTAAATGAGTTTGTTGAGAAATATTGTACTTTCTTGTGTAAATAAAAAGTAACACTTTTTATGTGATATCTTCCTTATTTATTTAATAGATAAATTAACCTTTTTATATGATTATCAACTTTATTTTAAAGAATCAAAAGTAAATCATATTTAAATATTTTCATCTTTTTCGTTTGGTGGTATTATAAGTAAATTTAAGGATAAATTAGAATATTTCGTATTTCATAAGACATGAAGACGACATTGAACTTGTTATTCTTGACTGTCTTGATTAATTAACACATTGCATTTTATAAGGAATATAATGACTGTTCTTTTTTTTTTAAATATTTTTAATATTATATTTGTTTATGTATGGATGAGTATTAAATTAATGTATTTCTTATTTAGTTGATCGATGAAGTAACACTTTTTATATATCTTATTACGTTTATTATGATATTATGATTAATTGGAGTGAAATCAAAATTAAACTTTTTTTTAATTTTTTTGTTTGATGGTATTATGAGTATATTTGAGGATAAATCAAAATATTTCCTATTTCATGGGACATGATAATTTAGTATTTATTTAATATAAATTATCATCTTTTTAATATGATTATCACATTTATTTTTATTATTATTATTATTATATTTTGATATTTTTCATCGTTTATCTTATCTCAAATTAATCATAAGATTTAATCCTAACAAATCTTTACACTAATTGTTCTAACCATCTTGAATTTTTTTTTTCAATTTTTAAAATGTATGTACTTTTTTTTTAATATGTTACAGTTTTTTTTAGAGATTATAACAACTAAAGTATTTATCCATTACAAACTTTTTACAAAATGATAATCATTATATTTAATCATATATCCATATTATTTTTAATGTTTGAAAAAATCTATGCTTTATTAGTATTTAATTTGTTTTACTTTTAAAAAATATTGGAATATTCTCAATTTCGATATTGCAACCTATACAGATTTATGATCTCTTCATGGACTACGTGGAAATTTCTAGATGAGACATGCAAATTCTTTTTCTTCTTATATGTTTTATAAGTATTGAATCTATCTCCTTTTTGTAATTTGTGGATAGCATCAAAAAATTTTATTCCTGAGTATCCTAACCAAATAATCCCTAAGTTTTTTTATAGATTAATCTCTCAGTTTTTTAATATAACACTTTTTATATTAATCATTATTTTTTTCATAATTATTGTGATAAAAAAAATAAATTTATCTCGATAATACATTTAGATAAAGTGATTACAGAAAAATTAGGAAGAGATTTAGATTGAATTTTAGCTATTTTTATCTTTGGGTCTGTAGTTTGTATCTTGTTTTTTTTTTAATGTTGTTATCTTTTAATATACGTTTAGATACTGATTTTAATTTTAATGTTGTTGGAATGATTGTTCTTTCTCATGTGTAAACTATGACAAAGGAACCAAATCAAAGTTTTCCATAGATGCACGTTGGTACACATAATTATCCTTTAAGATATGAAGAAAATCTTTGCAAATTAGTTATTTAACTTTTCACAGGTCTAAGATAGAAGCAGATGCCACCCTTGTCAGAACCTCTACCACCAACTCTTTTGGAAGAGCTTTGATTGTAGAAAAAAAAGACTTCTCCTTCTTCATATTATTTCTTCTTTTCTTCACTCCAAAATCACTCATGCTCCTGAAAAGAAACTTGATTGTATTTGTTTGCTCTTGAAAAGAAACTTGATTGTTATTTGTTTAGAATCTTGAGATTATGATTGAGAATATGAATATTGAATAAGAATATGAATATAAATAAGAAATAAATTATTTTGAACATAAAATACGAAATAATAAAATTAGAGAATTCTTGGGAGTAGAGAGTTCTGAAGGTGAAATAAAGGTAAAGATTGAAGGTGAGATCATGTTATATATAGTGATTTTTTTCAAATATTTTTTTTAGGATAATGATTACTTCTTTTTTCAACAAACTGAGGATAATGATTTCACATACAGATAATGCTCAAGCATCATCTGTTTGTGTTTAATGATTTTTTTTAACAAAATGAGGATAATGATTCAACATTTCCACATATAGATAATTTATTTAATTTTAAATATTAATTTTGAACAGATAATTTATTTATTTTAAATTATAATTTTGATTAAAGACGATATTATCTACTGTTCTGTCGTAGGATCACTGTACTTAGACAATTCGGTCTAAGAGTCCGGCAATCCCACTCTTGATGTCAGACACGAAATGAGCACCTTGAATACCAAGATACACACTCTCTTGTCGTTTTCAGCTTTGGGGGGGTGGTGTGTGTGCTTGTGTGAGTTAAGTTAGACCATACCTGACAGTCTTACCATGTAATATAGGCTCATACCAGATGATACCGGATCGGCAGCCGCCTTTATGTGTCGGGTAAGATTCTCTATACGGCTCTGATATTATGGCGGGAATTAATAGCGAATAGGATCCTATGTTGAAGATAATGGGATTCCTTCAGGTCCTTTAATGCACGTGTCCGAACTCGTGATGCTATAACGGTAAAGAATCCTATGTCCTAATCCTGTTGGTATTCGGTATCCGTATCAAGCCTTCAAGATTCGTTGCCTCATTCCGGTTCATGTGGCGCGAACATATCCATTCCGGTATCCGGATTCAGCTTATTGGGCCATTCTTGGCCCTAATACCGAATCCGGTTTGTTGAGCCAATCCGGCCTCAATCCGGCGGCTCTTATGAGGGTTCGGTCTGGTGGACTTTTTCTGCCTCTATCCTGAATTCGGAATTGGGCTTAACGGGCCTCTTAGGCCTCAATCCTGATATTGAATCCGGCTTTTCAGTCCGGTTTATGGGGTCCATAACAGTAGCCCCCAAGTAATGGTACATGTAAAGTGTCATGATTTTTGTGTAATTTCTCCGACTTGCATTCTAGCTTCCCCAAGGTCTGTACGGGCCGAATTGCCGGTTTCGTGATGCCGAATTTTTCATCACTGGTCACGTACCGAATTGCCGTTTCCATAACGCTGGTTTCATGAGGACTTCGAATTCCCATTACTTTTTATGATTATGCTTGCTTTGTCTTCCCAAGGCAATAACTCCTGGCACTGGAAATCTGAACACATTCATTCAAATTTTGAATTTGAATTTGGAATTTAAGTCCATCATCTTTCCAAGACTTCACGTTTTTCTAGAGCTAGATTCCTTAGGGTGTGGATTCCTGCTTCCTAACTCAGCTTTATTCTGACACAAGTCAGGATTTCCCCAGTCTATCTTTATATCTTGTCTGAACTGCATTGGAACCAGCTTCCCCTCAAATTTTTTGGGAATCCGAATCATGCTGGAAGTCAGATTATTCTGCACAATACCCAAGTCCTATTGTGAATTCGGATTCTCCCTTCTATCTTGGCCTCTGAAAAGGTGTCATTACTGCTTTTTAGTTTCTTAGGAACATGAAAAGAGATGATGGTTTATTTCAGTCATGACCTTTCACCTCAACTGGCTTGTCTTTTCCCTTCTTGCATTATGACTTCTTACTTCCAACTGACATGACTTTTGACTAATGACTTACACTGAGTAGTCATTAAATGCATCCCTTCGCTTGCCTCCTTAGGAAACCGAACTTACACTATAAATAGAGAGGAGTTCGACTTCTCCATACGAATTCACTTCTTCATTCCTACTCTGCAACATACGAATTCCTTCTTCTTCCTCAGGTATATTTCTCCCCACTCTTTACTTTTTCTTTTATCATGGAGTCACTTCCCTCCTACAAGCCCCCATGTTCTTCTTCTTCTAATTCGTCAAAGCCCGTTTCTGCCCACCCTTGTAATTCTTTTAGCCGACCCAGTGGCCTCCAAAACTCTTCCTTTTCTGAGCATGAAAAAGAGGCTTTAGACGAACTAGTGAAGCAATGGATCATTAGGGACGTGTATAGTGAAGTCTCCAGCATGCCTTCTAAGTCTTCTTTCTACCCTTCCTCTCAGGAATCCGAAATGGGAAAGAAGAGGTCTGAAACAAACCCTGAGGAATTCATCCTTCCTGCTGTAATTACTGGTTATGAGGATGTAGACCTTGATGCTTTAGGTAGACCCTCGATCTTTGTAGACGTCCAACGTCTGCAAACATACCATAACAAAGCTGACCTTGCCAGGCCAGGGATTGCCCCCAACTTTTACGCCTTAGAAGCCCCTTCTTCTCAAAACCGAATTTGCTCTGTTGGTAGCCCTCTTGAAAATTTCTTCTTCATGTATGTAGTTTTGTTTGAGACTTGTGGAGTCCGAATCCCCTTTACTGACTTCGAGTGTAGGGTCCTTAGTCACCTAGAGCTTGCCCCAACACAACTCCATCCTAACGGTTGGTGTTATCTGAGGGCTTTCCAACTCTTTTGCAACCATTTCAATCTGGCTTGCACTCTTCCTGTGTTCTTCACCTTCTTTGGACCATTTGCTTCAAGTAAAGTTAAAGGCAAGTGGTCTTGGGTTACTTTGAAATCCCGTCTCAACTGGAAGGTTTTTGAAACCTACTCTGATACATGGAAGGGATTTAAGAGTGAATACTTCAAGATAGTAGGAGCCCCACATGCTTGGCCTTTCTTCTTTGACCATGGGGGGAATCCATATTTCCCTCTCTTCTGGTCTGATAAAAACTCGAAGATTGCAGCTCGTTCCTTCCTAACCCCGAACAATGTCCTTACTGAAGTAGAGAGAACCACCATAGCTTTTTTCTTTGCTTGGTATGAACGGCTTGGGTACATCAATACCAGGAAGATAATTGACACAGATCCGGATTCCTTGCGTTCGGAATTCGGTAGGATTCCTAATGTATTCCCTCTTTACTTTCCTTGTAACTTTTAGAATTATTAATGCCCTCATATTGTTTTTATGCAGAAAAAATGGCGAGCCCTCAAGATTTAGCTGCTCTTGCTGCTGCAATTGGAAATGCTCCAAGGAGACCCCCGAAACGCAGCAAAACCGGTGTTAGCCGTCCTCCACCAGCCACAATCATTCTGGACAGCCCCGAAGGTATTGCCCGAAAGAGGAAGGAACAAGAGGCTTTCCACTCCGGCTCCCCCACTCAATCGCAATTTGATGTCGGACAGGGGTCTTCTGATTTTACCTCCTCAGTGTGGGAGGAAAACTTGAGTGAACATTTTGGGCGTATGCTGGTCACAGACTCTGATTCTCGCCGCTTCCAAGGAATGACTCGTCGCGAATTTGTCAACTTGATGAAGTCCCTAAAGAAGCAACAACTCCGCGCTGCCTCCACACTCCAGTTCTTAGAGGATAACGCTGAAAAGGTCCTGTTTGTCGGTCAAGAGGCCGTGGACCTGGCTGCTTATGTCCAAAAGGAAGCGGAAATGGCTGAACAGATTGCGTCCCAAGCTGCCGAATTGAGGAGGACCAAGCAAGCCCTTTCCCAAGCTGAGGAAGACTATGCGAAGAAAATGAATGACAAGCTGAAAGAGGTAAATAATGCTAACGATGCTGCTTTGAAGACACTGAGGGACGCTCTCAATCAGGCCGAACAGCAAAGGGATGAGGCTGTGCAGCAAAAGGATATGTACAAAGAGAAATGGATCGGATCAGTGCAATCCTCTTTCATGAATGCCGTGGAACAAGCCAACTTCCTCAACAGCGACTTCTCCTCTCGGGGCATGCACTTTCTACATAAGGTTGAAGATGGAGTACTTTACAAGTACCTCCGAGATGGAAGTAGGGTGCCCGTTTGCTTGGCTGATGAAGATTGTCCTGATCCCCTAGTTCCTGTGAATGATGAAGAATCTGAGGATGAAAATGCTGGGGAACATGAGGATGATGGTGATGCTGCTGCTTAGAGATGCAACTGTTTAGCATTCTAGTTTAATTTTCAAGTCTTCTATTGCATTGTTGTTTTTTGTTTTTCCTTTCCTAGGTTTTATTCCGCATTGCCGCTTTGTTTCTGTATTTCCATTCTGAACTCTGCTATCTGTTTCTGCACTTTTAACGTACTTTATTAATGTATTCCGACTCTTCTGTTTGTTATGTTTCCATTGCGTACCCATTTTCTTTTTTATTGATCCACGAAAATCCTATTCTAGCCAACGAATGGTGTTCCGTTTAACTTATTAGTTTTCTCAAACTAACAGGGATCATTGCATGCACATGGGCGGTGTTCATTTTCTTATAAGAACATCTCCTTACCCATTCCACTTCTTATCTGATGGCTAGTCAAATAAGTGGCGCATCTACAATTGGATACTTAGGACTTTTTTAAATTTTTAAATTTTTCTAAGTGTGAGATTGCTCACATCTTATTGGATTCGGAAATCTTCAAGTCGAAATCGGAATTTCTATGGTACCTTAGGGATTTTTATGTTGAACTTGGTTTGGAACTGTGGAGATGAGACTACTTGGATGAATTTTTTCAAGTCTTATTTGGAATTCCGATATCGGACCTCTATTATTGGATCCTGATACCGGAATCGTCGTGAGCATCCAAGTTAATACTGGATCCTGGTAAGAAATCATTTTACCAGATCCGGATTTCGGATCCATACCGGATCCTGATACCGGATACGGCATCCGAACTCTGTTACCACCGGATCCTGATACCGGATACAACATCCGGACTCTGATACCGGATCCGAATTGCTTGTATCCCTTTTTTTTTATCCGAATTCGCTCTTCGTTAAAAAATGCCTTGAAGGCGCCATCTCGTTGGGGTGTTAGAATCTAAGAACTTGAAAAATTTTCATTTATATAATTAAAGCCAAAACCAAATTTTAACAGATAACTTCTTAGAAATAACAGGGTGAAATAACAGTGGTCTTCAAGACCTTCTTGGAAATGAAATAACAATGGCCTACAGGACCTTCTTGGAAATCAAATAACAGAAGTTTGAAATTTAACTATAATAAAGGCGAAGCTTAGCTGCATTCCATGGATTCTTGATGCCTCTTCCGGTCAGCGTTTCCAGGAAGTATGCTCCCTTTCCAGTTTTTTATCGGACTCGATATGGTCCTTCCCAATTAGCCGCCAACTTCCCATGCGTAGGTTCAGTACCATGTACGTCAGCTCTCCTCAGCACCAAATCACCTTCATCGAAAGTTCTGGGAACCACTTTAGAATTGTATTGCTTGGCGGACTGCTGCTGGATTGTTGCCATGCGAACAGTTGCCATTTCCCTTGATTCTTGCAAGAAGTCCAGATTCTCCCTAATGAGCCTTACGCTAGCTTCTGGATTGAAGTACCTTGATCTCATGTTAGCGGACCCAACTTCCAGCGGAATCATCGCCTCACTTCCGTATGTGAGTTTGAATGGTGTCTCGCCAGTGGTGGAATGAGGAGTGGTTCTGTAGGACCAGAGAATTGTGTCTACATGATCCACCCACTTGCCTTTGCTATCCTCCAACCTCCTCTTCAATCCTCTTAGAATGCATCTGTTAGCAGCCTCGGCCTGTCCGTTGGTTTGCGGATGCTCCACCGAAGATAAACGCTGCTTAATACCCAATTTTTGAAGGAACTCTTTGAAGGCTTTGCTTGTAAACTGAGTGCCATTATCTGTAATCAGCACGGCTGGAACCCCAAACCAGGATATGACCTGGTTGTTGAGAAACTTTATTATTTGAGTGGATGTGGTGACAGCAACTGCTTTAGCTTCGATCCACTTTGTAAAATAGTCCACCGCCACCACCAGATGAGTCACCTGACCTGCTGCTTGCGGAAATGGTCCTAACAAATCCATTCCCCATTGAAAGAATGACCATGGAGCTGATATGGAATGGAGTTCTTCAGGTGGTGCCAAGTGGACATCAGCATGTTTCTGACAGCGATCGCACCTTTTCACGTGCCTCATAGCATCCAATTGAATGCTGGGCCAATAGAATCCTGCCCTCAATATCTTCCTCGCCAGACTCCTTCCTCCAAGGTGGTGGCTGCATCTCCCCTCGTGCACTTCCTTCAGAGCCAATTCAGCCTCTCTCTCAGTCAGACATCTGAGAAGAGGGGAAGAAAATCCTCTCCGATAGAGCAAACCATCCTGGATAATAAAATGCGGAGTCATCTTCCTTATTTTTCTTGCAACATCGTCCTCACTCGGAAGGATTCCGTGCACCAGAAATGTTAGGATTGGGGAAGCCCATGACTCTTCATCCTCCACTGCCAATGTTGCACTGGGGTGAGAGATTGCTTGCTGAATCACGGACCTGTGATTTCCTGGTTTCTTGGTGCTGGCTAGCTTGCTTAGAACATCTGCTCTGGAATTTTGATCCCTTGGGATGTGTTGAAAGTCTACGCTGTTAAACCCTCCTGCCAGCTCCTTACATTTGGTAAGATACTTCTGAAGTAAAGGCTCCTTGGCTTGGAAGTTCCCTTTAATCTGCGAAATCACCAACTGTGAATCGCTGTAGAATATGATTGCACGCGCCCCTAAATCCTTGGCCATCGTCAACCCTGCCTGGCAGACTTCATATTCAGCTTGGTTGTTGGAAGTAGGAAAATCAAACCTCAATGAGTATTCTACTGACACTCCTTGGGCATTCTCCAGTATCACGCCTGCACCTCCACCTGTTTGATTAGATGAGCCGTCAACAAACAAGGTCCAGACTTCTGAATCCCTCTTTGGTGCTAATTCTACCACGAAGTCTGCCAACACTTGAGATTTGATTGCTGTTCTTGTTTCATAGGTAATCCCATACTCAGACAACTCCACCGACCAGGCGATCATGCGACCTGCCAGGTCTGGTTTTTGCAAGACTTGCCGGATAGGCTGATCAGTTCTGACAACGATTGGGTGACTTTGAAAATATTGTCTGAGGCGCCGCGCTGTAACCACCAATGCAAACGCCATCTTCTCAATCTTTTGGTATCTTTTCTCAGCATCTTGTAATACTTTACTCACAAAATACACCGGCTTCTGACCATCAGCCAAGTCTCTGACCAGAACAGCACTGACTGCCTCATCATTTACGGCCAGATACAAATAGAGGATTTCATCTGGTTCAGGTTTACTCAGGATCGGGGGATTGGAGAGGTAGTGCTTAAAGTCCTGAAAGGCCGCTTCGCACTCCTCCGTCCATCTGAACTCTTGGTCCTTTTTTAGCAGTTGGAATAATGGAAGAGATTTGTATGCTGACTTCGACAGGAATCTAGTCAATGCCGCTATGCGACCTGTCAGTTGCTGCACTTCCTTCACGGAATTTGGGCTCCTCATCTGCATGATTGCATCACACTTTTCAGGGTTAGCCTCTATTCCTCTGCTAGTAAGCATGAAACCTAAAAACTTTCCTGCTGTGACACCAAAAGCACACTTCAGCGGATTTAAACGCATATTGTGCAAACGTACCTTTTCAAGAACTGCCTCCAAGTCCTGTACATGATTCATTGTCTCTGTCGATTTCACTATCATGTCATCGACATAAACTTCCAACGTGGGTCCTATCAGCTCTCCAAAAACCTTATCCATCATCTTCTGGTAGGTTGCACCTGCATTCTTAAGACCAAACGACATTACTGTATAGCAGTATGCAGCTTTGTCAGTCATGAAAGCGGTTTTCTCCTGATCATCACCAAACATGGGAATCTGGTTATAACCGGAATAGGCATCCATAAAGGAAAGTAACTGATAACCAGCAGAATTATCAACTAATTTATCAATATTGGGAAGAGGATAGGTGTCTTTTGGACATGCTTTGTTTAAATCAGTGTAGTCTACACACATACGCCATTTGCCGTTGGATTTTTTTTTACTAAAACAACATTAGAAAGCCAAGTAGTATAGGGGACTTCCCTGATGAAACCAGCTTGCAAGAGCTCTTCCACATTCGCAGCGATCACCTTCTGTCTTTCAACACCCATCTTCCTTCTTCTTTGTGAGACTGGCCTGAACTTGGGATCAATCGATAGGTGGTGACAAATGAAGTCCGGATCTATTCCCGGCATATCTGCTGCGGTCCATGCTAACAAGTCCTTATTCTTCTTCTAGAGCTCCACCAACCTGACCTTTTCTTCTGGTTCTAAGTCTTTCCCCACCTGTGTCCATTGTTCTGGCTCACTTCCAATTTGAACTTTTTCTAACTCCCCCTCCGGCCTAGGTCTCTCTTCTTTGATGTCGTCTCTCATATCCAAATCCACCATCATGACCCCAGAGGACGACGCCGTTCCCTTAGCCCGCTTTGCCTGCACTTGTTTCTTAGCGTTTTCTTTGGTTGCTTTCAGACTGGCAATGTAACAAGTTTTAGCTTGCGTCTGGTCTGCCCGGATGGTAACGACTGATCCTTTCTCGTCCGGGAACTTCATCGCCATATGCAAGGGGGAGGCGATCGCCTGAAAAGCTTTCAAAGTGGGACGCCCCAAAATTGCATTATAGGCAGAGGGGCAATCCACCACTAGAAAACGCAACTTCTCCGTTCGACACTGAGGGGGCGTGCCTAAAGTCAGTCTGATATCAATGTATCCTCTGGGCCTAATAGTGTCTCCCGTGAATCCAATCAGTTCCTTTTGACAGGGGTGCAGGTCTACTGAATTCAATTTCAGACGGTCAAATAACTCTGCGAACATGATGTCTGAGGAGCTTCCCTGGTCCACCATCATGCGGCAAACTCGAAATCTGTCAATGATCCCGGTTACCACCAGCGGGTCATTGTGGTTGGGGATCACTCCTTCCAAATCGGCTTCAGTGAATGTGATCGGAGGGTGCACTTCCTTATGCCTGTTTGACACGGCCACCGCCATTGTAGCCAGCCTCAACTGCTTTCTCTGGGATGTTATGGATTCCCCTTCCACTGTCAGACCACCTGCGATAGTGCCAATTAATTCCAGGTCCTCATTACCACTTTTACCTGCATTCTCCTTCTTTTCCGGAGGGTTTCTGGATGCTGCACGCCTAGGAGTTCTACTTCTCCTTGGTGGTGTCCGAGATCTCCTTCTAGGCGGGCTTCCCGTCCTTCTTCTGACAGGACTCCTGACCCTTCTTGTAGGGGTACGCTCATTGGGACCTCCTCTGAAGGATCGGATATAACGATTCAGCTTTCCTCTTCTTATCAAGGTTTCTACTGCATCCTTGAGTTGGACACATTCATCTTCAGTATGTCCATAACTGTCATGCCAGCTACACCTCTTGTTCTGATTCTCCTTCGTCGGAGGCCTCCTCAACGGGGGTGGGCGGTCCACTTCCATCAGTTCTGCATTCATAATCTCACGCAGAATTTGTGATCTAGTAGTGTTTAAAGGCGTATAATGGTCATATTTACCTTCGGGCTTTTTAGGCCCCAGATCATGCCTGCTGCTCTTGTCTCCTTCTCTATGACCCTTTCCTGTCCCCTTGTTGAAAAAGGCCTCCTTCTTTTTCCCAGATGCATCACCTGTAAACTTGTCTTGTGCTTTTTGATATTCCTCTAAATTGATGTACTTTTCGGCTCTCTCCATGACTTCATCCATGGTTCTGATCCTGTGCATCACCAAGTGATCTGTGAAGTCTCCTGGTCTTAATGCACGCATCAAAAGGTGCAGAGCCACCGAAGCCTCTATGTCACTGATTGATAGGTACTCGGTGTTGAAACGAGTGAGAAAATCTCTCAGCGACTCTCCTTTCTCTTGCTTGATTTGGGACAAATGGTGTTCTGATTTTGGCTGAGCCTTACTTGTAGTAAAATGTCCCAAAAATTTGCTGGCCAAGTCTTTCCATCCTGTTATCGAGTCGGGTTCCAATTTGGAATACCAGCGCAAAGCAGCTTTCTTGAGAGTCAAAGGAAAAGTGCGGCACTTGTATGCATCCTTGGCTCCTTGGCACGACATTGCCACCAGGAAGCTGTCGATATGCTCCTGCGGATCCGAATTCCCAAAGTAAGGATCCACGTTGGCCGGAGCTTTGAGATTTTCAGGCATGGGGAAAGCCATGATACTCTCCGAAAACGGATGGTCTTTTTCCTCAGGCTCCGTCACCTGTTCCACCTCATTCCCTCTTACCACACCAGACTGGGCAGTTCCTTTCCTCAATTCCTTCAGCAATTTGTCTTGTTCATCCAACCACTTACGCAAGCGGGCCAGTTCTGTTTCCATGCTGGCTTTCCTCTGCGAGCATCCGCCGGATGATCCCTTACTCTCATGTCGAGAATGCGAAGGGCTCTCTCCTCTAGTGGGTGGCCTCTGTCGCGATCTTTCCTGCTCCTGACGAGAAGGTTCTTCTTGTCTCGAACGCTCCTGTTCGGCTCTTCTCCTTCCCTCACTCAATCGTTCCCTGAGGTCCCTTTGACGGGAAGGTGCTTGTTCTCCATTTTTCGTTGCGTCCAGCACACTGTGGTGGCTGGGTTCAGTATGTTCCTCGTGCGACTGATTCGCCATGGACTTCTTCAGAAAGTGGTGGGAATAAGTTTCTCGCTCCCACTGTGGTCGCCAATGTTCTGTCGTAGGATCACTGTACTTAGACAATTCGGTCTAAGAGTCCGGCAATCGCACTCCTAATGTCAGACACGAAATGAGCACCTTGAATACCAAGATACACACTCTCTTGTCGTTTTCAGCTTTGGGGGGTGGTGTGTGTGCTTGTGTGAGTTAAGTTAGACCATACCTGACAGTCTTACCATGTAATATAGGCTCATACCAGATGATACCGGATCGGCAGCCGCCTTTATGTGGCGGGTAAGATTCTCTAAACGGCTCTGATATTATGGCAGGAATTAATAGCGAATAGGATCCTATGTTGAAGATAATGGGATTCCTTCAGGTCCTTTAATGCACGTGTCCGAACTCGTGATGCTATAACGGTAAAGAATCCTATGTCCTAATCCTGTTGGTATTCGGTATCCGTATCAAGCCTTCAAGATTCGTTAAGGATACCTTCTCATGCCTCATTCCGGTTCATGTGGCGCGAACATATCCATTCCGGTATCCGGATTCAGCTTATTGGGCCATTCTTGGCCCTAATACCGAATCCGGTTTGTTGAGCCAATCCGACCTCAATCCGGCGGCTCTTATGAGGGTCCGGTCTGGTGGACTTTTTCTGCCTCTATCCTGAATCCGGAATTGGGCTTAACGGGCCTCTTAGGCCTCAATCCTGATATTGAATCCGGCTTTTCAGTCCGGTTTATGGGGTCCATAACATCTACCTACAAATGCTCATGTGCGAATATTCCTTAAGCGAACAAACGTGGTGTCTCAAAAATTTCTCCGACAAACGTGGTGCCTCGAAAAGGATGTTTTTATAGTAAATAGTAAATAGTAAATATTTTTTTTTCTTATAATTAAAATCGGAGTGAGTATATTAGCATTATGATTATGATGGTATAAAATCACCAATTAAAAAAGAAAGCGAGGGCATCATAGCCCATTTTCGGCAACGTGTGGCTATGCTATCCTCACAATCGGTCCTCATCACTCCCATAACCTCACACCAATCGCAGCCCTCCATCCCATTGTCGGTGAAGAAACTTCAAGGGCATCATAGTCAAATCACACACAACTCCCAAACCCATCATTGGTCAGTTACCGCAAACGAAGACAGTAATGTAACGCTACCATGGCGTGCGCATCAAGCAGCCAAAACGACAGCGTATCCATCTTCCCAACGCGCCTCATTGAATACAACAGTGGCGTTTTCGTTGTATCCAAAAGCCCATAAGGGCAAATCCGTCAATCCAAAAAAAGAGTAAAAGAAAAATAGCAAAACGCGTCGTATCTTAAATAGTGGGTTTCAGAATTTCTCTCTCTCTCTCTCTCTCTCTCTCTCTACTTGCGCTTCTGGTATTCTCTTATTCTCTTATTTTTCTCTCTCCCTCCAAAACGACTCTTTCATAGTCCAAAAGCTTCGTCGTTTCGATTCATGGTTAGGGTTTCGTAAAATTCTCTCTCTCCTCTATACTCGCTTCACAATGTTGCAGATTCCTACTCTCTCTTTCTCTCTCCTCTTCGATTCCGTCTCGCGACACCGTTCTTCCCCAACCATGGCTTGATTCGTTTTCTTATTCTCCTCTTTTTTTTTCTTCTAGGGTAAAATTTCCTTCTCTCGTTTCTGTCTCCGTTCCTTTTATTGAATGTAGTGTTTTGTTATCTTATTCATGTGTTTTTCTGCTGCGGAGCACTCTATTGATTTTTAATTTAAGGTTTAAGGCTATTGGGATTTTTTGTTTAGGGTTTTCGTTTATTTAATTTGGTTTTCTAATTTATTGAACTGCTTATTTGTTTAGGGTTTCTGGGGAGTGAAGAAGTGGGGTTCAATTGGGGTCTTAAAAGAGAGATTTTTTTCCTCTCTATATTGATTTTTTATACGTCAAACAAATTTTTTGTCTGTTTTCTTTTTCCTGAGGGGAGGGGAAGAAAGCGCAGTCCCAGGGTTTGAACCATGGTGCAATACTGAACCAACACACTTTATGTTCTGGAGTTCTACAAATTGAGCTTGCTCTTGGGGATTTTACTATTGTTTCTGTGAACTTTGTTATTTGTTGTGAATGAATGGCAGCCATATTTTTTTCCCTATTGATGCAGATAATTTTTGAACTGTTTTGTGTTCTTATATAAATCTCATTTTTTTTTTGTGGCTGAAAACAGTGGTGGCAGTTCTGGTATGGAAATGTATGATGTTTCTCAAACAAGAAACCCCGAAGCTTACTTGGTAATTTTTTTTTTTAATGAAATCCTCTAACTTTGATATATCAGAGTTTTTGGTTTTATACTCTTGGAAATATAAGCATGTGTTCTAAGTATATCTTTATTGATGAAGTGTGACAGTCAATAATGTTTTACATCATTGTTTGACTCAGATTGAAGGTGCTGATTTGAATTCACACTTCACAAGCCCTAATCTCGAACAAACTGGAATCATGTTGAACGAAGGTGCCCCCGAGTTTGTTGTTGACCAGAATTTGTATTACCCTGCTGCCACCAGTTATGGGTATTACTGTACAGGTAAATTTTAAACCATTTATGCCTCTGCTTTTGGATTTTGATGGTATTTATATATATATATATATACATACATACATAATACTGATTATTTGTTATTTCTCGTGGTTAGGATTTGAATCACCCGCGGAATGGGAGGATCACCATAGGATTTTTGGTGTAGATGGTCCCGATATTCAGTACACGGTGGGTCTAGCTCCTTCCTCTCTGTATATATACAGTATGTTATTGTTTTTTTTTTTTTTGGCTTAGTGACTGATTTTGATGTTTCTGTTATTTCTCAGGGTGCACAGAATGAAAATTTTCCATATGTATATTATAGCTATGGATATGCACAGTCTCCATATAATCCATATAATCCTTACATTCCTGGTGCCATGATAGGAGTTGATGGTTCTTTTGGAGGACAGCAGTATTATGCCCTCCCCAATTATCAGAGCCCTGTTTCTGCATCTGCTTATATTCCCTTTGTTGTTCCACCTGACAATTTTCCTGATAGTTCTGTGGACTCCTTTTATGGAACCAGTGCATCTGTTAGTAGACCTGATGGTCGAGGTTTGAAACATAAGTTCAATTCAACTTCTGGTAACTTCTCTAGGAACTCTTCAAAACCCTTATCAAATCAGACAAGTTCCTTGGCCAGGGTACCCGAAGGTCCAAGAGCTAATGATGCTAGGAAACAAGATTTGACACATGCTAGTGTTTCTGGGAGTAGTTTTCTCAACTTACCTTCATCTGCTGTGAATCAGGTAGGAAATTTCCTCTGTTTAGATTTGATTTAAATTTTGAGTGTGTCCTAACTACTGCTGTTGGTTTAGTGTGAACCTGAGTTTCCTTTAGTTACATTAGTTGTTACTCCTAGTGAAAGATTTTACCTACCTAGTGGTCTTTTTATACGTTGAAACTCTGAATTTTTTTTTTTTTTGATACTTGGATTTGTATCATCTTTTAAAAATGTAAATTTGTTATTGCAGACCGGTTGATGTTATCTTTCTGTTTTGCAGGGTAGAAGTTCTGGTGCCTCAAACCAAACTTTAGATACCATCTCTAATGGGAATGCTTTGTCTCATCGGAATCAATTGAAAGCAGCACCTTCTAATGGTGGATATTCTGATTTTGGATCTACTGCTAATGGACAGTCTGCATTTGCCAAACTTCGGCCGAAGGTTCCCATTGGAAAAATATCAAGTGATGCAAATGGTGGCTCTGATGTATTGGGTGAGCAAAACCGAGGTCCTAGAATTAGTAGATCAAAACAACAGCTGTCTGTGAAGGCCTATACAACCAAGGCAGGAGATGGTAATGAGCAAGGGAACATTATCATTTATCCTGATCAATATAACAAGGAGGATTTCCCTCTTGACTATGAAAATGCGAAGTTTTTTGTTATTAAATCTTACAGTGAGGATGATGTGCACAAAAGCATTAAATATAACGTGTGGTCATCTACACCTCATGGAAACAAGAAACTGCATAATGCTTACGAAGATGCAAAGAAAGTAGCAGCTGAAAAATCTGGAGTCTGTCCTATCTTCCTATTTTTTTCTGTGAGTTTCTATTATGTTGTGCTCAACAAGTTCTTATTCTTTCTTTTTTTATATGCAAACTGCTTTTGTTACACTTGTCATGCTCACTTCTTTCTTTTTAATGCAGGTTAATGCTAGTGGTCAATTCTGTGGGGTTGCAGAGATGGTAGGTCCCGTTGATTATAATAAGGATATGAACTTTTGGCAGCAAGATAAATGGAGTGGGAGCTTCCCTGTAAAGTGGCACTTCATAAAAGATGTTTCAAATTCAAATTTTAGGCATATCATACTAGAGAACAACGAGCACAAGCCAGTAACTAATAGCAGAGACACTCAAGAGGTACATATTATTTCTGCTTAGCCATACCTTTATTAAATTCCAGAATTGGCAGGTTTTTCTGTTAACATTTTTAGCATCAGTGTCTGCAAGTTTTTACATGGGTGTATGATTAAAAAGTATCTTATGTATTTTGCTTGTTATATTTATCTGTCATTAGTTTCTTTCTTCCCCTATATTATGTAGTTCTAATGTTGACTATCAAATATCCCTTGCTTATGTGCAGATAATGTATCGGAAAGGTTTGGAAATGCTGAAAATTTTCAAAAACCATGCTTTGAAGACATCCTTGCTTGACGATTTTATGTACTATGAAAACCGTCAAAAGATCATGCTGGATGAGAAAGCCAAGTTTCTTGTCAAAAGTTTTGAAAGTCCATTAATTATGCCGGTGTTGGAAGCTCCAAGAAAGTTGAATTTTGTTGCTGATACACCTGTAGTCAATAATGAGAAGGATATAAAGCCCAAGGATGACATTGATAGCTTAAAGCAGACTTCAACTTCAAATCCTGAGCTAGTTGTTCGTAATTCTAATGTCACTAGCATCAAGGCTGTGGATGAGAAGGCTGAGAAAATTGAAGTTGACAAAGAAGATATTTCTTCTATTTTAAAGATTGGTTCGGTAACTATTACCCCGAAACAGGTTGAGACTAAACAATCTGTTGGCGTTAGTGATGTTGTTACAGTAGGCTCAATGCAAGTCAAAGTTAAAGGATTTGCTGAATCTTCTGGTATCTTGAAGGTTGGCAGTATCCCGCTTGATACAAGAGCATTACAACCAGGAAAAGGAGATGGTGCTGTTCAAAGTGCATCCAAACGTTAAATTGAGGTGGCACCGTTTGGTTCTTGTTTTACTTTTGGTAAAGTTGGATTAATTTCTGCGCTATTGCATAATACAGTTGGGAAGTTGAGTTTCTTTTAGATCTTTCTTTATTGCTCGTTGGATTTTCTTGTTCATTTGGTACATGATGCTTTGATACAAGGCCGAACTGATGCCATGGATCTTTTGAAGATTGTTGGTGCTCTGGTTCATAAAGCTTTCATGAAAAATTTAACCTCTTTTTTTGCATTTCGTTTGTCAGTGCACAATATACAAAGGGAAGTTCTTTTTGTTGCAAGTTTCATCCAATCTGTGTTGGGAAAACTTGCCAAACTTTCCGCCCGACTTTTCATTATGTGATTCTGCTATATTAACATAATTTCATGCCTGTTCTATTTTTTAGAATGTATTTCATTTGGAATTGTTTTAAAAGATGAGGAAATGTGACAATTGACTGAATTAGAGTTCGTTTTAAGATAACAGGATATCTTTGTTTGGTTTTTAATACCTTTTGTCCCTTGTATTGTGGAATGATTCTGCGGTTTCATTCTGTGCATTTTGCCATGTTTTAAATTTTAATTATTTACTAGAGGAATGGGATGACATGACATAATATGAGATGCAATGATGTGCAAGTTATCGTTTCATTTATTTTTTTTGGTAAAAGTTATCGTTTCATTATTTGGTAGAAGGAAGAAGATTTGATTTTTATTGGTTAGAAAGTGATATATCCTCTCAACTATAGATCAGTGGTCAATGGTTTGGAGCATATATACTTCCTCCTTTGAGAAATTTCCAATAAGCTGTAGATAACAAATCAATGGAACGCTGGAGTTCACCCGAATATAATTTCTCTATATCTTTGCTTTTGTGCACCATGGGGATCTTAATGAACACCAAACAAATAACACTCCAAGAAACACAACCATCAAGCTGAAAGCAATTAATCAATGAATAACTAACTATCAACCAATAATACAAGTGTTCAATATCTGAACGTGAATGCATAAAATGTTTTGTCATTGCTTAGTTCAAAGGTATATAAGCGAATTAGTTTTGTTTTTGCTCATGTGGTGGAATTATACAAGGTATCTTGTCCACTAGAACAAGGTATAAAGTGCAAATGAAGTGGGCTTTCCTTCTGGCATTTGACGAAAAAGAAGTGGGCATATTGTAAAAAATATACCTTTCTGTCTCGCATTTGACGGAATGGTATTTTTTTTTTTTGCTTCTTACAGGCTTGAGATCGAAGAGCCTTCGGACATCTTAAAGACGGAAAGAATTAAAACGCTGATGTCATTTTGATAAAATGGTGACAAAAAACTTGAACATGGGGCTAAAAATAAAAACAAAGACGGGGGTGGGATTGAGTATCGTATGATGATTGATGAGTGTCCTCATAGTAGAGGTTTGTGGAAAATATCTCATCTCGCAAGTTTGGTTTAGAATATAACAATGCTAGATACTACCAGTTAATTGTACTGTTGGAAAGAAATGACATGACCGCATATCTATTTGAGTGGTGAGAATATTATGAGAACCCTTTCAGTGTTTAAGCTTACTTTTTATGTTATGACCCATAATCTGTAAATTCTCTGGAGTTTAAGAAAAATACTAATCATAGTCGACGCATCTTTTATGTCTCTCTCCACTCATTTTAGGTGAAAATATTGATGCTCCAAAATGTTTACTCACAATTTATTTAATAATAATTTATATAATAAAAAAATAATTGTAATTAATAAATAAGTAGTCGGAATAGATAAGATGAAGTGCCAATAATCTCCCAGATAGATCAAGCTCTCTCCCTTCTTGCATATATTTTGTGTAATTATCTATAGTCTATAGTCTCTATCTCTATCTCTCTCTCTCTCTCTCTCTCTCTCTCTCTCTCTCTATATATATATATATATAGGGAGGGTCCGGAACCAGGAGGGGGGAGGAAACTTAAAAGACGAAAAAGGAAAGTAGGGAATAGCAGGACTATTCTATATGTGATGATGATGTAGATGAATGATATATAAATAAATTAAAGAGGGGACCAGAACCTTCTGGCGTAGCCGTGAAGAAGATCTGGAAACTATAAATAATTAAAGGGAACCAGAACCTTCTGGCATAACCGTGAAGGAAGATCTGGTGAGGGAGAAAGGGAAAAATTAAAAATAGACAAAATTAAAAGAGGGGACCAGAACCTTCTGGCATAACCGTGAAGGAAGATCTGGTGAGGGAGAAAGGGGAGAAAATGAAAGTAAACAGAAACTAAAACATGAATATGATATGAAAATACTTTATTATATGATTAAAAGATTGAAAGACATAAACATAGGATTGAAAGATTGAAAGACAGAAACTAAAGAAGGAGCTTACGAGATCTCAAAGGCTGGAATCTCTCCAAAACTCTCTCTCTGAAAGTCTCTCTCTCTAAAATTGTGTGTCTATTGAGAGCTGAGATGCTCTTTAAATAGACTTCTTCACCTACTGTTTGAACAGTGCCGGTTGCAAAACCTGCACTGTGCACAATTATTTGGGAACTATTACAACAGTTTAAGTAAAGTAAACCGGAACTATTACAACAATATTTTACAATAATTAAATCGGAACTATTTCAACAATATTTTACAATAATTTAATGAAAACTTTAGTCATCATCCAGGTTGATAGCAAAGCAATCATCTTCATTTTCTTCTTCCTTATCAGATGATGGGAGCTTTGTTTTCGAAGTTTCTGATTGGTCCGCTTGTAACAATTTGAGGATGTTTTGAAGATTTTCTTCTAGAGAATTCTTTGAGGTTGAGGCGGCAAGAGCTGCTGTGATTTTCGCCCTTTGATTAAGAAATTTACAAGTCTCTGGATCAGCTACTTTGAGGAAGGTTGGATTCCTGCTGAACCAAAGATTAACTCCTTCTTTGGTGGCATGAGCAAAGTCAAAGTTGGCCCACCATTTGTGATAGGCTTCTCGTTGTAATGAGGGAAGTCCCATGCCAGTGAGATAAATATATTTCCACTGGAAGATCCATGCTACTGATAGCTTAGAACAAAAGTGGAGACTGACTGGGATATGTTTGTCTTCTAAATTGATTCTAGATTTGAAATGTTGATATCCTTCTTTTACAGGTTGGGGAAGGATGTCGTTTGGTGGTCCAAAGAAAATCCACCACTGGATAAACCAATGGGGAAACACATAATTAATTTTTCTTTTAAAATAAATTAACCATGAGTGGCTGAAAGTTTGATTTTGGAACCAGAACACATTGGTCCAGGCTTGAACATAATCCCAATAATTAAAACCTGTGGGATCAAATGGTTGAGAAAATTTTTGTATTTTATTAAGATTGGTCCCAGGATTTGGAATGTGGAATGGGTTATCAATGTTTTATCAGTTGGGGATTTATGGTGTTTTATGGAGATGGAGTCAGTGTCTACGAGAATAAATTCGTAGAACCTCTGAGTTTTGTTTAGGGATAAAGGCTGAAATTGAAAATCTTTGGGAAAGATTCGGGAGGGAACTCTATTGGGATTTTCATCCCAAAATTCTGGTTCCATCTGAATGACAGGGACATAATTACCTTTTTTGAGGTATTTTGTTGGTTCTTTGCATGTTTGGGGTTGATGGGTTGTTTGGATTTCTTGTTTTGGAGAACTAATTTGTACCTCTTGTTTTGGCAAACTAGTTTGTGGTTTAAGAACTTTGGTGGGTTCATAAACTTGATTTTTTTATCCTATCAACAATGAGGGATAGGGGGGAATTGGTGAAGTCCATATCATCGTCATTTGAGGCTTGTTCAGCCCATGACTTTTTTGGAAGATGGGTTAGACCTTGATCTAGTAAGACTTCTAAAGTATGGATTGGGAATCCATAATCTGATTTGGTTTGTTTTCCTGTTTGGGTTTGTTGTTTGTTTGGAGACTGAGTTGATGACTCAGTGGTTTGAAGGGTAGATGACCCTTGTTGGGTGGAAGACCCAGGGAGGGTAGATGACCCTGGTTGTTGGTTGAGTGGAACTTCTACAGGATCTTGAATCCTTTTACCTCCGGGGCGACCTCGTCCTCGAGAGGAGGACGACATTTTTGAAATCCTTGTTTTAGTTTCCCTATAAGTATTCACGTGTAAGGTAATCAGGGAGAGAATTATTAGTGCCTTTGAGATACTCAATGTCAAAATCAAAAACACTTAAAATAGCTTGCCATCTGGCAAAAATTTGTTTTGAAGCCAAATTTTTTACATCCTTTTGTAAAATTCCTTTAGCAGATTTGCAATCTACACGAACCAAGAATTTCTGGTTGAGTAAATCAGATTGAAATTTTGAAATGCATAAAACAATTGATAAAACTTCTTTTTTGACAGTTGAGTAATTTTGTTGTGCAGGATTCCAATGCTTAGATGCAAATGCAATAATCTGTTCTTTTCCTAAAACCTGCTGTTTGAGAATGCCGCCATATCCTATGTCTGAGGCATCAGTCTCAACAATTTTAAAGGCTTGGGGATTAGGAAGATAAAGACAAGGAAGTTCCCGTATTTGAGCCTTAAGTCTTTTAACAATATTGGTGTGGATATCTGTCCAAGGAGGTGGGGTCTTCTTCAAACGTTCATGGGGTGGTTTAATGGTATTGCTTAACTGGGGAATGAAGTCAGCTACGTAATTTAGACAGCCAAGAAACCTTTGCAGCTGATTCTTATCAAGGATCTGGTTCGGGAACTTATTACCGAACTCTATGGCTCTTTTAATAGGAACAATGGTTCCCAGATGAATTTCATGACCTAGAAAACGGATCTTAGTTTGGAAGAGTTGGATTTTGGGTTTGGAAATAGCAAGACCATTTCTTTTTATAATATGAATGAAAATATTGATATGTTTGAAGTGTTGCTCTATGGATTGGGAAAAGATGAGTACATCATCAATATAGACTATGGTGAAGTGTAAGTAAGGATTGAAGATTTCATTCATAATATTCTGGAATTCTGAGGGGGCATTTTTAAGACCAAATGGCATAACGTTCCATTCATATTGCCCAAAAGGGACGGTGAAGGCAGTTTTATAACGGTCGCTCTCATTGACCTGAATCTGCCAGAATCCAGATTTTAAGTCAAATTTGGAGAAGATTTTTGCAGAGTGTAATCTTCCTAGGATGTCTTTTTTATTAGGAATAGGGTACCTAATCCATTGGAGAACATCATTAAGGGGCTTATAATTGAAAACTAAACGGGGTGTTCCTTGTTCAATCTCAGCTTGTTTATTGACATAAAAAGCTGCACAAGACCAAGGACTCTTACTCTTCCTGATAAGTCCTTTCTGTAGAAGATCATTAATCTCCTTTTGACAGATTTGGAGCATTTGATCATTCATTTGGATAGGCCTGGCTTTGGTAGGGATAAGCTTTTCTTTGAAATCCTTATCATAGGGGAGATCAACAATATGTTTTTTTCGTTCCCAGAAGGCATTAGGGAGATCAGAGCATACTGTATCATGGATATGATCAAGGAGAGATTGGATTCTTTTCTGAACATCAGAATTGTTGAGCTGGACATTTACATTTTCAAATGAGACTTCTTCTTTGAGAAAATTAATTTGTTTTTGTTTAAGGTTAACGAGATTGATGTTTTTAATAAGAGGTTTTTGAATAAAATTGAAAATCACTGGTTTTCCCAAGTATTCAGTAGTAATACCTTCTTTGGAGATTTGAAGAGGGAAAAGTGACCTAATAAAGGGCGTACCCAAAATGACCTCATTTTTCAAGTTTTTAACAAGGAGAAAAGGGGTTTCAACTTTTAAACCTCGGTGGTCGATAATAGCATTTGAAAGTTTGAAATTGATTTTAAGTTTGGATCCACTAGTAGTACTAAGCTGCTCAGAAGTTTTCTCAAAATACTTAGTCGGGATTAAGCCTTTTTGAATGCAGTTTGAATCTGCTCCCGTGTCGAATAATGCCACGGTTTCAAGAGTAAAATCAGCAATTTTAATAACATTTATATAAAATTTTTGGATAGTAACACGATCAATAATTGCCAAAAAGTCTTCATCAGTAAAGGTTTTTACATTATCAGTGTGCTCGGGGGTTTGGGCATCTCCTATCTGTTCAATAATAACATCTTGAAGGTTTTGATGGTTTTCTAATTGATCAAGTCTTTCACTAATGTTAAGATTCTTTAACTCTCTAACCTCTCTCTTAAGATTGGCTATTTCGGTATGGAGATCTTGGATAGTAGAGGGTTTCTTCCACTCATTCTCAAGCCTTTTGAAGGCTTCGGTGACATCAAACTTGGTGTTATGAACTTCTTGTTTTTGGCTATCAGTGTTGACAGACCTAAGTTTCTCTATGAAGAGTTTCCTCTCTTCTTGGTTAGGGATGGAATTGATGGCTTCGTAAAATAGGTTTTCATGATCTTTGATTATGACATTAATGCTTGGAGAGTCAGAGTCATCTCCAGCATCATCATGTTGGATCTGGTTAAGATCTTCAGATGATTCGGTGTTATAATCATCATCAGAGCTCTCATCCATGAGGTTATTAAGTTGTTCTATAACAGACTGTTCTAAGTTTATGGAATTAATCTTGGTTTTGAGCCTACAATATCTGGCAATATGTCCAGGCTTGCCACAATTGTAACAACCGGAGTATTTCCCTTGATTCTTGGGTTGATCGGGTTTCTTATGTCTGGGCGGATAACTTGTCCTTTTATGACGGGGCTCATTTTTATGCTTGGCTTTAGGTTTCCTATGGTGTTTGTACTTAGAGGGATGTTTATATTCTTTCTCTTTGTGGGTGTTGGATTTTTTCCTAGAACAAGGGAGACCGAATTGTTCACAAAAGGTTCCCAGTTCTCTATTGGTTAGTGTTTTCTCTTTGGCTAAATCATTCTGGAGTTTCCTATCTTGGCAGACTTTCAAAGCTACCTTCTGGACATAGGATATTAATTGTCCGTAACTAAGATTGTCATAAGGGATTTCTCCATTTTGATGTCTAATCTTATCCCTAACCCTGTCTCCTAAAGACTTTGGAAGACCAGCTAAAATTTTTTCTTTCTAGAGGCGATGTTCACAATCTTCTCTGGTATAGACTCGTGTAAGGAAGGTATCCTTGTACCACCTAAAGTCTGATAATGTTTTACATCTTAGGTTTGACAATAATTCTCCTGATCTATCTCTCCAGATAGATGGAACTCCAATAAATTTGGCTCCTATGGTGAATATCAATTAGTTGACAACATCGGGGACTAACTCCCCTTTATTGGTTATAGGAGATTGGTGGGGATCAACTTTTACAGCATTGTAAATGGCATGTTTTTCGTCTTCAGTAAGACCATAATCCCACCATCCTTTTAATTGGCCAGTGAATCCCGCTGTTAAAGCCATCACGATCCCTTTTTCATCTATATCACTGGTGGTTAGATAAGCAGTAGCAGCCATGCACATGTATTGCATAACTTGCATAATACCATACTCATTCTGACCATCAATGTTCCATATGTATAATTGGTTTGCATCAAAGCTTTTGAGGGGGATGTCAGATTCCTCAAGAAGTAAATCTGGGGCAGTTGCACGTTGGTAATAAAGCTTGGAAGGCTTTTTCCAGGATAAAGATTGACTCATGAGCGGGTTCAAACCTAACTCCTCAGATCTTATCGATTCAGGTTCAGAGGAGTAAGGAGAATTGCATTCCCCTAAAACGTTTATCAGGCGATCCTTAAAAGGGGGGGTTCTAGGATCAGAGGGCTTTATGGAACTTGAATCGGAAGGTTGGGGTGTCTCGGGAGCAACGAGGTGGGTCAAATTTCTGATGCTATCTGCTAACTCATCGGAGATGATAGCCTTATTTTTTGCTTTAAGGAATTGTAGGTTTTTTCTAAGATCTTTCGAAGGATTGAAAGGTTTGAAGAAGGGTTTTTCGGTTGGCCTTGCCTCGACTAAATTAGAGGATATCTCTTCTTTCCTAGATCTGATAATATTAAGGTTTTCTCCTAAAGTTTGAAGATACTTATTGGTGTAGTTGGGTTGTTCCATCAAATCTTTGATATCTTTAGGATTGATTGGGTCAGATTCATCTTTTGATTTGAATGGGGCAGCTATGGCTAGACTAGTACCAGTCTTAGTGTTGTGCTGGTATTGCCTATTTGGAGGTAATTCAGACTGGAGAATGGTGCCATCTTTAAGTTGCCAGCTACTGATAACATTTGTAACCTTTTCTTTTGAAGACAATTGCCTTTTGAAAGGATAATCAATCTTATTCACAATAGCATAAGCTTGGAACCAATCAAAGAAATATATGTTTTGTTCAACTCGTTCAAGAAAATTGTAAAACTCAGTTTGGATATGATTACGTTTTCCTCTAAAATGAGTAAAAAACCAGTTTCTTTGAGCGACGTTGTCATCAGAATAGAAATATTTTTTGATTATTTCTTTGTTGATCACAAAAACCTTTTCAATATTATTAATCTCATCATACTCATCATTCATGGAGGAGTATGTTGGCGATTGAATAGTTTTTTGATCTGCTTCTTGTTTTTGATATATGAGTAAAGGTATGGAAGTGGAGGTATCAAGGCCTTGGAGATGGATAGTTGATTGGGATATTGTTGAGAAAGATTTCCTAGAGGCTGTCTCAGTAGCACGGGATCTGAGATCCCCAGCTCTTGAACTTTCAGATCTGGCGACACTAAAGGAATTTCTTCTGTTAAAGGTTAATTTTACTCTGCCATCTTCATATTGTCGAATCTCCTGGATTTTAGGGGTTTCTTTAGGTCGAGCTGGTGCAGCTCTGTCTAGATGCCAATCTTCGGGTAAGACAATATCTTCCCATCTAATGGTTTTTGGGACAGTGACATTTGCTTTTGAGATATCAGTGAGAAATAGAGTCGTTTCTCCAGGATTACTAGATCTTCTAACCATAGAACTGCAAGAGTTCATGACCTTATACTGTACTCTGTACATAAGGGCAATAGGGTTGGATCCAGATGCCATGTCTAGACCATGGGTATGTAGGTTCAAGATTAATACTTTGAGGATGTTTCTGTCTTGGAGACTAACAGTGAGATTGGGGTAACAATTAAAATAGATTGGACCATGTCCGAGGCTGGTTTCTACAGTTCCCAGGAGAGAGTTTGAAAATTGATTATGCCTCTTATCTCTTAAACACAAGAGTACAGAAGCATTAAGGCCTTCTCTCATGAGCGGCTTGATAGCAACTTGGACACAACCTATGTGCAAGTATCGGTATTTTTGTTTGTGACCTCTCAAGGTTTCATTGGAGAGAAGGTGGAACTCTTCATCTTTAGAGGTGATTGGATTGATGGGGATATTCTTTTCAACAGTTCTTATGATGTAGTCAGAACTTTGAAAGAATCGTCCCTGGGGTTTGTAGAGGTCTTTTGTGGGAATTTTGGAAATTTCCCAATTGTCAAAATCTTGATTTATATCTTGAAATTTGATTTATTCCTTGAAAATGTTTTTAGAAGAGGTTTGGGCTTCTTCATTCTCGGCGAGAGATGAAGATGGTTGGAGGACTTGAAAGAGAGATGGGTTGAGAGAGAGCGAAACATATTGAAATAAAGAGGTGAGTGAGTAAATTTTGTAATTGTTCCTCGCCCTATAGTATCATCACCATCATTTGGTTTCATAAAAACGAGTTTCCAAAAGTAAGATAAATAATATGATCTACACAATATTTTAGGTCATAAAAAACTTTTTTTTTACCCATCATCAGATCAACTATAGCCACCGACAGTTAGATGATATTCCTGGTAATCGCAGCATCATCCGAGCTTCATTGCATCCTTTAGGACTTATTACTCTTGCTGCCTATGCACAGGAATAACATGAAACTTATTCGTGCTTCCAGTTGAGTGATGAATCTTATTCATTCTCTATATACAGATATATACAGGAATATTAAAATGACCTTTAATATTATGTTACCATATTATAGATCTTACATCTCAGCCAAACGTTCTTTACCATATATATATATATATATTATTTTTTTTACTAAGTACATTCTAACAAATTTTACTATACAATCCACTATAACAGTGGAACTCCAGCCATGAGGAAGCAGACATATATTTTTATGGTTTAAATATTTAGCGACTTTTGGTTTTGGTGAATTTTATTATTATTTTTTTTATTTTGATCTTTAAATGTTGCAAAATTTTAATTTTAGTCTTTAGATATGACATGATTAACTTTTATGTGACATATGACCTAATAATTATTGAAGTGACCAATTATGATGTTAGCACATCATACATAAATATCAAAACTAAAATTTTGGAATATTTTAGAAATAAAACCAACAATTTTTTTATAGAGATTAAAATAAAAAATAGCTAAATTTCTAAGAAAAAAAATATATTTTAGCCTATTTTAATTTGCAGCCTTTCCTCCATGGATTCTGATGCATCCCGGCATAATCTCTACGAAATCAACTTGTGAGTTGTGAATACTGCTCTCTCCATTTCTACACAGGCTAAACTACTCATTTGGTCCCTTACCTTATTTTTCAATTTCAAATTGATCCTTTACATTTTTTTTGGTTTCATATTGGTCCCCTATGTTTCTTTTCGATGTCAATTTGGTCTCAGAATCACTGTTCATCCTATGTGGACGAATATGTTATGGATACGTGTCACTTTCTCTCTCCAACAATATATACATGGACCAATATGATTTTGACACGTAAGATGAATAATGATTCTGAGACCAAATTGACAGTGAAAAAAAACATAAGGGACCAATATGAAACCAAAAAAATGTAAGGGACCAATTTAAAATTGAAAAATAAGGTAAGAGACCAAATGAGTAATTTAGCCACACACACATATATATATATAGTTTACTTTATAGTATTTTTAGGAGGTATTTATTTTTTATCATAAATTATTCTTATTAAATGAATGTGTTTATTAATTAAGTTCAATTTTTCGTATAAAAAATGATGCAAGTAAAATAAATAGAAGTATAAAAATTGATAATTTTTCTTTGAATAATGAATTATCTTTTACATAGATACATGTATTTTAGTTAAGTTGATATATATATATATATATATATATATATATATATATGACATATTTAAATGTAGTGATCAATGAGTAGACATTGACGGTGTAACGTTTTTTTTACACCATCAGTCAACTATCCATCATTCGTTTGTATTACTTTTATTTGAAACTCAATGATAATAAACACATGAATGATGGATGATGCACTTATGGTGTTAAAAAACCTTTACAATATTGATGCACCATCTATTTTCTCTTAAATGTATTAAATTAGAGTAGTGAACTAGTTATTGCAAGTGATAACTTATGCATGAGCATCTAATTTCAACGTCAATATTCAACACTTATTATTCATAGAAAAAAAAATATTATTTTTAGGAAAAAAAAAAAGAGAGAGATAAATAGTATGATGAATTGGAATGATCTTCCCTTGTTTTCTAAAAATATTAGTATTTGATATTGACGTTGGAGTTAGATGTTCACTGACATGTTATGGTACATCAACACATGACATGCACATAATAATACTTAAAGCGGAAGGGAGCGACTTTATCTTTATATTTAGAATGTTGAATATGGAATAATATATAATATCCTTTTTTTTTTAAGTTCAAGACAATATCTTTCTTTTGAAAATGTTATTCTTCCAATAAATATTTCTATAGTCACACTTTGAAGTATAAGCTTTATTCCAGAACCTAATGATTCCTCGCTATGAAGGTAGAAAACAGATTCCAATTTTTGGTAAATGACTGAGAAGATAAAACAAAAGTAAAAAAAATATGGCATAGAAAATTATGAAAAATGATCAGAATGTTTTATATTGTTATTTAACTGTTAAAATTATTTGTCTTTTATTTTTTGCTATTACAAAAATTAATGCATATAATGGAAGCCGACTTGCCCCTGTTATGAGGTCTTTCGTCTTTGCACTTTGCTCAAGGCTCTTGGACATTCTCCCTCGAGTCACTACTGATATTATTTTCTTTCTTTTTTTTTTTTGGTTAACTACTGATATATTTTCTTATTCTGCATACTTCTCCATATTTTACTTTGAAAATGGGAATCCCTCGTTAAGGATGATTGATGAAATATGGGTCTAACATTTCATTCGCTTCATTGATCCATTATAAATTTATAATACCTCCAAGTTCAAACCATTTTTTTTTTCAAAGAAACGTGATTATAGCTATTTTCAACTGCAGAAAAAAAAAATTTGAGGTCTATCTTAATCACATGCATATTATTTATAAATTATAATTGATTTGAAAAATGGTATTTTTTTTAATTTTTAATTTGGTAATTGCTATTAACAAATACTCTAAAGGCATATGTTTAAGATTTTAATGGAATAAAACTGTATTTGATAATGCATTTGTTAAGGTTTTCGAAATAAAAATATAAACTTATGTTTATTTTTCATTATTAATAATCTTAACAAATACTTTAAAAAACACTTATTAGCAAAACCCTTTTTTATTTTGTGCTACATTTACGCTTTCTTAAGGCACATGTTATTAATATGAATTCTTGGAGGATATGCATGAATGTGAATTCTTGGAGGACAAAATAAATGTGAATGTGAATTAAAAATTAAATTCGAGGAGGTCAATATTATTTTTTGAAAGTGGGAATATATGCGGGTGGTCATAACAAAGGTTATGGTGCTGACTACTGACTACTGAGTGCAGTTCCCCTTAAAACAGTTGTAGTGTTTTTGTATAAATACTATTTTTAAAGGACTCTTCATTCAAAGAAGGCACGAAAGAAGATTTTTCAAGAATAAATTCAGCCTGTATTTTGGAAGAAAAAGAAAAGGAAAATATTTTCCATCCCTTACTTTTTCTGTTGTGTTGATTACCTTTTCCTCTAAGGTTACCAATTCTTTGCAAGTAATGGATATTCATTCCTTTCCCAGCTAAAGATAATTACATTCACGATACAATTACGAAAAAAAAATATTCGACACGCTGTCAAATATTACTATTTCTATATGAATCATTTGTCTTTTCAAAATCCTTACATTTTACATTGGTTTGGTTTTTCCATATTCTTATTTGTATCTCATTTGGAAATCTTTATCATTTTCTTTTCCTTTATTTAAGGATACTTCCTCTCTTTAGTTTAAACGTCTTCGTCAATTTTTTTCCTTTATATATCCGAATGAACTGCGATAATATTTGTACCATTTCTTTAGTTATTTTATAATTTTTAGAGGTTGTTATGAGTTCTACTACTAAAAAAAATCAACAAAGCTTTATTTATTTGTCTGTTGCACTCTTAAACTTCGTATTAATTTAATTATTTATATATTTTCACACTTTATCAAAGTAGAATTAGTTTTCTTTGTGAATGCAGAATATTCATGTTGAGAGACTCATCTGCCATAACCATGCACGCGACTCGGGTCGGATCCGGACCTACCTAGGTAATGCTTAGGAAATCGGGTGGGCAATAAAAAAAAAAGTAGAATCAGTCTTATCATCTATATTTTAAAGTTTGTGTCTAATTTTTTTTCTCGCTTTATTTAAAAATTCGGAGATTGGAAGTCAGTAAAAAAAATTTAGGAATTTTCAAATATTAGTCGTGGGTAAAGAAGTCTCATATATAAAAGTGGATAAATTAAAGTTTACACAAGATGTGATGTTAAAATCAATTGTTTTAAAGTTTTGAGTCAAGATGTGACGTCAAATTCACTTATAATGCTTTTGCATCTTCCTTGTAAAATTAAGGAGATGCAGGTAAAGAAATCCCGATTCATTTGCCTTGATATTGTAACCATGAAACCGTTCTCTTCTCATTTTACGACTCAAGTTAATAATTTAATTTACAAGCTATTTTAATATGATGATTCTGCGATAATAATTTTACAAGTACATCATAGAGGAAAATTGCTTTAATTTTAAATTAAAAAAAAAAGAAAATTGCTTTAATTTATACCGTACATTATTATGGCCTATGGGTATAAAAGTTCAATAATAATAATAATAATAATTATTATTATTATTATTATTATTATTATTATTATTATTATTATGAAAAGTAGATAACATGCCTATGAAAGTGACTAAACGGTTAATTTATATTATTGGAAGAACGTGAATGTTTTGACGGTGAATTAGGTTAATTATATCAATGAAAAAAATGAATAGCAACCTTAATACTTCAATCTCATTAAAAAAAAAAAGTTTAAATAGGTTTTTTGTTAATGTAAATAAGATTGATTTTTCGATTAGCCCCTACATTTTTTTTGCCTATTTTAATCCTTTTAAAGTAATACAATTTTGTAATTTATCTCTTTACTAGTTTTAACCGTTATGTGATGACATGATTAACGATAATCCACATCATCCGGATTATAGCTATCCTTGTTATAAATTTCAATGATTATTTAATTTGTTTACGGTAGTAACTTTATTCAATATGATATCTATTAGCTTATAAAAAAAATTTGATATCCATTACCAAGTATTATAAAATAAGAGGTTGCTTAATTTCAGTTGTTAGAATGGATGATAAAAGATCAAGAAGCAATTAAAATTTATTGGAATTTATTTGAAAACTAAGTCTATTATCTTTAAATTATTTATATTTTGTTTTTCAAATCTTTTTACTTTTTACCTCTTGTTGGTTAAAAACAAAATCCATAAAATAAAGACAAACTAAAATATGGTACTTATATGGGAAAAATGAGGAATATTTAATATTTTAATTAATAAAAGTATATAATACTCCCTTCGGTCCATATTATAAGCACTCTTTTTGTGAGAGGGAAATGGTGCTTATAATATGGACCGGAGGGAGTATTATATATTCATGATGATATTCACTTTTTAAGTTAAATTTTAACCTGTACATCACACAGAAAAAAATACCAAGATCATGACTTAAATTCACGAAAGTGATATCCGTCATTCCATCAAGTTCGTGAGTTAACTCACAAGTGTACTTGGATGGATATATATAACTACAGTGTTGTTCGGAATTGGGATGCTCAAAAGGCAATGCATTGAATTGATTGGCCAAGTTACCTTGCAAAGTTTATATCCTAAAATTTGAATTTTCCTAAATTTCTAATTTATGAATTTAATAAATGAAAAAAAAAAACCCAGTTATAGTATATTGATTAAGTATATATGAGTGTTAGTAATTGAATTGCCAATAATAGATTAAGAGCTCAACCAAACATTATTGAAATTTGTTACGCTGTTAACGGTTTTGAAGCATCGCAAATCCATTATAAATATTGTTTCATTGTGTCCTGAAAAGAGGCATTCCCTCATTTATACAAAGTTGAAGAAAACAAAGTTCATCAAGAATCAACATGGCTTTGAAGATTAGTATTATAGTGGCTTTTTCATTCCTACTAATGCTAGCTACAACCTATGTAGCTCAATCACTTACCGTTGATATAAAAAAATTTGGAGCACCAAATGGAGATATAACCCAAGTAGGATGAATTTTGATCATCATCGTTATTATAATTGTAACTTTCTTTTATTTCTCTAAATTGATTTGTATTTTATGTATTATCTCAATTAGGCTTTCTTAAATGCTTGGAAAGAAGCATGTGCATCAACAAGTTTTGCCAAAATTGTGATTCCTAAAGGGATGTACAAGATGAGGGAAGTTGATGTCAAAGGTCCTTGCAAAGCTCCCATTGAAATTCAGGTTGATGGCACAATTCAAGCACCAGCAGACCCAAAACAACTTCATGGGGCTGATAAATGGGTTACAATTGGATATGTTTCCCATTTCACCTTTTCGGGTCATGGTATTTTTGATGGTCAAGGTGCATATGCTTGGAAGGCAAATGATTGTGGATTAAACCAAAACTGTGTGAGGCATTCCATGGTAAATTAATGAGTACTAGTCATATGCTCATTTCAGTGTTTCTCTCACACAATCATACATACATACATATATATATATACAAACATGCTAATGAATTAAGTTTCTTGTGTACAGAATTTTGGTTTTAATTTCCTAAATCATTCGACGGTTAGAGACATAACTTCCAAGGATAGCAAAAATTTCCATGTGAATGTTTTGGCTTGTAACAATTTTACATTTGATGGCTTCAAGATCATTGCTCCAGCAACTAGCATCAATACCGATGGGATTCACATCGGTAGATCAACTAATGTGAAAGTTCTTAACACCAAAATTGCAACCGGAGACGATTGTGTCTCATTAGGTGATGGCAACACTCATCTAGTTGTCAAGAATGTGGAATGTGGACCTCGACATGGCATCAGTGTTGGAAGCCTTGGGAGGTATGATAAGGAAGACCCTGTAGACGATTTTCTAGTCAAGAATGTCACTATCAGAGGTACTCAAAATGGCGTGAGGATCAAGAGTTGGCCTAGCTACCCTGGACAAACTACTGTGACCAATATGCGTTTTGAAGATATTACCATGGTTGATGTTTCCAACCCAATCATCATAGACCAGGAATATTGTCCATGGAATCAATGCTCAAAGAAGGTATATAATTAAAACCTAGCTACTAAATATAAATTAACCTATATATAAATTCATCCATTCACTTGATTAAACAACTAATGTTCATTGATAGTTTATGATAGTGAGGTTTCTTACACAATGTTTCTTTTCTTATCTCTGTGTGCTTTCAATACCTCAGATTCCATCGAAAGTTAAGATAAGTCAAGTCACTTTCAAGAACATCAGGGGCACTTCAGCAACTAAGGAAGCTGTGAAACTTATATGCAGCAAAAGTTATCCATGCCAAGGTGTGGAACTTTCTGAAATTAATCTCACATACAAGGGAGGTCCGGTAACTGCCATATGCACTAATGTCAACCCTAAAGTTATAGGAAAAGCTCCTCGATGCACATCTCCATCATCATCCTCATCCTAGAGTTCTCGTCATTTCACATCAATTCAAGGTTTTAAATTGCAATCACGGTTGCAGTTATGACAATTTTAAAAACCTTAACATTACAGATTATTATGGAAAAAATGTGACCGATGCAGTTTCAAAAACTACCACAAAATCTAAATGTTGCAACCTCTGTTGTAGTTGTAGACCTGGATTCAGAACCTTGCACATGATGATCTATTATATCAGTTTTTTTTGTTTCATTCTTTGTAAAAAGAGTACATATGACATCCCTTAAAGTGAGGATGGGGGCTTTTTATAGCTCATATGGAGTAGGAGTTAAACAACTTGACATGGTTGTTACATTGTCAATGTTAGTTGTATTATTTATATATGTAGGCTTTGTTCTAATAGTTTTTCAAATATTTGAAGCAATCTTTCAAATGTAATAAAATTTATGCTTAAATGCACTTTTGGTCCCTCAAGTTTATCAAGTTGGCAATTTTTGTTCCTGTAGTTTATTTTGAAACAATATAAGATTAAGCCCATGGAAACTAATCGAAACCAACGTCTTGTTCACTCAAGTTGTGTGGGTTGTAAACTCAAGCGCCCAGGTATTCACAACAAGGCAATGATCAAAAATAATCCATAAACCACCCTCCAACGTCTTTGCCATATCCGCCACCTTCTCCAACTTCACAATGTAAAACTCGTTGTCAACATCAGCAAGAACGAAGCCGCTAGAAAAATTTTCAAGTAGACTTCAAACATTCCTTCATTGAGAAAGAGCCTACGGTTTTCCCCAATAACTTGACCACCAAGGCCTCCTTCTAATGGGTTACAAAGGTCATTAAAGATATTATCATCTATGCAAATCCTTGGAAGAAGCCTATTTCC
The DNA here is from genome assembly GCA_037953625.1 of Crotalaria pallida. Taxonomy (NCBI): domain Eukaryota; kingdom Viridiplantae; phylum Streptophyta; class Magnoliopsida; order Fabales; family Fabaceae; genus Crotalaria; species Crotalaria pallida. The sequence goes on from CM075656.1 coordinate 87,090,689, forward strand.
TCCTTCCAACTCAATACGTCCCAAATTCCTTTACAAAAAATATATTTCCTCACTTGGAGGCACAATCTTGTGTCATTCCATTAGCTTGTTTCTAAAGGAAACCTTCTTTATCTCCTGTTAAAGGTCGCTAGTAGGGTCGTGGGGCTTTTCGGGTGTACCAGCCTCCTTGGTCACAGAGAACAACATGAAGTTATATAAAGATTGATGAAACAACATGGATACAAACCAGGATTATTGGAAGGGAAAAGAATATAAAGAATGAAGCTATTTGGACCTATAAATAAAAACTTTACATAGGCAAATGAAATTACATCGCATACTTAGTTGTTAAGACATTATATCATCCTACATTTTTATCTAATCGAATGAAATTGACTTATCCTATGCTTATTCCCCCTTTAATTTGTTTTTAAGCCAAGTATACTTCTAATTTTTTTCGACATGAGTAAATTAAAAAAATTATATCAAAATCTTCCATAATTTGACTCGTTATCACATAAAATTGAATTATCTCATGCTCTACTATTCTAACTCCTTGTTTGGATCCCCTCCACCTCCCCCAATGTAAATAATGAAAAAAGCCATTAGAGGTCAAAGAAATAACACACTAAGATTTTCTCTTCCTAAAAAGTACTCTTTTTGTTTTGTAGATATTGTTGTTTTATCTTAGGCATAAATATAAAAATAATTCCTATAAATATTAGCCTTTTTTAAATTGGTTCTGCATAAAAAAAATGGTTTCGGTCCATGCATTTACAAAACGTTTTGGTTTTGATCCCTCTTGTTAAATGTGGATGAAAAATACCGAAAACGTAATGTATTACCTTCTATGATCAATTAATGATGATATTCTTGCACTAATTCTCAATTGTAAAAAGACAACTTCCATTACATAAGAGAATCAATTCAAAAATCATGACAATGGAGGGACTAAAACCTATCCAATCTAATAACAGAGGGACCAAAACAAACTACCAACAAAATTATGGGGAGCAAAATTTAACATGAAGGACCAAAACCAAAACGTTTTGTAAATGCATGAACTAAAACCAAATTTGTTTTATAGTGACCAATTTCAAATGAGTCAATATTTACAAGGACCATTTTGATATTTAAGCATTTATCTTATTACTTTTGTTTCAAAAGTAATTATGTTTTGTCCGCGTAAGACCGCGGTCATTGGTTCTAGTCCCAGACCTCCCATGTAAAAAAAAAAAAAGTTAATTATGTTTTAAAATTATAAGGCTTGATCAAACATTTTTTTTTCAATTGTATCCTCATTCATTAATTATTGTATTAATTTTACTTTTGCTTCATTCTCTTAACTATATCATCATAAATACATGTGCTTTAGTCAAAATACGTACAATAAAGCTTGTTTCCATTATTATTTTTCTTTAATTTTTGTGCATCAATTTTAAAAAACAAAACATATAAAAGAGATGAAATATATGATGAAATGCTTCATCTGCTTGTAATTTTATATGGAGCATATGTGCCTTTTCTTATATAGGTGTCATCATGTGTTACATGTATCCGACATCAATATTTTTCTGACACCCATTTTGACATGAATTGAACACCCTATTTGAGATGATCATTTAAAAAATAAACTTTTGTCGGCTGTGAGGCTTAGTTGTAGGTGTGGCAATTGGATCCGGATTCGCGGGTATCCGCTGGTAATATTTACAATGGGTCCTGGTCCAACAAAAAGATCCGTTGGTTCAAAGAATGGACCCGTTTGGGTATCCGCTTTGAACGGGTCTGGGTTCGGGTCTGAGATATCCAGACCTGTGGGTATCCGGAACCGTCCATATTTACATACATACATTATATATATATATATATATATATATATATATATATATATATAAATTTTAGTATGTTTGTGTTGAACGAAATAATTTCTTTGATGTCTGCGAGTGTTTAATGGTAGTAGGGATTAGTATTAAGTAGAGTGTGTAATGGTATATTAAGGATCACTCGGTCTATAAAAAAAACAGAGAAATTAATTTAAAAAATAATTTTTTCTTAAAATTAAAAAATTGCTAATGGGTACCCGCAAAATTCGTCTGGATACCCGAAGACTCGCCTACCCATTATGTAGCGGGTACCCGCGCGAATCCGAGTCCTATGAACGGGTCCAGGTCCGGGTACCCTATTACCCGGACCCATTGCCATCCCTACTTAGTTGTATGTCTCTAACCCATAGTCAACATCCTAAATTTGTTTAGAAACCCCTAGAACAACCCTTCCAAAAAAGGTGAGTTTGGATCACTTGATGAATAATGTAGAAAATAAAATGGAATTGGAGACTATCTTTTTCAATGATGATGATTATAAAACAGAGGAGAAAGGTTATAGAAAGATAAAAAGGAGATAAAATGACTAAATTGTAAAGTGTGCTTCTTAATATATTTTTGGCGAGGCTCATTATTATCATATGAAATATATAAATATTGACTATCAAATTAATTTTTTTGGGTATGTTCATATTTAATTTTATTTTAGATTATATATTCACCTATGTAAATATTTATTTTAGACATTATTCATACCTCAATTCGGTGTCACATCTATTATCTGTGTCGATTTCCATGTTGAGAGCACATCTTATATCCCACAATTTGTTTCATTCCGCCATATGCCACTCATTTTCATTAGTCAAAAATAAATTCTGAATTAAATATATGCTAACTTAATATATTTTTTACTAATAAAAAAAAGTGACTCATGGAGTGATAAAAATTTAGGGACATTGCCCTTTTGCTAAAAAAATTAATTTAATATAAACTCAACCTATTAGGAAGTAGTCAAGATCTTTCATATATACTACAATTTGTGTCACTCCATGTGCCACACATTCTTATTAGTTCAGAAAATATTAAATTAATATATATTAAATTCAAAATTTATTTTCTGGATCAATGAAAATGAGTGACGCATGAAATGACACAAATTGTGGGAGAGAAGATGTGCTCTAGTTGGGAAGAGTAAAAAAAGAAAACTATAAGAATTAATATCATAATCCGGAAATGAAGGGTAATAAACAGGCAAATTCAGAGCATGCATTCTGCTTTTTCAATGATTTAAGGTTGTCCTGATCTTGCTCAAAATAATGTTCTTCCTTGCACCAAAACTTTGCTTATTCTTTCTACTATTACACTTCATATCTGTAGGTAGTTTTTCTTTTTCTTTTTTTTTTCTTCCAAGAGTTACATGACTTCATATTTTAAATCTATCATTAATTCATAAAACATCTTTTCTGAATAAATGTAAACCTAAAAAACAAAGAAGGCAGACAGAGAGAAAGTACAACAAAAAGATTAAAAAGAAAAAAAAAACCTCCATATTAAAAACAAAGAAAATACACCACAAAATCAAGGAAGCCAAAAGAAAGATACACGAGATCCAGCTCCAGTTAGCATTGAATCTTTTTCTCAATACCTTTTGGTAGTGAGTAGTGACTTGTACAAATTGTTCCCTTTTTTATTCTTAGAACTTGATGCAAACTAGTGTTGTGTATGGATATAATCCAAAACATCACGCCTAACCCAAATGACAAACAGTACGTATAAAATTTGTTCCCTAGATACGGTGAGATCCGCCGCCATTGCATATGTATATTGAACTGTTAAACCATGCTACTAAGCCACACTATTAGGCATTTGGCACTATCATATAAAACTATTCACATTCCTTACTTTCTGATCAAAATTTTAATTTTAAATTTTTTAAACTTCTACACACATTGGAAAGTATCAAAGAAGTATTTTCGTGGATTCTTATTATATTTTATTGTTTATGCATATAAGATAAACAAATATTTATTCTGGATGTTCGCTAACATTAGTCCTTTGCCAAACAATTTTCATAGAGAAAGTGTATTTTGCTAAAAAAGACAATGCATTTTCCTCGGAGGAGGGAAGGCAGTAGCCAGTGGGGATGAGGTGAGATGTTCATTCCAAGCCAGCTTGTCATAATGCCAAACACTCTCCTCAAATCATGTGCCTTTAAATGCTAGTGCATTTTATTTCATTATTTCACCAAAACCTTCATCTGGTTTATATATGAATTATGAAGTATTTTTTTAACTTATACATCTCATATATAACATATATAAATAAATTTAAAAATATAAATTTTTATGAAAAAATGATATATTTAATAGATCAAGGAATGAGATTTTAGTTTTCAAATAAAAGTTTTATTTTGATAATAGTTTATCCTACATATAAAATATATGGATGAATAAAAAAAATTCATACAAATAGGATTTGTTTAACTTTAACTCATAGAGATAATGAGTTTAAAAAAAATAAAAAATCTTAAAAACCGAAAATCATTACTTTTAAATTACTGTATTAAATATTTAGTTTCATAATGCATTGACATTTTATTTAACTTTTTATCTTCAACTCTAGAAAATGAAATTAAAAAAAAAATGCTAAGGGCGTTTATTAACTATACCCTTGAAAAAGTTTCTCTTTTTATCATCTGTTCTCAACAGTTTTCTCTTTCTCCCATTTTTAGTAATCAATCAGCATTATTATACATACAATGCATTTGCACCACCTATCAGTCTATAACCAAATTTTATTTGCTTTATTGTTAGCTTTGATATCACATCCTTTTCCTTGCACCCACTTTCCTTTTCCTTGTTTCATTCTTTTCATACTAGATTTGTTTCTTCTATCAAAGTTTGCTTTTTTGCAATGACTAAGGAGTAATCACATTTCTTTCACTCCCATGCCATTTGAGTTTTGACTCTCATTATCCTCTCAACCTTTCTTTGTGTCCTCATGCTGTGAAAGTTCCTAGATGATGATTGTATTGTGTGTACTCTAAGAGTGGGTTTTGAAGTTTGGTCTATTACTTTATGTTATTTCATTTTACTAAATGAAGTAACACAGTTGCCATTGTAGTTCTATAGATTAGAACTCAGAATTTTTTATTTATTTTTTTGTTTGTGTGTGTGCATAAATTATCTTATAAATCAAAATGATGTACTTATGGCTTGCTGATTCTATCATAGATGTGTGTAGTTATAGTTCTTCTTAGCATTAGCACATGCAAGATAAATTGATTAAACTTAGTTAAATTTCTGCTACTATATATTGTTGTTGAACTTGAAGCATCAGTATATTATAAATCCTGGTTAAGAAACTATGGAAGAGACATTTGTTCCATTTCGTGGAATAAAAAATGATGTTCAGCAGAGATTAATGTATTACAAGCAAGATTGGATTGGTGGTCTCACAGCAGGCTTCAGGTACATCCTTTTTGTGCTGCAAAAAAATACCCATTTTTCTTAAAATCTCTGGTGGAGTTTTATATAATGAGATATACTTCAATGAAAATAGAAAGCTTTTATTTTACTTTTATTTTTATTTTGGTATCCTTTAAGATTACTACACTTATAGACTATGTTAACTTCATAATTCTTATTTCTGATTGGAATTTTAACTTGGCACTTAAACTTCTATTTCTTAGGATATTAGCCCCTACCACATATATATTTTTTGCATCAGCAATTCCAGTTATTTCATTTGGGGAACAATTGGAAAGAGATACAGGTACATTACATACAGAGTCCTACTTAATGTATTTGTGTTAATTAAAATCTTGATATTCATGTCATAAGTTTCTTCGATTTTGTCCATGCACGGAATCTTGTTTATTAGATAGAAGCTGAGATTTTGATATTCCTTTACCTCATATTTGATGCACTGTGTACCAACAATTATCAGATGGAGTACTCACCGCAGTTCAAACATTAGCATCCACTGCGCTGTGTGGAATTATACACTCTATTATGCTGAGATTTTGATATTCCTTTACCTCATATTTGATGCACTGTGTACCAACAATTATCAGATGGAGTACTCACCGCAGTTCAAACATTAGCATCCACTGCGCTGTGTGGAATTATACACTCTATTATGCTGAGATTTTGATATTCCTTTACCTCATATTTGATGCACTGTGTACCAACAATTATCAGATGGAGTACTCACCGCAGTTCAAACATTAGCATCCACTGCGCTGTGTGGAATTATACACTCTATTATAGGAGGCCAGCCTTTGATGATTCTTGGAGTAGCAGAACCAACTGTAATTATGTATACATTCATGTTCAACTTTGCTAAAAGTAGACCAGAGTTGGGTTCAAAGCTCTTTCTAGCATGGTCTGGATGGTAAAACATGCTCGCTTTCAAATTTGAAGTTATATAGTCATTTCTGCTCTTAGCTTTGGTGTTTTATGATAACTCTGTAAGTTGCCTTAAAGAAACTTTTTGCCTCATAATTTATTGTATGGGCAGGGTTTGCATGTGGACTGCTGTCTTGTTGTTCCTACTTGCGATCTTAGGAGCTTGTTCCATCATCAACAGGTTCACTCGCCTAGTAGGGGAACTGTTCGGCCTTCTTATTGCAATGCTCTTCATGCAGGAGGCTATTAAAGTAGGAGGCATCTTTCTGTTTTTCTTCTTTATAGTAATATTGACTCAATGAATGTTTAGCTCATAAATGATTATGAGGTTCTTGTATGAAGTAATTGAAAAATAAGATAATTTATGATATATAATTGGATGGCCATTAATTTAACGGACAAATATGCTCTTATTGTGTTTAACAGGGGCTGATTAATGAGTTTCATATACCTGAGAGAGCAAACCTAACATCAACTGAGTTTCAATATTCGTGGAGATTCGGAAATGGCATGTTTGCTTTGATTCTGTCCTTTGGCCTCCTGCTTACAGCATTGAAAAGCCGAAAAGCAAGGTCTTGGCGCTATGGATCAGGTAAGACTTTCTAAAGCACATGTGCATTTTTTGCGCCATCAACAAGTAAGAAGGCACACAATTTTCTTTTCCTTATAGTCAATTTATGGATGTTGACAAAAAGTTGCAGCAGTACCAAGTTCTTCCATTAGGATATGCTTCTTTATTGAAAGAAGATTTTAGCAGAAGCTAATAACTTACATGGGACCAAGCAAGCAACTACGGGCTTGGCAGTGATGTTCATGGTCCTTTTCCCTGCCGCCTTTCTCTTCGCCCTTTCTCAGGTCCTTAAGAGAGAACAGTCACCACAGGAACAATGCCGTTGAGGCTTGAGGGGTCATGGATTTGATGAAGCATTCCATTTGGAAAGTGTTACTGTTAATGTTAAGGATTGGGAGATAGTGATCTTTAAATTGAACATTGCTTGACCAACATTCCTAAAATTATCTTTAGAGCCCAGAACTTCCAAAGATATGCACTTCTGTTTTGATGATAATTCTGTTGCTACACTTGAAATTGATTTAGTAAGATTTTGAATTCTCTTCAATCCATGAAGAAAAGCTATAACCACTAACATGTCATCTTTATGAATTTATATACACCCACCTAATTTATGCTGGATCTTGAGGTTAAATCTGATAAGGACTAAGGATATAGTTCAAAATAAAGCAACTGAAAATATAGCCGTTTGACTTATCTTTTTACCAAGTTCTTTCATCATGTTTCAGTAGTTCATAGCTTTATTTTCTCCTTTTCACAGGCTGGTTGCGGGGCTTGATAGCAGATTATGGTGTCCCTTTGATGATTCTATCATGGACTGCTGTTTCTTATTTACCAGCTGGAAGTATCCCAAAAGGAATCCCTAGGCGCCTCTTCAGTCCAAATCCATGGTCCCCTGGTGCATATGAAAACTGGACTGTCATAAAGGCAATGGCTAGTTAATATTTATTATTAGGATATATGTTTATTAAGTTCTCTTTCATTCTTTATATTCTCAACAGTTCATTGCAAAGTTCTGATGCAAAATTCTAAATCACTAACAGGGCATGCTGGACGTGCCAATCCTCTACATTTTCGGTGCATTTATTCCAGCGACAATGATTGCTGTGCTCTATTATTTTGACCATAGTGTGGCATCTCAGCTTGCTCAACAGAAGGAGTTCAATTTAAGAAAGCCACCTTCTTTCCATTATGACTTACTTCTTTTGGGATTCATGGTACATGAACCTCCATGCTTTGTTTAATCCCTTGCCTTATGTAAAACACCTCTGATTCCTTGCCTTTTGCCTAATGCTTTTGTTTTACCCTTGCAACTTGAGAAAGAATGGTTTCCTGATCTTGTCCCATGAACTGAACATGATCCTTAGTTTTGACATATTTGGTATTGTTGAATGTATGACAGGTTATATTATGTGGTCTCATTGGAATTCCTCCATCAAACGGTGTCATTCCACAATCTCCTATGCATACCAAAAGTTTAGCTACATTGAAGCACGAGGTAAACATATTAGTAATAAATGCAGGTTTCCCATTCTCTTCTTTTGTAGAGCTTCACTGATAAATTTTGCCAATAAACTTTCATTACTACAAACACAGGTAGGTCTAGAACTTCAAAGGTGGAAATGGAAGCAAATTAAATGATAAGTACACGTGCACTGCAAAATATAGTCCTTTATGTTATTTACTCATGATATTTGGGGTAATTTGCAGTTACTTAGAAACCGGCTTGTTGCAACAGCTCGAAGTTGTATGAAAAACCAAGCAAGCTTGGGACAATTATATGGAAGCATGCAAGAAGCTTATTGGCAAATGCAAAGCCCTCTAGTTCACCAGGAATCTTCTTCTCGGGTATGTAGGATTGTGATATTTTTATCACTCTCCTTATTCACCCTTTCACGTATGACATAATTATGCACCAGACAAATTAAAGTTGATAAAATTAATGTCTTATGATTCCTAACAAACTGAACTTTATTCTGATATTATTGTGCAACCTTGTCTGAATTTGTTTTGTCAGGGACTAAATGAATTGAAAGAATCGACTATTCAATTAGCATCAAGCATGGGGACTGTAAATGCTCCAGTTGATGAGTCAATATTTGATGTTGAGAAGGAAATTGATGACTTATTGCCTGTTGAGGTTAAAGAACAACGAGTGAGCAACTTGCTCCAATCTCTGATGGTAGGAGGATGTGTAGCAGCGATGCCTTTCCTGAAAATGATTCCTACTTCCGTACTCTGGGGCTATTTTGCTTTCATGGCCATTGAAAACTTACCAGGCAACCAGTTCTGGGAACGGATTTTATTAATCTTCACTGCTCCAAGCAGAAGATACAAGTACTTTCTTAAACACCACTACCTGTCTGTTTTTATTGCTGCTTCAGAAAATTAATGACTTGCATTCGCTGATATGCTGCTGCTTTTTTTTCCTTTCTTTCTTTTCTTCCTTTAAAATTCTAGAGTTCTGGAGGAGTGTCACGCAACTTATGTGGAAACCGTTCCTTTCAAGACAATTGCAGTATTTACATTCTTCCAGACTGCTTACTTGCTTGTTTGTTTTGGTATCACTTGGGTTCCAATTGCTGGGGTTCTATTCCCATTGATGATCATGCTTCTGGTTCCTGTAAGACAATACATTCTGCCCAAGTTTTTCAAAGGGGTATACCTTCAGGATTTAGATGCTGCAGAATATGAAGTACCTGCTTTACCATTCGACCTAGCTTCCGTAAGTCTTCAGCACTAGTCCCATTATCACCTTTTTACTATTTAGCTACATGCTAGGTACTTTGTCAGTTGGCAGAAAAAAATGGATGAATAAATGCATAATCTTTATACTTCTATGTCACAGAATTGAGTGAAACATTAATGATACCAGTACCAATAGTTAGCAAGTGGTTCCATCACTATTTTTTGTCGCCATTCACAAAATTTGGCTCCCCCATACTTTTTTGTCGTCCGCAAGCTTTTAATTATATCTAATCGCACCCCCCCAAGATTTTTTTGTCAAGATCCGCCTCTGGTTGCATGCATTCACCCAATGCAGTTGCATAACTTGTTCCTATGCAATCTGTGGTTATTAATTGTGTGCAAAGTTTTTCTTCTTGCTTTTGGCATAACTACTCTGATGTCAATCCATCGCTTACTTGGGCTTTTTGTCTTCAATGCTTGCTGTGTTTATGCAGGAGGGGGACTTGGGAAAGACAGCTTCATTTACAGATGGAGAGATTCTAGATGGAATGATTACCCGAAGCCGGGGTGAGGTTAGACATGTTTGCAGTCCAAAGGTGGTGAACTCCATTGCAACACCATCTATAGAGGTCACTACTCTTCAAAGTCCAACACTCCCGGATAAATTGCACAGCCCCCGGCGAAGGCCAACCCAGAGGAAATCATAGTCCTCAAGGTGTTAGGAGAGGACCTTGTCCATGAGAAGAAAGGTGATCCAATTTGAGGAAAGGTGGTTGAACACTGATATCTGATATACAATTTTTTTTTAGTACTTGTGCTTATAATTTACAAGGATTACCGGTAAAGGTGGCATGCCCTTCACTCATTTAGTCATTTTAACATGTCATTCTTGACAAAGGCAGTTGCTACAATATTTATTATTTAGTGCAGGAAAGATGTAACAAGAGTTCACTCTAGTTTTTTTCTTTTTTTGGTTGCTAAATGTAAGAAAAGAATGATTAAAATGCCAAGGAGAGGGTAGATATATGTAGGCAATCTTACCCTGCGAATCGAGGTGATGTTTCCAAGATTTGTATTTATGATCTCCAAATCCAAATCTTACCGTTGTGTCAATGCTCACTCTCGGATTCATTCCTGTAAACTATTAAATAAATGTTAGGGCACTGTTTTAAATAACTTAGTTTTGAAGATGTTGAATAAGTTACCACTTAAGAGCGAAGACATTGATTTTAACAGCAAATTAGACCATTAAGGATGTGTTTGGTTCCGCTTTTGCAGGGAGGCAAACGCAGAAGCTGTGAGGGGGGAGATTCCCGCAAACGTGCGTTTGCTTCCCCCCACCGCTTTTCCAAACATGTACTAACATCAACTGATCTAGAGAGATTGTCATTTATGAATGGAGCACCACTTCAGTGATGGTAAATGCTATGATTTATGCTATGATTTCAAGTCCTGCTACATAGATTCTCAACCATAGACATATTGTAAAGCCACTAGGATGTTGTTTGGTTGTAGAAATACCTTAGTTGGTTTATGAATTCATTTTGAATGGCACCCTTTACCAGCATTGGCATAATCAAAATAAGTAGCCAATGGCATGGGAGAGTCATTTGAGAATTGTAAGTTATAGATAACTGCACCTAAACTCATTTACCACACACATGAAATCAACAAATATACTCCTTGACGAAAATAACGGCAAAAGTGGCAGACTTTGGAACATCCAAGATAGTTGCTACTTAGTGAAGCAGGAAAAAAAAAACAAAGAAAGGAATAACGCATTCTCACTTAATAATATTCTTAGATGTTGATAAAGACACCGAATCATTTGGCAGAAACTATAATGTAATTTTAAGAAACTTAAGCACCATTATAACAGTAAGAGACTAAGAGTAACAAAGTAAAACCCAAGGTGCTATTTTCTACCAAAAAAAATTATTTCAACAGTCGAACATAATCATCATAATACACATTGGAAGGATCGTTCTACATGCTTGCTCTGCCAAATGTTGACCTGATGAACAAAGTGAAATAGTGAATCATTTGGAATAAAGAAAACTAAGCAGCTTTGGGACTGTTGCTAAATTTACGACCAGACTTCTTCTCTGTCTCGTATAGCATGTGGTTGATAAGTCCCCTTGCAGCACTACAAAAGGAGGAGAACAAAAGTATCATTCTGTGGCCAGAATCAACCAACCTATATTAAGAAAACATGCACAATATAAATTCAATACACTAATGTACAAGCTTACTCGTCCTTTAACTTCTGAATTTTATCAGGATCTGCCTCATGCATGTTTTTCTTAAACTGTTGTCTCACCATATCAACAAGAAGCGGTGTGTTATGTTGCTGCAACAGTAAAGGCGAGTAAACAACATAATCAGTTTCACGCATCTTAATTTTATCACACAAGCAGAATTGGTTTTTGACTATGATACACTGATATATCCATTTGCTTCAAACAGATACATATCCAATACCAACACTATTGGACACTTCACGAATATGTATCCATGAACTTGAAGTATCTGAGTCTCCGTATACTCTCGTATGGCAAACCTCCAATATGCTTATGTTACCTTCCCGTTACATTTTGTAACAACCATTTGAATGGACCTGCCTCTTTAGTTTTTTCTTTTGCTTCACACAATAAAATTATTTGATTTCCACACTGTGTTTCTCAATAAATAGGACAAAAATTGCAACAACCAATCTACGATGCAAAACATTTTAAGAGGGGCAAAAACATCTGATTTGCAAACTAGAAATGTAGAAGTGGACGTGCGAGCACACACATATATATACAGAGAGGTAGAGCATGTGAGAAGAGAGAAGACATGCATATGCATAAGATATGCACAATTCCTTTCTTCCAATGAACAAAAAGAAAGTTTATTGATTTAGAAGACCAGTCCAAATGATGCTCAAGGAGGGAATGAGATTGATACTATTCCAAAATGTAGGCAATCAACAATTTTTTCTCATAACAATGATTTGTAAGTATTTAGTGATGTCTAACAAGGTGTTCTCCAATTAGAATTTTCGACCAATAATTGTAAGTTTATTACACATATCTTAAATGTCATATGTTTTTCAAAAATAGGCATATTGGATACTTATCATATTTGATACTTGTATCATATCTGTGCATCATAAGATTTTGAACATCACAGGTATAGTTCTTCAGCAAAAGGAAAGCACTACCAGTCGTGGAAGGACATAATCCCTATGAAGAAGCATACCATGATTTGACCAGTGATCACAGATGAAGAGTGTATCAAGAATACAAAGAGTAAATAACAATAAATCCACCTAACAAATCCCCATCCTCCTCTTTGGCTATTTACTTAAAACAGAAAGTATTCAATGAAAAAACTTGAGTACTACTGTTCAGTAACTTGAGAGCCCAAAAAAAAAAGCATCTAATACTTCTTTCTTTGAGTAATTAGGAGGGCATTATTAGACTACTTTATTAGAAGGACATCCTAAAGTGAGAATTGGGACCTCAATTACATGTCTCTAGAAAACATACATCACCACAAACTTGAGAGTCACACACTCCATCCCCATCGTAAAACTTCCCTTGCAATAAAATTCACCATGGAAAACAAGAAACCCACCACTTCAAATTGGATTTTTATTTTCACATAAACTCATTAAATTTTGCTAACAGTATCAACAACCTGCATTAGAAGCTAGGTTTATGAGTTTGAAAACATGTTTGTGCAAGAGAATAACGTACCCGATGGCCAATATATTTAGCTCTTCGTAGGCATTCGCGATAAAGCTAAAAAAAACAAAACCCAAAACATAAAACAGAGATTTTTATTAGCACGTACAGAGTTTTCACTGAATAGCAGAAAAATAAAAAGGTATACAGTTTCTGACCCTGATGGCATTGTTGGCAAGCTCAGGGGGCAGTGCAGTTTGAAGGGATGGCATTTTCAAACGTTCGGAACCTGCAAACGAAGAAAAACAATGAAAAGCTAAATCCTTGAACCTCACAGAGACAATTCATCGAACAGGTTTGGGGCAGAATGGAAACTTGGTCTAACAAAAAAACATTTAAATGAAACACGCAACAATAAGAGAGAATCGGGATCATGGCCATGGGCACTTACTTGATTCAGAATCTGATGGGTATGGTGCAAAATGAAACTCAACTTTTTCTGAACTCGTAGTGTCCACGCGCAAAGCAACCCAAGGAGCAAAATACTGTTTTAGCTGCCTATAGAAACGACTGTGTTTTGTTGCACTTGAAGAAATAATTGTATTTAGTATTTAGTGTTTTTTTTCCTTAACTGGGTTGAGGATAAAAGTCTATCAAAAATATTGTTGAATGGATTTTTTTAGTATAAAATATACAAATTTTAGGGTTTTTTTAATTTCAGGACGAGGATAAAAGTTTAAAAGTAAATATTTTTTTTTTGGAAAGTGTTGTATTGATAAAATACAAAGATTTTGTATTTATTTTTTTTCAATGAAATATATTCACTTTTAGGTTTTTATAATAATGTACTTAAAAAAATTTCTAAAAAAAAAATTGATGTACTTAAAGGATTAATGAATAATGTTTTATATTTCAATATTATTTATGATTGTTTATCCTATATGCATTTATGTTTATTATTTATAATTGTTTATCTTACGTTAGAAAAAACTCTTGTTTTATTAAAAAATTAAAGATTTAAAATATAAGAGCAGTTCACCCCAAAATATATATATATATATATATATATATATATATATATATATATATAAGAGCAGTTGACTTAGTTTTCAATACATTTTTATCAATTTTTAACTCATTATCTGCAACCTCAGGGGTGTGGTTAAGCACATTTTCATTCAAAACTCAATGATACCAAAATTATGACTTTTGATTGAAAATTGAAAAAATTGTAAGAAAAAAACATAATGATAAGACCTATTAAAATAAAAATAAAATTTATGACAAACTTGAAATTTGAAAATAAAAATAAAAACATGTTAATATGATCGCATATTCGCATTAGTTTTTTTTTTTTAAAGTAATATTTACTGTTATTTAGATTAGCTTAATAAAATAGTTTATATTTAAAAGAGAAATGATATACCATTTGGTTTCGACAAAAAAATTGAACGACTACTAATAAGTTTTTTTTTTTAAACCATGGATAATGTTATTAAGAACCACATATAGAATCTAATTTTGTTAACCATCACAAAATTAATTAAGCTATTTAGAACCATGCAAAATTAATTACGACATTTGCTAGCTAGGGTGATGGGTAACGATCCATTATTTATTACAAACCATACTCTAGTTTAATATTGACATTTTTTTTTAACAAAAGGGACGAAGGCTCAAAAGAAAGCCAAAGAAAAACTAGGACAGAGTTACATCTTAGGGAATGCAGTCCCACATTAGTCTAAGTAGTAAAGAAATCTATTGAGATCAAGACTGTTTTTCAAGGAGTTGATGTCTATAGTCTTTATCCAAACTAAAGTTTGACAGAAGAAATTCTTTGTACGCGTAAGACAGCCCATTTGCTGGTTGCAGGGACACATAGGATTTTCCTCTCCCCCAGGTCATGGAATCTAGTCCCAGACCTTCCATGTAAACAAAAAAGAAAAAAGAGGAATTCCTTCTCATATAGTGTGGTTAAAATGAATTCTCCACTCTTTTTGGCACAAAGAGATAATTCCTCTTATTAAAGGGTTGATGGCGGTGTCATTATTCCAATTTTCCTCTTTTATGATAAAGTTGATTATTGTGAGAGAGTCACACTCAAGATATTGACATATTTTGATATGCATATATAATTAATTTTTTTATTTAAAAAAAGGTCAAATAATGTTACTTATTTTGCTTCCACAATCCCATACAAAAATATGTAATTGTTACACCCAAAAGGACTATGTTCAATCAAGATATTACACTGTAGGTCCCAAAAAATAGACTAAATCCTATATCTCATCACTCATCACACACCATGGGAATACACCCAAATATAGGGACGAATTCTAAGTACTGTAACAAACATAAGACCATAATCAACCCATAATAATAATAATAATGACTCTCTTGCATTGGCTCTATACATTATAGTATATGGTATATAATAATCTTCCATATGAACTAAGCAAGCACAAATTTAAAGTAACATGCTGCGATTAACTGCAATCATATGCATTAAGCTCTCCCACTGTCTCAGGCAAACCTTCTCTTAAGCAATCTAGTGGAGGTATAGTCATGGTCTCTTGAGTTCCATAAGCATTCCAGCAAAAAGGGTCATCAACCAATTCTCCTTCATATGGCAAAAGCTCAACCTCAGAGAGTGTTATGTTTGTGCAAGCAATAGAGTCACTGCAGGCAAAGTGAATAGGCGGGGTTCTCACATCATAAGTACCCTTAATGTTCCTGAATGACACATCATTTACATGTACAGCTGAAGTTTGGTTAAGACACTCCTTAGACAAGCAATAGTATTGGTCTATAATGATGCAGTTCCTCACATTCTCCATTTGAATGTTCTCAAATCTCAACCCTGTCACTGACCCTGTACCACCTTGCCATGTCTTAATCCTTAGCCCATTGTCTGATTCCTTAATCATTGTGTTACGGACGGTTAAGTTGGAGACACATGCCTGGGAATTGTGCACCCCTAGGCTTCCAATGCTGTGTATTAATGACAATAACTAGCTCTTAGTGAGGCATATAGAAATTAACTTCAAGAGGAAAACAATTGAAGAATAGAAATTGTTGTGATATTAATTAATGATTGGCAACTTGGACCTTTCCAACTGTTAAAGTAATATAGTTGTAACACATCACCTGTAATGTGCCCTATTTTTTAGAGAATTCAATTTCAAACGCAACTTTTCATTAACTTTTTGCTGAAGATGAGTTGGAATCTTGGAGATATATTAAGGAGTTACTACTCTCACAATAGTGGGTTTTTTTTTTTAAGAGATCCTCCATATTTAAAAATCATATTGGATCCTGACTAATTCGAGTCAAGTTAAGAAGATTTATTTAAGGTGGCAAAACTCTTCTAATATTTATTTTTTTTATTTATAAGACTCGAAAAAATGACCTTACTTAAAAAAATCAAACTCCTTGTCACTTGAACCAACTAACATTGTTACACTAATGGTTAAAACTCAAAACTTAAAAGTCACCTAGTGTTTAAACTTTTTCCTTTAGAAATCAGTTAAGAATCATAACAGGGATAGGTGTATTAAATAACAAAAATCAACTGTGTTTTCTATTTGCATAATACTAATCATCATCAATTTAAGTGTACCTAATCCCGTGGCTAGGAGCACAAGTTACGCCCTGTATGTCCACATCTGAGCACCCAGGTCCAATTGAAATGCAATCATCACCTGTTAAGAAGTCATGTTCAGTTCTTCTAAACTACTAGCATCATGTATAAGAAATAAATTAAAGAACTAACCAAAGTGTCACATTGAGAAAGTAACAAAATACACTTTAGTCTTTACCATTGCTTATCATAGAGTTATATATCCCAACACCCCTAGTGTTTCCAAGGTGGATTCCATCAGTGTTGGGGCTGAGTTTAGGTGAATAAAGTGACAACTCCTCAATCAGTACTCCTTGGCAGCCATCAAATTTTACATGGAACTGAGGACTGTTTTGAATTCTCAACCCCCTTAGCAACAGATTAGAGCTCATGAAGAACCTTATCATCTATAATAAACCAAAATAAAAACAATCTAAGTTTAAAAATAAATAAATTTAACTATAAAAAATAGTTATCTAATGGTGAAGTTGAATTCTGAATAGTTCACTCACTGTAGGGCTATCACATGGTCCTGAAACAGTTTTTCCATCTGGACCCTGAAATGCAAATTTTTTAAGTACCATTTAGTGTTATTTCATTCAACATATCAAATAATTACAATATTAATGCAATGAAAGTTAATATTATTAATAACCACATGAAATGATTACCCTGTGAGGTTTGCAAGGCATATCCCACCATTGTTCTCCATTGCCTTCTATGGTTCCAGTTCCATTAAGAGTCATTTGATCAAGTCTATAAAACACAAGCCATTGACTGCGGCTATCTTTTTCAGGCCAAGAATCTGGTCCATCTGGTGGCATGAGAGTACCATCCACCTGTTTACATTTGAAATTTTGAACATTGTGTTAGTGTAAACATACATACTTAGCTATATAGTGAGAGAGTAAACCACCAATTCAATCCTCCGAAGATTATGGTATAGCCAAATCAGTACTCAAAGGTTTTTTTGTCATCAATTAAATCTTTAAAAGGTTTAAAAATTAAAACAATGTTGCATAGAAAGTTTTTGTTACTAATAACTAAGTCCTCAAAAGGATCAATGTGGTGACGATTTAAATCTTTTGAGCACTTAACTGTTGACGAAATACTAATGCTTTCAAAGACTCCGGCGACAACATATTCTTTCGAGGATTGAATTAAGGGTCTACTAAAAAAAATCATTATATGATGAACTAAGAAACTGATTAAGCATCCTTACTTGAAATACCAGTCCTGGCTTGCATGGACCTGAAAAGATAGTTGAAGTGATCTTAAAACAGTAGTTTTCAGGAGCTAGAACAACACCATTTTCCACTGCACAAGCTGCTTTCCATGCTGCCCTGAATGCAGCTGTGTCATCAGCTGAACCATCACCAACTGCTCCAAAGGATGTTACATCAAAAACAGCACAGTCTGAAGGAGAATCACCAGGATCATTTGGATATGGATCAGAGGGGACAGTAGGAGTATTTGTAGGGGGTGATGGAGGGTCCTCAGGGTCAGGGGAATCAGTAGGAGGCTCAGGAGCTGTGGAAATTTTCTTATGCTTCTTGTGAAAATGGTTTCTTCCTTCCACATTTCCCAAATTATGGATAAAAAGTATCATAGTTATCCATAGTATAAAAAACACATGAGTGGGACTCATTATGTTGAAGTCTTATGAGTTTTGAAACTAAAATGATTGTACCAATTTGGAACCTCAAATTGCACCTAAGATGATATCTGTAGATAGTGAAAAAAATTATGCTTCAGATATCTTTTTGACAAAGATAAATGGAAATGATTAAACTAGTAGAAGGAGAAAGATTGTGGTCTAATCTAGAGGATTCAAAGCAAATTGGCCTAGTAAGGAGTAATGACCATGCTGAAGCAAAGACTCATATTTATACCCAACATACATGATGGTGAAGGAAGAAATTCTCTAACGTAAGGTTGATACGTGTCAATTCCTGGTTGATTAAAATATTAGTGTCACAAGAAAACAGTTGGATGTTTTTAGAGGCCTTTTTGTAGGTCCATGTTCTGTAGTGACCCTGGCAAGATTTCTTTGTTCTCCAACCCCAATTTTTCTGATCAACTTCTTAATTTCATTGCAATGTTTCAATTTGTTTGTGTCCATGATATGCTATACCTTTGTTCTCTTCTTACTTTTTAGACCTCAATTGCCATTAGTTTCTCTTCTGCATTTTGCTAATTTTGTTTTCAGAAACTGCACATTGAACAACTTTTAGCTGTAAGTTCAACTCCTTTGAGGCTTAAGTTTTCTAGAAAATCATGTTAATCGAAAGCTTTGTTTGACACAATTAGCTGAAAATTGAAGAGTTGAAAGCTTATGATTAATAAGCTAAATGATTGAATTGGAAGTATTAGATAAAATTAATTGATTAACCTGTTGATAAGTGTAAATGATTGAAAAGTTCTTATAATTTGTAAGTCTTAAGTTATTCTTATTGACTTATCAAATCATGGCTTAAATAAGCTATGGGATTTTTAAATATTCTCCATAACCAAGCAAGGCTAATACAACTAACACATAAGACAATTAATAAGGGTATTGCCAAAAACCCAACCACGATATTTCTCTCTTTTTTTTCTTCCTTTTTCTTCTACAATTATGTTGATGCATTTTCCCTTTAGGTAAGCTTTCAAAAAAAAAAAAAAAATGAATCACTTGTAGTACATAGACTAAACACTTACATTAAGGTGGCATACTCTTAAGTTTCAAGTAGTTGAATTGCGGCAAAATTACTTAAAATCTTACGTTGCACTACTCAAGAGAACATTTATGCATATAATTAATTGTTGTCAAAGTGCCACTTATGAATGTTTATGTATAAAGCTATGAACCTATAATAACCAAAGAGCTTAGGTAAAAACATGTTCTTAACTAGACTAAATATATTTGACTCCGATCTTTAGCAAAAAGTGAATTATCGTAATCAGAGCTAAACACGTGTTAAATTAGAATAAAGAGAAAAAGAAGCCATGTGCATATATAGACCAAGAAAATGAGCAAAATAGTTCTGAAATTTGGTTTTTTACCATATTTAATTTTGACCAGTTATGTGACATCTGTCTTTGTTTGTTTTACCAGATGAGAGGCCAAATCGACACATGCAGCTATTGTGAAATCAATGGTATATAAGGTATTGCATGTGAACTCTAGCTATAAGTTAGACATGACCAGAATTGTAAATCACAAAGTAGTAGCACATAGTAAAAGAAAAGAAAGTTTAACCATCATGCATGGGAATCGTGCACATAGGAAACAAACCTATAGGAAGACAAACTATCACAGTGAAAGTGAATCACAACCAACTTCCTTGTTTGAGTTAAAATTTATCTTTCCATTTATTGAATAAGAAACTTTCTCTTGCTTACCAGATTAAGCAAATAACTTAAATAAAGAGTTAAAACTATGAAGTGTTATTGGACATAAAATGCGAGCATATGAATTTTAACCTCGGTGGTTGCACAATTTTTTCTCCTTTTCTCTAATCAATAAAATTTATCTATTAAAAAAATTATGAGACAATTTACACTAATTTATACTAGTTTATTTGGTAGGTTATAGTTTATTCATTTAGACACATTTCATGGAGTAGTTTGATGAGTAGAAGATAAAGTCCATAAATTAAAATGGTGATAGTAGAACGTAACTTTCGAAAAGCTACTCAAAAGCCATAAGCTACCGATTAGAGTTGTCAATAATTGCTTTTGCATTTTTTTTAAACAACTCTAATTTAGTTACGTTCTTAACCACATGGTAATGAGCTTTTAGCTACAATCTCCAAATTTTAGCTAATTTTGCCATAGAGAATCAAAGATGTTTGAGTACATTCTACTCAATTATTTTGCATTATACATGTTATTTAAATTGAAACAAAAAAAGACAAGTATAACTATAATTAGATTAAAAGAGAATTTAAATTTAATGTTTGCATAAAAAAAAGTTACCAATAACCCATCGATCATTTCTTAAAAAGAGTGCAAGGTAAATACTCATATTTCTATTTAATACTAAGTGGAGAACTATCGCACTCATTAACATTTCTATGCACCAAGATTATTTGTTTGCTCTATTCTACTCTTTTTTTTTTTTAATTATGAACTTGTTCTACCCTAGTTGATCTCCAGTTCACAAACACATAGACCAAAAAATACAAGAGAGAATGGCCCATTCATCAATAGTTTGGCCAAAATAAGAAGGAAAAGAAATAACTTTGCTATGGGGCTTGATGAGGGAAAATAAAAGAAAAGTGTAAAGTGTGTGAATGTGGTTTTGATGTAAAAGCAATGCATATCGTGACTCTTTGTTGTTGTTTAGCACCTTGTGGCCACAAATCGTAGGGAACATATAAATTAGGTACACGACAAACAGAATTAAAACATTCACGGGTGGAATCAAATTCTGGTTCACTTAATGCATGGGGGGGGGGGGGGGGGGGGCACAAAGATAATAAATTTTACACACACATGGTTGAAATTTGAAACATAGAGAGTGACCCTCTAGAAACTAAGATCCTCCCACTATATCTATTTCTTACATTATTTCAATTCAACCAAATAATTAAAGAGCGTTAAAAATTAAACTAGACTTTGTTACTTTACCTAATGAGCTCTGCTAGCTAGGTTCTGTGACCATCCAATGCAATGTAGTTAATAACGTGAAGTTTATAACCATATATGTGTCTAATAAGCAAATTATGGAGCAAAACATGAAAGATTATTTGCGATGTAAAAACATGGTATGAGGGGGCTTTTATAGAAGGGTAAATTTTTGAGACAAGCAAAATGGAAATGTTGGGCATGCATTCACGTTTGTCTTAACCTGTCACGTGTATACACAAGGGAGAGGGACTTTTTTATTTTATTTTTTTTTTAAAAAAGACAATTTTAAGTTTTAGCAGTTGAAAGAAATTTTATACACACATCTTGTTCCAAAATAAATAAATAATTTCTCAAGATCTTTAAATTACCTTCAAATTCATGTTTTTTGAGATAAATTTTAGGATTATTTCAAAGATTTAGCTTCCAAGTCAGCATTTCTTTAACTCACAAATTATGGCTATTGAATACTTTAGTCGTTCAAAATTTAAAAAAAAATAAAATAATCCAATGATTGACAAAAATTGAATTAAATGATACAAATTCTCGTTTTAGTTTGTCAAAGAAAAATTTGCCAGTATTTGAGATTTTTAAGAACTAATAGTTCCATACAATAACAAGACTCTTGAATATTATACCAGATGCAATAATTTCAAGTCCTTTTCTTTCAAGCAACTAAATTCTTCTCTTGTCTTCTATTCTATTTATAGAGATCCATTCTACCCGAATGCTTTGTTTGGTTATACGAAAGAAAATGGGAAGAGAGAAATAGGGAGAAAAGATTATGGTAAGAAAATGAGTAGATTTTGTGGTTGTATGGTATGAGAGAAAATGTGGAGAAATAGGGAAGAGAGAAAAGTTGATTTTTTTTCCTTTTGTTTGGTTGGAAAGAAAAGTGAGAAGAGAGAAAACAAAAAATTTGTCAAAAGACAACTATACCCTTGTTTTACGTAATAGAAATGAATATATATTTTTTTTTCACATGTATGAAAATTAAACATAGCCAAAGATTTTTTATTTACTTCAATTCTTTATTAAATAATAAAAATTTCGAGTCAAAAATATAAATAAAACAATTTTTTATTGAAATAAAAAAAATTCAATTAAAAAGAATAAAAAAAATGAAGTAGAGTGAATAAGTGAAGGACACTTGGGAAATTTTGTATCTCAAATTAAGTTTTTTCCTCGTTCTCTCTTCAATTGGGGAGAATTTTTTTTTTTTTTATGGAACTCACCAAGTTTTCTCTCCCCCTCCATTTTCTTTGATCATCCAAGCAAGAGAAAACAAAGTTCTCCTTGTTTTCTCTCCTCCCCACTTCTCTCCCCATTTTCTCTTGATCCAAAAAATTCCTCTTAATCCTACGGGAACACTAACGAAGCTTTTTATTTTATTTTTTAGAGATCAAAATGTTCCATAATTTCTTTTATGTGCATTATTTACCTTTTGCGGATATAATTTTTACTATGTGCGTATCGTGTGACAAACCTACCTACCTCATTTTCGCTGCATTATTATTATTATTATTATTACTATTATTATTATTATTATTAGCGTGCCGTGCCTGTCGTCCTGCATTTCCATTTTTCGTGTTTTTGTCGTAAAAAGTTGTTTATAATAAAATAGTGTATTGAAAAATTTGTTTTTTTAATGATATTATAGCTCTACATGCTTATCTGAGATTATATTAGATATAATTTATATAATGATGGTTTTGTGTCAGGAGTGGTTAAAGAAATAAATAAATAAAATAAATTGAAAGATGAAGAGAGGAGTAGAAAGAAAATGCAACAGTTATATTTTTCTCTGTCAGTAAACTTCCCTTCCCCTCACTATTTGAGCAGTTTTTTTTTTATTTCAATCAAGGAGGGTATAATAGGAATTGACAAAATTATGTACAAACAGTTAAAACCATGTTTTCTTTATAATAGTAGTATAGATTACTGTATTATTATTTATTTTATTATTTTGTCTTTTTTAAGAAAAGTTTGTGACTTAGGAGATTCCGAGTGCACTTTATTTTGTGCTCCTGAGATGACAGCAGTGTTTGTCGCTCACAGCCATGACACCTGGACAAGCCATTATACACGCGCCTCACGCGTGAAGTTACTGGTTCATTTGCTTCATATGTGTGGGGTCCAGCTTCAGCATGATTGATATGCATAGAGATTAGAGAGTGTCCTTTAATTTGTTGTATCACAGTTGCAACACAATTCTACTACTATTATCATTCACATGCAGCTTTAAGCAGATTCTTCTGCAGAAATCCAAGGAAGTCTCCTCCTCCTCTCTCTTTATTTTTCTTTTACTCAATTTATGTTCATAATAATCATACACTTCTTCATTAGGGAACACGTGTTGGTGTGCATTCACGGGATGGTGTTTCTTGTGTATGTCACGGGCGAATGAAAGTTGATTAAAAATTTGATTAGTGACGATGATGATGATTTGGTGTTAATTATTAGTACTATCTTTGTTTTTTTGGGTTCTAATTGCTGTTATTGTGAGACAGTGATGTGGACAGCATATGAAGATCAGGAATCAAAACATAAAATCAGGTGTCTGATTCAGTGACCTTGTTAATAACCCCATTATTTTAAACTTAATGATCTTGTTTGCATATGTTTCATTGATATACTTTAACTTATAAATTGTATTTAAACACAACACATAAAGTACCAACCGAGGTTAATTGGCACAATTAGTGTGAGATTGTGTCACTTAAGCAAGTGGTTGAAAGTTAGATTTCCAACTTTTACGAATGTAAAAAATTTCAGTTGGATTTATCACCGTGCTTGCGTCCTGGATACCACGGAAAGAAAACACAACACACTGGTGGGAATGCTGTTAATAAGACTTCCAAGTTCACAGGCATTTTTTGCCTATTCAAAATTAAAGGACAAATCCAACCACGTGAAGGATATCTATATTTTTTATTGGAATTATATGAGGCTATTATTACCAACAATTTTACAGACTTTTTTCCTTCTTGAAATTATTGAGTATGGTGGATGTGGTCAGACCCGGTCCTGATATGTTATAGGGTCGGGGCGAAATTTTTTTTACCCCTTAAATTATAAAAAATTTATAAATAAATAAAATTTCTCTCAATATATTCCAAAATATTATTAATGCTTATAACTCTATAAATTTGCAAAAATACTATCAACCATAAACAAATCACATAGGCTTCAACACCTTCAACAATTCTATTAGCTAGTAGAGAAGTTTGAGAATAAAGAGGTATTTCAAAACTATAATTAGTAAAAAAGCTTGTACAACATTTATAAGTTACTTTTTATTTTTTACGAGACACATATTGGTTTTTTATTCATTAATGTGAAATAATGTATTTGTGAAATTTTCAATATATATAAATTAAGATATAAAAATTGTAATGTTAAAGTATTATTTAAAATTGAAGAAATATAACTATTCTTATTGATCTTTATAATATAGTTAAGTATGACTTATAATAAAAATGAAAGAAAAAAATAAAAAGTGCAATTAATTTGAACAAAATAAAAATAGAACATATAATAAATTTGTTTATAATATAGTTAAGTATGACTCATAATAAAAATGAAAGAAAATAAATAAAAGATGCATTTAATTTGAACAAAATAAAAAGAGAACATATAATAAATAAGTAAAAAAAAATGAAAAGATACCAATAGTGAGACTTGAGCTCTAGTTATCGAAAAAAGTAAAAGTTTTGCTGACAAACTATGCTGGTTGCTGGTACTTATGTCAATGTTTTTAACGTTTTATGTATATATCTATACATGTATAAAAAAATATTTTTTACCAACAAAGCCCAACACAGTTGGTAGATAGCTGAGTTTCTTAAGCGTGATGTCAGGGATTCAATCCCTGCCTGCCGTGGGCATGGAAAACCACCTCAATGATCTCTACGCTTCAGAAGGGATTAGTCTTCGGCTAGAGGATACCCTTGATGTACACCAAAAAAAAAAAATTTTTTTGCGGCCCCTAAAATTGATGATCCAGGACGGTCGCCCTTGTTGCTCTGCCCGTGACCGGGCCTGGATGTGGTGTCATAATTGAGGTTGTCACGATAGGTAACAATGCGTATTTTGTTGATAGCTACATCGTACAAGCATAAATACTAGGCATTTTAGTGATAATTGGTTATAATGGTTATAATGTTATATTATTGTGATTGATAACTACATGTATAATTGTTGATAACTACTGGAGTACATACATTAATGGATTTTGGTCTACTGCCTGCGTAATGTCCTACGAAATATGTTAAGAGTACTTAAACAAATACATTTTTAAAAATATCATATTTTAAAATAATAAAAAATCATTTTTTTCATGAAAACGTATTGCTTTAAATATCCTTAACATGTCCCGACGATCGCAGAACATACATCATAAGAATTTTAATAACTAATTGAGGTTTTTATATATTTTTTTACTTATCTCTCATTTTAATATTTTATCAATGGTTTCCCTATCTCAAAAAATAATAATTGGATTACTGGGAGATTGAATAGATCACCAGTTAATTGAGTATATCATAATTAAATCATGAGTTTTGGATTTTAAATCCCAAAAATTATTTTGAATTTTAATTTTTTTAAAATATCTCAAAATTACTTTTTCCGCCTTTTTTTTCTTCCTTCGTCTCCGCCCACTCCCACTTGTTGCCCCTTCACCTCCACTTAGTCCTGCCCCGTTGCCGGCCTCCTTCCCTTCTTCTTCTTCTTCTTCTTTTTCTTCCTCGCTCTATTCTCCGTTCAGATTAAGAGTCCAAAAAAATTATGAAACATAACCCATAACCAAATCTCCACTGATCTTTCGTGCAGTGTCAGGAAACCAGAATTATCAAACTTATGTATATAATCAATTATAGTTATTAGTATAGTTAGTTAGAAGTTAGTAAAGTTTCTATTTTGAGACTAACTAACTATATAAACATTAATGTACATTTTTCATCCTTAAGTTCAATAATACTTATCATTCTTTACTCTTAACATGGTATCAGCAGACAATTGAATTCCACATTTCTCTTTGCTTAGCTTCATTCCATCTTCTTCCACTTCTTAAGTTTCTATTTTGAGACTAACTATCTATATAAACAGTAATATACATTTTTCATCCTTAAATTCAATAATATCATTCTTTACTTTTAACAAAAATAACTTTTCCAAATTTTACAACCTTTGGGCTCGGAATACCCACCCATGGATATTATGATGGCAATGGTGTTTGGTGGTGATGCGGAAGGAACTAGAAACCACGGCTAACACCAACCTTGTTAAATTGCACGAGTACATGACATCAATTCCCATCTATCTTCTTTCTTTCTTTCTTTCTTTCTTTATTTTTACTCCAATTAACATACATTGAGGACGAGTAACACTGTTCATTTTCTTCGCGCTTTTACTATATTCTTGTTCCTCAATACTCAATACAGTACACGCACACATGTAACAACTACTAACAAGTTGTTTTATTTTGTTTTTGGAAAATGCTACCAAGTGCCAAGGGCACTTGTTAAGAAGCTAAATATGGTTTATAAGCATTGAAAGTTGAAGTTTTTTAAGTTTACGAGAGAAGAAAGACTTGAGACTTATGATGTTTTTTCTACTTCTAGAAAGCTTAACAAGTACCCTTAGGGCACTTGTTAGCAAGAACCTTTGTTTTTTTATGGTGTGAAAGAAGCTAGAAGTATTTTAGGGTTTTTCAGGTTTTAATGGAATTCGGGTCGAATTTATGAGGTTCAAAATTCAAAATTCTTAAATAAATAATTATCACGTTGAACTCTATCAAAAATAGATAATGGGCCATATAATCCACATCTATCCGACCTGTCCAACTCAATGGTCACCCCTATATATTCTACTGCCTTTCATAGCCCAAAGTATTCTCAATCATAATTAGATTCCCCACACAACAATTTTTAAATAAAAAAACTATTAGATTGAAAGTTATATTCTGTTTTTAATTGGTCTCGTGCATTTTTTATTTTAAACTGAAACAAAAAAATGTTACAAGGCCAAATTATATATATATATATATATATATATATAATATCTAAAAAATAACAAAGATTATATAAATTTAACTTCAATTTTTTTTATTTCTTCAATTTTTACATTAAATTGAATTTTTTTCCGTTGTTTCATATGATATATAAATATAAAATATCAGATGAAAGATAAACAAAAAACCATATAGAGGGTTTTTATTTACATAACATTATTAAAAATGTTTTTTTTAATCACTCGTCATTCATATATTATGCATCAATAGTCATAGATGCCAAAATTATTAAATAATCTTTTAAATTATTTTTTATTTCAATTTGTTCCTATAAAAAATTTTAGGTCTTATCAACTTGTTTTTTTTTCCCACATCTTTCTCAATTTTCAACTAATATTTTTAATTCCCCTTATTACTTTTCTAAAATGGTATCATTTAAAAAAAATTAAGATTATAAATTAAGGGAAAAATACTTATTGAATCAATTTGAAAATGTAAATAATCGAAAAAAAACATTTTAAAATAGAATATGACATAAAGAACTGATTTTTTTTTTAAAAAATATAAAACTATCTTAAAAACAAAAAATAACTTAGAAAAGTGATCTAATAATTTTCCCAAAACAAATGCATGTGAAGTTTTCAATTTTAATATGATAAAGTTTTTAGAGAAATATAGATCAAACTCTTCCACAATATTAACTTGACAACTTATTTAGCTTATATTTCCAAAAAAAATTTATTGGCTCCAATTCCAAATTAGTAAACACACTCATTCGATATATAAGTTCGGTAAAAAATAAAAAAAATAAAAAACTACTCCCTCCAGTTTTATATATAAGATTTTTTTTTTAATTTTTATTTTGATCTTATTTATAAGATTTCATTTCAATTTTCAATGACATTTAATTACACTTTTTCACAAACACACTTATTTACTCAATATTTTTTAGAGTTCCAATAATAATTATAGTGGTGGTTTTTAAAAAAGTATATCAATTTTCACATTTCTAATATCACTAATAAATTTAACTAACTTTCTTAATAAGAGTGAAAAGCCCAAAAAAAAATCTTACATATAAAATCAGAGGGAGTAATAAGATCATTGAGCCCTTGGTTCACACCAAAAGAAAATCATTGAGCAATCTGATGACTTCCCAAAATAACTCATTAATATTCACATTGGTTTAGTTTTGATTTGGCACCTTAAAATTAATTTATTTGAGCTGTTCCGAAGCAACCTTATCCAACTCAGTTGTAAATTATTAAGTGATTTTTGATCAATCTTAACCATTCAATATTTATAAAATGAATTGTGAATAATACTGTAATGATAATAATGCATCCGAGATTATTCATCTCAAATTACTTAATACTCCACCAACTCAATTATGCCCTAATAGAATCAACTAAATACTGTTAGCCTCATGTTTGTAATATTGTTAGTTTTTCATTTTTCTATGGACTGAAAGTGTCACATTTATTTTAGGAGTCGTTTTGGGCTTTTATTAAACTATTTTAACATTTTTATTAACAAAATAATTACTATTGAATATTTATCTAATTAAAAATGAGGGTATCAGGCTTAAAACGTACATTGGAACTTATAAGGAATACACCACTTGGACTAAAAAGGTGGCACACCCGGGAGAGGCCCATATGGCCAGAAGCTGGTTGATGAAATTAAATGCCTCATTCATACATTCCCCATGGTGATAAGAGCTCCACAATTCCCATGAAAGAAGTTTCATACCGCTCCCCCACCTCTCCCACCTCTTAAAAAATTAAAAAATAGAGTTTGGTTAGGCCAAGTGGTGTTTCTTCTTGTTTATTATTATGTCATGTGAATCTCATCTAATGCATGATTTGTGTTGGCAATATTTTAAGCATTTTTGCTTGGCACAGAGTCATACCAAATTGATTGATGATTATCTTGCAGGATAAATAAAAACTACGTCTCTTTTATAAAAAATTCTAGCTAAATTGATGGCGTCTTTGTGAAGTTACTTATATCCTATATTATGTATCAATGATATTCTCACGTCAAAAACAACATTTGAATTCATGTATAAAGTATAAACTAAATCCTCACCATAGAATCTAGTTTTATAATTAATTGTTTTCGATTTTTATTAAATAAAGTATCACTCTCGTTAACCAGTATTCTAAAAGTATTATTAGTTAAAAAATATATTAAAAAAAAAACCTAATCTTCAATATTTTAAATTTAACATTTTATAATATAAAATTATATATTTTATTTCCTTAACTAATACGTAAAAATTAAAGCATTTTTTAACCATTTTTTTTAATGGTCAGAGGAAAGATAAGTTGATGAAGAAGGTGCTGGCATATTTTAAATGGGGGGTTGTAATCAATCACCAACAATAATTAGCTCTTGATATACACATGATATTAGTGGCCAAAGCCAGTTTCTGACGATAGCCACTAACAAAGTCCATGTGTCTAATAACTGAAGGCATGCGTATGCAATCGGATTATGACTAGGCGTAGTACTATTGGAAAGCAATTTAATTAGTAACAAAGATGGGTGCTTAGTAGGTTACCCAATATTGATATGGATATAACCTGTTAATAACATATAATAGTAGTAGTTTTCATAAAACAAGATTATTTAGAGGGAGCAATGCATGTCCTTTTAACCTATTTATTTCATCAATCTGGAAAACATGCAAGTTATGTGATGTCTAACTTGATGGATAATAAAAAAAAAATTTCTTGATCGATTTTCTTTTTGGAGTAGGTACATGATTGATTTGTCCTTTTCCTTTATTACTTATGCGGATTATTATTGAATTAGGCTTGAGCACGTTTTAGTTTCCGAGTCTTTTTTTTTTTTTTTTTTTTTTGCAAGACAAATTGAATTACTTTGAAGTACAACGGGTATAGTACTTCTCTGAATGATGTTGAAGCTTTGATACTATGACATAACTAATTTCGCATTATGCATGAAGAGATATATACAATTATAAGCCGTCAAATGTTCTAAATACTATGAAATTATACATTTTTAAAAAACTATAGTGCACCACTTTCAAAAGGAAAAAAAAAATATACAACAGATAACTTAGGTGTCTTTAATATTTTTTTTTATAAGAAAAATTTCAACAAAAAGTAAAGTAGCACAAAATATACTTCCACGAAGAGAAACAAGGTGCCTTTAATAATTTGCATGAAAAAGGTGGATAATGCGTACTTTTGGTAATATTTACTTGAAATATACGCAATTTCAAGCAAATCAACTACTTCAAGGGAAAGAGATATTCAAAGTCCACGAGCACACGCAGTGTCATGCCCTAACAAAAGAGATATTCTTTTAGTGTGTGTTTGTATTTGCAAATGCCCATTTGTACAAAAGCTTCAAATTAGAGCTACAAGGGAAATATGATTTCTCATCGCAAAATTTTTGATCGCCAATTTAAACAGGTACTTAATCAAATTGAACGTGTATTTGGCTAAATGCTTCTTTAAATGTAAATGATTCCAAAAGCTTTTTCATAAGGAAAATAAAAGAAGTTCATATACTTGAAAATTAGCGCAATTGACAATTAATGTTGTCATTGCTTAAATAAAATCAACATGGGTTGGTCAAGTGGTAGCTCACTTGGTCCCTTAACCAATTAGTCTCGAGTTCGAGCCTTGGGTATGGAGCAACCCCCGCTGGAAGACCCTTACCGCTTAGTGCGAGCTCAGTTGGGTCGGACCGAATGAGTCGGATTCTGAGTAAATCAGATCCGGGTACCGATTGGTGTACACCAAAAAAAAATTACTTAAATAAATTATTAGGTGTAAGATCCTTGTCAAGAGGGTTTTCCCGAAAGTTTAATTAGTAAGAACAACCTGAAAAAGATTAATCATTTTATTCATGTAAATGATATTTTAAAAAATAAAAAAATAATGAGCATTAACGTGCTTGCAGAATTTGGATAAGAAATTATATACATGTTGATAGTTGATTTATTCATTTATTAATTTTTTTTATTATTATTTTTCTTTTGGGTCATAAAGAGCAAAAGGTAGCTTATCAAAATTATTGGTTCAACTTGGAATTGGATAAGATAAGAAAGCAAAAAGATAAGAAAGCCTAGGTTGGGGATATTTTGGCCATTTCAAATACACGCATTGATGCTATAAAGGTACTTGGCTATGGATAGGAAGCGTGGCATTCCCATTCCCATTCCCATTCCCACATGCTTACGTGATCTCTTCCACATTTACATTTTCACCCTTCCACTGGCCTTATGATCTAGGTTTTATAACAAGGGTAGTACAGTAACTTTCTCAAACCGCTGAGAAAGTAAAATATCATGATGACGATGATGCGGCGCGTCCGAGTTAAGCACACGCTCCTATAAGTACTTCTCTTCTGTTTCGCGGTTTTTAGTTCATTTCGTTCCGTTCCCACAGAAAAGAAAAAAAAAATTAAAATTAAAATTAAAACCCCAAAATTGTTCAAATCCCTAAATTTTTTTTTTGCAAGACAACGGCGTTTTGAGGGAAGATGATATTGAGTCAGAAGATGTTAGCAGAGGCAGAAATTGTGTGTCAGAAAAAGAGCATGGAAGTGAAGTGTAACCTTCGTGTAGTGCAAGAACACTGCGTTAAGGTTGAGGTTTCACCAACCTCCTCTCCCTTTGAATCCGTATGTTCCCTTTCTTTTTTTTTTTTTTTTTCCTTTTCTGAATTATTATAATAATTATTATTAGTTTTGCTTTATCGGGTATTCACCAAGATTCGTTCTTTGGTTGTAAAAAAGATTCATTTTTGTTTTTATTTGATCAAAGATTCAGTGTTTCCTTTTGGTTTAGTCAGTTATCGGTTAGCAGGGTATCCATTATACTCTTGCTTTTTTAATATATTTTCTATAAAAAAAAAAAAAAAAAGGTATGAAAATATGAATAGGTGAATTTTCGATGAAATCTGAATGTTTTTTTATTTGCTTGATGTGTTTGCTCTCTTGCATGGTAAATTTGGGGGAAGATTACATGATTCTGCGGTGTGGTTTCAGGGATTTCAGAACTTTAGCAACTGGAATTTTGATTTTCATTTTCTATAGTTGTTTTAGTTTACTTACATTGACTTAGCTCAGGATCATGTAGTATTTACCATACATGAAGTAACTCCACATAATAAAAGGAAGAAACCGTGCTTTTATGTTTTGCTCACATGAACTCAATTGATATAGCTATCCCATAATAATTTTAGAAAGTTCCAGATTCCAATTACTTTATGATGGTATATTAGTATTTCTTAGCTCTAACAAGTGGGTGTGGCTCACATGTTCATGTACTAAGTCCTAAGGTTTGGGAGTGGATTGTTTTTATGTTGATGTGCTGATTGATGATGTCTCGTGTGTTTTTCAGGTTGTGAGTTGCACTGAGATAATTGAAGATTCTGTCGTAGTATTAGAGCCTTCTGTTACGAAGTTTTCCCCGAAAGTTCGTTCTGGTAGCTGTGTTGATATTGGACCCAGGGGTTCTATGGATGA
Source organism: Crotalaria pallida (assembly GCA_037953625.1). NCBI lineage: Eukaryota > Viridiplantae > Streptophyta > Magnoliopsida > Fabales > Fabaceae > Crotalaria > Crotalaria pallida. Next base: position 87,123,581 of record CM075656.1, read on the forward strand.
CGAACACATTCAAATAGATGATTTAGCTGCCCACCTTGGATTTGTGTTCAAGTTTCCAACGCCGAGTGCATTTTATGCGGTTTTTGATGGGCATGGAGGGCCTGAAGCGGCTGCTTTTGTTAAGAGGAATGCTCTGAGATTACTTTTTGAAGATGCTAATATGCTGCGATCATATGATGATACTGACGCACTTTTGCTAAAGAGGCTGGAGGATTCTCATCGCAAAGCTTTTTTAGTTGCGGACCTCGCCTTGGCCGATGAACGAAGTGTTAGTAGTTCTTGTGGGACAACTGCATTGACTGCCCTTATACTTGGAAGACATTTGCTGGTTGCTAATGCCGGTGATTGTCGAGCAGTTCTATGCAGGCGAGGAGTAGCTCTCGAGATGTCTCGAGATCATAGACCGAGCTATTTACCTGAACGCAAGAGAGTGGAGGAGTTAGGTGGTTTCATTGACGATGGGTATCTCAACGGTTATCTTTCTGTTACTCGTGCACTCGGGGACTGGGATTTAAAGTTTCCAGTTGGTTCTGCATCGCCCCTTATTGCCGAGCCAGATATTCAAGTGGTTTCATTGACGGAAGATGACGAGTTCTTGATAATTGGGTGTGATGGGATTTGGGATGTCATTTCAAGCCAGGATGCTGTTAGTCTTGTGCGCCGAGGATTAAGATGGCACAATGATCCACAACAATGTGCCAGAGACCTAGTCAAGGAAGCATTACGTCTAAATACATCCGATAATCTCACTGTGATCGTTATATGTTTGTCTTCTGTTGACAACATTGAATCACAACAACCCCAGAGGCGAAGGTTCAGGGCTTGCAGTCTGTCCGAAGAGGCCCGCAATAGATTGAGGAGCTTGCTAGAGGGAAATTGAAATGTAAATATTGTTTCCATGATCCTTTCCTTTCATGAGAAGATTAATCTGTATTTTCTTAGGCTGTTTCAGAGAGTTGTTAGAGAAAAGCAACAAGGCAACAACAGTTTTGTAGGGATAGAAAGAAAATCATGGGCTGGGTTGGTGGTTCAGAGTTTTGACCTATTTAATTGTGACGTTTTTTTTATGGTTTACTAATTTTTTGAAGATAGATGTTGATAATTTGGCGGGAACCATGGAGAATTCTATTTCACGTTCTTGTTATATCTGTAAACAACACAAATGTTTAAGGAAACGTAGCAGAAATTTAATTTCATAATTTCTTGCATAATGTATTCGGTAGTGGTTTGTTTGATATATATAGGGGATGGTTGGCATGTTTTGTTTTACTCATCTAAAACATTCGTTTCAATCCTCACACAAACCACCCGTTTCTTTTTCTCGTCTTATTACAGTGCGTGTTTTAATTAACCCAAAATTAGCAAATAGTTGTCCATGCCAAATTATAACCCATAAAAAACGCTCACAATAGCCATTGAGAACCTCACTGGTATATTTATTGAGAACCACTTTGGTTTAGTATGAATTTTAATTTTGTTAACAAGTGTGCTTCCCATATATAGTTTGGAAAGGCCCATTTACTCATCTAGGGACCTCTAGCTTTTTTTTTTTTATCTAGGCCCACATGTACCATGAGACATTCCTTTGGAAACCATAGATAAAGCTGTGTCTAATCTTAACCGGGTATGGAAGGTTTGTTCAAGAAAAACAAGGTTAATAATTATAGCACTTTTGACATGCTCTTAATTTTGTGAAAAGCATTATAAATAAAATAAACTACTGCAGTTATCAGAAAAATAAACTCTTATTTCTGCTATTCAATTATTCCGCTTATCTTATTCTGTTTTACTTATAAATTTGGCTTATAAAAAAAAGTTAAAGAGGGGAGGAATAATTGAATAGTAGGAAAAACATTTCTTACAGTTCCATCAATTAGAAACAAACTACATATTAGGTATTTGAAATCCAAAAAAAAAAATTTACAATCTAAGCTTAAACTACACATTAGGTATTTGAAATCCAAAAAAAAATTTACAGCATAAGGCTATAAGCTTTAAAACAAAACATAATATGCTAATAACTTTTAAACTAAAATTGTGGAGCCTTCATATAAAAAGGCTCCTCCAAAAATTGGCGTATGCCACTTATAGTGACAAGCACACGGTATTCTTTAGTAAAAGGCGAAAGAATAGTTCGCTTTGTGCTTATCACATGGCTCCGTGAATTTTAATGTAAGTAAGCACTTCTCTTTTATATTGAGAGCATATCCTTATTCACACTACTATACATGATGTGGAGCTTTAGATAGTGCAGAGGAAACAGAGGCAGAAACTTAACATGACCAGGACCTGCTTGGTTCATGAAGGAACACTCATGGTGGAATACCAGTAATTGACCTTTGCTTGTTTGCATCAACTATGTACAGGGTAATCTCCATAATTGAAAGCCTAGCTAAGTAAGTGGTAGCAGTTCATGTGTCTCAAATTCCAAAATTGGTACATTCTCTTCCATAGAAGTGATCAAAAGGTTTATTGCTTCTTTCTTCCAAAGTAGCAAATCAGGCTTTTAACGCTAGCAAATTAACTAGAAACAAACTTTAGTATAGCCTAGTTAGTTTCAAAGGGTTTCAAGTATAATACTGCTAAGCTAATAATGCATACCACAGCAGAGTGGTGAATTCTGAACTAGCTTTTTTTTTTTTATCATATTCTGAACTAGCTTTTGCTTGGTGAGTTTGAATGTTTGTTCATTAGAATTAAAACTTTAAAGTAAGCAAGCAGAAATTCTAACAAAAGTGCAAAACATACTAGTTTCTTTGGCCTAAGCTTGAAATAATTGCATGGTGAAGAAATTCTGCAGGCAGATGCCAAAATGTTCTATAATTTTATGAAGTACAAGATATTGTAATAATTATGGAGTATTATGACAAGTCATGCACTCATGCCATTTCTATACAAATATATAAACCAGGGTGCTCTAATTTAATAGTATTGCACAGATTTGCAGTTAAAAAACAAGCAAGGCAAATTAGATTTGGATGAACAGTGGGGAATTTTTTCTGTTATAGATTAGCTGACATTATTCATCAATCAGGAACTTTTAGAAACATGAATGCAGTATATGAAAAGATGAAATTTAACACCCCTTCTAAGCATTTAGTACATTTGATCATGCACTCATCATAATCATAAATCATAAATGAAAATATTTTGACTAAAATTTATGGAGCCCTACATAAGAGGACCAGAGGACCCCTTAAAACATAAGTGTATGCCACATTGAGTGACAAACACAGTATGTTTTAGTAAAAAGCCAAAGAATAGTTTGCTTTTGTGCTTATCACATGACTTTGTAAGGCAGCCTTGGACCAAGCTCTTTCTGATAGCATTTGTATCCTCTCAATGGTTCAGTTGACGTGGGCTTTGATTTGTATCCTCAATTAGCTTTTCAATTCATTGAAGAAAAATCTTACACCCTATGAGTTGAGAGTTTATGTAACATAACCAACCACCAGCATGGGTAAAGAGGGTGTAAGCAACTATGCATGTATGTTTACACACTTTCCTAGTCCTGCTTACTGCTTCTTAGCTTCATCGATGTGGGACTACAAGTAATATCTGCACTTCTCATACTTCTGCTCTTTCTTCAGCCACACACTCATAGCAATGCACTCTGTGAGTTATAGAACCATTCTCCTCATCCTAAAAAAACAAAAGAAGATATACAAGAGATGGCAATAGTCCCAGAATTACAAGCTTATGACACCCATTGTTGATTATTATGAGCTGAAATTTTAGTAGACACCTAGTAGTATACCTTGGTTATCCAAAAGCAGTGATAGCTTTGCAGGATGATGCAGCAAATGAGAACAATTTGTCATCCTCATACTACAGTAAGTGATCCAGTGAAAGAAGCTACAATGGCCACTACATTATTATTGTATTCAAATTTTGCATGAATTTTATGGACATTATGCAAAAAACAGATTTAGGAATTTAAACAGAAATTACCTAGTTATTAACCTATGTACATGATAATAGAAAAAATTGTGTTATAGGATGGTGTTGAATGCTGAGCAATAATACAGTGTTAACTGGTAACTGACCAATAAATTAATTTTCAAAATTATTATGCAATAGGGCCATATGAGATGAGTGTTTAATATGTAAGAGGATTAATAAGCTAAACTGCCAACGTTAAAAAACCCTAACAATGATATGCAGAGCATAATCATAAAATAAACAAAAAAATAAATTGAAAGACATTGAACTGCAGATTCATAACACAAAGAAGAAAATATTAGGACTAGCATTGCGGAGTTTCCAATCAGAAAACTCCTTCAAAAATAGATGTAGGCGAAAGAACAGTTCGCTTTGTGCTTATCACATGACTCCATGAATTCATTTTAGAAAAGAACATCTCAATTTTATATTGAGAACATATCCTTATTCTTGATGTTATACTTGATGTGGGCTTTGGATAGTACCTGCTTGGTTCACAAAGGAGCAATCAAGGAATGCATATAATTGACCTTCCTTTCCTTTGTTTACCTTAACTATACACTGAGTAATATCCATCTTTTCCTCATTCCTAGTATCTCCTAAAGGCTCTAAGCCTTGTCAAATTGGTGACAACACATAGCACAAACATTTGAGTCCAATTAGGCTGTTATAGCCAACTAATTAGAACAAAGAACTTTAATAGCCTTTTTTAAATGCTTCAGTTAAGCTTGCTAATTTTTGTTTAACTTAATCTCTAATAATCATAATATATGAAGCTTAATGTCATATATCTGTATCTTTTTTTATTTGTCAAAGGGTCAACTCTCATTTCACTATTTTAACTTTGAATTGGGACAAAAAAATTTCATGTTTTTTACTAACTTTATGGGACGGAGGAAGTATTCGCTTGCTTCACGGAGGATCATTCAAGAAATACAAGTAATTGAACCTTTTTTGTTTTCATTTAGTAAGATCCATCCTTTTCCCCTCCTCTGTAGCATACCTCCAAGGCTTTAAGCAAAATAAGATTGGTTAAAATAAATAGCACAGACATCTGAGGCAAATTAGGCTCTTCTTGGCAGCAAATTAGAAATAAGCGCTTTTGTAGACTTGTATAAATTTCAAAGTGATTTGAGGGACAGTAATAAACTAACTTCTTTTACTGGGTCTGTATGGCATATAGTAGAGCCTGTGTCCATACCATACATTGTTCTTAATTTTCAGATTTCTGGAATATAATCCTGTAATATTACGTCTTCTGATATTATATTATTCAAACATAATTTTTGAAGCAGATATTAGTTCTTGTATCCGTTAATACATAAAAGGACTAGCTATGTTGGTTAACAAATAATCTTGACACAATTCAGAGTCAGTTGTTTAATTATTATCAAACACACAAACAGAAACCAAGGATGTAAGAGCAACAGAGAAGAATCTAAAAGATTAATGTGTTGCGGAAATAAATTATTAAACTGAAATTGGAGGGTGCGACAGGCCCAAGCTGTAGTGCAACGCATGGGCGACGCGCGAGAGGCCCAGTAGCAAGCTACCGTGGTGGCCTCTCCCCTTTAAAAAAGTAATTTAATATCGTGTGAGCCAATGACCCACATATCAGATATTAAACTGATAAGAACAGATACTACACTTGATCTTAGCCAAAAGGCCGAGAAAGGTATGAGTGATAGAGTAGTTGAGCTTGCTTTTTATATTGCTTCTCCCCTTTACTACTTCCTAGATACACCGGTGTGGGACTTCTCTGCAATAATCGCTGCTTTCACTTCACACGCACTATTGCACAGCACTTTGATACTAACAGCACCTCCACAAGCACTCGGTATACACACCCTGAGGTTGCATCCATTGGGAAGACAGAGTAGCAGGTGAAATCAGTGTGGTTGGAAGTTCTCTTTCCTTGCTAATAGCAATAGATGATGCTGAAGGACTGCTAAAGATATATATTGGCTGAAAAGGAGACAGACAAGAGATTAATAAGTCGTAAAACATGGAACCAGGATTATCTATAATCTATAAAGGAGACATAAACTGGCCCCAAATAACATGCAGATTTCTTTAATTACTACCAAATGTGCACTATATATGTGTGTGTGAACAGAAAGCTGAGACACATTCATGAAGCAGTGGTAATCTTGCAGTATGAAGCAGTGGTAATCTTGCAGTATGATGCAGCAAGCGAGGACATGCTACATAGCAAGAGGAATGGTTGGCTTGTTTTTAATCCTTCTTGAATTATAATTCTCTCCAACTGGTACAATACTTTAATTTTGACTGGTGAAAACCATTAGCCGGATGGTTGACTTTAATATCATTGAATCTAAAAAGTGTTAAATAAATAGGGGTGTTTGTGGAAACAAATAATTAATGCTCATTGAAAATTGGTAAAAGACCTTATAAATAGGGACAAAATAAAAGTGTCAAGAGGGTTAGGAACAGAGGGAGTATCAACTAATACAATAATGAAATTAAAGAAGAAAAAAGACAGGCATTTTCAGAATTTAGTAAAAAAAAAAATTATGTTATAATAGTTATAATTATTATTATTAACATAATCATCAACATATCAACATATTATAAAATAGGAGAAGTTGAGGGTATTTTTGTCATTTTTATTTTCCCTCCTTCATCCTTGCTTTTCCCTCCAAATTTGTTTACCCGTGCATCGCACGGGAATAATCAACATATTATCAACATATTATAAAATAGGAGAAGTTAAGGGTATTTTTGTCATTTTTATTTTCCCTCCTTCATCCTTGCTTTTCCCTCCAAATTTGTTTATCTGTGCATCGCACGGGAATAAATATTTATCTTAAGTTATTTTTTGTAAATTTTTATTAGTACAATTTGGATTATACATAAATATAAAAATTGTTCGTAAACATACAATTTGCATTTCGATATTATTACAATTTGCACGAGTTATTAATGATCTTTTCAAAAGGAAATAATTTGAATCAAATATTAACATAAAAAATATATAATGCTTAAACGACCCGTCATATGATAATTAACCAGAAAAAAAAACGAATATAATGTTGTAATTTCAGAAATTTTAATACAAACAAGTTATAATATAGGCAAATTGGTATTAAACATTTAAACAGAGCATCATTATGAATAATAAATTTTGGGTACAACAGAAAAAACGGATATATAAGTATTAAAGATGAGCTATAATTTGGTATAATGATTTAGCTTAATACAATCAAATATTTACTCAATCATGAATTCAAATTTAAAAAAATCCAAAAATTTATACAATATGTTGCAATTTAAATTGTGAAAAATAATGACGCGTTATTTTATACTTTAGACAATATACTTATTTACAATTATGAAGTTCTGATACGAGCAAGTAATTTGAAAGTTCGAATCTTATAAACACAAATTAATTAAAAGTGTGAAAACATGTCTTATATTTTGGGACAGATGTAATAATAATAATGATGATGATGATGATATATATGATTAAAAAAATAGCTGCATTTGGACTTGCAAAACGAATTACTAACAAAATGCATTTGGAATGATGGATTAAATAAAACAAAAATCAAAATGAGTTGGATTTTTTTTTAATTTAAGAAATTATGTTGTTAATTAAAATTAGAAATCGCATAGTTGATACATTATTAGTTAATTTTTATTAATGAAAAAGTTGGTAGCTGAAACTAGATTCAAAGGTTAATGTTTATGACTATTCATTTCTAAATACATGTAAATCATTTTCATAAAAAGTTCATATTAACTTATTATTTAAAAAGACATATTTCCAAAATCTATAATCAAATTTTTTTTTTAAAAGAAAAAATGTAAACCCGTGCGATGCAAGGGTAATATTACTAGTTATATAATAATAACATTAACATTAATCATCGTCACCATTATAAAAAATTAAACAAGAATTATGAGACCTTCCAAAGGAAAACCCCTCCAAAAATAAATTTGAACTATAATTAGATCAGTATCATTCATTTCCTTAACATGCTGCATGGTTCTAATAATTGAGAGATTAAATTTTTTTTTTATCTAGAATCTAAAATTCAATTGGTACAAATTTAAGTTAATAGTATAGTATGGTGGTTAAACTCTATAGTCAACTCTTAAACTCTTATGAATTTACTTTTCTAAGTTGCAAAAACAAGCTAACTCTCATGTAGACTATTTTTTTTTTGCATTCAAGCAATTTCAAATTATCCCTAATAAAATCAATAAACTCTCGAGTTTATATTTGCACGTTGATTTGGTATCAAAGTAAAATTTTCTACATATTGTTCAATATTTAGGTTGAATTACTTATATCTTACAATATATAATAGACTTACAAAGCTAATTTTAATTTTACTAATATTTGGCTATTGTTGTATCAAGCTACAAAATAATGCAAGTGATCGACTAAAAATCATACTACTGTATGGGGCAAATATATATTGGATTATGATTATATTTTATATTTGTATTTATTTAATTATAATGTCAGAATGATTACAAATAATTTTTTATAAGACGTTAGGCTATATTTATATTTTATAATATGTTGTTAACTAACATTTTTGATATATATAAAAACTTATATGTTTAAGAGTAGAGTTTACTTGAATTCCCAGGTTGATTGCAAAAATTTGAGAGCCCATTAGAATATCTTAAGTACAATATTTCAACACTAAGAAAAACTATACATGAAGTAGTATCTAAATTACCATTAGCATCGGTATTCAATTTCAGTCTGCATTAGTTTTTAATTTCATTGTAATTTCAGATAGATAGGCTAGTAGTTTCTTGTTTAGTTAGCAGTAATAGTTAACAATTAGCCTTTGTATAAATGTGACACTGGGCACATAAATAACCATAGATTAGCATTTGGATAAATGTTAAGCTGGCCAATAAACAAGTTGAAACCCATTATTCACATGTCTATGATCATATTACAACTAAGTGGTAATCATAAGAGCCATTGCAATTTATGCCTAAAAAAGAAAGCGGCTAAATCCAAAATGTAGATCTCTCTTAAAGAAGTTATCCAATACCCATCAGAGCTGTAACATAAATTTCACTTTATTGACAAAAACTGATCTAACAACAAGCTTGTCTAAAGAACGAAGAGTTGGCAGATTATTTAGAAAATAACATACGTCTCCACTGTAATATTAAAATTAAATTTAATCCTTATGCACCATATTTAATAATACGAATTGGAATAAGCGAAAACGATAACCTCTCCGCTTTCAGCTATGTAAATATTCGTAGCCTTTATACATAACTAACATGTACTACATAAGTATTGAAATTTTAAACTAAAATTGGAGGGTGCGCCAGGCCCAAGCTGTAGTGCAACGCATGGGCGACGTGCGAGAGGCCCAGTAGCAAGCTACTGTGATGGCCCCTCCCCTTTAAAAAAGTAATTTAATATCGTGTGGGCCAATGACCCACATATCAGATATTAAACTGATAAGAACAGATACTACACTTGATCTTAGCCAAAAGGCCGAGAAAGGTATGAGTGTATCAGTAGCTGGGCTTGCATTTTATATTGCTTTTTCCCCTTACCGCTTCTTAGCTTCACCGGTGTGGGACTCAAAGTAACACTGCTATCATTTCACACACTGCTGCACTTGGTTCATTCTCACACAACGGCACCATTGTTAACTGTTATACTACATTATTAAGACTTTAATCGTATGTATGGATGACACGAGAACTCATCAATTATTTTCCCCATCCTATCCTTCTTGCTTGAAAACTCCTCACACTCATTGTAGATGTGTTCTTTCTGGAAGAGAAAGAATCCCTTGTTTTTTTTCTCCAATATACAAGCTTTTGAATGAACTTTGATCACCAACCTATTTGTATAAATTTATGGGGAAATTTTGTATAAATCAACACGTTTGAGACTGTACTTGTAAACATATCACTATCTTCAACATATACAGGGTCTTAATATCGCTATCTTCTCCATACTAAATTACTATAAATTACACTTTAGCTAATACTCCAGCTCCTACATGCTCATTGTCTCGTACACACTTGTAATGCACTCATTTATAATAACAACTAAGCCTTGGATGTCAAAAATAATATGACTAAACAATACTTGATCCATCCTCATTCCCAAACAATAATAAGGATTTGTATGAGATCATCGTAATAATTACAAGTTATTTAGATAAGAATAATTCGGTCCAAGTACAAATTCTCTCCTATCTCTCATGTTTCAACTATTCAATAGTATATAGAGCAAGTGATATCTAACTAGAGAGAACTTGGGTACTTGCATACAGTAATTTTTCTCTTTTCTCATTTGGTTAAATTTATGATTACCGAATGCTTAACTTTTTAAATGGGATACAGTGATACACATACTTTGGGTTTTTGTTTTGAGCACATTTCTTGCTTTTGCCACAAGGGGGCGGCTTTACTTTTGATTTCTGTCTTCTTCACCCGCGTGCTTTTTTTTTCTCCCTTTTTTTCTGTTCTTCATATGAGTCTTCCAAATTTTCAAGCACATTTTAATATTTATAGTGCAAATTTTCCCTTTTGGTGGGAACATTATTATACATAAAATGAGATAGCACAAATAGGTTGTACACCATGAAGCATGTATTTGCAAGTTGTTACCTTCACACAATGAAAAGTACATGTAGCGAAAACATTGAAAGAATAAAATTATGGGGAAAAATTGAAGATAAAGTTTGTCATATATATCTTATTTGGATTAAATATGATGAAGCAAATGATAAAGTTAGGGAATACTAGATTTGCTAAATCATATGCGTAACGGTTTGTTGCCTTGAAAATGTGTCTAGCGATAGAGATTTTGTTGTATCGGATGAGAGTTCTTATTTCTTTTGATTAACAAATTAAATATCAATGGTGAGAAGTGGAAGACCATCTCCAAGTAATTCTGTCATTATATTCTTCACTGCTTTATTCTTCCCTTTCTATATTTCATTTTTTCACACTATTACTAAGATTAGATAAAATACTTATAATTCTATATGTTTATATCGGGATAACTTACTCCACATTGGAAATAAATAAATATGAGAATTAAAAATCGATGAAATATGATTATAGGTTGCACAATCGTTCCATGTCCAATTTTTAAGTTATAAAATCATTAAAAAATGTAGTTCTAAAGAATTACTTGGTTCACATGATAATATAACGAACAATAATAATGATTTCGTTATTAATTGTTTATTGTGATAAGGGTTATATACAAGTAATGAAAAATGTAAAACTAATTTTTTTTTTAAAGAAAAATCCAACCTTTTTTTTTTGTGTACACCAACCGGTACCCGTATCTGGTTTACCTAGAATCCGACTCATCCGGTCCGACCCAACTGAGCTCACACTAAGCGGTAGGGATCTCCTAGCGGGATTGCTCCATACCTAGGCTCGAACTCGGGACACGTTGGTTTTAAAAAAAAATCCAACCCTTTAATATTACTCATAAATATATTATTTTTTTAGATTGATTTTATACTTTAAATTGTTTATACATTGAGATGAAGAGAAATAAAAAAAAAAAATAAAAAAAAGAGGTGATTTTTTCAGCTGTATGATTTGTTTCCTTATCCATCTATCTATCGAAGTATCCAACCCGAGAAGAAGCAGAGAGGTGTGTGGTGTTCGAAGAAAATAACCATGGCTTCTCTAGCATCTCATCAATTAACTACTACTGCAATTCGCTGGTCTCATAATCCACTCGCTTCAAAGCCAATAACAACAACAACAAACATTAAACAACAACAGCAGAGGCGCAGTTCCATTGTGTGTTCTTCGGTCGCCATAGCAAGTGCTCAGAACAAAGAGAGGATCAAACTCAAAGAGCTTTTCGAACAAGCTTACGAGAGATGCCGCACTGCTCCCATGGAAGGCGTTTCTTTCACCCTCCAAAACTTCACTGATGCTCTCGACAAATATGACTTCGATTCTGAAGTTGGCACCAAGGTAGGTGCAGCTACCCCCTTCCTTCAATTCGTTCATCCATTCCTTAAATCAAATTAAATTAAATGAAATTGAATAAATAAAGTTGTAAACTTTGATTGAATTTGAAGATGGGTTGTGGTGTTTTAGTGAAGTGAAGTAGTATTTTTTTTCGAATTTCGGATATGTTTTAATTGTAGATGAAAAGGGGTGCTATTGGATTGAACTTGTTGCTAATGTGTATGAATGGATGAGAATGTTTACCCAATGATAGTATTTGGTAGGGGAAAAGGCTACTCTTAACTCTTAAGGTATAGTGATGAAATGTGAATACTAAACAAGTAAGACTTTATGTGTATCCACTGTTAGATTATTAATGTAATTGAGATTAAATCAATTGTGCGGATAGATTCACCATTACTTGTTTACTTTACACATTTGCTCACTTTGGAGGAGTTAGTTCCTTTTGGTAGACATACTAGCACTGGACAGAATAGAATATCTGAGTTCTGGTTCTAGTTTCGTATAGAACAAGACAGGACACCAGAGTTAAAAAGTTGGACTTTTTGGTTTCGCTAAAGGGTGGAAGTAAAGAGAAGAGGACAAGGCATTCTGTTCTGTTCTTCTCTATCTTCTCACCATGCACTACCAATTTATCTGTCTATGCTGATTTTGTACAGCGGAAATGAAAGTATTTATTTTTTAGTATTTCTATAAGTTGTTAGAGGTTATTTTAAATTTTCAATAGATTGACGATGCTGATTTGTTTTTCAGGTTAAGGGCACTGTATTTGGTACAGATGCCGGTGGAGCTTATGTGGACATTACTGCAAAGTCCACCGCATACTTGCCCCTGCAAGAGGCATGCATCCACAGAATTAAGCACGTGCAAGAAGCAGGCATAGTTCCGGGCTTCAAAGAGGAATTTGTGATCATCGGTGAGATTGAAGCCGATGATAGCTTGATCCTGAGTGTAAAGTCACTTCAGTATGACCTTTGTTGGGAACGTTGTAGACAACTTCAAGCAGAAGATGTTGTTGTCAAGGGTAAGGTGGGTTTTGCATACTGAGAAATTCAATTTCGGTCAATATTTGGCATATATTTTGTTGATTTCAAATCAAAATAGTTATGGCATCAATTTCCAGTAATCTCTCTATCATGTAAATATTTTCTTATTACCTTTGTGAGCTGGTTTAGTTGTTCTCTTTAATTACATTGACTGGTTCATGTCCCTGCTCATCTCTCTCTATCCTCACATGTACGCTTTGTGTGGCAGATTGTTGGTTCAAACAAAGGTGGATTGGTGGCTGAGGTGGAAGGCCTTAAGGGGTTTGTTCCGTTCTCACAGATATCAACGGTTAGTTCCTGACCTACTTTGACATTCCTACTGTGACATTTATGGACATACATCAGATTCAAACTTGCTATTTGACAAAAGTTTAACTTATAGCCCGTAAAAAAAAAAAAAAAGTATTGTGGCTTTTGGTGGGAACCAAGTGAATGTGACCTAATTGTGTGTTTTTCCAAACTATGCACATTTCAAAGCATCAACAATATGCAGAATAACAGAACTTGTAAATATTGATCTTCCATTTTTCTTATTAATGTTGAATTTGAGTCATGCAATTTTATGAATGGAACTTGTACGCTTCAACAAGTTCCAACTTCTAATGTAGATTATTCTGGATTAATATGAAAGAAGTTTCTTTCCATGTTCATTTCTGTCCCTCATCTTTCCCCTTCTAAAAGTTATAATTTAGCTGCCAATTCATACTCTTTCCGTTTGGTTTATTTTCTTCTTAGAAATCAACTGGAGAAGAGCTTCTTGACAAGGACCTTCCCCTGAAGTTTGTGGAGGTGGATGAGGAACAGTCTAGACTTATCCTCAGTCACCGGAAAGCTGCAGCTGACAGCCAGGGACAGCTAGGAATTGGCTCAGTAGTCACTGGCTCTGTTCAAAGCCTAAAGCCATATGGTGCCTTCATTGACATTGGTGGAATGAGTGGCCTCCTTCACGTCAGTCAGATCAGTCATGATCGTATAACTGATATTGCAACTGTTCTTCAGCCTGGTGATACTCTGAAGGTAAAGCTATAAAAGCTACATGGATAATTGCTTAGAATTACAGGTGTGGTGTGGACTGTGCACAAAAAATCTCATTCATTCTTTGTTTAGGTGATGATCTTAAGTCATGATCGGGAGAGAGGCCGAGTTAGTCTTTCCACAAAGAAGTTGGAACCCACACCTGGAGACATGATTCGCAATCCAAAGCTTGTCTTTGAGAAGGTATTATTAAAAGAAAGGATCTCAATCCTTTTGCTTGCTGCATACGTAAACTCCAATTTTAGATTATGAATGGGTTAATTAGTCTTGGGTTTATTTCCACTTCCTGCCTTTTCTCCTATCTATTTTGACATCCAAGACAAAGCCTAAATACCGAGTTTCGTTTCAGTTCTATGTTATACTTCTTTTCATGTCTTCCCTTTTTGAAAGAGAATGCACACATTTAATTCTTAATATGTTCTTATAGGCGGAGGAGATGGCTCAAACATTCAGACAGAGAATAGCCCAAGCAGAAGCAATGGCCCGTGCTGATATGCTTAGGTTTCAGCCAGAGGTATTTATTTGTTGATTATTTGTTTTAAATTCTGAAAATGAAAAAGGAGAGGCAGCAAGGGATTAGATATGGCTGAAATAGAGATAGCATTAAAAACTCATGTCTTGCTGCTGCCGAAAAGAGTATAGGAGCTTCTGAAATGAAGAAGCTTACATAATTTTCATGGATCATTTTTAGAAGAGGACATAATTTTAATTGTTTGTGCATTTGCAAGTCGCTTATTAGTCATCTCAACCTGGGCAGTTTCTGTCCACCTATCCTGGTAGGGAAGTTAGTGTTATTTCAGATACCTGACTCTTTCAGCTAACTGGATATATGTGGATGACAAAACTCAAGTTATGTGGCCTGTGGGTACTTGTGTTGTTCTCCAATATAATGCGTCATACTTTTAATTTTTCAGTGAACTGTGTAAAAATAATAATACAGATGATGTGTTTTTGTTGGAAAAAAGCATCATACATACCTAATGAACTTTAGGCAAGTGTTGTCCATTTGTGAATGTACTCATCCAATGATATACTGTTTCATCTTTTGGTTGGATATCTTTCTTTAATCATCTCATAGCATTCGTGCGTGCGTGGATAGATATATGCTGCTATTTGTTCCTTTGATGAACTTATTTCATACTTGCCCTCTTCATTTGCAGAGTGGATTAACTCTCAACAGTGATGGAATCTTAGGACCACTTACTTCAGACCTGCCTGCAGAGGGACTGGATTTGAGTGAGGTGCCTCCAGCTGAAGAGTAATGATTGAAAATTGAAATGCATCTTCTCCCAACCTTGTTCAAAATATTGCTTGTAGCTTATAAATTTTGTAAAACAATAACCAATGTTTTCTTCTGTTTGGAATATATTCATATTTTTATTTATTTATTATTTTTTGCAAAATGAGGGACCGAAAATGAATCATCTCAATCGGGACTAATCACAAAAATCATCGGCCAAAAAAATTATTCAATCCCAAATAAAAAATGAGAGAAAAGAGGAACAATCAAACGGAAATAGATAAAAAAAATTTCGTCGGATATTACTCCGCAGAACTACACGGAGAACTTATTCTCTACGTTGTTGGAGCATTGAAGGGATATACAACACCAAATTTGTCAGCTCATAAAAAAAGGACAGTACTTTCATTTCACCTATGTAAAACCTATCAAGCGTAAACTAACTTTGTTGTTTGGCACTTTTCTTCCCTTTCTTTTGCTTTTGCTTCAATTGAGTAAGGCCAGCAGCCGATATCTTTACATTGCCAATAATTGAAGCCATAAGCTCAGGATCTGTACATGCTTTCATCAACTCCTTCTCCCGGTTTGTTGCTTCTGACATGTGGCTGAACAAGTTCATAGCCATTTTTGCAGCTATACAAACAAAAAAGGGAAAAATAAACTATGGTCACATCATGAAACAAAATATTTCAAACACGCATCAAGTACTTACATAATAAGCATGCATAAATACAGCCTCAAATAAACATCAATTATTAAGGAACAAAATCAGAAGCAAGAAAATGATTTCCTTCTAATTGGCGATATCAACCAATTTGTTAAGGAGAAACATGATGAATTGTAACATAAAATTAAATAAAAAGTAGATAGAACCTTTTCCTTTCTTTGCCGTTCCAGGAATTATCTTCACCCGATATTTGTAAGACTGGACTGCAGCATAAGGACCACAGACAGGAACAGCATACAAGAGAATGTCATTAGGGAGCGGATTCCCTGTCAAGTAATCCACGTCATTTAGTTTTTCTTTCTCTTCTTCTCCTATTTCATGAATATCATCTTCTTCCATTGTCACCCTATCAGCCTGGGAAGTGTTATTAGCGTTTTCTTCAGTTTCACCAATTGCCTGACCACCATCTGGTTGCTCTTTGCAATCCCGAGACAAGTGACCTGCCTTCTTACACTTATAACATATTTTTGGAGCATCCAAAGGACCTGCCATGATTTTTTTTTAAAAAAAAGGTAAGGAATTAAACAACCGCAATAATTGGGGCATCTATGTTTTTCACTCTAATTACAGCAACGATAAGATATCACTGATCAGCTAGTAGATGTCAGGTAGTGATACAACTAATGGCAAAGCATGCCCACCGCTGCATGAGATGGCAGTGAACCAAGCTAACAGATCCATGTTTCACAGGTCAACTTCAGGCATTGTGGACAATAACATCATTTATCTAATCATTGTGGTATCCTACAAAAGTTCTAAAAATAATTGAAAGATATAGATTAGATGTATCCAATGAGATACCTATTGGATAGTATGCAGTAGCCATTTTGAAGTATAGATGCTTCGTACGTGGACAACTAGTTTGGTTCATAAACTCAGTAGGTCTAGTAAAATATACATATATACTAACAATATATATTATACAAAATGATACATATCATCATAAAAGTAGTATATTAGACAAAACAATAAAATACTCGTGACAAAACTTTGGATAGGCTTACCACTGGCAGGTTTTTTCACTTTGTCTAACGCTTCATTTGCATCCGATGGCTCTTCCTTCTTGTTTGATTTTCCAGAAGACTACAAACATACAAAAATGTAGCTTTAGAGTTAAATCATGCTGGAATTTTACCCAGGGAAATCGGAATGATGCAAGAATTACTTGGAGGTAATCCATAAGGTGATTTATTACATAGATTCTCCTACTCTGGTTTTTTTAGAACTATTTTTTAGGGAACAGCATTAGTTAATTTAACATAATATTAGGAGGCATGATGGTACATTCAACTTTGAAAAAAAAAATGCAGGTATGATGAAACATTCAACTGAAAAAAGAAGCATGAATGTACTATGCTTAAGGCATTAACATATATCAAATTTTCCAGAGGGGAAAGAACTGAAATGACATGCAAGTTTCTGAACTCACAGCCAATAATGCCATTCGGATGCTCCTTTCTTCCTCATCTTGATCAGCATACTTCCCCTTAATCTTCTTAAGTTTGCTCTTCTGTCCACGGCTAGTTTTTTGACCACCTAACTTTTGAACTTCTTTTGCAGGTTGATTAGCAGAAATATCTGTTGATGTAGACTTGTCCTTTCGATGTTCAACATTTGAATCAGCTACATCATGTGTCTGTCCTTTTTTAAGCTTTCTTCTTTCAGCTTTTGATATATAAGGTTTATCCCTTACTGCAGCTTTGCTCTCTTCAAGATCCTCACTGCTTAAACCAATCTGAGAGTTCTCAACTCCATAATTTTTACTTGGTTTAGCCACAGATCCAAGTCCCAGAGCTCGATCAATAAGATCCTCAAGTTGAGGGGTGACAGATGCTAAGCCATTTCCATCAATATCATATAATTTCTCCCTATCAACCCTATTCATCATACTTGAGTCTGTAGTTTCAGCATTGATAGTAGGCAAAGTAGTTTGAGATGAGTCTGCAGGAAAGTCTTCTGATTGGGTTTTTGGTGAATCTGCAGACAAATTACCATTTCTTTCTGTTTCTGCAACAGATTTTCCATCAGTGACATCCTTTACAGACTCTGAATCAGATTTTTCTTCAAGAGGGACAGTTTCTTCATAATCATCTATTGCTTCCTCCTCTCCTCTTACTCTCCTTTCATTTAAATGTGATCCCAAGGAACTCTCATCCAAGCGAAATAGCAAGCCAAAACCCATGATAAGAGGATGTGGTGGAAGAAAATTTTTCTTTCCACGGATCATGAAACTCCCTACTGTCAGATATTCCCCTGTAGGAGCAGTTTTACTAACCTGATGAGGATAAACCCACCAGGCACTGGTAACAATTTTCGAATCCCATGCTTGACTATGGCAGACCTACATTCCAAAATGATACAAAGGTGGCAATGGTTAACATTAGATTTAGGTCATGAACATAAAGTGAACCAAGTAAATTCCGAAGGAACATAGTATGGGTAGGTTTTTAACATACAGTGAAACATCCTGCTTGGTTCAGGGTCAGAGGCGGAACTGGTTGATCAGGCTTGTGGTTCTTGATAACGGTACTAGAAGCTCCATGCAGATCAGCATGTATATACCTATTACATAATCAAATCAACAGAATGAGAGAACCAGAAATGATGTCATACTTCAAGACAAAAAAAAATTGCATAGTTCATAGGTTATAATCATTTTGATTTCTTATTAGTGATTAAGTTCCATGAAATTCAAAATGGCTGCTGAAAACAAGTATTTAGTTTATTGACCAGAAATGACTTGGTATATAACTTGAATAGCCGGGTTAAAGTGAATGCAATATCCGACAAGACATCATAAATACTAGTAGTGTCAAATTATGCATGGAACACGAGAAATCCAGGAAGAAAGAGGCATCCTGAGAACATGGAGAGAGAGAGAGAGAGAGAGAGAGAGAGAGAGAGAGAGAGAGAGAGAGAGAGAGAGAGAGAGAGAGAGAACACGCCAATGTACCAGGTGCAAACGAAGAAAAATAACCAATATATTTTGTGGGCCAAAAGCAGATTCAGCTCCCACAGGGAAGGATATATAGGAAGCTGGAAGAATATTATATACCAGAGATGTGTTATGAAATATGGATTTCCAAATCCTAAAGCAATTTTATCAATGAAAAGTTGCACACAATTCTTATGTTTATTTATTTATTTTTTTTTAAAGAAAATGGAAAAAAATGGCAACAAAATGTTTAAGTGAGTTGGGTCCTGAAGGCTCACAAGGGCCACAAGTCATGACGCAAAGAGCGCTTACAAAGTACCCACCAACGAGGTCCTCATATTGGCAGCAAGATTCGAACTCACGCCCTTGTGGAGTATGAGTCGAATCCTAATCAAATTGACACAGAGAATTGTAAAGGAACAATAAATTTTTCACACAATGGTTGTAAAGCTGTGGAGGATAAGCTATCTTCCTAAAAGGAAAAAAAAAATCCTCAAAGTAGCACTTGCCCGATCTCTTTGCATATGCACCAAAGGCACTCCTTTAAAGTAGCCATTAGTTGAGTACTACAAAGAAACTAAGAAAACCAATGTGTGTTTGGATTAAATATAATGATATTTCTCAAAACATACAGGTTAACATATGAATCAAATGATCCACAGACATGTTAGTCAATGTATTACTCACTCAAAAGATGATGGCATGTGAACCAAACTGATATTACTTTCATCATTATTAATAACTTTGGTTGTCAATGATTAGAGGTAGGGCAGTGTAATGCAACATGAAATACTCACAGATCTCCTTTTGACATATAACGCTTCACTATCATCTCATTTTGTTGTGCATCACGTCCGCTGATAATCAAATAGTTCTCACTGGAAATGAACCAATTAAATTTCTCAAACCAGTGAACTTTGCGCATATGTGAAATTGTGGCAACAGTTTTTTCCTGGATATAAATGTTACAGAAATAAGGATATTAGACATAATAAATTAGCAGTTGTGTAAAGCAATCAAGAATTAAAAAATCAAACTGATAGCTAGCATGTGACATTATTCTACATTTATTCATTTATGGCAAAAATGACTACGTCTATTTTCTTTCTGGGTGAGAAAAGTTAATGATGGGACATGCTCCAAAAGAAAAGAAAAAGACCAAAGTAGGAAAGCATAAAGGAACCACGTGAAAATAACCTTTAGGCCAAATACCATAGGGAGGCGAAAACGGACAATTTCATCCGATAACCATAACAAGAGATAATT
Source organism: Crotalaria pallida (assembly GCA_037953625.1). Lineage (NCBI taxonomy): Eukaryota > Viridiplantae > Streptophyta > Magnoliopsida > Fabales > Fabaceae > Crotalaria > Crotalaria pallida. The sequence goes on from CM075656.1 coordinate 87,143,737, forward strand.
ACCAATTCTTATAAAAAATAAAGGAAATCACAGGATTATTTAAAAAAGCAACTTCATTAGAGTTGAAAAAGAAAAAAGAACAGGAGCAGAGGACAAGAAATTCTCCTAGGAAAAAAAAAAGAAATCATAGGCAGCGAAGAATGGGAGGAATTACACGTATTACTGATAACAGCATCTTTCTATAAGTTAATCAAACTTAATTGAAACTGATATGCCCTATCACAATTGTAATCCCATTAGGTGACGGATTTATAATACACTCAATCTCCATAAATATAACATAAACATGCTTTTCATGTACACAATAAGCTTCATACTAGTTGAGATGAGATGAATATGCAAAACTTAATTCTGTTTCTTCCCGTAATCAAGGATAACACAATTTTTTTTCCAAGTTTCTTCTTTCAAGCTATGTATATGACATAGCGATCCAATAATTATGTAGCAATTTGCACAAATTGCACTATTATAACCCGCAAATATAATTTCTAACCACCTGACTAAGCTGTAGACGGGTCTTTTTCTCTGCAGCTTTAAAAGCCTTTTCATGTGCAGATATAGTCTTCTCCTGTTTGCTCTCCTGCTTTTTCTTCTGCTCATACCACCTCCGAGCATTGGCATGTGCTGAGAGAGCTAAATCAACTTCAACCTTGAAAGTAAACATACTATGATTACTAATGTTATCAGAGGGAAAAAGCACAACAAATCCACATAGCTAAGAAAAAAGGAGAAAATCATTGATGATAGTGACAATGGAATAATAGAAGTTCGTTTAAAATTGATAATACTGACTTGTGTTGACTTACACCAACCAAGTGGTGGATCATGGAAGAAATTTTCGGGTGATCAATAACATATATTCTCATATTAGTTAGCGCTTTCAGAATACAATCTAAAGAGCTAGCATCACACCACTCTCAAAAGCTTTCAAGGTAAGCATATCCTTATGACCAATTACTGGATTTGAGCAAAAAAAATGATTAAATAATGTCATTTTTCTCCTTTATCATGAGCTTCCATCTTAAAATATGCATCAACCCATTCACGGTTGAACATATATAGACAGTAACCCTATCAATGAAATAAGAAAATTCTAGCTCAAAAATTATATTTAAAAAAATTACACTTACTATTCAATCTGTAAAATGGAACATTAGATACATCAATGTCAATAAAGGTGTTAATAACAATATTATCTTAAAAATATTATTAAAATAATATTAGTATCTTTATACCAAGCAAAGGAATAATTACATATTTTTGTAAAATCCTAATTGGATTTGCTTAACTTCAAATATGGTAGTGTCTTTGGAAAACTAAGTTCACAACATTCAGAATATTAAAGATTTATTTTTCCAATACAAAACTACTTTATTTAGCCTCTTATTCTCAGCCCTAAGGGCCGAGGGTAAGAAAATCTTAATTTTAAATAGGAACTGCAAAATACAAATTTTATCAAACTGTAGAGGATAAAATTCATATAATCATATGCAAACATATATTTTCATAATCACAAGATACATGCATAATTGAGGGATTGGGCATCTTTTTTTTCCATTGATTTTCCTTTTTTCTTGGCTGCTTAATATTTTTTTCTTTTGTTAAGGATGATTCATTTTCCTCCATGCTCATTGTAATTTTTTCTTTTCATCTTAATAGATTTCATCTTTTATCAAAATAAATAATTAAAAACCTTATCCACAGGAAGTGTCTTCTCATCATCATCCATTTCATCGAGATTGTTGCCTAACAGTAAAGTCATGCAGTTCCTCTCAAGATGGAGCTTGTCAATGAGACCAGCTACTGGGTTTCCAGCTTTCTTTTCTTCCTTCACCATCCGAGCAAGGTCATCCCAGTTCATACCCTTAGCAAGCGCTACACGAACAGCTAATATAGCAGCATCCACATCTTCCAAGTTGTATTCTATCAATTCTGCCATTTTAACACAGTGATCAGCTTCTCTCTTCAAAGTGTGCACTCGATTTTCCTACACCACAGAAGAAACATCATTTTTCACAAGAAGTCACTATGTTAGCACTATCAACTATCAACAATACCAGAGCAACTAGTGTTTTATCAACTTCATATGAATTCTTTAGGTGTCTGTGTGTAATACTATATTTGATGAATAAAAAATTAAAGTAGAGATAATATGAATATAAATGAAGAATCCAGTTTGTGTAGAATGAATCAATCTGGACCTTTCACCACATACCCAGAGCCCTTCCCCACAATAATAAAACATAAACCTTTCATGTATCCGGGTCTTGGCAATAAATTATGCTAATTACAGATGTTCAAAATATGTCGGTATCTCATCTCATGTTACTACATTCAATAATAAATTATCGATGTACTCCCTGGTCCTATTTATAGGGCATACTTAACCATATCACACAGACCAAGGAGGGTAGTTAGGTTTCTTGAAACTTTAAAAAAATACTTCAACATTACAATCTTACCCTCGTAACTTGCATTGGGAATTTCACAATGTATTACTTCACATTAATGGGCAAAGGGCAAATAAGAGAAAATAGCAATAAATGCCTCCTAGAAAATACAAAGTGACTTATAAATAGGACCAAAGAATCCTTCTAGAATGTGACTTATAAATAGGACCGGAGGGAGTATTTTAGATCTCAGGGAGTATGCATGCATACATGATACATCCACATTTAGCTCTCTAACGAATCTGAATTAGAATAAGGAATCAATTTCTGTTAGGGCCCAACCAAGTGAGGTTAGGATCGGATGGTGTACACAAATAGCAGTTCTTCAGCAGTTCCTAATCCAGATAATACCATACTGTCTCTCTATTCTTACATATCTATCTTTCGACTTTCTTGCTCTATTACTTTCAGAACCCTAACCCTAACAAGGATATTATAGTTCCAACCAACTAACCTAAACCTTAACTCTAGTGATAGATAATGATAGATATAATGTGCGCTTCAGATGATACAACTACTGAGCATTTTGGGGCTGAGAAACTTAACTCTTGCAGAATTACATTCTTCATATCCACACGTTCTATCGTCATTCAGGGAATTGACACCAAATGCAACAAGGATCCAACTCAAACAAGAACACTGGCAAGATTACTTTGACCGGTTTGACTGCCTGCTGGCTTTGGGCCTTCTATAGGAGCTTGATTAACTAATGAACACTTGATATCTCTAGCTAAATCCATCTTCAGATGTAACGATTTCATTGAGTTATACTACTATCAAACAGCCAAAACTACCAAAATCAAATTCCTATGCAAGTAACTTGAATAGAAAAGAACTAGCTTATACTTTGATAGAGATAATTCTTAAACCAATTTATAGTGCACAAACCATCAATAGCATAAATTCTCTCCCTCCCTTATTCAGATAAGGGAAAATTTACATAAGGTCTCTATTGTTTCAATTTCAATGCAACGGACAACTGAAACCCTGAACATTTAAGGTGAGAAATTATAGGACCATTGCAACCTTGAGATTATTCATTCTATGACGAAACTGTTTAATAATGAAAGACGACAAATTTGAAGTATACATATACATATTGACAAAAGAACAAAGGCTTAAATTATAAAGCCAAACAAGAATTAATGGACAGAACACATGGTGTGACAACATATAAAATGGTGGCATATAAATGAAGGAAAAAACAAACAAAAAAAGTTAACAAAAAACGACCCAACTATGAGTTAAAAAAACAAGTTCCTGCCTGAACTATTGTAAGCCACATGGCTCAGTTGGCTTTGCAGTCATATAAGTGATATATAGTCAAAACAAGGGCACCAACCTGATCCTGGCGGATTTTATTAAGCTTCTGAGCAGCTGAATTTTCTTTGGCTTTCAGCTGTTGTTCAGACCTTTGACTCTCAATTTTGCTATAAAATTCATCCAATGCTCCATCGAACGTCTCAAATTTTGTATGCTCCCTTGACTTAAACTGGTTGAGTAAGATTGGACAGAACTCATCATACATCTGCATCAAAAGATGCAAGCATGTAAGCACTAAATACTGCAAAACCATCGAGTAGTCGCTTGTTTCCACCAAATCATAAAGTAGAATATAACCTGGCTATTACTTCCAGGTTGAGATATGGAAGAATCCTTCCCCATATTTTTGTTCTGCATCAAAATGTATCCTTCAGGAATTATTTCACCTGAAATAATATCCTGCATCCAATCTTCAAACTTTGCAACAGCTAGGACCAAAGCCTGAACAGTAGCATCATCCCATGTTTTATCTTTGGGAACTTTTGTATTAGGAATTAGACCAGCATCTAATATTATATGTTCAGAAAGGGCAGGTCCATAACCGAGTGCCTCCCCAAGGACAGTTTTCAGTGTGGCAGATGACTTGCCACCTTTACGGGCTCCCTGCTTCTCTTTTGCTGCATTAGAAACATCATTTCCATTTCCATTGACTTTAACAGCATCATCATTATCATCTGCCTTAGAAGACATTAGGGCTGTCTGCAATTTTTCAGCAGTAGTTCGCTCAAAAACTCGACAACTTTCTGTAGGATACCGATGGCGTGACATGATTGCAAGCCCTTTGTCATCATCCCTGGCATTGATGAATTGATATTATTCCACTTATTATGGAGACATTTAAATTCCAACACACGAATTAAATGATCTGATGACTTGAGCAAGCACCAAGAGATAAGTACAAGCAAATGCATTGAGAAAGTAGAATAAAAAATGTGCATTAGTCCAGTTTTGAATAGTCAGGCCAGGCATGACATTCAGCATAATATGCCAATTAGCTTGGCATAGCATAAGAAAGTCTTGCACTCTACAGTCTACAAATGTACTGCACACTGAATCGATAACTTAAGACAATTTCCTGATCCTCCACAGTTATCTGTTAACAAATTCTTCTTTAACCACTTGACACATACAAACTCCCATTTGTGTTCATAAACAAAACAATATATCAACTATCAGCTATCCACAAAAAATTGAAATTAGAGATCACAACAAAAAATAGTAGCAACTAACCTGTGAGATCGAAGAAGAGTCATGACAGTAAAATTGGAATCAGTGAGGAGGATGTTTCCCTGGGCATAGAGCTCCAATATCACATAGTTCGCATTCTCCCCGAGTCCAAATTGAAAGAGAATAATCTGTCACATATTTTCAAACAAAAAAATGAACATGAAACTGAAATAAAGTAAGTGACCAAAACAAGAAAGGTTGTGCATGAAATGGTATATATATGTACCCTATCATAGCCGAGTTGGCGCACATCCTCGAGCCTTCTAGTTCGAATATGCTTCCTCAATTTGAGAGTAAAACCGGAAGGAGTATTGCTTTTATCACTATATAAACACGCACACACAAAAAATAACATAATGAGTACATACTTTTTGGTCTAGGACTCTCAAAATACGGAAGTCCATTAAACTCCGACTAACGAGGAAGCACAAACACTTCACAATAGGCGTTGAGCCTGTGTCATGTCCGTGTCAGACCCGTAACATTAATAAACACTTCTCAACATTAATAAACACTTCTCGATATCCCTAAGCATATTCTGTAACATATAGTAATATATTTCTTTTGTAGTATCCCCGTGTCCGTGTCCGTGCCGCCCACTAATTCGAGTGGAGACAGAAAGATATTGGACTTCAAGTAATGAATCATTCTCAAATACAGCATGATTAATGTATTTCTATTTCTTCTGTTAATAATTAAATAAACCAAAAAAAAAAACGGTGGAAATGATGAATACTGTAATAACGAAAGTGAAGAATAATAATACCGCATATAGATAGTAGTATGCAATCTGACACCGCTTTCCATTAGCAATAGAACCTTCTCGCTTTCTCCAGACTCCGTCATTCCGCTACTGTTCATCAGCTTGAAAACGTATGTCTGCGAAATAATAATAATAATAAAAAATCACGAAAACGAAGAGAAATGAGAAACAAAATAAAAAACGATTGAGGTTGAAATCGAAGGAATTGAAGAGAGAGAGAGAGAGAGAGAGAGAGAGAGAGAGAGGGAAGGAAGTACCTTGGGAGAGAGATCATAGACGTTGGAGCATCGCATACCGATTAAGCGGCGGAGACATTTGACCTCGGCGGCCACGTCGGCGGTGTTCATGCGCACCTTCACCATGGCGATTTCTCTGTGTCTATGTCTGTGTGAAGTTAGGGTTTGTTGTTGATGGAGAATGAATGAATGAATGGGAAATGATGATATTGAGTGGTGAGATTGAATATACTGAACACTACACACAACACCTGAACGCAACGCGAATAGATGATGAAGATCAACGTCGTCGGAGTCGGAGTCGGCAAGTTTTTTAGACTCGCGAGTGAGGGCCGCCTGGCGTGACCCCCAAGTACTAAAAGTACCTTTTTTTTTTAAGTGGGTCTAAAAGCCAATTTGTTCCCTCAAGAATTATAATTCACTTTTGGTACTTAAAGAATTTAAAAAATATCATTTAGTAAATGTTTTCCTTCCGTTAGTTACTGTCACTATTGGCATAAACTATAACATTCCATTCTCAGGTGCTAATAGTCTCCCAGTAAATGTCATGTGCTTCTGGAAACAGTGACAATAGTTAACAGAATGAAAATAAGGATTACAGTGGTATTTTTTAAATTTTTTAGGGACTAAAAATGAATTATAATTCTTGATGGACTAAAGTGTTCCAATCGGAAAACTTGAGAAACCAAATTGAGTGTTCACTCCTTTTTTAATGATACATTGCAAAAAAAAAAGAAAAGTGATGAATGTTTTTTTTAATATCTTTTCATTCTGAACTCAATCTTACAAAATATTATTAGGAATTTTGGTTGATAATTGAGACTTGACAGAAAAAAAATTTCAGAACACATTTATAAAAAAAAGTTTTAAAATCAATTTTGATAGTTGATAATAACTTATATGACAAAAATATTATTTTATCATTTTTTCTCTTCAATTTTGTTTTTGTTTAAAGATATTTTATCTTCCAAACTTTCACTTTATTTGAATTAGTCTAAATTTTTTTAAGATCAAATTATTTCACAAAAGAATTTTTATGGCACTATTTAAAATCATTTTTTTTCTAAGGAACAAATTGATGAATTAAGGACTATTTAATGAATTTGTTTTTTTCATAAATCAAGTGAGATTTTTGTTTTGTGTTACGAGGGAAAACGCATCTTCACTGTAGCACAATAATCACTCGAATGAGCAACCTCACCTACATGACTAGTCTTCATTTAGAAAGTCATCCACTCCAAAGAGTGACTTCCATTAGCGAGTCTCATTAGAGATTTTCACTCAATTGACTAGTACAACAAATATGAAAAATCTCTTATAAATGAGCCTAGAAAATATTTTAAAACACTTTAGTAGATACCAAAAATTCCCTCAATTAGTATTAAACAAAATAAATGCCCTCAATTACATTAAAATATATTTTAAGGAGATGATTACAACAATAATAAATATGTACTCACTAATTTATAATATAAGAAAAAAAAAGGCTAAAATTATGTTTATTAAAAAAATTAGTTAATTATTATAAAAAAAATAGTTAATTGCATTTAATTTTTTCTTACAAATTAAATTGGTTATACTCTTTCATTGGCACTTAATTATTTTTAATGATTACTAGTATTTTTTTCCTGCGCATTGTTTTGGCGATGCAAATATAAAATATAAAATACATTCAAAATATATTTCAGGAACTTCTATATATATTAATCAAAACATAAATATTTAGATATGATTTCTTTACACACTTGTAATTGTCGTAGAAAAAAATCATAATTATTTGTGACATGCTAAAAGTTAAAATGATTAGCTTTCTTGAAAAAAATAAGGGAGATGTTATTTGCACCCTTGTCATTGTTTCATACACCCAGCTTTTATAATTTTTTACACCAAGTTTCCAATATTACCCTGATCATTACTACTCACACCCATACTTCTATTATTTACACTCATCACTAATATTTACACCCCTAATCCTAAAAACCTATATATATAATACTCACACCTTATATATTACTACTTACACCCAACTTCTTCTTCTTCTCCATACAGATCTCTTCTTCGTAAAAACCCTGTTCACTACTTTGCTCACTCAAAACCTTGCATACTTTTTTAATCATTGAAAACATTATCATGAATTTTGTTGATGTATTGTTTTTAATCAAAGGTAATTTCTTCTTTTCATGTCCCAGTCAATTCGTGAAAGATGCAGAAACAAATCGGATGCCCATCTGTCCATAGATCGGATGATCAATCCGTAATAAATACACGGATGAACAATCCGTCAATGACGTCGGATAAGAGATCCGAATAAATAACAATGGATGAGCTATCCGTACTTTGAAAGACTCATCAAGGCACGATGCAAAAGCAGCATAGTTTTATAATTGTGTGTCAAATAAGCAAAGTCATTCAATCAAGTTTCTTGTGTACAAGTCAAATGCATGCCCCTTGAATTCAAATTTCTGTGTTAGATAGTACCATATAATTTGTTTCATAATGCAGGAATGATGAAGCTCGAGAGCCCCTCTCTAGGAAGGTTTCTATTCCATCATCTAGAATAAATCCATACCGAATGGTCATTGTTCTGCGACTGGTTGTCCTCTGCAATTTTTTTTGCACTATTGAATCACAAACCCTGTGCCCAATGCATTTGCATTGTGGTTGATATCAGTTATATGTGAGATTTGGTTTGCCATATCTTGGATATTGGATCAATTTCCTAAGTAGCTCCCTGTGAACCGTGAAACATATCTTGACAGGCTCCATCCATCAAAGTGATGGACGAGCTATCCGTTAGGGCTCCGATGAAGAAGAAGAGAGGAAGGAAGGGATGAAGAAGAAGAGAAGGCAACGATGAGGAAGAGAGGCAATGAAGAAAAGAAGAGGCAGTGATTCAAGGGTTAGTGATTTGAATGAAAAGAAGGTTTAGTGTTTGAATGAAAAGTGGGTGTGGAAGGGAAATAGAAAGTTTAATAGTATTGGGTGTAAGTAAAATGAAAAGAAGGTTTAGTTTTTTAAAAGGAGGATAATATTGGAAACTTGGTGTAAAAAATTATAAAAGTTGGGTGTACGGAGTAATGACTAGGGTGTAAATAACATCTTCCAAAAAATAAATGGAGCATTTAGCCAAGGCTTGCTTCTTATATAATCTATACACCCACCATGACCACATTAAGAACTACCCTTAATAACGAGGCAAGTCCGATGCCCATATTATTAATACTTTTTATTTTATTATAGCAACTTAGGGTTGAGACTAAAAAAAACTTAAATTTCATCCCTTTATGAAAGAATTTGCAATAAGCATACTCCAAATTTATTTCATCCTATATAAATAAATGCATTATAAAGTTACACTAGTGCATATCTATTTTAATGATCATACAATATGAACGAAAAAACTGTCGAAAAATACATTTTACAAAATCAGTTTATATTTTAGGCATATTTACATTTGAAGTTTTGAAAACATTGGCAAACTAGATGAATATGAATATATATACACATGACATTTCTATGCTCACTGATAATTTGTTCTGCTCTGATGATTTCATTCTCCACTGCCATGGAACCTAAAGATATGGCAAAATTGCACTGTTTCCTTTTAACTCAAATCGAAACCAGCATCGGCATTTATGGCATACATTAATTTCGTTTCCAGTTGCTCCTTGCTGCATTCGAAGATGAGTATGTTTGTCAGGGAAAATAGTTAAAAAAGCAAAACTTCAAAATCAGTAAAAAAAAAAAAAAAAAAACTTCATTCCTATTGGATACTCCCTGGTCTTTATTACTATAAAGAATCTCAAGTTCTCAACCTATTTCACTGTTGGTCCCTCCATTAATTTTAGTTCCGAATGGAGCAAGCTTATTGCAAATTCTTTCATATAGAAGGGATTCATTTACACCAGCTCAAACCATTTTTTCACTGGCACCCACTTTCAGCGGTTGATCTTATTTCTCTTATTTCAAGCCGTTGATCTTATTTCAATCCAACACAATAAACTTAGGCTGAAAGTGGGTGCAAGTGAAAAAATGACTCATACTGGTGTGTGAATGGATCCCTCCTCTATTTCATTTTTCATATATTGTTAATTGACAACAGAATTTCTCATTCCTCATGTTAGTAATTATCAGTTCTGATATATTCAATTCTTGCCCCTAGAGTTCTAGAACATAAAGTACAATAACAAAATTCCATGTATGGACTGCAAAGACAAGATAGCATGAGGGCAAACCTTCTATAAGGCGGAAGCTTTAGTAGATTCATACAAGTAGCTGACGTTGGCAATCGATCAAGAGCTTCGTCAGAAGCAGTACCGCCAGCCCTGCATGAAGAGACATCAGACAATTTCACTGTCATCCTTTTTTGTCAAATAAAATATACAAAGATTCGTGGGAAAAGAAAAAAAATCAAGTGAAAGTTTAATCAAATTAATGTTAGTATTGGATATCAGAACATCATTACTGTAGCAGCATTCACCTTTGTATGCAAAACAAAGGCTCAAGATATCGGAATCCAAGCAACGGTCCCCGAGAGCAACCTGTCACAAACCTGTAAAGATGATAAATGTGTTATCATGCTAAGATCTGTCATACAAAAGAGCCATAAAAATCAGTATAACTATGCATATCTTACTTCAAAAATTTCTTCTGGTTTTCCAACGAAAAGCTTTTGAGAACTTCCCAGAACATCTCGATCACATAATGCTCCTATCAGACGATATCACAAGTTAGAGTTCAGGAGTATAAAGCTTGTATAAATCCATAATGGCGTGTTGGCCCCTCATCATGACATGAAACACTGAGACTACAATTTAGACTGGGTAGCTAGAGAAAAAACATAAGCCACCAGATCAACATACACTTCCTTCTGATATAGAAAATGTTTCATGCAAGAGAAATGAGGAAAATCAAAAATGAGGAGAGGATAAGATAACCTCCAATGTAAAAGAAAGGAAGCAAAAAACAAAAAGGCACAATGATAGCCTCCCACATTGCTAAAGCAATGCTGACTATATCCAAATCAATGCTAGAGAGCTTACACTATGATAGCCTCCAGCATAGTTTGTGTGCAGCCTCAAATCATCAACATCCAAACTGTCAAGCGAACCTGATATCAGAAGCTGTGCAAAACAATAATGTCAAGCAAGTTGGGTACTAAATTACATCAGGCACAAATCAAATTAGGACACAATTACAGGAGCTAAAAAGCTTTCGGAGAACTAGTTGTAGATTGAAGGCAAAAACTTGGCAGTAAAAATAGAAAAATGGCAGCAAACCAATGAAGCTCAAAGAGGCAGCAAAGAAGTTCATATTGCCAACTAAGCCTTTTGGCTACTTCATCTGTATAAGAGTTTTGATAGAAACAACTATGGCTATTAACTGTAGCAAAATGATACCTTTTGCAATTCTTTTTAAACGAAGTTCAAAGAAATTGTAAAGCCAATGGCTGGAGGTACTGTTTGTAACAAATTGAGGCAACAACAAAAAGAATAATTAACTGTGTATGATGAAAGGAACAAGTTAAAAAACAAAAAAATTGAGGTTTCAACAAATTCAAGGGGCGCGACAATAGTAGGAAAAAAAAAGAAGGTGCATTTATACTCAATTACTATCATCAAAAAGGAACAAGAGCAACCCCTTTGTTGTCCCAGATAAACTCCTAAAACATGGGGGGGGAAAACAGTTCAGTGTGAAATAAGATTACAAAACACTGGTTTACCGATTACGACTGCTATTAGGCAAGTCAAAATTCTAAAGTTAGTATGATGTTATTCATGGAATTTAAAATTTACACAGTAGTAGAAGCTCCACAAGGCAAAATGGGGGAAAAGTATCATCCAAGAGCAGAGCATAGCAGCAAGAAAAGAAAGCAGAAACCAAAAAGGGATAGCATCAGCTCAAGAGAGATCAAAACATAGCAGCAAAGGCAAAGTCAACACATACTTTTTATACAATAATGGATTATTGACAACATAAAATTCAACTACAGACAAAAACTAGGCATTAACCATAACCCACAAGCAGTGGAAAGGGTATAGCGTGATATACATGAAAAAAAAATTATACGCATCTTGCTGTTGAATAGATCCTTACACCGGCAAATATTAAAAAACAATATTACAGGTAGAGAAAAGCATAGTATTTAGTTCTCGAAGTGAATCAGGTAATATGAGTACCTGGAGTTCATGCTCATTAAACATATCAATCCAATCCTTCTGAATGAGTTGCTGAAAACCCCTCAGGAAATGAGAACTTTGTTGACGTATCTGAAAGCATCATTATTTTTGTTATGTAATGGATAGTTGAATTCACTTGTACTAACAGATACAATTCAAAGTAAAACAAATTTACTTTACCTGAAAATTCAATCGATGATTGGCTACAAGATGGATAAAAGTGATGACATTATCGTTGGTGACACGCAAGTTCTTTCCCCCAGGAAGCAGCTCCTCTTCACTTTGCTCTCCATATTCATTGTTAAGTATGACAAAGTACAGTTCCAACTCCGAAATGTCACCAGCATAATGCTGTTGTCAAAACAGATAAGAGGGAAAAAATTGAGACTCAAAGAAAATAGAGGATGCCCTACAAGTAATCTATCACTTTTCCTAACTTAAAGCTTAGTAGTAAGTAGGTTAATATAAGACGGCATAAATTTTATGTTAGGTACTAAGTCATTCAGAACTCCAAAAGCACTTTCTCCCTAAATATAAATTTTTTCACTTCTATTGCAAATACTATTAGAGTAGTGTATATTATGTAACTTAAGGCATTAAGTCATAGAGCTAGTTATTAGTTGACAGCTGTAATGACAGCTGTCATAGCTAGGCTTAGCTTATCAGCTTCTATAAATAGAAGCTGATCTCATTATTGTAATCACTTTTACATTCAATACAATTCTGTTTTTCAGTTACTCTCTCTCTTCTCTCTCTCTCTTCTCTCTCTCATCAGATTGTAACATGGTATCCAGAGCTTCTCTCTCCAAATTTTCGATCCTCTCTCTCATGGCCTTTGCTTCTGCAAATTCTTCTCCGCTTCTGAATCTCTGATCGCGTTCTCTTCCAACTTCATCTCAAGGTGCAATCGCGATTCTGTGTTCTCACTTGAAGCCATCGCGATTTTCAGTTCTCACTTGAAGCCATCGCGATTTTCAGTTCTCACTTTCACAATCGCTTCATTCTGCATTGCGATTCTTCCTCAACTGCGGTTCTTCGATTTCTTTGCCGCGTTGTGCTTCTTCTTCATTTCTGAGTTGCGATCTCACTGGTGAGGTTCTCAGTTGTTGTTCTCTGATTTTTGGCGCGAAATTCAGTTACTTCTCTGCTTTTGTTAACTGAATCTGCTTCTGATTTTCAACTATGGCTGATGACCAACGTTCTCCTTTTCAAGCAACACCTCTGAATTCTGCTTTCACACCTGTAACGTTTTCTCATTCAATTTCTGCCAAATTAACTGACAAAAACTATTGGATTTGGAAACAACAAGTTGAAGCTGTGATTCTCTCTCACAGACTTCAACGTTTTGTTGTTAATCCTCAAATTCCAGTGAAATATCTCACTGAGGATGATCATACTTTTGATCGTGTTAACCCTAGCTACCTCAATTGGGAGGAGCAAGATCAGCATCTCGCATCTTGGTTATTGCAGTCTCTTTCAGAACCAGTGCAAGCACGGGTTCTAGGTTGTGTGCATGCTTATCAGATATGGGATGAATTGCATAATTACTATAGTTCTCTCATCAAAGCTAGGAGCCAGATGCTTCTTTCTGAATTCAGAGCTTCTAAGAAGGGAACTCAAACAATTTCAGAGTTTATTTCTAGAGTTAAGGCTCTGGTTTATTCCTTAGCTGCTGTGGGTGAAAATATTTCACAGAGAGAACAAGTTAGAGTAATTCTAGATGGATTGCCCTCTGAGTATGAGGCATTTGTTACTACTATTCTTCTCAAGGATGAACCTATTTCTGTTGGTGCTCTAGAAGCATTTTTAGTAACTCAGGAAGCTTACTTAGAGAAAATGCATCCTGTTACAAGTGATGCTTTCTCTGTTCATCTCTCTCAAGCTCAAGCTAATGTTGCTCACTCGTCTCAGCCTACTCCTAACTTCTCATCTCAAGGTCTGAATTCATCTTCTATGCCTCAGGTTCAACAGGTTCAACAATTTCAGAATCTTCAACCCCAAGGTTTTCAACCTTCTCCTCAGGGTTTTATGTACTTTTCTCAACCTCAATCCTCTAGTGTTGGTTTCTCTCAGTCTTCTAACAATGTAGCTTCAAAACCTAAGTCTACTAATCCCTTTGAATCTGACAATGAGGAAAGTGATTCTCCTGAACCTGATTCCTCTCATGCTAGACACAAACAATCTGATTCTAAGAGACAATTCAGTAAGAACAAGAATAACAGAAATAGGGTCAGATGCCAACTATGTGATAAACCTGGTCATGATGCTCTTAAGTGTTGGAATGCACTAGACATTGTAACTTCACACTCTCATCAATCCAAGGGAAATCAGAAGGTTCAGAAACAGGGTCAACATTCTCAAGTTCAGGGTCAGCCACTTCCTCAGGTGTATCTGCCATATCAAGGGTTTATACCACCTTTTCAGCCATATTTACCTTAGGTCTTTCAGTTTCCAAAGAGACCTACTTCTTCCATACTTGGCCCTGGTCCTTCCCATGCTGCACAACCTAATCTTCCAGCCTTTAGACCTCATCCACAAGCTATGCTCATGGAACCACAGGTCTATAACAGTCAGCTATGGTACCCAGACTCAGGTGTTATTCACCATCTGACATCTGATTCTGCTAATCTCCTCAACAAACAGCCCCTAAGTGGTAATGATCGGATCTTTATGGGGAATGGGTCAGGTATACCTATTACAGGCATTGGTACCAGTACTTTCTTGTCTCCTCACTGTCCTAACACTTCTCTTATTCTTAAGAATCTCTTACTTGTCCCATCTATTACTAAGAATCTAGTCAGTGTCAGTAGATTTGCTAAGGATAATTCTGTTTACTTTGAATTTCATCCTGACTGTTGTTTTGTGAAATCACAGGATTCCAATTCTATCCTTCTTGAAGGGACTCTTGGTCAAGATGGTCTCTATGTGTTCCATGACATGCTCTCTTCCAAATCCAAGTCTCAGCCTACATCCACTATACATAACCATGTTCTAAACTCTTCTTGTAATAAACAATTACATAGTGATGTTCCTATTACTAGTGCTCTTTCCTCTTGTTTTGCTAATAATGTTCAACATTCTATGAAGTCTGTACCTAGTACTTACTCCTTATGGCATAGTAGATTGGGTCACCCTCATGAAGGGGTTGTAAAGGCAGTCCTGAATTCTTGTAATATTCACTACAATATGAATAAAAATGATTCTAATTTTTGTACTGCTTGTGCTACTGCCAAATCTCATAAACTTCCTAGCACTACCTCTCTCACTGTGTATGCTCATCCTTTTGATCTGGTTTTTATTGACTTGTGGGGTCCTGCTCCAGTGCACTCATCCACTGGATTCAGGTACTACATGTCTATAGTGGATGCTTGCACCAGATTTATTTGGTTATTTTTGTTGAAACAAAAATCTGATGCTCTTCAAACTTTTAAACATTTTCATTCTTATGTTCATACTCAGTTTTCTCTACCAATTAAGGCTGTGCAAACTGACTGGGGAGGTGAGTTTAGACCTTTCACCATCCTACTCACCACATTAGGCATTTCTCATAGAGTCATTTGCCCACATACTCATCATCAAAATGGTGTTATAGAGCGTAAGCACAGACATATTGTTGAGATGGGTCTCACTATGTTGGCCCATGCCTCTCTTCCCACTAGCTATTGGGATCATGCTTTTATAAGTGTTGTCTATCTTATAAATAGACTTCCTAGCACTTCTATTCATGGTAAAATTCCCTATACTGAGTTGTTCAAATCTGTTCCTGACTATAATCTTCTTAAGGTTTTTGGTTGTTCATGCTATCCTTGTCTTAGACCATATACTAAGAACAAGCTTGAACCTAGGTCTACTCAGTGTACTTTTCTAGGCTATTCTCCCAGTCATAAGGGTTACAAATGTCTGTCTTTCTACAGGTAGAATATATGTTTCTAGAGATGTCATCTTTGATGAATACTCCTTTCCTTTTGGGGATGTTACATCTAATATCTCTTCCACTTCTTCATCTCCTTTATCTACTCCTACCTCTCTAACTGTTCTTCAATCAGTACCATCTCAGGGTGTTTCAAATTCTGCCCCAATTTCTGATCAAATTCCCTCTCCAATTTCTGACACTCACACAACTCCTTCTACCTCTCTTCCTTCCACTGCTTCTCCTACTATTTCTCTTTCTTCTTCACCTTCCTCTTCTTCTTCTTCTACTTCAGTTCAGCAACCCTTAAACACACATCCTATGATCACAAGGTCTAAGTCAACTGTTAGGAATAAGTCTGGTACTAATGCTCCTGTTCCTAGTGTTCATATTGCAGCAAACACTGAACCTAAATCTGCTAAGATTGCTCTGTCTATACCTTGCTGGAAAGCTGCAATGGATGCTGAATATGAGGCTTTGATGAGGAATAAAACATGGACTTTTGTTCCTTTGCCTCCTGACAAGGAAGCTATTGATAATAGGTGGATTTACAGGGTCAAGGAAAATCCTGATGGCAGTCTTAACAAGAACAAGGCACGAGTTGTAGCAAAAGGTTATCGTCAGAAAAAGGGCTTTGACTACAATGAGACTTTTAGTCCTGTTGTCAAACCAGTGTCTGTAAGGGTTGTTCTGACTTTGGCTCTCACTCATTCTTGGCATATTCAGCAGATAGATGTGAATAATGCTTTTCTCAATGGTGATTTAGAGGAAGAGGTGTATATGAAACAACCAGAGGGTTATCATCAAGGTGAAAAGAATATTGTTTGCAAGTTAAACAAAGCAATTTATGGGCTGAAACAGGCTCCTAGGGCCTGGTTTGAAAAACTTGCATCTACTCTAGTCTCTCTTGGTTTCAGGAAATGTAGGTGTGATCATTCACTCTTCATTCATTCTTCCACCACTTACAAACTCTTTGTCCTCTGCTATGTTGATGATATAATCATCACAGGTTCCTCCCCTGACATGGTTCAACAACTCATTTCCAAGTTGAATTTGGCCTTTGCTTTGAAGGATTTGGGTGACTTGGACTATTTTCTGGGCATTGAAATTAAACATCTTCCCTCAGGCTCTCTCTTATTGACTCAATCCAAGTACATTAGGGATTTGCTAAGTAGAGCTGATATGGATGATCTCAAAGGTCAACCCACTCCTATGGTTTCTGGTCTCAAACTTACCAAACAGGGCAGCAACTATGTCAAGGATCCTAAGCTGTATAGGTCTCTTGCTGGTGCATTACAGTATGTAACAACTACAAGACCAGAAATTTCTTATAGTGTGAGTAAACTTTGTCAGTTTCTTTCACAACCACTGGAGGAACATTGGAAAGCTTTAAAAAGAGTGCTTAGGTACTTAAAAGGTACAATAGACCATGGTCTTCTTCTCAGACCTGCTCCCTCTACTGGACCTCTAGGACTTTATGCTTATTGTGATGCTGATTGGGCTTCAGACCCAGATGACAGGAAGTCTACTTCTGGTTCTTGTGTCTATGTTGGGCCTAACCTAGTGTCTTGGTGGTCAAAGAAGCAAGAGTGGGTAGCTCGTTCAAGTGCAGAGGCTGAATACAGAAGTTTAGCTAACACAGCAGGGGAAATGTTGTGGATTCAAAGTCTCCTTGCTGAACTTGGTTTCAGCTCTACTAAACCTGTTATCTACTGTGATAATCTTAGTACAGTAATGCTGTCTAAGAACCCTGTTCTACACTCTCGCACCAAACACATTGAACTCGATTTGTTTTGGATTAGAGAAAAGGTTATTGCCAACAAATTGGTTGTTGAACATGTTCCTGGTGATCATCAAGTGGCTGATGTTCTCACCAAGCCTTTGTCAAGCCTCAGATTTACTTTACTAAGAGACAAACTCAATGTCACAGATGCCTTTCAAGCTGCTCACAGAAATGTTCCTATACTGCTCACAGGAGGCTGACATTAAAGGGGGAATATTAGAGTAGTGTATATTATGTAACTTAAGGCATTAAGTCATAGAGCTAGTTATTAGTTGACAGCTGTAATGACAGCTGTCATAGCTAGGCTTAGCTTATCAGCTTCTATAAATAGAAGCTGATCTCATTATTGTAATCACTTTTACATTCAATACAATTCTGTTTTTCAGTTACTCTCTCTCTTCTCTCTCTCTCTTCTCTCTCTCATCAGATTGTAACAAATACTTTAATGACTACTTTTTTTTTTTTGGGGTAACAAATACTAGTAATTAAGATTATATGGTGATTACTTTCAAGTCAGGAAGTAATTGAACAAGACCCCTCAAAGTGAACTTCGTCCAAAAGTTGCTCTTTCATTGACTTTGTAAAAGCCTTAAATGTTAGAAGTACCTAAATAAAAGATGGTAACTACTCTCAAGTCAGATAAGTAACTCATTCATAACCCTCAAATGAACTTTTTCCCAAAAATGAACGCTTCAGTAAATACCTTAACATCAAGTAGTAATTAACTTAAGGAAAATGTTTATCTTACACTAGTTTTACTAACAACATTTTTTAACATCTTTTATAACCATTAATCCCAAGACTATTGTTTTAAAAGCAACTTTGTCTTTTAATCAATGGTTATAAAATAGGTGTGAAAAGTTGTGTTGCAAAATTAGTGTGAGAATATAATTCCTCTTAACAATATCAAATTGTAAATTACTTTTAGATCAGATGGTAACATAAGTAATGTATAAACTAGTGTAAAAAACAATGGTGCACGATAAACATCTTTCCAAAAATTTGTGTGTCAAGTCACATTAGTCATGATAGTTTTCTACAGCTTACACTTACACATATGCAAGTATGACCATGAACGATTGATTTATGTTGTGTGAAACCTTTTCTGGTCATGTAAGTTCCAGTCAAGTAACTAGCATAAGTAAATTAACTCCCAATTAGAAAAGAAATATTTTTCATGTTACCCATGTTCTTGTTCATTCAGATGTGAATAGTTGAGTAAAAGTCCCATTTGGTTGTCCAAGGCTATAAAATGCTGTTAGAAATCCATCTATAAATGCATAAAACTAATCCTCAAATGTCAATTATTAAATTGGTCCTAATAAAGACAAATCTTATGGTATTCACTGCCATCAAAGGACCATTTTGATATCATTAATATATGGAGGACCAATGTGATGACACTTAATCCTTTAAGCAACCGAAATGGACATTCACTCTAAATAAATTAGAGTTTTCATCATGAATGAAGCAGACGGATGGAAATGAAAACCAGAGAGAACTGATATTACCTTTAGAAAGATAAGATGGCGATATAACTCTGGGTCCAATGAAGGCAAGTCATTCAAATAGTTGTGCCTGATATAAAGGAAATAAAGGTGCAATAAAGCAGAAGTATAGCATCCTCTTACATCATACTAATATCAAAAATCCAATGTAACACATAAACAAACTACTACAGAATCAAAGACAACTCGTATGCTACCATCTCTTTCAGAAAATAGTCAATGGCATGGACATACACTCCTTTAGGAAGTGCACGCACCCAATTCATTTTGAAAAATGCAAATTATCTGCCACCAGCTACCGATTACATGAATGCTACCAAGTCCCATTAGTAAAATCACTGAATCTCACATCATTTGAAAGCAATAGTGAACAACTAAACCAATTGAAATTCGTGATTTGAGCATCAAACAAATTCAACTTAAATGAAAAACAAAAAACTACCGAAAACAAGCCCCCCCCAAAAAAAAAAAGTCTTACTTTTGTTTCAGTTTGCTTAAAAAGAATGTAGCGAACGGTATATCAACCAGAATCCCTTCAAACATAGCCTGCAAATATAATTTGTAAACAGTGAAGTTTAATGAAGTTCGCAGGTCAATTAAACCAAGCCATACAGATGAAGATAGAATGGATGGAGTAGTGCATTCAGTCATAATGCAAGGTAACACACACTTCATTAAAGAGGTAAGGAGGGTGGATGGGGCAAAAACATACCTTTGCAAGAAGAGTACCAAGAAAGTGGAAAAATTGCAGATGTTGTTCATGTATCATTCCAGATCCAGGATTAGGATATAGTAGGTGATCTGAGGTTTCCTGTATGCATAGACATCCAGCATGCCAAAAATCAATAAATTACAAGGCAAAAATAATAGAGTATGTTTAGAACAATTAATTTTAGGAACTGAATTGATTTATAAACGAAATTTTGTGTTGGAAAAGTTCTAAAACAGGAATTGAAAAGATTTGATTTTGAAAGCCCTTTTAAGCAGTATGTATTTCGATATCCACTAAGGTTTGGTTGGCTTTGAGTGGATTTCATTTGATTTATGTTTCAATTATTTTCAAATTACAATTTTACCATTATTTATTTGCCCACTCTGCCTATTCTAATTAAGGGTAAGAAAATAAAATTATTATGTTAAAATGAAGTCTGTTCATTTTTAAGTGCTCCAAACAAAAATTGATTCACAAATCATATTTGTTTACAACAGGTTCCAAACATGAGAACTCATTTCTAAATCAAACCATATCAGATTTTAATAATTCCAAACATAACTAAGGAATGTTGATGAAAAAGTATGAGCTGAAGCATCTTTAGTGACATAATATCAATGTTTGGTTGTTTTAGTAATCTGACATAATAGTGCAAATATATTTTCATACTTTAGAAAAATGCTGTAACGTTAACTCAATCGAATTCTGTCATCACTCCACCCTTTCTAAAGTTACACAATCCAAGCACACCAACACAACAATATTTCATGCATTAATACATCAATAAGGTTCACTTAGTGCTCAAACTTGGTTACAACAATATTTCATGCATTAATACATCAATAAGGTTTGCTTGGTGCTCAAACTTGGGTATTAGTACGTTGGACGTACTACTACTATCACATTGTCAAGGATGGATTCTCCTAAAAGCTTAAGATATTTGGTAGAGGGTCATGAATGGTTCTCATATCTTTAACAAAACATGACACATAAACAATAGCAGAACATGAATGTTACCTTAAATAAACCGTACTGCACGTCAAAGGCAGCACGTGTTATGTTCTCCATGAAATCTTTGAATATTCCACCTCCATCAATTCCAGCCTCTTCAACTCCAAATTCATTGACAAAAGTCACACGAATCTGAAAATTGCATAAAAGGATGAATACTAGTTCCCCTAAAGACCAGAAAGCAGGGAATGGGTAATAAACAAGGACAGGTCTTAGAAAAGTACATTACCACTCCTCGAAGATCATCTTCTGACAATTGACTCATTTGATTATAAGCATCTTCCAAAATATGATCTCGCCTTATTCTAAACCGGTTTCTAGTAAATACAGATTGAGATCCATGTCTTTGCCTAACTGCAGCTAGTTGTGACTGATGAAACAATAAAGAGACAAGATAGTCAAGCATAAGAAACCCAATAGCGAAAAATTAATATATACAAAACCTCCAAAGTTGCTCACTGCAATCCGTTGTAAATCATGAAATCAAAAGATAACCCATATCTAAACCAAATCAAATTTGAGTGCATTCTTACTGTGAATATTTTAACCCTGCTGGTAAATGGTATCAAGAAAGCCGCCTGCTTTAAAATTTCATTTGCTCGTGAATTTTCTATTACAGCCTGTGGAAATAATATTTGTGCAACTACCAAATTAGATTTCCATTAATACGGACTAAAAAATGAACAGTAGAGACAATACCTGAGAGGTAAAGAAGTCATTCACTCCATCAGCATGGAAGTCAGTGGGGGATGTAAATTGTCGTCTATTGTTCCAGTCTTGCAGCTATGAGGAGACATTCAAAAGGCAAGTCAGGAAAAAGAAAAAGGAAAAACAATCCATGCTTATGGTAATTGGTGACAAATGCAAATTCATGCATCATCAGGGAACAGATACCAGGGTTCTTGTGATGTGAATAGGAAATAAACAGTAAGGATAAACTCCCAATATTCAAAACAAAAATAAAATTACTAGTAAGTAAAGAGTGAAAGCACAACTAGAGAGAGTTAAGATATTCAAAACAGAACAAAAAAAAAAGAATAAGGAAAAAGAAAGAACAAAAAAGGCAATAAGACTGTCCGGTCTTTCTGCATATTAGAAATATAAACTCCCTTAAAATAGTTATTGCACACCACTGTAGAAGCCATAAACATAAACCCATCCCAAAGTGAATACTAAGAGATTCGGTTAAAGATAAACAAAATATCATAATGTCCTCTAAGTCTGATGGAAAGGGAACATGAATTATATATACAACTATGATCGCTTTTACCTGGGATAGGAGCTCAGAGACTACAATGCTAACCCTCTGTTGAATGGCATCAACAGAAAGCCTTTTACTAGCTGGAACAGATTTTAATGAATTAGCAGATGAAGTATGATTCACCCACAATAGCTGCCACAGAGCCTGCAGAAATAGCAACTTAACCAAAATTAACTGTAACGTCAAAGAAGGTTAAATGTATCCAATATCTTTGCCAAAACCTTAGACAGCTTTGCAATACAGGACCACAAGTTTTCCAAATATAACATGCTCAAGTTCCATGGACTCATATGGGAATACACCCTTGCAAAGACTCAATACACCTTATTTGGATCTTGCTTTACAGGTGCAAGGAAAAAAAAGTCCATTTCAGCAATCCATTAATGAACTTTCCCACCCTAAGGATTAAGCAATTCAACCACAAAACTCTCAACAGTTTTTCTTTAAAAAAAATAGATAACCCATCCCAAAGTGTTACCTGTCTCAACAGAATGACGAGGGTTCTTATATCCTTCAGTGATAGTGGCTTCTCCTGCTCATAGTATTCCTCATTATCAACTATCATAAGCATATGCCTTAAAAAAAGAAAAATAAAAATAAGGTACACTTCAATCATCAAGCTCAAATCAGAATATGTTATGAAAAAGGCCTAACAGCAGTGAGCCCAGATATGATAATTTATACATCAAAACAAGCATTTATTAAACCTATCAACGTTACAAAAGAGTCTTACTTGTAGACAGGACAGAATACAGCCAGAGGTAACAGCCAACCAGGTGCATCACCTGAGAGGTGTGACAGCCGCTCAGACAAAGATGACCATGTTTTATTTTCGTGGCAACGCTTCATAAATTTCCATAGCATAGGAACAAGTTCAGTTCTGTACGCAAGCACAGTCATAATCCTTTCAAGTGGCAATTTGTTGAAAGTAACATACAAAAACCCACACACTGCACCAACAGCTGCAACCTCCTGATCATCTGAACCATTGATAGATGAAATATCTCTAAATAATATATTTGTCTGCACATATCCAGAAATCACAACACTCCATCAAACTTTGAAATAAACGACAAATAAAATTTTCAAAGATACTCTAGACACAAATATCAATTGCAAGATGATATACCAGTTGCAGAAGGAAGCGAGTATCTATGGCATCACAAATTTGTTGCTCCAATTTCCTATCCATAGCTATTTCCATGACTTCATCATCCCCAATCATATCATCCTCAGCAATCATAGAATCTGACATTAACACTCACCAGCTTAAGTACAAATGGTAAAGAGTGAAAACCCTCTCACTTTTACTAAAGAAATAGTATGATGAAGCAAAATAAGCAGGCAGCAATATATTCAAGTCTAATTAATTCAGAAACAATAACCTACTTATTTTTGCATTGTAAGGTGGCTATTTTCTTTTAAAACAATAACCCTAATGTATTTTCTCTTCTTACTTTCCATTATATTCTTTTATCCAAAAACACACACACACACACAGAAGAACAATGAGATTGTTCAATAAAAGAAGTTAAAAAAAAATCTTAGATAAAACAAAACTTCAGGACATGATTAGAAAGCATACTTTCCCTACTATCAGATGTTTTCAGAGATGGGTGTGCCTCAAGCAAAAACGTAGTAACAGCAGCAAGGTCTACGGCCTGAATAAGAACAAACACATAGTTAAGCACATATATTAAACACATATGAAGCTAGAGATACCTGAAAAGAAATTAAATTCTATCTCGTAAACTGTTTTGCAGAAGAATATTTTTTTCATAATAATTTTCTATAAGAATGGTAACTTCTCCTTTGTGGCTCTCTTCTCTCTCCCTTAATATCGCCTTCTTATCTAAAAAAAATATTTAAGTAAACTCAACATGAAATCATCATTTCCCTTGTAAATTTTTGTATAACACATCATTTCCTTTTTAATTGAAGTAAATAATAAAAGTCAAACTGTGTCAAATCTATATATCCATCAAGACACCAATAATTGTCCTAGATAAGTCATTGAGTGAGATACATGAAGCAAGTTAACCTTGTAAATTTGTAATGATAATATCAGAAGGCACATTGTAGTGAACAATCTTCTTACCATATCAAATGAACAGTCGGGATGAGACAAAGCTGTCCCAGCAGTTTGTAATATATTTCCGAGCAAGCAGGCATAGGTAGGAAATTCATCTGATACATCCTTAGGTAGAAATGTGATGAGATTTGGCACAAATGCTGCCATTTGGCGAAAGTAATGTTCGCTCAGGCTCTGAGATGCAAAAACCTGAGTATCCAAAGAGATTGCTGGGTTATATATTAGTTAATTGTACATTGAAGTGCTATCCATTAGTGCAAAGACATCGTACAAGGTATGTTTGAAACTTGTAAGCACTATATTTTTTGCATATTTCAACAGTCAACAGAGAGGAATAGAAAGAATTTTGAAAGAGGTTAAAATTCACCAAGTAAGATTGATGAGGTGATACCACATACTTTCTTTCAGTTGTTTCTTATGAAATTCATTATCCAAGGTTTCTATCTTAGTTTTCTAGATCCTTTAAATTGTATAGCATCTTCTTCCCTAGTTTTTTAGTTTCCCCTTGATATTTACAAAACGGATACATTCTTTAATGATTAATAGTAATACATTACCTCAAACTTACCCATCAAATAGAACCAGTTCAACAATTACCTGTCTCAAGTTTGGAAAAACATGCCACACGAAAGGAATTGTAAGGATCTGTGATGAGAAGCTATATCTTGGATCAATATGTGAACAGATGCAGGGCTTTTGACCAATGTGACATATGACAATGGTAAGCAAACGTTCCAGTGATGATCCTTTTCCACAGTCAATATAATTGTCTGCATTATCCTGCAGCAGATCATTAAGAAGTTTATTCATTTATTGCGAAGAATAGTATAATAGATTTAAGGAAAATCATATGGAATAACAAAAGCAGAAAGAATCAGACTAGCATTATGACATGGATACAATATATGTTTTAATTATACATTTGATCCGCAGGTCAACTAACTAATAAATTATTGCAAACAAGAGGATAACACAGACATATATTTGAATGACAGTTTCTTCAACCACATCAACTACTTATCATAATAAATATAAGAAGTTTTGATTTAAAATACAAACAACTACAAGCATAAGGGACATGTCCACCCCCATCAAACCCCATAAATTGGAGTGGATGAGGGTTAAGGGATGAATATGATTACCAATAGCAACCTCATACCCTTAATAAGCATGACAAAAAACAGCAGAGAAGAAGCAAAAAAATAATGGCAAAAAACTTTTAACTGACATATGCAAAGTTAGTGGAAAGCTTATTTGCACTTTTTACCAACTCTGGCTTCTGGTTCTTTTTCCTCTCTCTCTCTACTCAAATTATGCGAATATCTAATCCCGATCCATCTTTATTCTCTCTCCTTTCTTTCTTATGACATTTTCTTCTTTATCAAAATATTAGAAGGCAAAAATATCAGAGAGATGCATCCATTTTAATGGCACTCGGAAGCCTCTACAAAACAAGGAAGTTTTTTTTCAAGAAAAGTAGGAAATGAAACCATAGTAAACTGAATACAATTGCCCTAATTGATTCCCAACTTCCTGTGTTTCTCATACATGTTAACCTGACAAATCATTAAATAAGTCAAACCCTCTGTTTTACAAGAAATTCTTGAGCTTTGTTGGGTTGCACAGCGGGCTTTACAAATTACGAATCAAATCATGCCAGGCCAAACCCAAAATAAATAATACCAAAATCCTTGTAACATTTAAAATTGAACGAACACATCTTGACATTCATTCTTGTCACATTTAGTTTTAAAATACGGGTCTTGCTAACCAGTGCCCTGAGGGCAGTGGTTAGGGAATACACAGAAATTTTGCATTGGAAACCCAAATCTGTTAGTTCTCGATGCCTTAAATTCATCATTTTCCAAGGTAAAACAACCATTTTGACTTCTTTAACCAATGCCCAGAAGGCGCTAGTTAGTATATTCCTAAAACATTTAAAAATATCATCTTCCTTTGACATGAATAAAAGTTTAGAAGAGGTTAAAATTAGGATGACATGCATCCAAAGATAATAAAAATGAAACAAACTACAATTTAGGCTATCTTGTTGAACATATTTACTGTTTAGAATGATTAACAAAAAACATTGGTTAACAATGTATCCCAACTTGTAATTTGCCCCTAAATATGCATCAAAAGAGGATAATTTACAAGGTACAAAGAAAAAACTGGACGGCGATATTAGTACGTTACCTTTCCTGTAAGAATAATCTCTCTAAGCAAGCCGAGTGCATTGTTTTGACAGAGATATCCTACTGTCTTACAGCTCCATGGCAGTTTGGGATCTAACAACAACACTAATACTTCCAATAATGGAATAGAGGATGCAGTGGATTCCTTCGGAGTCAATAAAAGTTGATTCTTCAACTGATTTCTGTTCAGTAAGAAACTAAATAAGCAAGATGCACAAAGACTCTAAAAAAGGGTACATAAACAAAGATATGTACGAAAAAGAAATAGTTTTCAAAGTTTTCTTCAAAACAAATTTTTTTTTTTGATAGGCTTCTTCAAAACAAATATTACAGCAACAACAAAACCCGAGGCAGGACATACAATAACCATGCCTTTTCTAGGTGGGGTTGTCTATCAAACTATGCCATAGTGACTTGTCGCAAATAATGTTTACAGAGGGAGCTAAAGTAAACTAAGACAGGAGCTGCTGAGACAGTGAGACCCAGCTAAAGACCCATACTATAAAGCGGTTTTCAAAAGGAAAAGTCATAAAAATTTGGTTTAGGTGTTTGCCGTACTGCTATTTGGAGTTTGTGGCTTATGTGCAATGGAGTTATTGAATTCAATAACGAATCTTTTGGAACCTGTGGTATCTAAACTTCATGTAGCATAGATGAGGATGTTGTGCTAGATGAGTGGACACACTAGATAAGATAGGATCAAGAATGAGTGCATTAGAGAGAACGTTGGGGTAGCTCCAATTGTCGAAAAGAGAGTCCCGCCTTATGTGGTTTGGGCATGAAGTAGGGAGGAGACCAGTAGAAGCCCTGCTATGGAGAGTAAATCAAATGGAGGCTATTCCAATTGCAAGAGGTAAAGGAAAGCCAACAAAAACAATAGGTGAAACAATTAAGAAGGAGCTAGAGATTAACCCCAAATCAATGTACATGATTTATGACAAATCATTTTGGAATCGTTGGATCCATGTAGCTGACCTCACCTAGTGGAAATATGGCTTGGTTGTTGATTTTGTTGCATTTGGTTTTTTGTTGATGGGTTTAAGTACCCCTTGTACTCATATGAATAATATTTGTCGACTTGTTTATAAAAAGATGGACACTGAGGGATACCAATTGAATAGAGAGGCCATAGAGGATACCAAGCCTCAAAATTGAACCCAGCTAGTGTGGCAAGCATCACCATAGGTGAAGAGGCGGCTGAAGCAAACTAAGACTGGAACAGCTGAGACCCAGCTAAAGATCCATGCTGAGATGGACAATGAGGGATACCAACTGAATAGAGAGGCTGCAGAGGATACAGAGGCTAAAACTTAACAGGAGGTTGAGAATGAGACTGCGATGACTGGGGGCTAAAACAATTGTGGATAAGAAGCAAGTATATTGTAGGTTGATTATATACTGTAAACTGCAAATTTTGTGGTGGATACTGCAGTGCCTATGAACAAATAGGAATAAATGATGGATCCAATCTATGGTAAGCTGGTAACACACAGAGGCATCGTGTCCTGATTGATAGATCAACCCTTATATATTAAATTTGAATCTTCACTCTTGAACGTGAGACACTCTCTTCAGCTACTCTCCTCCTCAATGAGCCATGTGACTTCAAGTATTTCTTTATTTTTTTTAATGTATTTCCACTTCTGCCAATTGATTTCATTATTCATTATACCAAAATCAAATTAATTGCTTATTTCCTCTTCTTTTATTGATTGATTTTTCCTTCCATATAACTTTAACTTACACTGATAGTGTACTTCGGCATATTGGAAATGACGCAACAAATTACCATCCTAATCAATTCAACATGATTAGGAGGAGTCAGCAACATGGTTAATATCATCTAAAAGTGACATTCAACTAAGTAACCAGCGAAAAATAATAAAATATATAAAAGAGAAAAATAGCAACTGGGTAGAAAATTTGGAAGGCCCAAAATAATGAATTTAAAATAAGGCCATGAAACCAACCTATTCTGATGCACAGCACGAATGCAAGTATATACAAATTCCTTCACTCGATAGTTCACCAAAGCACATGAGGAAGAGTAATCCACACCAGCAAAAAGTCTCACAACATCCCCTGGTGCATAATTTTAATCGTACAAATTGAGTTTCAATTACAAAAGTAAAACTTACAGAATTAGCAAAAGATGCTGGCAGATACAAATAAAAATATCAGCATTAGAAGCATGCAGTAAAAATGGACGATTATGTATTGTACATATCTATTTGCACATACAATAGTAAATGCCATGACTCAATGCATGCCATTTTGTGAATGATATTAATCTCATTGAGGAGTTAGCAGAATACGTAAATTATAAATATTAGATAGAAGAAAGGTTTTTGCTATTCAAATAAGTGGGAGTGAGACCAAACATATGAGATGCAATCTAAAAAAGATAACAAACATTTAGAATATACTTAATCACTCCTCAGTACGTAGGAGGTGGAAGACTTGTGGATTGCATTATATTACAAGTTGGACAATTCAAAAATCTTGGATTCATCTCACACTAAAGATTTAAAATGGGTGGATATAATGGAGAAATGCTTCATGCACAAAACGTGATTGCAAATGCCTATTGAACTCATTGGAAATTAAACATGACAGTTATAGTGCCCAATGGTGTCAATTAATCCATGTAGTTGAATACAGCTCGTGGGATAAGTCTTGGATTATTTTTTGTTGTTTGGTTGCTACAAATGTTTCTAATGTAAAGAAATAGAGGTTCCAATTTGTAAAATCCTGCTGAAAAACTTGTGACCAAACGAAATAGAAGATAAATAAACTGCAAAGAAACAAGGCAAAGAGAGTAACAATTACCACTCTCTTGAGCAAACTGTTGAAGCAATCGACAAATTTGAACAAGAACTGAAAAATCATCATTATTTTTGGCATCAAAGAAATAGAGGAACTGGCGGAGAAAATCAGAATCCGGACCAAAGGCATTCCTGAAAGTACACAGGACAGTATTAATTCGAGCTTAATGGTGCAATGTTCAAGTAAGACCATACTAAAATAAAATACATCAAGTAAGACCATACTAAAATAAAATACATCAAAAATGCAAGTATAACAATCAAACTTCACCTGTCTAACTTCAAGCAATTCTTCCCATAGAATTTGTGGAATTTCTCTCGCAGCTTAGACTGTTCGGTTCTGGCAACTTTCCTCCCTCTGAAGCATTTCTGTAACAAGAATCAGTTAAAACTTTGCAAGACACTTATGGAAATGCCGTGATTGTATACCTCTCTAGTGCATCTAGTCGGAGTGTGTGAAGAACCAACTCTCCCAAAAGTTTAGCTGTTACGTGCAGACTCGTGAAACGGTTTTAAACTCCGACAGAGAAGAATGTCTGAATTTTTGCCTCTTTCTGTTACATCTATAATTGGATAGGATTGAGTAAAGATATTCTTTAGTGCTCTAGTCGTAGTCATCTAGAGGAATATTTATCATTTATCAATGATATACAATGTTAAGGTTCCATATCAAAACTCATTGGCAATGAGAGGAGTAGCTCAACAGGGTTGTTTAAACCATACCAAGGAGAATGAAGAAAGCGATATGGGACTTCCAACATACAGCATGTACCAAAAAAGAAAATTATGCAGTGTTTGACACGTAGACAAAACAAAATAGTACAAAGTGTGAGAAAGAGGCGAGAGTGTCTATCAGGCACGACCAATCAAATAAATTTTACGTAAGTTTGAAATAATTGCAAAAACGGTTCTATCATCCATTTTAAATTGTTATTTTATTGACGTGGACATGATCGGATGATTGCGCCTAACAGGTACTGATATGCTATGTTCCCTTCAGTTCCACTCTTCAGTGAAGCCAAAATGATCCACCATTTAACTCTTCCCTCCTACTGTGTGCAACTATTTATCAATTAAATCATATATACATAGACTCTAAGGTTCCGTCGCGTCTTGTTCTGGTAACAAATGCAATCTAACAATCTAAAGTTCAATTACTACTTCAAAAATGCATCAATTCTCAGTTTCTCACTCGAGATTAATGGGTATGCACTGACGGTGTAAAGTTTTTTAATCCACTCATTTGTATTACTTTAATGTAAAAGTCAATGACCATAAACAAATGAACGGTGGATGATGCACTGATGGTGTAAAAAACATTTACACTGTCGGTCGGTGCATTCTCCATTTTCTCTTCTCACTATAAGTTAACTACCTAATTGAAGAAAACCAGATTTCTAACAGTTCTGGAATAAGTGATAATAATTGAAAGAAATGCAACTATGAGAAGCATGAAAACCTGGATTTTGAGTGCAGAAGAGTTCTGCAAGCGCATCCACTCGCGGCTTTTACGCGCCAATCGCGTCTGCTCCACGAGATTCTTCCTATCCCTTTCTTTGGAGCTGCGACCACCCAAATCAACGCGCTTACGAGTCGATGGATCGCCGCTGAAGAACATGCTTACTTATTTCCTCTTCTACTTCTTCTTCTTCTTCTTCCACGCCAATTCAATTCACGACCTAATTTATTTATATTTAATTTTATTTTTCACAAACAGAGAAAACAAAATAACACGAAAGCGATGTTAAATTTCCAATGAGATAGGGTTATGATGAGAAGTTTGCCCTAGAATACGAGAAAATTGGGGAGCGAAGCGAAGTGGGTTGGAAATGGAGGAGGTTGGTGGAAGGGAAATTTCTGATTGAGAATAAACAAATGAGGGAATAAAATTATGTATTTATAATGATGATTAAAATTAAAATAATAATAATAATAAGAAGAAGAAGAAGAAGAACTTAAAATTAAAAATAAAAATAAAATTAAAATCAGAATCTGGATTGCTCTCACTTTCTGCTTTCTGGGTTTAACTGTTGAGGAGGGAGGGGGAGGAAGAAAGTAGCAGCGAGTAAGCCAAGTATTCACACAATCGAAAAGGAGAGCACTTGCAACTTGGAATATAAAACTACTTTTTTTTACCGCATTAGGTGGGAGAATGTGTGAGTGAACGTGCTGATTTGAGGAAATGGCATTTTACTAGCAACTTTGAATTGTTGTCAAATGCAATATTTGTTAGAACTTAGAACGTGTTTAACTGAAATGGTAAAATATGGAGTTTGATTTATGCATAAAATTTATGTTGAGATATTCATCTACTATAGTCTCGTACACGATTTGGATCAAATCTGAACCTAAATAAGTAACCACGTGAGCAACAAAAAAATGCAATATTTGTTAGTTATTAATTTCATCTCATTAGTTAAACAATTTAAAATTATGTATGTAAATTAATAAAAGATTAAATGTTATAAAATTTTGGTATGTTTTAACTAAAATACACTCATTTAATAATTGTTAATAGAATAATAATAAACTTGTGAAAACTATGATGTTTGTTTGTTGGTACCAAGAATAGAACCTCTGACTTGTTGGTAACATTCTTAGACCGTGTCTAAGACCACCAAGCTAGAAGGTTCAATTGGTTGTGAAAACTATGATGAAAAGAGGTGGAAAAAAAAAAGTAATGAAAGAAAAGGTTTATAAAAAAAATGTAAATGAGAATAGGATTTCTAAAACTAATAATATATAAGATAATGCAAAATGCCCAAAACTATATAATTTATGTAACAAATGAAGTAATTATTAGGTTAAAACATATTTTTAGTGGCATTTCAAAAATGAATAGTTGGCAACTCATACTGCCATTACTTAATTAAATGATTAGAGATTGATCTTGTCGTGATTAGTTATTATACTCGTGTAAGTGAGTATCTTAAAAAAAGATATATTAAAAAAACATAATTTTAGATGGTAAATTTTCAAAAAAAAAATAGTAATGTAGAACTTTGTTAAAAGATTTTGAAAAATTGTCAAGTTTAAGAGGAAATTTCAATGGAAATTACAAAGCATAAATAGATAGTATTTTAGAAGAGAGATTCACCTAAAATTTCAAAGTTACCCTTACATTGATTTTTATGTTTTTGTTGTACATTCAAAAAGGCTATTTGAATTATTTGAATATACAATTCCATCTCATATCCATATATATTTTTTCCATCATTATTGTTACACACTTGGAAAGATTATGTAATCGGATAGTCTTTTCGAATATAGAAGAAAAGCTTACAACATTGCAATTTCAGAAATTTAAGAAAAAACTTAAAAACCACAATGTAAATAAAATTTCTATAACCATTATAAAAAATGAAAACATTTAGTATCAACCTTTAGAACAAAATTAAAACTTTAGATCAAATCCTAATTAAACGAGTTAACGTGTTGTTGTTTCTCTTCATCGCACCGAATTCCCAGCCAGTTTTTTTTTTGGCTTTTCCTATATTATGAACAATTCAATCGCATGTTACGGTTTCTTCTTCATCTCATGGTCACACGCAGCACAAAAAACAAAATCCATGGTGAAGCTTGATGTGAAGGCCAAACTCATAAATCTATTCTTATATTGAATTTACTTGTTGAAATCTTAAAATGCATGAAAAGTCACTTTGGCTTTCCAATCAAATAACATTGCAATTCAAGATCATAGAAACTCGGTTATCAGGCATTCATCAAAGCTAATCATCCAAATGACAAAACAATTAATTGAAAGGCATTTGTAATATTGGATCTTTGTGTCTTGATCCACTAATTGAGTCAATCCGGTGAAGGATCCAAGATCTTCACTCCATCTATAAAATTAACATTAGAGTTGTCCAAAATGGGTTAAGCATGATGGACTGGGCCATTTAATCTGACATAAGCATTGATTGGGCCAGGAAAAATTATAGTTCAAACTTTTTTGGCCCACCCCTAGAATTTATTAGGCTATTGCTTTTTGGCTCTGTGACTGCCTTTTTGGTCCCCATTTCAAATTTTCATGGACCAAAATACCCTTAACAGTGTTAACATTTCCGATTCTATGAAGTTGGGAAAGTCTTTCCGATTTTGCTGAACCGGAATCAACTTAAACACTATTCTGGTTTTCCTGATCGGAAATAGGATTCCGACTTGTAGTACCGGAAATCGTATAGAACCGGAAATATATAAGTGTGACATAACCACAGTTTCAGGTCATAGGAAGCACGAGAGTTACAAAAAATAACCTTAAGCTTACTTGCTTTTGATGGCCAGACACCCCAGGTGTTGGAGCAGCTTGTGATAAGTCACCATGGCA
Source organism: Crotalaria pallida (assembly GCA_037953625.1). NCBI lineage: Eukaryota > Viridiplantae > Streptophyta > Magnoliopsida > Fabales > Fabaceae > Crotalaria > Crotalaria pallida. The sequence goes on from CM075656.1 coordinate 87,177,539, forward strand.
TTGCTGCTGCCGAAGAAGAATACCATTCTTACCATCATGAGGGTTCCTAGTAGTAGAAAAATGACCAGTTTCAGGTGCAGAACTAACTCCATTTCTGATTCCATTCAATTTGTGTACTTCTAAAGGTACTCCACCGTTTGATGCTTCATGTGCTCTCATTTGATGACATTCACGAAGCTCGGGTTCTTTGATAACTTGTCTCTTTGGCACCTCTTTCATTTTTTAACCTTTCCGGTTCTGTAGTACCGGAAATCTATATTTCCGATACTACAAAGTCAGAATCCAATTTCCGGTTCAGCAAAATCGGAATAGTGTTTAAATTGATTTCGGTTCAGCAAAACCGGAAAGACTTTTCCGGTTTCATAGAACCGAAAATGTTAACACTATTAAGGGTATTTTGGTCCATGGAAATTTGAAACGGGGGCCAAAAAGCAATTCCCAATTTATTAGCCTGACACGAGCGCCAACCCATTTGGTCCAAATTCAAATTTTTTTATATGATATAATATTTTGATATTGAACACGATTGAAGAATAATAAAATTAAGATAGAGTCTTTTGTCTTTTTGTTTTCATGATTAATGAAAACACCATAATCAAAAGACAATGTTATGAAATTTTAATTTGGTTATGATTTTTTTTAATCGGAAAAGAGACAATATTGGACCATGGGTCAGCCCAGCTGAAAAACTCTCGAAAAAACTAGTGGGTCGGGCTGAGCTAGGGAAATGATTGGCCTGATATAAAGTTAGGCCAGCCTGCTCAAAAAATAAGTGGCCCGAATAAGGTGAGATAACCCGAATTGACAGTTCTAATTAATAGTAACAATGAAAACCATCCCTGGAAAATTCTCGGCTTCAAAAATATGGGAATACACTTGATGTATAACCATTAATGATTATTAAAGAAGAGGGTTATGAAGGATAGGACAAACGGAGTGCGGGATCAGAAGAAATGAGAGCAAGTGAAATTGTTTTTTCAAGAGTTAATTCGATGCATTAATTTTGATCTAACGATTGATATTAAATGTTTTCAATTCTCATAACAGTTAATTGTTCTTACTTGAGTTACTTTCTCTTAAGTATTCTCACTTGTCCCACAAAATATATATACATATACAAATACATGTCTATTTAACACTCTCATTCCTTTCATCTTCTATGATCTCTCATTCACATTCTTTCATTCTCGTTTCTCTGCTACTATTCTCTTGTTTTGATTCCTTGAAAACTCGTTATCTCATTCTGATTCCATATATTATTATTCTCTCTGTCCTAAAAAGATGGTAACATTTTAAAAAGTCAAATAAACAAAGGGACATATTTTAAATATTATGTCTAACAAACCAATCAATTATTAACCCAATAATTTAATGTATCATTTATTAATTACCTAACCACACACCATAATATACAATTTCATTTATTAGTGAAACTTTATTTTGAAATACATTTTTTAATACTTTTTTACCTTCTTTATGATACGAAAGGAATATTATTTATTTTTCATTTCTTATACTCTCATTCCCAATTTTCATTTCCTACACTTTCATTCTCTTATTCTCATCCAATCATTCTTATCTCGTTGATTCTTATTCCTTTTCCTCTCATCTCACATTCTCACGTCATTCTCTTTCTCTATGCTCTCACCCCAACACTCTTTCATCCCACCATGCTTATTTCGTATACACTTTCATTCTCATTTTTTATATTTCCATTTTTGATTTTTTTTATGAATTAAGGGTATAATTCCTTTCGCGACAGAGAGGTTATTGAAGTGGGATATAGTTCAACTTTTTTTAACAAAGTATTTTTTAATACACATAATAAAAATTAAACCTTTAATATCATGCTTAAAAAATTCAATTATTTATAATAAATTTTGTTGGTACATTCTTCTTCTCATTCATTTACTTACTTCAATATTTATTTCTTAAAGAGTCCAAGCAGATAGTTGGGCCTTTCATTAGATGTTGGGTAATATACTGTACGGGCTTTCTTCAATATGATCCAACAGACCCTATCACATGCGCAAACACTACATGCATGAAGCCCACCAGTCCCATTCTGATTTATACCTCTTGGAACTTAACCAGCAAAAACAACAAATAAAATCCTAGAACTTTCTAATTCATTTAAACATTCCCAACCTGAATGACCAAAAAAATAATTTAAAATAGCAACTTCACAGTTTATATACATGTTTGACCAATAGAAAAAAAAATAATAATCAACCCCATTTTTTTAACCCTGGAGTATAGGTCAATAGTTTAATGTCAAAGGGTATTAGGTGCTAATGCAAATAACAGTTGCAAACCAATTAAAGCCTGAGTGCTTCATTCTAATTCAAAGACCCAGTCACACATTGATAGAAAAATTTAGTTTATAGTCTCAATGCTTACCCAGCTTACTCACTAACTCATCCACTTAATTAGGACTTGATAGTATCTTCTTAAACAATGTTAGAATTGATAATCTGGTAGTTGACCTTTAGTTTTGAGCCTTTGACCCTTAATTATTTTTCCTTTTATTTCCTGGGTAGGTATTAACATTGTTTTTGACTAGCTAACCTTGTTGAGTTGCTAGAAGAGACTAGAGAGGCAAAGTTGAATGTGAATCAAGTGGCAGGTTAAGATACCTTTCAGAGTTGTATGTAACCATAATAAAATGAAATCATTGCTATACCTCGTTCAAAAGATCAAGATGAACCCTTTATTTTTTGGCTAAGCGATTACTTTATTACTGCAATTTGGTTAGCATCACTTTAATTTATAATATCAGCACAGTGAAATATAAGTTCCTGATTTGACTAATATATATCTTTGTGACTAATAATTATATCTTAATAGAAGAACTTCCTTTTGTTGAAAAGCACTAAGCAAGCGCACGAATGGTGTGCATTGGCTTCAAAGACTTTCCTCCATGTGTAGCCGTGTAGGTGTGAAAACATCAAGAGATGGCTTCATGTTGGTGTAATAATGTATTTGTTCTCTTATCATTATAAGGAATATTGAATTTTGACTAAAATATCTTTAATTATCTAATTCTAAAGAGAGAAGAAAGAATATAATAATTATTTCTTGAAAAAAAAATATAAATAAACTTAATAAATAAGTATAGAATTGGAAACAAGTATTTGACCAAGCCTTGAAATTGCAAAACAACAAAAGATTTAAAATAAAAATAAAATGCTAAAGCTAAAAAAAAAAATATATGAAATGGATGGAGTAAAAACTAATTAACACAAAACAGACAAACTTGATCCAACTTACCAAAGAATTAATTAAAAAAGAGGTTCTCGAAGACTTTTAGATATGCATGGCACAATAATGGAGTGTGCCACAAGCTTTGAATTTGATTCATAAGCAAAGAAACATAAAGACAAGAATTGTATGCTTTTTTAAAACTACTTGTTGCATATGGGATTGAAGTTATAATTAATAGGGAAGCCATGGCCATAAGCAAGTTTGATTGGACTGAATAAATAATGATGTAGCACTTTAACCAAACCACATGTTCCCTATGCCCAACGTTTTCACAAGAAATTAGTAAAGTAAGTTCCTATGCTCTCCACTTTGAAAGGATCGGACATTGCTGCTGAGTTCATACTCCGAGATTAGATTATTGTGAACCAAGGTTCTCTGTTTGCAAAATGATTAGTCTCCTAACATGGTGAACAAAGTGCATGCCTTTTGGTTTTGCCTTCCACTCTGGAGAAAATGTTGCTGATTCGAACTCCAAAGTTGTGACTTGCGTTAGGTTCTATGTTTCTAGCTACCTTTTGGACTCAATTAAATTGGATACTTTTTGATCAAATATAGTTATATACATACTGCATAATAGCTAGGCCTATTTCATATAGACCCCAACATTTTTGCCTATGTTCCGCGTAATGTGTTGTGTCTTTTCAAAGCTTACAGACCAGAAAAGGGGAAAACTCATCACCATGCATTTTGATAATTGTACAAATGGAATGTGGTAATGTTTCTTAGAAAGGTGAATGAAAGGATGTTTACAATAGTACAACACACACGTTCATTATTAATTGTGATGGCAAAAGTTGATTTATCTCAAAAGAAGAAAGATAGGATTACTATGCTAATCAGTGTTATATGCATGGTATGCCAAACTTCCCGTGATTCACATCTCGGTAATTTCCTTTCAAAACGTTGGTCATTTACGATCTTAAATGCTCAAAGTAGTGTTTCGAAATCCAAATTTGGATTCTCAAATCTTAAACTCTTTACCACATATTTTTCACTTGAGCCTATTTAATAAACAATGATTAAAAGTTCAAATAAATTAATAGATTGAAATATCTATACCAAATCCAATACTTTCATATTCTTTTGTAAAAATTTACTATCTTACGTCGGTATAGTTGAAATTTATATATATTGATCCAATATTAAACGAATTTCGGCCCAAAACAACGAACTAAAGAAATATAGCTCCTTCGTTCCACGTATTTAAAAATATTTCATACCCATACCTATATCACGTATCAAGTCATACCATGAAACATGTGACATTGGTGCTAATGACACACCTTAATGTCTCTATTTATGTTATGAGATAAATTGTAAATCTATTTTACCATGCACAGCCTTTATGGATTTATGTTAGAAAATAAAATAAAGAAAATATTGAAAGAATTATTTGCAATTAGAATTAGAAAAATGATAAATAATAGTACTAAATAAAATGTCACTTCTGAGTATATAAATAAAACTCCTAATTTAAAAATCAATTTTTTATTGAATTTTGAAAGCAAACTATGAATAACGATCATTAAGATTATTTGTATTGGCATATACTGATATACCGCTATTCACAAAGCTTCTAACATCAAATTTATAAATCTTAAACTTAATTTATTTTTATAGTTAAGTCTAACTTTAAGTTAAAATTATTTATTTTATAGACAAATAAATTTAACAATTTGATGCATTTCACAATGCTTGATCAATACTTCACAATTTAAATCGTTTACACTCTTGGTAGAAGCAAAACTCACTTTGATGATCTCTACTTTTCGGAGGGGATTGGTTTTTGACTGTCTCCTTAAAGAAACTCTTGGTGAAAAAAAAAAAGGTTTACACTCTACCTAACAACAAAAGAAGGGAAAAAAACAAAAGGAAAGAAGCCACTACTCAGCGTTCTGAATATATATATTGCACATTTGTTTTTTTTGTCTATCCGGTTCCCTAAGTACTACCTACGTACATCCGGATCCGACCCAGGTAGAGTGTCTGGCTATGGCAAGTGAGTCTTCCAACATGAATTTTCTGCATTTACAAGGACTCGAACTCGATACCTTATTTAAACGAGACCGAACCGCTTACCACTCATTCCAACTCATGTTGGTTATATATATTGCACATTGGCACGCATGCGATAAGCTCATTAGCAAGTAAAATAAAAAAATAATTTATAACGACGTTATAGCTTTTTTTTTTTTTAAGGGTACGTTATAGCTACTCCTATCATTTTCGATTCGCAATTCTATTTAGATAACGGGGTAGTTGTGATACTCCGGTGGTGTTATTCACCATGGTTACATTCTATATCTATATATATATATATTAATCTTATGCATAAGTTATTCAATACTATATTTTAGGAGTATTTATCTATTTATTTTTAAATTACCTTTATTAAAAGCCGATAATATCAATTCTCCATAAAAATTTAGTCGAATAAAAAATGATAAAAGTGTGAAGTGATTAAATTTTTTTAAAAAAAATCAATGATTAACTAACTTTAACAATGCACCTGTAATACATTTAAAAAAAATGCACCTGTAATAAGAAAAAAAAAAGAGTACAATAGAACATGAAAACTCCACGTAAGTTAGAAACCACCCTAGATGATATAGAATATTGCTAATTCCTTTTTTTTCCTTTCCATAATTATATACTTTATACAACACGTGAAGAGGGGATTACTTTTTTTTTTGAACAGCTGAAGAGGGGATTACTAAAAGGACATTGACATATTAGTAAAAGTATATTACAATCCCAAAACAAAAAACTAAGGCTCAATTTCTGATTAAAATACACAATTAATAAGGCAAGTCTAACTACGATCCCGTTAAAAAAAATGGGAGAAAAGATGAGAAAGCAACAATAAGCAGAGTTTAAATTTTCACGCTCATAATTTATGTCTTGCAACTTAATGTGTGTTTGGTATAACTGGTAAAATAATATTATGATTATTTTTTCTGTGATTATAATTTGGTAATATTATAATTTGTTAAAATTATTATCTGTTCATGTTTGAGTATCTTAGCTAAAACATAAATTTAATTAAAATTATTAATTAAAAATTAAATTAAATTATATTTTGACTAAAACACTTTTGTTTACTATGATTTAGTGATTAAAAAAATAAAATTATTAAAAAAATTGTTCAAGCCTTAAAATCATAAAACAACAATACTTTAAAACAAAACTAAATTGCTAAAACAACAGTAGTTTTTGTTGAATATATAAATAAAATGGAAAATTGTATTCATTATCTCTGGTATTTGTCATGATGACACGGACATCTCATTTGATTTTAGAAATGATTAAGTTACTCCAGGGATAACAGACCGATCTTCTCCAAGAACTCACATCGAAGAGAAGGTTTGGCACTTCGATATCGTCTCTTCGCCACCTGAGGCACTCAACTCCTGTACTTGATAATTGACATTCAGCGTTACATTTACACCTCCTACAGTCCTACATGTAATAGAAAGTTAGTTTACTAAGTGAAATGTTCTACTTAAAATAAAAAAGACATTTATAACCTCAAGAAGTATTTTTATCATTGACACAAAATTCAAGTTTATGTGGTATATTTTTTTCAACAATAATATGGTAAAAAAAATTTCAACACTTAAATTATTGTTGAGAAAAAATGCACCAAACTAAGTACACTTTGAAATTTGTCTAAGTAACACAAACATTTGTTAAAGGCATATCAACGGGAGTTGACTCAGGTGGTGCGATTCTGCCAACTTGAGAACTTGGGAATGGGGCCTGAGACCTCGTGCAGGATTAGCTTCAAGGGTTCCCTGATATTAAGGGTGCTCTTAAAGACACATGTGTACTGGCCAAAGAGTACAGAAAAAAATTGTTAAGGGCATAAATTTTATTTTTATCATAAACGGAGTGTTTCTATTAATAAACTAACGATAAATCTATTTCATGAAAGGGATATAAATATAATATTGAATGTCAAATAAAGGAAATGAGTATCAATTCTAAAATTAGCAAGAATGTCTATGTCATCATAATAAACCTCAAGAATAATAAATGTTATTTAAGCTAAATAAAATTTTAGGTCAGATTTAGTCCAAAATTTGCTAATTCATTTTTGATGCTGGTCAATTTATCTAGAGATAGAACACTACGAAATGTAAACATCATGCAAGAGGACACATCGCATATGGAGCCAAAAGTTTAATTTATTAAAGAGAAAACCTTATTTGACGAAAATATATACTAAACTCTTCCCTGGGATAAAAAAATTGAGGAAAAGCCAATAATAACTGTGGTTCAGTTGATAAGAGTTTAGTTCGAGATTGTGAGAAATCATAAATTTGATTTTATCTGTGTAGAATGGTATTGGTAGTTAATTTGTAAGTGTTCTTTAAGTTTAGAAATCTGTCTTAATCCAGATAAACCCCCAAAATAAACCCAACTAACCTATACCTTTGTTTAATTAAAAAAAGGAGGATTTTTTTTTTTTTTTTATAACTTAAAACGCGAAGAAAAGATAATCATGGCATAATTGGGAAATACATGACAGGAATTACAAGAAGGTAAGCAAAGGTGTTTTTTTTTAATAAATAAATTTAGGAAAATAAAAACGACAAAAGTTTCAAATTTTAAATTAAAGACCTGTCGTTTTTAAGAACGTGGACTTAATTTAATTGTGCCATTGAACCTAGACTAAGCAACTTTTTCCAAATCCCAGTCACATTTCCTCTTCATAAATTTTAAGTCTTACATATCATTGTCTCTCAACCTTTCTCTTATCTCTATCTGTTTTGTTACATATCCAGTTCGTCATCAAGTTCATCTTTTTTATCGTCACCTTCATAGAATCATAGTCATTCATTTATGATAAACTACCTTTCGCCTTTTGTTTCCAAATCTTGTCATTTATTATGGTTATTACTACTAATTACTTCGTCTAATTTTTATTATAAGTCATATTTAACTATATTACAATTATTAAAGAATGTACTACATTTCTAGAAATTTTAAAAATATATTTTAACATTACAATTTTATTATCATTTAAATTTTGCATAAAAAATTACACAAATATATTATTTCACATTAATGAACAAATGATAAAAAAAAACAATTCATGCCTTAAAGGAAATAAAAATTAACTTATAAATAAGATCAAATAATTCTTCTAGAAGACGACTAATAAATAGAAACTGAAGAAGCATATTCTTTTAATAGGAAAAAAAGTTGTTAGGAAAATACTGATAAGCATCAAGACTCATGACTTAGAAATAATTACTGAAAATGTAGTTTTTGAGATATTCGAGAAGTAACGTTGATTTATGATTTTTTTTTCCATTTTTAGTAATCTTAATAATTAATCTGGCTTAAGTTTTATTTTGATTTTTACTATTTTTTAACCCCAAGTCTTGGATCAGGAATACAATTTTTAAAAATGATAAGTTTTATAAGTAAATGTTGCATGGAAAAAATAAAAAAAAATGGAATTTATTTTTTCAATATAAAATGGGTTATGTTAAATTAGCCCTCAAAGTGAAATGTTTAGCTAGTTCTAGATTATGTTGTTAAGAACTCATCCAAACCACACATTATTTATTTTTTAGTTTAAAAAAAAGTAATAAATAATGGTGATTTAATCGGGATTGTTGGTCTCAGACCATCTGATAATTCCTCCAATGCACAAATGTCTCCAAGAGCACAAGGACCCCTTGAGATCAATCCTGCACGAGATCACGTTCCTATGTCTCTCCGATCCCGCGGGATGTGTTAATCGAGAATCGAACCTGAGACTTTTTAATCTTAGGCCTCATTTCCAAGTTCTCAAGTTGACTTGCACTACTTGAGCCAACCTCATTGGTGAATAGTTTTAAAATTAAAGATGAAATGTTTCTTGAAAAACTAAGTTAAATTAAAGAAACATTTTTTATATAATATTAACTTTCTTTAGGTCCTTAAACTCAATCATAAAAACAAAGAATATCATTTTCCGTAAACAATTTCTGCTTTTGGATTCTTATGTTTTTGGATTCTTATCTTAAGCTTAAGAAAATAGTTTATTCATTTGCCTCTTTTAAAAATCAAGAAAACATTATTCAGAAATGGATGTAGTTAATTATTATGGAGACTTGAATATTCACGATGATCAAAAGTGCGACTACATTACCCGCATGTTCTCATAATAGTTCTCAATTGGACAAGTACAAGTGTACAACTTAACCACAATTTATCAAAATCATGCATATATTCCTGTCGAGAAGAAAATGACATTTCTCAACAAGCTCTATGAGATCTTCAACTTATGAAAATCTATATCCAATAATCTAGTTCATGACCAACTTTTTAATGATAATCACTATATGGCCCTTGCTTGTCCTTCATGAATGGTTACCAACCCAAAAGTTGAATGGTCCCCTACAGCGCCCTCAGATGAGATGTACTAGCTATAGACATGTGTGATGTGTGTTGCCGGAAGCCAGAGCCACCAGACATGTGGCGCGCCCATCAATCACCACCACCACCATTGCACCTTAATTACATAAATAGTAGTGTGAAATGTAACATGAAAAGGTAAGTGGATATATAATGGTAAACCCTCCACTTTTGATGCATTTGAACAAACAAACAATTGCGTGTAGAGAAGAGTATTATATTAGATTAACTTGACCAACGCAAATCTTATTAGCTTATTATCATTGTGGTGGTGGACCATGCCTTTTATTAATAATTATTAATAATTGTATGTATAGTGTGCAATGAATAATAAAACAAAACAACACGGTAGACCACACGAGGGGGCTGTTTGTAAACGGCAGAGGAAGCACTAATTATATAATGTAGGATTAGCTAGATGCAAAAAATTAAAGAATTATATATAGAGAGAATTAGAAATCATCATAGTTACGTATGCTATATAAAAATGGCAAAGACTATGGGTAACATAGATTCACGCTCAGGCTTTGAATAATGTTTTTTAGTTTTTAAAAACTTAAAGATGTAGTTCCAAGGCTAGGCATGCGTATAAGAGACAAGACATTGATGATCGTCCTTTTCTTCTCACATGCTTTGCTTTGACGGCTTCTTCTTTTAGCACTTTTTAAGGCTTATATCATTTGGATTTGTTCATATTCTCACGGTGGATTTTAGCATACAATACTAATTACTACTCTTTATTTGTTTTATTCTCAAAAAATTTCAATTACTCTTTGTTTAATTCACAATGCTTTGTTATCGCTAAGGTTCACTAGTCACGATCATTCCTTCTAGTGAGTTGTAAGATATACAAAACATCATATATTTATCGACCATCGTTGAAATATAAAGGAATTTTAGATGATGAAACATTTTTTCATAAACTAATTGAAAAAATTAAATGTATTGAATTAAACTTTCAAATAAGTGTGAAGTTATTTATTTATTTATTTTTTTATAATTGAGATCGAGAAGAGTGTATCATTTTAATAAAAATATATCTTAGTTTTTTTGGGTCCGTATTCCTTGCGGAACCACCGGTATCCCCAAGAGCACCCTTAATACCAGGGATCCCTTGAGACTAATCCGGAGCGAGCTGCGTGACTGGCTCTCCCAGCGGGATGTTTTTAGTGGGAATGGAACCCGGAGCTACTAGCACCCTTGTCCCATTCCCAAGATTTCAGTTGGGGCCTTACACCAACTGAACCAAACCCAGTAAAAATATATCTTAGTTAAATAAGGATTTAATTATGTTTTAAACTTTTTTTTTTTCAATTATCAATTTTTAGTTTAAAATCAACTCTTAGTGAAGCATCTCTTAATCACTGACACCTAGCTAATGTGTTCGCTGATAAGACCCATTCAAAATTGAGAATCGGCCAAGGCAATCTTCTTAGTTCGATTTTTAGCTATGCAAAATGGAAATTATGTCAAGAGAGGCAATCGCGTTTCCCACAAATAGATTAATATGAGCATATAAGAAAAAAAAAAACAAAAGTCTCTCACCAATAAAGTCTAACACAATTGGTATAACTGAGTTTTTTAAACATAATGTCAATGATTCGACTCCTGCCATGGATATGGAAATGACTTTGTTGAGAGAGGTTATACTAACTTCGGTGATCTCTCTGTTTCAGAGGATACCCTTGATTCACAAAAAAAAAAAATTCTGGATCTTAATTAAAGCAAAAATTATTAAAATTATATTTTAAATTCAACTGTGATATTGATTACTTTCGGTATTATTCATTAATTAATTAATAAACAATCTATGAATAAGTAATACAAACGATCGGCATAAAAGAGATGCTGCGAATTGGCGGCCATTAGCCCGATAGAGCAAGTTGAACAGAGAAAAGAAGGGTGCGTGCGTGTGCATGGATAGCATTTTTTCTAGTCCTTTTTTATGATAGTTGATCTTTGAAGTGTTGGCTTTGTTTTCAAAAATCTTGGCTGAGAGGGCAAATGAAAAATGGGAAAAGAAGCAGCTTCAATTTCGGCATTTTCAAGAGCGCTGCTCAATGTGTAACTAGAGTCAACCTTTGTATGCCAAAACAACATGTTCATTTTAATTTTTTTTAAAATATTTCTACCATGCAATTAAATGGTGTGTAGTACAACAATTTACTGTACTAATAAAACTAATGATTGAGTAACAAATCATTTAATTTTATCCACTAAATAAGTATATTTTATTAAATGATTTATCACTTAATAATTGATTTATTAATGAGATGTTTGTGTTATCATTTTAATTTTAATTACTCCCTCCTGTCCTATTTATAGGTCCTTATTGAGATTTTTCACTCTCACCAAGGAAAATGAATAAATTTGTTAGTGTCATTGGAAATGTAAAAATTTGATATACTTTTTCAAAACTACCCCTAAAATTATTATTGGAACTCTAAAAAGTGTTGACTTAATAGGGGTGTTTGTGGAAAGAAGTAATCAAATGCTATTGAAAATTGAAAAAAAATCTTATAAATAAGATCAAAAGAAAAACCCAAAACATCTTATAAATAGAACCAGAGGAAGTGCACGGAAAAAATGCATTTTTTATTGCTTTAATCGATGCAAACGATGTACTAGCACAACATAAGATATTGTGTTTTATGTGAAAACGTGCACAGCAAACAAATATAATAAGGAGAGGATAATTCAGTCTTTCTACTTTATGCACCAAATATATGAAATAAGTAAACTTTAGAAAGAAAATTCACATAAGAGTATGATATATTTATTTGATTAAAAAATAATATTTAATTTTTTAAAAACAAATTTATTTATTTTGCTAACTTATTCTATATACTAAATGCATAGATTAGAAAAATCCATTTGCTATTTGAAAGATTAATTAATTTCTTAGTCATTTATTTGTTGCCTTACTTCATGTAACGATCCCTATGTCACTTAATTATAAGAAATATTTCATCCTATCTTAATTATAAAAAAAAACTAATACTTATTAAATAAATTAGTTAAATGTAATTTAATTTTTTTAAATTCATAAAAATTACTAATATATTAAGAATATAGAGCATTGAGAACATGCTATCGTTAATACTCATTTCCCATGTCTAATCCCAAAAATTTACTTATTTCCTTGGGTCTATCATTTGAATAAGCCAATATTTAATTGTATACCAAGCGACCCTACTTTGGGAGCAATTAATAGTTGATGCAAGATCCAAGATCATCAAGTCATTGACGATAAAAACTAATCATAATTTGTTGAATAAAAAAAGTAAAATTGAAAAATAAAAAAATTTAAAATGAGTGAATAATTATTTGTATTACATATCAGATTAGTATTAGCATAGACCACTGGATTAGGTGATGGTCCAAAACCAACTAATAATTTCTTCTACTTTGACATATCCTATATACTAATTTTACGGTATATTCGTTTCCATGTTTGCTAAACACACGATCAATAAGAAGCTACCAACATGTAACTTTCATGTTTTATGTGTCCAAACGTGATTTTAACTTTTCTAACCGCAAATCTAAACATACACTAAATATATGTTGGATTTGAGAAAACAACAATAAAAAATCAAGTTTAAGTAAAAGCTACAAAGTGTAACTTTTTCAAAAACCATGTTTGAGGTATCTAAACCGTATTAAATATGCTCTTAGTGTGCTACGTCAAAATATGCCAACGTAAAAACTAGTCAACGTAGTCCGCGTAAGACAGCTCAGTTGGTGGTTGCAGGGACATTTAGGATTTCCCCCTCCCATAGGTCATGGATTCTAGTCCCAGACCTCCCATGTAAACCAAAAAAAAAAAAAAAATATGCCAACGTAAAAACTAGTCAATAATGTGCATTGTATGCAGAGCTGGCCCTGAGGGAGGGCAACAAGGGCGGACGCCTTGGGCCCAAAAAATTTAGGGGCCCATAATTTTTTTTTAATGGTACATTTATTTTTGAACAAAAAAAATAGTAATTGCAAGTTCTTTTTGTCTTTTAACTATGAATGATTTTTAGCATAATATTTTAATTTGTTTTTTTCATTTGCTCACTTAATTTAAAAATATATGAAGTAATGAACTTTACTTTTGTAATCCAACATGAAAAAAATATTTTATTACCTCTTTACTAAATAACTTTTTATATTGTTTCAAATCTTATTTTTTAATAATTAATCCGTTTATGTTGTTTTGATGGGTGGGGTACTTCTAGCAATGAACATTAGACAACTTGTAATCAGGAAGGGGTGATGGAGATGATATTGTGTAATTTTCGTTTCTTTGTTTCCTGATTCACTTACTTGTGAATGGGATGACATTTGTATCTTGTTCTGGAACACTCTTTGAGCAAATGATTTTGTACTCTTGAGCAAACCCTTCTTAGAAGGTGGGGCTCTTGTTTTGTATTGTGATATTTGTGTGTTGTTTATTAATTTATTGTTTTTTTTGCTGTTCAAAAAAAAATTTCTATTATTAATTGTTGTTATTGTTTTAACTGATTATTTGTATATATACTAAATTTTTAATTGATTTACTTTTAATAATTTTTATTTTTGTGAATTAGGGACCCCAATTTTTTGTCCGCCCTCAGGGCCAAAATTAGATTAGAACCGGGCCTGATTGTATGACATTAGAATGTCTAATTAGAGTTTAATTTAAGACAAGACATCACATAAAATGACATCCTTTATGTATACTAAAGAACAGTAAGTTATATAAATACAATGGATTAGTTCATTGTTCATGGTACAATATTCAACACCTTTTCTATACCTAACATAATTATACTTTTATGTTCTTACGAGGGGAGAAAACACACGCTTTGCCTCAATTCAAAGAGGTCAAAAGATAGCGGAGACGAAACAGAGTCACAATTAACCTCCAAACACAGGCAATTTGGGTCAAAGACGCTTCAAAAACAAAAATACAACACAGAGGGCGAAGATAATGAAATTTGGATTTGATTAATATCAACTCTTAATGTTGATGATAAAAAAATATTAATTATTGAAAAATTAAAGATATAAATTTTTTATTTTTTCGAAATGTTATTTTCCAAAAAAAAAAATCTTTTCATTTAAATTCTTAATCTAGAGTTAAGATTAAGAAAACCCATAAAATTGAAGAAAAGTTCATTCTGTATGTGGTTTGATAATTTGATGTGTGAGGAGGACACCGTCCAAAAGGGAAATGTCAATGCCATAAATCCTGAAAACCCGGCTATGGTTTGACTAAAAGACCATGAAACTATGAATTGTGTCATTCTCATTGAACCCAAAATATTCCAAGTGACATGGATCCCAATAACGAATCCAATTATGAAACTAATTTTTTGTAAACTTTAGAAATTATTACTTAAGTAGAATAACGGTTTCAAAGTAGTGTTGGGGTTGGCATAGATACCATCTTATGATATAATCAATTGTCAAAAATGTTGTTATGTAAGAAAATTTTCTCATTTAGCTTGACATAATCTTACTTCAATTAACCATCTAGCTAGAGTCTAGACCGATTGCCACTTATTTTTCTTACTAAAAATCCTCGTTTCTACCGCAACTGGTGCTCCCAATAGTTTGCTTAATTAGTGCAAAGATTTTTATGTATAGTACTCTGAAGCATAACCCATTAACTATAGAATGGATCGTGTGAACAAGTATTCTAAAATTGTTTAAGGAATACAAAAGAATAAAATTAGTATTTGAAAATTAAGTTCAAAATTTCTTAATATATGAAATTATAATTTTTCAAGACAAAATTTCCAATGTTTTCTTCCTTAACAATGCCCTTTCAGTATATGTCAACATTCAATTCCCCTTATAAAATTAACGTGCGCGGGATTAGGTGTGTCTTATATATATTCTAACATTTTGGAAGGATAAGTGTGAATAGTATAACTTCACAAAGAAAACAAATGGCTAACAATTTAGTAATGTCACATTTCACCAATTTCTAATGTGTTACTCGATCCCTATGACTTTTCTTGCCCTCTTTAATTTATACATTGTCATGCTAACTGTTTCCATTTTGCATTTGGTATCCTCTCCATGTTCTTCCATCTTGTTTGTTATCCCTTCACTAATTTCTCTGCTAAATTTTCTACTATGAAATTATGTGAAAGAGTAACCAATTGTATAAATTACAAAACTATTTTTTTTTGTTTGGAAACTACTATCTAATCTAATCTAATCTAATTTAAAAAAGAGAGAACAAGTGGAAAATAGTCGAGAAAGAAAAATCAAAACACAATTTCAATTACTATAATAATGCTCGTGAACCTGTAAATGGGTGGCTTTTGGTGGGGCTTGAATATAGCTGGTATTCCAAATTCCAAATCTTTAACAAAGGATTATAGATGGTGGGCGAAGCACGTGTCAAAGATCAAGGGATAACGATTATCCAACTCAATTTAATTAAATTAATTAATTTTTCATTAATTCTTTTATTCTGCTAGCTTTAGTTTTGCACTCGAGTTTCCTTGAGGGGAGTAGGGACTAGGAAACTGATCCTCTAGGATCTAGAACCTTGTCTCTTTAGCTGGAAACCCCTTTTCACACTGCACCCCCCGGACAAGTGCATTGGTTAGGTGGCATTACAGGAATTATTGGGTGAAATCTTGACTTTTTCATTTTAAATCCCATTTTCTACTCATTGACCCCCATTCGGTTTATTATAGACGAAGTTATCCTTAATTTATCGACTGATACAAGGCGGAAGTTAATTTTCGATTTTAACAAGGTGAAAGAAAAAATAACAATTTTCGACTTATGAAAGTCGTAGGAAGCAAACATATAGATTTTTCCGACTTATACTGGTCGAAAATATATTTTTAATTTCCGACTACTATAGGTCGAAAGACATTTCATGAACAAAGAAAGCAAGATAAAAAAATACCCTCCAAAACCAGCTCGCATGTCCAAAACATTTTTTATGAGCATATCTGTCAGTACTTGGACCATATTTCTAAGGTCATTATCTACTGTCATTTTTTACTTCCGAATACACTATATGAGCAAACTATGATTCTGATGTTATCATAAATCTATATTTTGCATATGGTTCCTGAAATTACTTTTGGTCAGCATATAAGAGTTGCTCTTGATATTTGTTGTGGTGTAGCTAGTTTTGGTGCATACTCATCACCATGTTTGAAATGTCTTCCGACTGGTAGTAGTCAAAAATTAAAAATATATTTTCGACTAGTATAAGTCGGAAAAATCTATGTGTTTGCTTCCTACATAAGTCGGAAATTATTATTTTTTCTTCCGCCTTGTTAAAATTGGAAATTAACTTTCACCTTGTATCAGTAAACTAACTAAGGGCAATTTCATCAATAATAAATCGAATAGGGACCAATAAGCAGAAAGTGGAGTTTAAAGAGAAAAAGCGGAAATCTTTGACAACACAGAAGAAGAAGAAGAAGAAAAACGAACTGAAGTTTTATCTTAAATTAATACGTACTCGCATCTGTCTTTATCGTAAAACCTTTTGAAATAAATTTATGTTAATTAAAGAAATTGATTAATTTTACTACTTACATTGTTCTCGTTGCGTTCGTCTTTCTCTATTTCATTTAAAGAAAAGTGTATACCCATATTTAATTTTTTAATTTTCTATTTTTTTAAGTTATATTTTCATTTTGAAAAATGATATCAAGTAAAGAGTTAAAAGTGATAAAAAAACTCTTAGAAAATATAGTTTTTAATGTTTTCGAGAGAAAAATAAATAGAGACTTATGATGTTTTTTTTCTATTAAGAAAGCCTTAATAAGTGAGGCACTTGTTAGGAAGAAATAGTTTCATCGTGACAGGGTTTTTTTTTTTTTTTTTTTTTTTGGCATACGTTCGGTAATAGTTTTATGTGGGTTCAAAATTCACTTAGTTTCAATTTATAGCAACCAAACGTGGTGTTAAAATGTCTTTTACGTGAGATCAGTTATTATGGCAAATGAATAGCAGGTTTATACTATAAACTCGAACTCGAATCCTTTAACTTAACATTTCTATGGCTTATTATCGATTCATTGATTAATATATAGAAGTTATATATTTCAAGCCAGAACCATACTGGGATATATGCATAGTAAAAATATGCACATCAAAATTCTACTAATAAAACATTACACCTATAATATTCCTCTCAAATTAGATGCAAATCTAACACATAATAATATGGAGAGAACCTTCTAAAATCAATATCTAGTTGTGGCATAACAAGAGCCAATGAGCCATCAATTTCATGGTATCCCATTTTTCTTTTGAGAGCATCAAATGGGATTTAAACAAAGCCTCCAACTAACAGCAGCCACCACCACCACTGCACCACTCATATGTAACATCCAAATGGACCCCAAACAAAGCCTCTACCTACCTAGCTAACTGGCTAGCATGTCATTTTAATACATAGGCTTAATCATGCCCTTCAAATTAACATTAAGAAAGCATATTTGAACCAAACTAGAAGCTGCTTGAATCTTCTCAATATCCGGATTAAAATATGATGTGCTTTATTATACCCGTAATTGGATGTGCTTTTTCCATTTTCTAACAAAAAAATAAATACGGAGTTTTTTAATTTAATAAATTAAAATAAAATTTGGCAATAAAAACAAGAGGATGAAGCCAAAAAATACAAGATTAATTAATCTATACTGTTATATAAAAAAACCATTTTTTAACTGTTTTATAACTAATTTTTGTACATAATTTTGTTATTCCTATTATACCTTTCTTAATTGAAAAAATTATCATTTCTTTCCCACATTGTAGTGTAAAATTAAACTGCTATAGCAGTTCCAGTAACTTGCAAAGGAAAAAAAAACTGTCGTGCAACCTGTTGATGTTCACTATTCCTATATAATACAAGTAACTACCAGCAACCTGTATGGTTTTCATTACTAGCATTTATATCCTAGCGGTGCACGGGGTGTGGTTCTTTAGTCACTATATATAAAATTGGAGGATCTTCGGCTACTCCCTTTCCTCTTACAATTCCCGCTCAAAAATGTCACATCAAAGACATTATTTGAGTAATCACAATCATCCATTTAATATTGTTCTGAAATGATCCCAACCGTCCAATTATTTACATGAAAAAAAAAAGGCAAAACAAAAGTAAAGAAAGAAACGTGCAACCAGGAGAGCTTCGTACATAGGTTTAATATTTGAAACTCGGGTAATGCTATTATGCTCCGGGTTTTAATAGTTCAGGCAATTTTTTTTTTAAATCCAGTAAATTAAAAATATGTTTTGAGATTTTGTTTTACTAATGTGTCTTTTTTTAATTATTTGGATTTGAATTTATTTTTCTATCTGCTTTTTGACACAAATAAAAAATTTATATTGAGTAAATTTGCAATATTAATTGATATACTTTAGTAAATCTGCATTAGAAATCTGTATAAAAAATATTAAGTATTTGGGAATGATTAGACTCATTTCTAAATATAGAAATTAATTAACACAATTTTGATAATATCATTAATAATATTGCTATCACTGTTGAGAAAGAAAAATAATAAACTAGTCCCACATTGACTAGAGCTTAGTAAGTTGAATAATATATAAGTAGAAAGACCCATGAATCTAATGCCTTAAGGTTTTAGGTCAAGACATAGTGTCATACTACTTATATTGTTGTTCACTTAACCTCATTAATTCAAACTCTCCCTAATTAAACAAGGACTTGGATCAAATGGCCTATACTAAATTCTTCTCTCCCGAGTTATCAATTAATTCTTCTCAAGTCTTCTACCTCGAGTTTCAAGTTAATTCTTCTCAAGTTATCAATTTTCCCTCAAGTGATTTCTCTAATCTTCTTCAATCAAATCTGATATCATAATTCTAATAATCACATTCAAATTTTCAATATACACTTAATTTTTTCCACTCTTAAATTAACAAAAACCCAAACAAATACTAGGCCGTGCATCGCACGAGCATAGGTCCTAGTATAAATAATGGATACTTCTCAAACATGGTCCTTCTGCCCGTTATTACAGGTTGCAGTTAGTTTTTTTTTTTTTTTTAAATTTATTTTTTTATTTATAAGAAATTACAGGTTGCAATTGGTACGGGGCGGAGCCGGTGGTGTAGGACGTGGCGATGTCCTAGGTGCTGGTGAATGAAGACCGAAGAGATTATTACTTCTTCTGATATTACATACAGTAGGTCGCAGTTTAGAAATTTTTTTTATCTATTTACTTCTTCCGATACTTATTAGATAGTATATTTAACCAAATTATCAATATCAAGCAAACTAATTAATTTTCTGAATTTTATGATAATATAATGTAATATTATATTTTTATCTTTTCAACTTTTATAAAAAAGTTTACACTATTTAGTGAATAATGAAAAAAACATAGGTAGTTAACCTCAGTCGTAGGGCTGGGGATAAGCATTCGAAAATGGATGGTTTTTCTTGAAAGTCGATGCATTGAAAAAATCAAAAATTTAAAGTTTTTATTTTTCAAAAAAAACTTATTCATTTTGGGATTTTTATCTAAGGGTCGAGGTTAAGAAATTCCCAAAGAAAAAAAACTGTATCAACAAACGTAACATAATTGCTATGACTACTGCTATTTCTAAGCATAAAATCAGATGTTTTATCACTATAATGGGTTTGAAAAATGTTATGTTGGAGTTTTACGTTTATAATCTCTATTATCCAGTGGTCTTTATCTTCTTCGGTTTTTTGGTGGAGTAGTCATTTGAGAAGGTTGTTCTCAAGAATCTTTATCATCTAATAACCTTTGCTTTTAAAAAATGAAAATATAAAATGCACCATTTTAATTTGTTGAAAATATAAACAAGGAAGGTTGTGCTTTGAAACCATAGCCATAACATATACAAATTCCTGTAGTATGTATTCTTAATTTCTTCACACAACATTTCTATTCCAAGGAACTATAAAGGGCAAAAATTACAACAGCATGCCTTAAGAAAAATTATTAAAATCATTGATCTCTCACCATAGCAGATCTCGAGATCATTGTTGTATAAGGAAGAGGGATTCACACAGGTTTCTGTCGCGGTGGTGGAGTAGCAGGGATATGCAGCTGTTGTCGTGGTGGGGAAGAAGGAGACGCCACCGATGTGGTGCACAATGGTCGTCGTGGGCCAAGTGAGGATAAATAGGATTAGCGCGACGGAGGCTGGCGGCACTCAACGAAAGGAAGTGCGACGGTGGGCGGGTGGTGGGTGCAGGGGTGACGGTTCAATTGCAAGTCTCACGGTGGATTGGTTTTGTGTTTCTCTGCCTCGGTTACATATCTGAATCTATGGACACTTTGATAGAAAAGAAAAAACATTAAAAAAACATTTACAGGTGTCATCATATGAATGGATTAAGGAGCTAACTTCTCTCCTTATATCAGGATATACATTAAACTGGTTCTCAAGAATCTTTATCATCTAATAACCTTTGCTTTTAAAAAATGAAAATATAAAATGCACCATTTTAATTTGTTGATTTCTACGTCTTGAAATAAAATTTTGTGTTAAGCTATAAGATAGAAATGCGTGTGTGTGCTTATTGGAATGAAATCTTGGTTAGTATCCTAATACGCTTCACAAATTTTTTCTCTTTTAATTTCTCCCTCTCCTCTCTCTTATAAGATTTCTTAACACCCTTCTCTTTTTTTAAAAAAAAAAATAATACAATCAGGAGTGGAATTTAGCAAAAGGTAGTCCTATCAGATTTTGAATATGATGTTGATTGAATTAAGCAAATGCTGAATATGAGAAATGAGAAGAGTAACTAAAGATGAATCTAGAAGATTGGAGAAGAAGAATAAGAGAAAACAGTTATAGAGAGAGAAGAGAGAATTTGTGTAAGAAAATAGATTGATATGTTATTAAAGCCACATGGCAAAAGAGGTTTATATACACAGCCGGACTACCAGCTAGCAACCAATCAAGTTGGCGCCAAATCTACAATTCTAACTAACTACTTGGCTAATCTAAAACTAACTAGCTAACTAACTGTTAATTAAATTACAACAGAATTACAAAGACTCCAAACCATAATGAGCCTATGCTAAGTAACTCCTGCATTATGCATTCCTTGCACATCTAATTCTGAGCTGGTTGCACATGATTCTGAGCTAGCTTGTACTGCATTTGTATGCTTGCTTAATACCCCCCCCCCTCGCAAGTTGGAAGCAGATGCCAATCAAACCCAACTTGAGATCAAAACAAGCAAACAATTTAGGACTCAATGCTTTGGTAAAAATATCTGCAAGTTGCAGAGAAGTATGGATAGGCAAAAGCTTGAGTAAACCTTGTTGAGTTTTCTCTCGAACAATATGGCAATCAATTTCAATATGCTTAGTCCTTTCATGAAAAACAGGATTAGCAACAATGTATAATGCAGCTTGATTGTCACAATACAATAGAGCTGAAGTATGATAGTTAATATGAAATTCCTGTAGAAGAAAGATAAGCCACTGAATCTCATGAGTAGCATGAGCCATGGCACGATATTCAGCTTCACAGGAGCTTCGCGATACTGTTTTCTGTTTCTAGGACTTCCATGAAACCAGAGAATTACCCAAGTACATACAATAGCCAGAAATAGATTGTCGAGTATCAGGGCAAGCTACCCAATCACTATCACAATATCCTTTAAGGATCAACTGAGAAGCTGCAGAAAAGAATAAGCCAAGAGAAGGATTCCCAATGCAGCATTATAATGCACATCTGATGGGGCTTGCATAAATTGAGCTAGATTTTGTACTGCAAAGGTAATATCTAGCCTGGTATTAGTGAGATAAAGAAGTCTCCCCACCAATCTTCTATAAGAAGTAGGGTCAGATAAAACTGAACTTGTGCTAGCACTAAGGTGAAGATTGCAGTCCATAGGAGTGCTAGAAGACTTGGAAGCCAATAAACCAGCATCAGAAATAAGCTCTGAAGCATATTTTCTTTGATTCATGACAATACCAGCTTTAGTGCGAGCAACTTCAAAGCCAAGGAAATATCTCAAATCTCCAAGATCCTTGATCTTAAAAGTAGAATCCAAGGCTTGTTTTACTGAGTTGATTTCAGATAAACTTGTGCCAGTGATCAAAATGTCATCCACATAAACAAGTAAGGCAATGAAGTTAGCATCAAAACACTTGATGAATAAGGAATAATCATGTTGTGACTAATGATAACCCAAGGCAATGAGAAATGTAGATAACCTTTCAAACCATTGCCTACTTGCTTGCTTAAGACCATAAAAAGATCTTTGCAACTTGCAAACTTGTCTAGGATTGGTTTTATGAATGCCGGGAGGTAAGGTCATGTAGACTTCTTCATGAAGATCTCCATGTAGAAATGCATTATTTACATCTAGTTGCTGTAAAAACCAGCCCTGAATAGCAGCAAGAGCTAAAAGCATTCTGACTGTGGACATTTTTGCAACTAGTGAGAAGGTTTCAATATAATCAACTCCTTCTTTTTTTGTGTAGCCTTTAGCTACAATTCTAGCTTTGTGTCTCTCTTTTTGCCCATCTGCTTTATATTTGATCTTGTAGACCCATTTGCAGCCAATAGGAACCTTTCAGAAGGAAGTTCAGTAATAACTCATGTGTGATTGAGTTTCAAAGCCTCAAGTTCGACATTCATTGCTTGAACCCAACACTCATGTTTTGCAGCTTCCTGATATGTAGTTGGTTCAATATTGGATGACACAGAGAGAACAAAATTCTTGTAACCAGAAGCCAGCATCTCATAAGATAAAACAGATGAAAGGGGATATTTGCAATTACCAGATGAAGCAGCAGAACTATGCAACAGATTGCAAGTTCGACATTCATTGCTTGAACCCAACACTCATGTTTTGCAGCTTCCTGATATGTAGTTGGTTCAATATTGGATGACACAGAGAGAACAAAATGCTTGTAACCAGAAGCCAGCATCTCATAAGATAAAACAGATGAAAGGGGATATTTGCAATTACCAGGTGAAGCAGCGGAACTGTGCAATAGATTGCAATGATAATCTTGCAAATATGCAGGAGCCTTGTGATGTCTCTCAGATCTTCTAATAGTTACTGGCTCAAGAGAATTCTCAATTGGTTGAGTATGAACAACCACTGGTGTAGTAGCACAATCTGTATTAACAGATTGACTTGATCTCTGCACTGGAAACTCGGGAAAAATATCATCATATAGCAGATAAGGAGAATCTCCAGTTGGAAGCACGAGATCAGGAACTGTAGAAGGATTTGGTTGAGATTTCTCCGTGAAAGGAAAAATGAGTTCATGAAATATAACATTTCTTGAAATCATTAATTCCCTGCTGACCATATTCAGAACCACAAATCCTTTTGTACCTGCCTTATATACTAAAAATACACATTTAACAGCTCTAGGGTCTAACTTGGTTCTATTTAAAGATAAAGTGCTAGTGAAGCACAATGAACCGAAGACCTTTAAATGTGCATAATCAGGCTGCTGATTGTGTAATCTGAAATGAGGTGTAGAACCATCTAGCAGAGGACTAGGCAACATATTAATAATGTGAACAACATGAGTAACAACATAATTCCAATATAATTTTGGCAATTGGCTTTGTAGCATTAAGGATCTAGCCATGTTGAGAATATGTTGGTGTTTTCTTTCCACAATTCCATTCTGCTGAGGAGTATAAATGCAACTAGTTTGATGCAAAATTCCAGTTTGAGCATAGAAATTAGGCATTAAATTTTTTTGACCATTATCACTCCTTATGACCTTAACTTTCTTGTCAAATTGAGTATCAATCATTTTCACAAATCCTTGCACTAAAGCACATGCATCATATTTTGATTTCGTCATGTAAATCGAACAATATCTAGAATAGTCATCAACAACAGTCAAAAAATACTTATGGCCATGTATAGATGGAATTGGATAGGGACCCCATATGTCTATATGAATCAAATCAAAACAGTACATACTATGTGTATGACTAGATGGAAAATGCAATTTTTTCTGCTTGGCTAAATGACAAATGTTACATATAGAATCACTACATAATGTGATAGGAAAAACAGACTTAATAGTTTTCATACATTCATTAGATGGATGAGCTAAACGAAAGTGGCAAAGATTAGACTAGACAATTGATTCACATAGCTATGCTGCTCTGAATGTGAAAATTTGTTTATGTTATCAATTGGCAGTTTTAAAATGTACAGTACTGTAACAAGATCAACTATACCAAACATCATGGAGTAGTCAAATCCTTTATGAGACATTTAGAAGAGTTAAAGGAAACAATGCATGACATAGTAGTTGTCAATTTGGTGACTGATATTAGATTTAAGGAGAATGAAGGTATAAACAGGACATCAGTTATAAGGAAATCTGGACTGAGGGTAATTGAACCTGAATATTCAGCAATTACTTTAGAGCCATTTGGTAGTTTGACATGAATAGGTTTAATTCTATGAAAAGAGTCAAATGATGCAAGTGAAGAACATATGTGATCAGTGACTCCACTATCCAAAATCCAAAAACTTTAGGAACTCATAAGCATTTTACCCGACAGTGTGCTAAGATTTGCAACAACATGATTGTTAGTTGAATCAGCAGTAGTTGTGACTTGATTCACTGCGGAGCTGTGATTCTTGACCACATCTTTCATCATCTGCATAAGACCTTGATATTGTTCCTTTGAGAAACCATGAAACTGTTCTTCCTTCTTGACATTATGATCAGACTTTGAATCAGAATCAGACAATTCATCATCATCATCTTCTTGTTCAGTATCTGCAAAATTAGCTTGCCTAGCAGATTTCCAATTAGTAGGATATCCATGCTTCTTATAGCAAACATCCACTGTGTGACCAATTCTACCACAATATGTACACTCTTTGCTATAGTAATTGGATTTTAATCCTGTGCCAGATTTTGATCCTGAACCTGATCTTGAACCTCTACCTAAAATTCCTTTAGAATGAGATGTATTTTGATATCTTCCATTCAAGGCTTTTCCATTAAAACTACCTCCTCTATTATAGAAAACATTAGCCTTAGATTCACCAACACTACCAAAAATATGTATCTCTTGCTGAGTTACAGGAGAATAGGCTTTGCTTAAGATAGGTAAAAGATCCATAAGCATCAATTGAGTTCTTACAGTACTGTAACTATCATCCAGTCCACGTAAGAACCTAATTACTCTCTCTTCTAAGATATATTGTTCAGTTCTTTCTAAAGCATCACAACCACATTTCAGTTCACAGTTACATTTGAGAAAAGGTCGAAAATTATCTATCTCATCCCATAATATTTTCAGTTGAGTGAAATAACCTGTAACTGAAACTTCTCCTTGCTTCAATGAAGAAATTTGTTCCTGAATTTCTACAATTCTGAATTTATCACCGTATGCAAAACGATTGCTCAATTCTTTCCATACTTCTGCAGCATTATCAATCCAAATGATGCTTTGTGCGATTTGATTTGAAATTGAGCGAAGGATCCATGAAGTAACCATGTTATTTGCTCTATGCCAAACCGCAAATGTTGATCGCAAATGTTGGATCATCTCTTCGTGGTGCTGAAATGGTTCCATCAACAAAACCAAGCTTATTCTTAGAAATTAAGCTCATTCGCATGGCGCGACTCCATTGATGATAGTTTTCTCCAATCAGTGGAGGTGAAACAAGCACTGAACTCGGATGATGCTGCGATTGCTCGATGATGTTGAGATCTGAACCGGAAGCCATTGATATGCACAACAGAGCTCAATTGAGTTCTGATGCCATATCAGATTTTGAATATGATATTGATTGAATTCAGCAAATGCTGAATCTGAGAAACAAGAATAGTAACTTAAGATGAATCTAGAAGATTGGAGAAGAAGAATGAAAGAAAACAGTTATATAGAGAGAAGAGAGAATTTGTGTAAGAAAATAGATTGTTATGTTATTAAAGTCACATGGCAAATGTCCGCGTAAGACAGCTCAGTCGGTGGCTGCAGGGACACTTATGATTTCCCCCTCCCCAGGTCCTGGGTTCTAGTCCCAGACCTCCCATGTAAACCAAAAAGAAAAAAAAAGCCACATGGCAAAAGAGATTTATATACACAGTTGGACTACCAGCTAGCAACCAATCAAGTTGGCGCCAAATCTACAATTCTAACTAACTATTTGGCTAATCTAAAACTAACTAGCTAACTAACTGTTAATTAAATTACAACAGAATTACAAAGACTCCAAACCATAATGAGCCTATGCTAAGTAACTCCTGCATTATGCATTCCTTGCACATCTAATTCTGAGCTGGTTGCACCTGATTCTGAGCAAACTTGTACTGCATTTGTATGCTTGCTTAATAACTCCCTCAAAGCCTCATCAAAATTCAATGGATGATTTCTTTTTTCTTTTTTTTTTTGGCGTAATAGTTGGGGGCACATACATAATTAAAAGAAACCACGGCCTTTTCGTCATGACTGATGTTATATCGTAAACCACTTTTCATTATAAAAATGAAATTAAGACCACACAGACCGATGTGTGTTGCGCATGCAATGCCTTGGATTAGTGCATGAGATCGGTAACTTTGGCCATTAGTGCCTCCATAACTTTAGTTTATCAGGACAAATACTACTACACAAAGGATGTGTAGAATCTAGAATCAAGCACGGGATATAACTCGCCAGTGACTTACATAGTTCGTTATATAGAGATGATAGTTTTAATAATTTAATTTTTTTTCGAAACCAGGTGGTTTATGTGTTTCACATTTTTTGTGGTCCAACTAATCTACCCCGGATACGCGAACTGTGACTCAATGGTATGGATCCTCCCAAAAATTATTGTCTCACTGAAACTCGAACATCTGACCCTGAAGTCCCTAAGTGTCTAAGCCAATTTCCACTAGTGCAATCCACTTTGGTTTTAATTATTTTTTGAAATGGCAACAACGTCCATCAAAATTAGTGGATGATCGATTTGATCATGATGAGTTTGATCGCTGTTATATATATGATATAGGCTAAATCCACATATCAACGGATTTGATCTTCAATTATCCATTGAGCGATTAATATTTTTTTATGGAAAAAAATATACTTTAAGTTTAACTTAAGTTAAGAAATAATGCTACATAGAAAGATTAATCAAAATTTAGACCGAATAAAAAAGTGGTTATTACTTAAGCTGAGTTGTGTATATATTCAGCCTTCGAATTATAGAATAATTTTATCACATGTTATTGTTTTTTTTAATGTCTGGTTTCCTAAAATTATTTCTAGATTTGTCATATATATTGATCCTCTTACTAATTCCGATCAAATTTTGCTAATATATCACACCAGAATCTTAATCAGATGCAAGAAGTTAATCACATATGACTCATGATACTACTAGTTTCCTTTGTTTAAACACTATTTTAGTTTTTCTTTTTGCAAAGATGTTAATGAGGGTATTCTCTGAGAAATTAAAAAGTAAAACATTATAATCGATATACTGATAAGTGTCAAACCTAAAATCCCTTAATTGATATTGATGTTTCAAATTAAGAAACGACAAGATGAATTAGCAAAATAATATTACGAAATATCCCAAAAAATATTTGTTGGCAAAACAATTTATTTTAAATAATCATGTCGGGAAACTCAAATTGTCCAACTTCGTAGCTTCTCCTTATTATTTATAAACCATAATAATTCCAAAACATGCACTACTAATTATGTACTAAAAAGGATGCGAGGTTGATTGTTTTGGTTGTGCTGTTTTATGAGAATATAGGAGTATATAAAACGTGAAATAATTAATTTTGTTTTGATAAAAAAAATAGTATATTAGAAATATTTTATTTTTTAACCGTCTTGTTTAACAAATATATCTTTATTTATTTGTTTTATCTACTTATTATAAAGAGTATTTATAATTACTTCAAAATTTTACCGATATTTGGCAATATAAGTACTCAATAAAGCTATGTTTTTTTTTCCCTTATAAAGATATGCTTAATATTAGAAGTAAGTATCGGGAAGAACCATTGAAAGAAAATGTCTATTACTATAATAAAATAAACGTTTTTTAACTAAAGGGTGGTTGGCGTAAATTAGTCTCTTTCATTATACCTCTATTAAAAACAAAAATTAACAATATGACAAGAACTTAATAAAAAAAAAAAAGATTAATATGTAAGTTAAAAATGATGAATGAAAAACTTGAACTGTTTTTTGTGTGTGGGAAGTTACAAAATTTGGTTTTTTTAAAGTAGTTAGTTTCATAAGGGTGTTGGAGTTCATTAATGAATATTTTCATCTTTAATATAAAACATGATGACAATAAAAATGCCAATTTATAAATATATTGTTTTAAAACAAATAACTATTAAGACAAAATCACGACAATAAAAATAGGAATCGACATGAATGATATTGTATGTTGTCTGCTATCGACACGGTAAGTAGACCACACATGATTAATTTAATATAAATCAATATATATATTTAGTGTCTTGTGTATCTTTTGACAAACTCTTCATAGAATGTGGGATCTTGACTGTGTACTATGATGCTAATAAGTTGTCCTTGAATTTCTTGTTTGATGTTTAAAAAAATATATAAAGTTAGTGTCATATGTATTATATTTTTCTTTGAAGAAGCGGCAGCAAATTCCCTTAAATAGAAATCTCTATATTTTATCCTAGAAAGGTTTTTTTAATACATCATCATGTTTCTCAAATGATAGATAAATATTAATCTCTTTGGAAAAGTGACACTCAAATGAGTATTGTATCTTCCATTATTTATATTTTTTATCTATAAGCAATTTTTTGTTTTTATAGAAAGCAGATCGATAATAAAAATTATGTAACTACCAAAAATCAAATAGAAGTGCTCTCAATTTATTTTTTTAAGGAAAATACTTTTGAGCATT
This sequence comes from Crotalaria pallida, assembly GCA_037953625.1. Taxonomy (NCBI): domain Eukaryota; kingdom Viridiplantae; phylum Streptophyta; class Magnoliopsida; order Fabales; family Fabaceae; genus Crotalaria; species Crotalaria pallida. Next base: position 87,207,090 of record CM075656.1, read on the forward strand.
TGTTAAGAAGTTAAAGATAGTAAAAACTTATAAAAAAGTATGGTTTTTTTTATTCTCGAGATGTGGACTGATGCCCACTCATGATTAATTTTTCAATATTAGAAACCTTAACAAGTATCTTTAGAACACTTGTTAACAAGACTTTTTTTAAACTCTATCAACTCAACTAAAGTTATCTATTAAGACAATATTTTATATTTTCATCAACAAAGTTTTCTTACTAAATGTTTGTCACTACTCTTTCAATTCTTTATTACAAATCATTTTTACCTAATTCAAACATATTAAGAAAATTAATTATTATTTTCAAATTTATCAAAATATCTTGTCATTCCAAACTTATTCTTATTTAAAACTTTACAACTTTATTTATTTCTCTCTTTATATTAATTATAACCTTATTATCCCTATGAATTACTATAAGAATGTATTTAGAATAAACTCATTAATACTACTTAAATATTCTAAAATAACTTATAAAAATTGAAAAAAAAATGCACCAATGCAAAATGATGTCTTCTTAGGTGGGAGTAATAAAATCATTAATCTTTTACTACTTGGGCTTAATTTATCTCTCATCGTTCCTTCCAAGTCCATCGTTTTCTCCTTTTCATTTTCTTCATCATTTTCAATACTCAATCCTTGAATATCTATAAAAGGCCCCCACCCTTTTCTATCCTCATTGTAATAAGCCAAAACTATCCGTCTCTCTCTCTTTCTTAAACTCTCTCTCTCTCTCTTTCTAAATCTCTTAACACTTCTTCAACTAAGAGCAAACCAAATTAAGCCACAACTCTTAAATCAGAAGATATTTCTTTTGTTTTGTTTTGAATCAATCGATATCCTAAGTGAATAACTCATGGATGTGAAAGGAAGATCACTAAGCAACTCTAGCAACATGACCCAAAGTGAGGAGGATGAGATGGACCTCCGGAGAGGCCCTTGGACCGTGGATGAGGACCTTGCCCTTATCAATTACATTGCCAACCATGGTGAAGGTCGCTGGAACTCCCTTGCTCGCTCTGCTGGTAATTAATTTACTTGTTTTTCTTTCTTTGTTATATATGTTCATTTTTGATGTGGGGATTACAACACTATACGATGATTGCAATTGTTGACTATAAAATAGTTGCAAGTTGCAACTATTTTTCCTTTTTTTTTCAACACTAGCTTTCTTGCTTCTCTACATCTCTATAATCGTGGTGTGAAAGGCCTCTCCACTTCTCGTCTCGTATCATCACCAATCAATTTTGGGGTACAAATTAAAAGCCAAAGTTTGCGGTTTATATAAATGAAGAGCATCATCATGATAGTGAATCATGTTTTAAAAATTTAATGACATATACTTGTGTGGTGGGGCATAAGATTAGAAAAAATTAAATTAATAATTATAGGTTGATAATAATTGCTTGGCCACACCCCATTAACGAAAATGGAATATCAATTGATATAGCCACAGCACAAAATCATACAAGTTTTAGAAAATAAAGTACCGCAACGAATAAAAGTGCACTTTCTTTTTACCTCAAAAACTTTACCAATTTAAGCAATTTCCTTTTGTTATAGGACTCAAACGAACTGGCAAGAGCTGCAGATTGAGATGGTTAAATTATTTGCGTCCTGATGTTCGACGTGGTAACATCACACTTGAAGAACAGCTTCTTATTCTTGAGCTCCATGCTCGCTGGGGAAACCGGTAAGCTACATATTCTATGCATGCATATCCAAACATATCATCTTTTTTATTTTATTTTTTTTGTGAACACATATCATCTTTTTTAGTTACTTATTTAATTGTCAATTTTTTTTAATATCATATTTGATAGCTCATATTATTATCATTGCTTCCTATTCATTTTTTATCTTATTTAAATACACAATTTTTTTTAATGTTGTTGTTTCTATGTACATAAAAATAAAAATAGCTTATCATTAGAAATTAGAGTTTCTGTATTTTTAATATTTCTTTTGGTTTGTTGATTGAAATTAGATGGTCCAAAATTGCTCAATATTTGCCCGGAAGAACAGACAATGAGATAAAAAATTATTGGAGAACCCGAGTCCAAAAGCATGCCAAGCAACTCAAATGTGACGTGAATAGCAAGCAATTCAAAGATGCCATGCGCTACCTTTGGATGCCAAGGCTGGTGGAGCGCATTCAAGCCGCCGCAGCTGCCACCGCAACCACAACCGAAATAACCACCGGTTCATCAACCCTAACTGCCACTACAAATGTCACCACCACCAACAACAATGCTACATACAACGACAACAACAACCTTAACAACAACAATTTTGAGGTTCATAGTGGTGGGAACATGATGTTGAATCCGGAAATTATTATGAGCAACAACTTTGCTTGTTCATCACAAGTCACTCGAAGTTATACTCCGGAGAACAGCAGCACAAACACATCATCAGACTCTTTTGGGACACGTGATTACTACAATGTCCCGGTTGGTAGTAGTAACAATAATAATGACCCTAATATGGATTACTATCAACAAGGTCATCAATTCAGCTTCTTAGATTGCATCACTAGTCCATCAGCTTTGTTCTCTCAGGAGATGGATTTCCAAGCCATGGAACCAAACGACCAATGGATTCAGAATGGGGACACATCTAACAATTTCTGGAGTTTTGAAAACATGTTACAACAACTCAGTGACAACATGTGAAAGAGGATGAAAGAATTATCCATGGAAAAAGATAATAGAAAAGGAGGGTTCCGGGTGTTCTGAAATTTACCTAGATGAAAGTAGAAAGAGCAAATTATTAGTAGAATAAATTCACACGTAGGACACACATAGGATCTACGATGGACATAGATTTTAAACTAAGGGATATATTATTATATAATTTATAAGAGCAGATAGAAGAAAATGTGAATTACTTTAAAGTTTGTAACTTTTTTTTTTTCATGTTGTTAACTTTTATTTTATTTTATTGGGGGTGTTGAAATTAAATATTTGTAATTGGAGCTTTCTTTATACAGTATTACAGTATAAGATTTCATTCTTTGAAATTATTATTAACCTTTGTTCTCTTTGATTTTGATTCTCGTCTTCATTCCCTAGCTAGTGACTAGTAGCAAGAAGTGCATCATAATAAATAATGCATGATCGCCCACATTAAATTAAATTAATAATAATTTGAAGACTTATAAGTGCATAATTGATTCCACATACACACCCCACGCACCCTCTTTGTCAAGTCCCTATTACAAGTGTTATTATATTAGTAATAATCCCACTTTCTTAAACCTTGTCCACGGGACCTGAACCAAAGTGTTTCTAGATTGTTAAAAGGAGGTGAAAAGCAATTGTAATTTTTTAGACGTGGTCTTGAATTATTGGTGGGCTAGCTCCAATGTTCAAGTTGGCCATTAGGGACAAAACTCTCAAAAGTTCAAACACATAATCCTCTATTATTATCATGGTTAATGATCAAAAGGCTTAATCTGCCACCTAAGTACGATTCCAAAGGACCCTACCCTATTTTATCCCACGCTTTGTTGGCTTTCGTACGGACATGGTTTTCGCTCAGATCCAAAATTACTCTCACAAGAGTAATCCATGTAAACTTAGATACCCGCATGGGCAATATCGTAAATTGGTATGCTGCACGTGCTGAGTGAAGCAAAACGTGATAGAATAGTTTGGAAAGAAAGAGGGAGAGGGTTATGGCGGCGGGGAATCTTTGTAGGTCGCGTGCCTATGCGAGAAGCCATCGAAAGTGGTCCTGGCCAATGAGGTGTTTAGAAGCTGCCAAGTGTTATAACCAAAACTTATTTTGTTGAAAAAAATTTGAGCCCAAATAACGAAATACTAATACTCCTGCACTTTTTGGGAATTTTATATTAAATTTACTAAATTTTCATATAATTTTCTTTATACTCTCTCCGATCCTATTTATAAGATCCTTTTGGGTTTTTATTTTGATCTTATTTATAAGACTTCTTTCCAATTTTCAGCAACATTTAATTACTTCTTTCCACTAACATTCCTATAAAATAGGTCAACACTTTTTAGAGTTCCAATGATAATTATAGGGGTAGTTTTGAAAAAGTATATCAAATTTTCACATTTTCAATGCCACTAACAAATTTATCCACTCTCCTTGGTGGGAGTGAAAAACCACAAAAAAAGGTTTTATAAATAGGACCGGAAGGAATAATAATAAATAATTTACTAAATTTTCGTATAATTTTCTTTTCAAATCTAATTTATTTATTTAGATTTATACATTTTATTTAACCTTTAATTATTAAATTAGTTTTAAATTATTTTGTAATGGAACAAAATTAATACTATCTCTATCCATATATATATATATATATATATATATATATATATAAAATCCTTTTGAGACTTATATTTTGTTCTTATTTATAAGATCATATAGTCGTTTTCAATAACAATTAATTATTTCTTTCTAAAAATAAATATCTATATTTACTTAACATTTTTTAAATTTTCATGATTATTAATAGGAATAATTTTGAAAATACATATCAAATATTCACATTTCTAATACAATTAACTAAATTAACTAACTTTCTTACTGGATATAAAATTTACCAAAAGGATGTTATATGTAAGGATGAAAGGAGAAACATTTTTATGTATTTTCAATAGCTAACTCAGTTGCCAAAACTGTAGGACATATAAAACCAATTCATTTCTCCCCTAAAATAAAGTAAAGAAAGAAAGAAAAATTATTTGAATATAAAAAAAAATTAACAGTTTTATGCTCTCTGCACAAGGTGATGATTTTCCGTCTTTTATTCATTTTTAGCAAAGTCATAAATACGTATGAGAAACGTATTCCAATTCAACTTTTGAGTACATAAACAAAAAAGAGGGGAATTAAAAATGTATAACTGGACTCCACATTGCAACAATAACAGGCCGAAGACTTTTGTTCCTCAGCCACGTTTGAATTCCTGAAATGTTACTTCACGATTCAAAGAAAGCTTCGGCTGCTGGGGCCAGGTATGACTTTGGAGTCAAGGGCAATGACCCATACTCAAACCACGTGGCCATTGGAGAACCAAAGAAGGCCATAGGAATAGGTTTGGACTAAGCTACCTTAGTTGCACCATTCAGCTATCTGAAATGTGTGATGATGATGCTAAAGTCACACTCACATTTCGTCTGGTTACTGTTGGAAAAGAACTCCTCGCTCCATTTAGTGTCCCTTACATTGAACTTGGGGTGTATAATAAGCTTATATCGTGAGATAAAAGTACAAAGCCATCGGTTGGATGATGATGATAATAATAATAATAATAATAATAATAATATCACTTATTTTAGGTTTAATCTTGAGGGTCCAACATTATTGATAGATAATCGTATTCTTTAAATATGATATCGGGTGTTTGATCATTGTCATTTGTATAGAAAATACTTTGTTTGTATAAGTAAAACTCAATTCTATAATCTCTTTGTCGTTTTTGAGAAATTAATCTTCCACTATTGACTAAAAGATATCATGATAAAAAAAAAATCTTAATTTTCTCTTTCACAAATAATATAAACGGATTCAGAGTAATAAAAAATAAATAGAGTAAATTATATTGACATCCCCCAAGTTTAATTTTTTTTAACAGCACCCCAAGTTTAATGAAGGCTTAATTATGTCACAAGTCCCTGAAGTTTGGGGTACTTTTGTCAAATACCCTTATATTTTTTTTTCAATATCTGACTCCTCGAAGTTACTTCTGGGTTTGTCGTATACCCCTGCTACCAATTCTGGTCAATTTTGATGACATGTAACATCAGAATTCTAATCAGACGCATGAGGTTGGTCATGTGGTGTCGCGTGATGTTGCACGGGCAAAGACGACCTCTCTCTTCAAGTATTTATTTTTCTTTTTTATTTAACTAAAAATATAAAAATATTATTTTTTTAGTTTTTTTTATTTAACTAAAAATATTATTTTTTTAGTTTTAAAAAAAAGATTTCGCCTACGGGGCACGAGGTGACTGCGTCTGATCAGGATTCCGATGTTACATGTCAGCAAAATTGGTCAAAATTAGTGATAAGGGTATATGACAAACCCAGAAGTAACTTCGGGGAGTCAGACATTGAAAAAAAGTATAAAGGTATCTGACAAAAGTACCCCAAACTTCAAGGACTTATGACATAATTAAGCCTTTAATGAAGCTACAAAAATCACCCTTCATGTTTTTTTTATACCTAGTACACAATCCTCATTTAATTTATATATATGCTAATGGATCAAGATCCTCTGTCCCAAACCATATTCTAAACCATGCCCCCAGCCAATCATGTTTTATCAAATATTACAAAAATGTTATAACAGTTGGGAAATTATTTTTCACAATGAGATGTAATTGGCTGAGAATAGGGTTTGTTACAAAGAACCTGGTTCCTATACTAACATATGAGTAAATAGTCATTTGAGTTTCTAATAGTGCAGTCATATATAGGTCAATCTAGTTTCTCACAAATTACTCCCTCCGTTTTTTTCTTAGGTCCTTTTGGCCATTTTTCCTTGTGTCATATCTTTGGTCCTTTTACAATTCCAATACACAAACATATTTTTCTTTTCAATTTTAACCTTCCATTCAATCATTTCATTTACTCCTCACTAATTTTACTTCCATCATCTCTTTTAATATACCATGGGGAAAAGAGGAAAATATTGCATACTGCACACTGCATATTAATTTTTTTCTAATGATATACTGCACACTGCATATTGTATTCTATTAGTGAGTAATATTTCTATATTTATAAGTAAAATTGAGAGGGATATCTGAAATTTGGGTTTTGAAGAGCAAAGCAAAAAAATTTTGTGGGCAAAGAAAAAAATTTGGTGGGAAAACCAAAATAACTCGGTATGGTGGACAAAGAAAAATATTTGGTGGGAAAAATATTAGAAGTAGTGCATACCAAGAGTTTTTTTCCAGTAAGAAAGTTGGAACGGTGGAGCCTGCATTCTAGTGGAGTACTGCAGTACGAGTATTACTCCATTATTACTCCTCTTTGGATAAAAATTTTGTATTGTAAAGTGTGAGCAATTAAATAGGTCTTGAAAATAGGAGATTAATTACTAAGACAAAATAAATATGCATTGTCAAAGTAAAAGTATTTAATAGGGGCATTTTTGACAAAATACATATAAATCTTACAATAATCATCATAATCAACGCTTTCATAATTTGTGTGCACAACTCCAAAAAGACCTAAGAAAAAAACGAAAGGAGGAAGATTTAATGTTTAGTCTCCGATAATGTTTGATATATGTCCCTTCGTTTGTTGGGGTTACCTAAAACCATTATTGGTGCCAACATGGCATGTTAAGTGACAAGTTGGCATGGTTATGTGTCATCTCCATAATGACGGGTCACTTTGATCCTTGACACCGTGTACCCACTGGATAATTTAGTTCCTCATAAATTAAAATCACATAAGTTGGAATTGATTGACAACATTAATGGTATTGACGTGGCAAGTTAAATACCAAATTAACATGCCCACGTGTTTGGGATTTGTAACCTTGACCTATTGAAAATAAAGTAAATGACTCTGTGACTAGCCTATTTTCCTTTTACAATTTTATGATCATTTTAAGAAGTTAAAAATTCTATCTAAACAATGTTTTAAGGACTTAACTAATTGATATTTAAAACACTTTGTTTAATTTGATTTGAGACATTAAATAATTTTTTTATTTTATAATAATATCAATAAATTTCTTATGATATAATTAATTAACAATTTTTAATTTTGATATCAACAACTATATTCTTGAATTTAGCGGTGAGCATGCGTCGAAATTGATCGATGTGACGAGTTGAGTCTTGACACTGTACCTTTAATTACTTGAAAGTAATAAGAAATTTAATTAAAATATTATATATATATATATATATATGTGTGTGTATATATATATATATATGATGATACTATATATGATTGATTATAAATATGATTTTTTTAGAAAATACGCTTCTTTAATCCTAAAACGTATTCATTAAATAATAAATTGTTTTGGGTATAATTCACATTTAAACCTTACCACAACTAGTTTTAGGTATAATATAAATAAAATAAAATGTGAAAAAAGACAATTTAGGTATGATAGTCCGATGGCATAGATATTGTGCATTTTTCATCCATTGGTTTGTTTGGTTAGCAAGAATTTAAGTGGTTAATTTCATCCCAATCAACTCATTATCATTTAGAATAAGTTATTATGTTGAACTTATAATGATAAATATGACGTATTCGAGCTAAAATAAGAATTTACTTAATTAACTCGGCTATTCAACTAGTCCAAAAGTATTTAGCCTGAGCCTACCAAAGTGACCTATTTAATCATAATAATCTCTACCAACGAGCTGTTGGTGCAGTGGTGCCAGGGGCTGCACTTGGTAGGGCGAACCACGGTTCGATCCCCCGCAACAACGTTGGGAGAGGAATAAAACCTTAACCCCGGGACCCCCCTCGAACTGGATTAGTCGGCCCAGTGGGCCGGATACTAGGGTACAAACCAAAAAAAAATCTCTTATTGCCTTTGGTTCTTTCTGTTAAGTCCATTTTTTGTATATGGGTGAGTATCCCTTTTGCTCATTGTTTATACAAGTTTTGCTTCTTAAAGAAAAAAATACAATCAACTCAATCAATTTGATCGTGTCATGGTCTATAACAACATCAAAATTTTCAAAGTATTAAATCTATCATTTTTCTATCTAACTTTTTTTATTTTGAACTTTTTTTTTTTAAAACTAATAAGATATCCCTTCATCTTATCGCTAGCTAAAGGACTTATTTGCTCAAGAATTCCAGCGCCTCTAACAATTTATAAGGATTTGTCATTGTGCACACTGACAAGGAATACCCTAAATTCTAACTTTCAAATTTTTGACACTGTTTGGTAGTTTATGTTTTTTTGCAGCATGTAGTTTTTTTGAGTCGTTTAATAAAAAAAATTATGGAGCTTGTAGGCTTGTAGCTTTATTTTTAAGTTTTTTTTACTAATTAAATTACATTAAATAAAAATTAGTATATATACTTTTAAGTTATTTAACAAATTTCAATTAGTTGCACAATTAATTTGGTCAAATAACTTTAATTAATTCTATAAGCAAACTTCATAGCTATAAACTTTTAATTACTTTCACAAATATAAATACAAGCTCATAACTACAATCCAGTTTAACAGCAAATAATTAACATTTCCCAAATGTATAAACGAAATAATCTTGTGCCATCTCATCTCCACCAATGACCAATCCGTTTTAAGCGACATTTGAACTTCCTTAACAGCGTTAGGGTTTCAGAAAAATCAACAATAATGGTGGCGTCTTTGAAAATCATTTAAACTTGTGGGCTATAAAAGAAGAATGGGGAGCAACATGCCTATCGTCAAAGTCAGCTAGACCGTGAGACGAAGAGAAAATTCACATAGCTTTTATAAACAAATTTAAAAAAAAATGATATGCAAAAGACTAATTCCGATGCTAGACATGATATATATTTTGTGCATTTGATTTTTTTTTCCCCTCTTTGATACCATTTTCATATTACATCCATGTTACATCCTTTTCTTCATTTCATCACTTGCGTGTAGCTTTGTAATGAAAGCGAATAAAACCATGGTTATAAGTTAAGTGTGTTTTTAAGGCCTAGTCGCAACCCTTCACAACCACAAATGAAATGTGTGAGCGAACATAGGTTAATGGTTATCAGCTCTTGTCAACTTCCACAGGTCATTTCCTCAAAATGTATGGAAGATATTTCCAACCCGTAACAAACAAAACTATTGCTTGTGTTGGTTTTCCACTAAAAGGAAAAACATGTTTAGCATTTAGGCTTTAGATACGATCATACTCTAGTTAGCAACTAATTAAGTTAAATCGAACCACATATTCGACTAATTAGCTTTCAAGGTTTAAGAAGAAAAGTATGGTTTGTATTTTTTTTTCCTGGATACGACAAAGTGTGTTTTGTATTGTAGAGAAATCGGTTGTGCAAAACTATTGTCTTTGTTCGAATTTGGAAATTCTAATAATGAAGTGATATCTCATATTCAAATCTCTTTTCACCAAAATAGAGTGGTGGGTTTCTATTGGTCACAAATAATAATGGCAACGGGTTATTGAATCCAAAACCTTGAGCGATGCTGAAAGAGAGTTGCATTTCCAAGTACTCAAGTATTTACTGTAGTAGTATATAGGAATCATCATATGCACGAAAAAGTATTAATTATATATGATCAATGTGTAATATAAATTTTGATTTCACTATTTAAGGTGATCATATTTATCTCCCTCTTTACTAGTGTAGATAGCACTAGTGTAGTCAAAGTCCGTTACTAGCTAGTTGGTCAAGAATGATAGAAATTTTTTCTAATAAAATAGAATCATTTCTAATAAATATCTTTTTTTGACCGGACTGATTCTATTTTAAGCTGAACCAATCCTCATTAGATACATTTTGGTTTTATCTTAGTCAAAAGTTTAGCTTACTCGATGAAGTAAAAAGAGATTCCTCCATATTAAAACTAAAATTATAATGACAAGCAATAAAGCCATGTTCTTATGCGTGTGGTTAGTTGGGCATGCCCTCATGGGACACGTTTGATCCCCATAAGTTTTGGATAAGGCCGAAGATAAACTTTTGTTACGTGATGAAAAAACTCCCTAACCCGATTCAATTAGGTTAATTTATCGTTAAAATATTGAAGCGGTTCTTGCATGCTTTCCCTCATTATTATGAGAATTAAGTGATCCGTTTTGTTTTGCTTGTTTAGATACTAAATATGAATGTTGTTTATGTTGCCGAGGGGAAAGTCTCAAATATTTTAGAAGTTCCGTGCGAAAATAAATAATTTGACTTCATATATAACAAATAAAAAAAAGATAAAATAATAAAAATATATGAATTATGTCCTAAAGATTAGATTAAACTCTAGTTTAGGATGCCGCATAAAATGTTTGAGACGCTTCTATATGCTTCTTTGAATCACTTGTTGGTAAATAAAAGAAAGTGAATTTAAACGCTACACATTTGCATTGTTAAATTGATAAAGTTTTTTTATAAGCGAATAAATTTATGAATAGAATACAAGGAGTAATTAACCACTGCACAATACACAAATTAAAAGAAGTTACATCATTTCAAAAGCACCCCATCATTACTTAGCTTATTGTCCATATCGATCTTCCCTGATAAATAACATGTATACATTATTTCATTGCATATTCACCCAACCAGAATATATAAGTCTGGTATCTAATATAACATTGCATAATTTATAAAATTGAATAATCACATACTCAAGTACTGATGATCCCATACATGACACAGTATGCATTTCCTTTTCAAATTCGCCACATCATTCTTTGATTCTTGTTGAAATTCTCCTCTAGTTCACCTGCATCTTCATCTGAATACCTTGTTAAAGTTGATTTATACACTCTCATGGATTTGTTATCCATGCATGTTGCAATTGAGTGAGGCACTGCTGTCAATATAATGAGAGGGATTGTCTCACGGATTTTTTCTTTTATTTTCTTTCTTTAAATTCTAGTCATTTAATTTATTTTCACACTTTTATCTCTCCAAGTCCAAAATGTATGATAATTGGATTTAGTTTATTTTTTTTTAATGGTATTGACCTTATGCAACAAGCACATTTCTAATTTCTAAATATAATAATAATAATTAATATTTATTAATAAAATAAAATATTTTTTATACTTAAACATATAATTTTTTTTTAAAATGAAAATATTATACGATCACACATATCCACACATATGTTCTTATAAAGAAAAAATCACATATTGACACATATATGGTGAGATGGCTTGCCAATGAGATTAAAACGAGTTGTTTCCACAGCCAAACGATGCAGTGGATTCATACAGACAACATGTAAGATTTTGTCTTTATTGAAGTACATAATCAAAGATTATTATTTATAAAGCTTCAAATGTTTGTTAGTACTATATATACTATGAACAGTAAAAAGAAATTTTGTGACAAGGGTAGAGAATGAAAAAGCGTGGAGCGCTGAAATAGTGATTATTCAAGCATTTACGATTTGTGTCCTATAGATTAATCAATAGAAAGTTAGTACAATAAACTTTCACATGTATATATATGTACTTAGAGAGTTAGAGTACATATTGGTCAATATTATTAAACATAAAAAAATCAAATATTACCACAATTTAATGAAAATTAAAATAAAAGAGGAATATCAATGAAAATTAGTTTAAGCAAAGTGAGGAAATAAAATAAACAAATGTATAAACACTGTTTAAATATTACAGTAATCATTTAAAACTAATAATCTTAAAGACCCGAACCAAATGACAATTTAAAATCATGCCAATTTATATAATTCAACCTGAAAGAGTAAATGCTGCCCAAAACTGAGACATTACATTGGAAATGCTTGCTAGACTTGGTAATCTTTCTCAATTGCGTGACTAATACAGTTTCATATTCATCTTAAATTTTTGCCAGATGTACACAAAAAAAAGAAGTCTAGAGAAATTTTTTTTAGGGCTTTGCTTGGGAACTCTATGAGATGAGAGGGTTTTGGTACCCTTTTGACATGGATCAATAGATATTTGCCATGTGTTGTTCTTTACCATGTCAGCGGGGTATATTTTTGATTTATAAATTTTGCAACTTGATCTCTAAAATATTTAATTAAAAATATTATTTTTATTTGTAATTTGATTTACCCAAAATAGCTCCGATCTAATATTAATTTTTATATACCCAAAATACCTCATTTTGATATTATTTTTCATATACCTAAAATAACCTTATTTTAATATTAATTTTGAAGTACCTAAAATGCCCTTAACAATTAATTTTTGGATCAATGCCTGACAACAAACTCACATCCACCATCATTCACTTCATTCATTCAATCAGCATGGATTCCAACAACAACAACACCACTCACAACCAAACACCCGACACCCCAGAATCCGACCACTCCCAAGAACAACAACAACAACCCACTCCCTTACCCATAGCCTCACTCTCTCTTTCTCTCTCCACCATTCTCCCTTCCAATTTCTTCCACCAACCAAAAACCCAAACTTTCCACTCCCCAAACAAACTCAAGCTCCCTACCCAAGCCTCTTCCCTCACCCATCTCTCTCTTTCTACCCACACCCCTTCCCCTTCTCCCTCTAAATCCTCCTTCAAATCCACCATCTCCTCCAACCCTCTCCACAACCCTCCCCGCCTCAACCCTCTCCTCCCCAACCACCCTTCCAACTCCGCCACCGCCCGCCGCTCCTCCATCGTCTGGTTCCGCAACGACCTCCGCCTCCACGACAATGAATCCCTCACCCAAGCCAACAACGACTCTCTCTCCCTTCTCCCCGTTTACTGCTTAGACCCTTCCGACTACGGCAAGTCCTCTTCCGACTTCGACAAAACCGGTCCCTACCGTGCCAACTTCCTCATCCAATCCGTCACCGATTTGAGGAACAATCTTCAGTCCAGGGTTTCCGATCTCGTGGTTCGGGTAGGGAAGTCGGAGACTGTTTTGTTAAGGGCATTTTAGGTACTTCAAAATTAATATTAAAATAAGGTTATTTTAGGTATATGAAAAATAATATCAAAATGGGATATTTTGGGTATATAAAAATTAATATTAGATCGAAGCTATTTTGGGTAAATCAAATTACAAATAAAAATAATATTTTTAATTAAATATTTTAGGGATCAAATTGCAAAATTTATAAATCAAAAATATACCCCGCTGACATGGCAAAGAACAACACATGACAAATATTTATTGGTCCATGTCAAAAAGGGTACCAAAACCCTCTCATCTCATAGGGTTCCCAAGTAAAATCCTTTTTTTTAACGTATCATATGTGATGATGATACGAATATATAACATAACAAAAGCATGGTCGCGCTATCCAAATGGGTTTGGCCTAGTGGAAGTATGCTAGGAACATAAGAATATTGAGAACTCATAAGATCATAAGGTTATTAGAAGCTCGAATCCTTGCGAAGAACACCCCTTGGAGAAACACCACACCCTTATTGCTCCAGGTGTCACGACTGTGAAGTTCTCCTTACAGTTTTATTTTTAAAAAAAAAAAAGCATGGGCCGCGCTAGTTTTTAAGCACTAGAAAAATTCTTGATAATATATTGAATAAGACTGAGTTCTTTCGGCATAATAAATGTTAAATATTCATTCTGGTCTTATTTGTAAGATTTTATTGGAACTTTTTTATTAAGGATTGTAGTTAAGTTTGTTAGTGATATTGAAAATGCAAAAATTTGATATAATTTTTCAAAATTATCGTTATAATTATTATTGAGACTTTAAAAAGTGTTAAGTTAATTCGGGCGTTTGTGAAAAAAAAAGTAATTAAATGTTATTGAAAATTAAAATGAAATCTTATAAATGGAACTAAAATAAAAACCTTAAAAGTATCTTATACTTACTCCGTCCCTAAATATATGACCCATTTGGGAGATTTCACGTCCATTAAGAAAGTTGAATAATTTAGTTAATTGTATTGGAAATGTGAACTTTTGATATGTATTTTCAAAATTATCCCTATTAATATCATTGAGAATCTAAAATGTGTTAAATAAATAGGGGTGTTCGTGGAAAAAAGTAATTAATAATAGGAAAATTGGTACAAAGTCTTATAAATAAGGACAAAATAAAAGTGTCAAAATGATCTTATATTTAGAAACGTATGAAATATATTGGATTGAAAGGAGTATTCATCTTACTATTCCATAAGGTAAAGGACTAATCCATCAAATATACAATAAGTTTACTCTCATAATTAGTGTTATCATTAAGAACCTATCTAGTTTTGTTCTTCCTTGTTGTCGTGGTGTGTCGCTTCCACAACTCCAATAAAAGGTTTAGCCACATGTATGCTCAATTCATGGAAGACAATCATGTTTGAGCCAATAACATCTACTGATACAATGAAACTAACTCTCCATAGTATTCTCCCATTTTTAAATATAAGCATTTGGACTAACTTTTCACGGAAATTAAGAAAGTTAGTTAATATTGTTAGTGGTATTGAAATTGATAATATTTAATGTATTTTTTCAAATTACCTTTATAATTATCATTAAAATTATAAAAAGTGTTTAATAAATAAAGGTGTTTATGAAAAAGAAGTAATTAATAGCATTGAAAATTTGAATAGAGATGACTTATATAAAAAAACAAGACCAAAACACTAACTAGTGCTTATATTTAGAGAAAGGGAGAGTAATATTTTCTTCATATGCAATACTTAAACTTGAATTTCTGTTTAAAAATTAATAAATAAATATAGGGTCTTGCTAACAAGTGTCATTTTTAAGGATACTAATAGTAGAAAAAATTCATAAGTCCAATGTATTTACTCTTTAGAGAATTCAAAAAAATGCATTTTCCCATAACTTTTAACCAATTTAATCACTTAACAAGTGTCCTAAAGGCTCTCTTTAGCATTTTCCATAAATACTCCCTCCGTTCTTATTTATAAGACCATTTTGGAGTTTTTATTTTGGTCATATTTATAAAATCTCATTTCAATTTTCAATAGCATTTAATTACTTTTTTCCACAAACACCCTTACTAAGTCAACACTTTTTATAGTTTCAATAACAATTATAGGGGTAATTTTGAAAAGTATATTTAATTTTCATATTTTCAATAATGTTATTAACCACTTTTCACGGTGGAAGTGAAAAAATCCAAAAAAGTCTTATAAATAAGATTGGAGAGTGAATATACTATTTGAACTGATCGATAACTTAAGATGGTTGGCCAGGCAAGAGTGGTGAATCAACATTAAGATATTTTTTTTTTAAAATATTATCCCTGTTGTTAAAGACCGTTTGTTTACGAATCTAATCATTAAGGATGGGATTAGCATTAGTGCTTTGACCACAAACAAGACAGGTACTAGGGAAACAAATCATAGTTATGGAAAGACCCGGGTCAAGCGGTTGACACATTTATTAACTGTACTTCCTCTAATGTTCCTTTTTTTAAATACAAATTCACATTTATAAAGAAAAATATTAATTTTGTTAATGATATCTGAAATTGAAATATCAATTATATTTTTTTTTTTTAAATTTAGATATGAGTATTTGTAAACAAAATAATTAATATTATTAAAAAATAGACATTTTTTTAATAAATAAGACTTAAGAATTTCAAAAGATGCATGTTGATGTGAAATTACGGAGTATATCATTGCTTACGCCATAGAACACATAATCCAGCAGAAAGGATTATTTATTATCACGTGGCTTGAATTATGTATCCAAAACTATGACAGCTTTGGGATTTCTTGGCAACTTCAAAGTTGAATTAAAAAGCAAATACTTAATTTTTATTTTCAAGTGTTCATCGACGCAAGCATTGTGATTAATGCTTTGGATATTATTTAGTTTTTTCGGAATGATCCTTTTAGCTAATTTTTTTTACATTCATAAGAGTTGGGGATCAAACTTCAACCACTTGCTTAAATAACATAGTCACACATATCAATTGTGTTAATCTTTATTGGTAAAACACAAAGAGAAAATAGATGGCGCATCAATTTCCCTTATACGGAAAAAAATACTCATCGCATGGAAAATACGTGTTCAATTAACATAAAATAATATATCAGATATTATATTCATTAAAATTAATTATTACAAAATAATTAATCTCTTCTCTTTCTAATAAAGGGATTTGAGTTTTGTTTTAATGAATTATCAGGATTGGAAAAACTTTACGGTTCTATGAAAATTTACAAACATATTTATAAATTATCAGCCAATAAAATTTTCATTTTATGACGAGATCTGAATTCACGACGTTGTAAATAAATAATTAGTACATTATTAAAGTTATTTAAATGAAATATAATAATTACTACCTCCACTCATTTTTAAGTGTCCTTTTAAAATAAAAAAAATAAATTTTCATATCTAAGTGATTCTTTAGAAAACCTCCGAATTATTTAAGACTAGTTTTACTTTTTCTTTTACCTTTATATCAAGTTGGGTAAGATTATCATGAGTGGCAAAATTAACCCTAATAAATATCTAAACAATAATGTGTGTTTGGTTGAGTATTTGCTAAACATGATTTTGAATTAGTTGATTTTGTAATATTGATTTCGATTATGATTGAGTTTAGAGTGAAGTGATTAATTTTTGGATGCTTTATTATAAAATCATGTTTACTAGAAGAATTCAATGTAAAAGTTTCAACCAAACGCAAAAGCTATAATTTCTCACTTTTCATAATTGTGATTATGAGGCTCCAAAAACGATTCTATAAAAATGACAAACATGTTGACGCAAATTCCAAATTACGTCTACATCTACAAAAGCGATTATGGGGTCTTCAAAGTGAAAATCAAACACATGCATAGGTTAATTGTATCTAGATTTGATTATTTCTAGCATGCAAAATTTCAACTATATGGAAGAAGAAGGGAAAGAAAAAAAGGAAAATGATTTATAAATATGGTACAACCTTCGTCCCTAAATATAAAGCCCTCTTGACACTTTTTTCTTGTCCCTATTTATAAAGCTTCATACCAATTTTTGATGATCATTAATTACTTTTTTCCACAAACACCTCTATTTATATAACACTTTTCAGATTCTCAATAATATTAATAAGGATAATTTTGAAATTACATATCAAAAGTTCACATTTCCAATACAATTAACTAAATTATTCCACTCGCTGGCTTGTAGGCACCTCTAATGGGTGGGACAACTGACCTCGAGATTTAACGTTGCTGCTTGCACAAGGCAGGATTCGAACACCTGACCTTGCTTAAGGGTGGATCAATCCCTACCACTGAACCACACGCTTGGGATTAAACCATAACCTATTTCATTGATCTATACGCCTTAAACAAGATTACTCCTTGTCCATCCCTTTGCGACACTTTGATTTGAAAAAAAAAAAAAAATATATATATATATATATATACATAATCAACTCAACCTCAAACAGAGTACAGGCCTAATAACCCAGTCCAACATACAGAGTGAATAACTGGGCCATAGATAAATGGGCAATGGGTTAATTGCATAAGCCCATGATGGCCCAACAAACAGATGCCATAGCAGGCTGCACGTGAAACTACAGAACATCCAACGGCAAAAAGGCAGTGGTGGATCTGGTCCCTTGCACGTGGGACATGAGATTGAACTTAATACTGCGATATTTCAGACAGGATAAGATTAAGAATCCTAAAGGAAACAGCTTAGTAACCAATGACGATAGAGCACGTGCAACAGTTAATGTCTTTTTCGATTTGTAAAATTACTTTTATGGATTTCCGCACATTTTTATAATGGCGGATTTGCTGGGACCTCAACCGACCTCTTCTTATCCTTTTTATTAGTACTCCCTCCTTTCCATATTATCTGTCATTTTAGCATTTTTAACTTGTTTCAAATTATTTGTCGCTTTAGGAATTCGAGGATGTATTAATTGATTTTTTCCACTTTTAACCTTGCATTTAATGTGTTGAAATATGTGAAATGGGTGATAATTAATGTACTTTGAGGGTATTATAGTAAAGTTATTTAATAATTCTCTTGAAAATTGAAATATTAAATGAATTTCTTAATCTGTGTGAAATTGCTAAAGTGACAGTTAAATTGGAACGGAGGAAGTACTATGAAACACTTTGTTAGACGGTTTTGCCCTTTCTCCGTCCTGGCAGATTACGATTTACGGGGCAAGACTCAAACAGGGTGAATATGCGTTAAAGCTTGATTAGATTTGGGATGCTACCATTCTATAGTTATAAAAGAAACAGGTAGGCGACGTGGGACTTCCAACATAATCAATAGTGTAAAAAAATTTATAAAAAATACAAAAGTTATTCATAAAAAATATTGAGACAAGATTAGGAAATAAATCAAAAAATTATTATTATTATTATTATTATTATTATTATTATTATATATAAGATTCATACTTATAAATGATTTATGGGTACTGGTTAAGAGATATAAAGAAAAAAACATACTTCTTCAGTTTTAATTTATATGTCGCATTAGGAGTTTTACACGGATTAAGAAAATCATTTAATATTTTAATTTAAAAAAATAATAAGACAATTTTACTATATTAACCTCACACTACATTAATTATCACACATTTTACATATTTCAAAATGTCTAAAAAAATGTTAAAGTTGAAAGAAACTTAATTTATGCATTATCGAATTTTTAAAGTTACAAATAATTTGGAACAAATTAAAAATGTCAAAACGACATATAAATTGAAATGTAGGAAGTAGTATGTATGTATATTTAAAGAAAAATGCAATATTTCTTTATGTAATAATAAAAGATAACAGTTTCTAATATTAAATGACTAATTTGAGTTTATTAACAATACCCTTTACATTTTTTAAATAAAAAATTTTAAAAAAATAGTGCAAAGGCCATGAGAGTAAAAAACAACATAATCCAAAAAATAAAATTCAAAACATCATTAGGTGGAAGGACACTGATGTAATTACCTTTATTCCATATTCACGTTTTATCAATGCCTTAAGCTCCTTTTCCTCCCAAAAAAAAAAAAAAAAAGCCTTAAGCTCCTTTTCTCTTGTAACTTACTTTCCCTTTCTTCATCTTCCCCTATAAAACAGTTATACGCAATAGTTACTCTATATTTGAGGTACAACTCTTCTCTTTCCTTTTTTTCTTCCACATTTCCTACTTAACCCACTTAGAATCTTCACTTTCTACATTTACTTTTTCTCTAAATTTTCTCTCATTTTCATTTTTCACCATATATTACTATATCTTATAATTGCCATATTCTACCATACATACCATACATAATCTTAATTTGATCATACAAAATGGCTTATTGTAGTTGTGTTAACTTCTCTAGTGCCATGCAGCGTTGTAGGATCCTACGTAGCTATAAAAACTCATCACTTTTTGGTTTTTCTCCAATCAAGTTTAATGATTCAATGAAGGGTAAATCAATTCATAGACATACATACCATAAGTGTAACAATACTCAGATTGTGGGGTACATAAGTGTAAGTGTGAACAATCCGAATCGGCGAGATTTTTGCATATCCGATTCGAATTGGGGTCAATCTAGATTTTTTAGTACTAGTTGTTTTGTGAATAATATAGGTAGTGTTAGGCCTAGATCATGTGTTGCTTCATTAGTAACCAATGTAGCTTCGGATATTAGAAATCATTCTACATCGGTTGAATCTCGTGTTAGCAACTCTGGCTTTGATAAGATTTACATTCAAGGTGGCTTCAATTTGAAGCCTTTGGTGATTGAAAGAACTGAGACATTGGAACAAGTGAATGAAGAGAGAACTAATGTGTCAAATGTAAATATTGATAATAATTTCATTAAGGATAGGGTTGAGAGGGAGGTTTCTGAGATTGAAAAGGAAGCTTGGAAATTGCTTCAAGATTCTGTTGTGACTTTCTGTGGGAATCCTATTGGGACAGTTGCAGCCAATGATCCGGCTGATAATCAACAATTGAATTATGATCAAGTGTTTATCCGCGATTTTGTTCCATCTGCACTTGCTTTTCTGCTCAATGGTGAAGGGGAAATTGTCAAGAACTTTCTACTTCACACATTGCAATTGCAGGTATGCTATGACTTACAGCCTTAGTGATTTAAATTTGTTTGCTGTTCATTCTTTGAAATTGCCATTGCATTCCTTTGTATGCTGTCATGTATAGAATAGTTTCTTCTTTGAATGTGTGTATGTTGACCAAACATTTGGATTCATGCATTCTCTGTTTCAGATATAGAACTAATAGATAGGCTTGCTTCTGTAAAGCATTGATAGTTACATAGTGTATAGCTACAAAGCAGTGAAGCACATACACTGATAGAGACACTAAATCTTTAAATTTAGGATACAAACACGACCTATATGCATATACAAAAAAAAAAAAAAAAAAAAAAGAAGAAGAAGAAGAAGAAGAAAATCATAGTTTATAATATCATAGTCATGACTCATGTCAGAGCTAAATAGAATGATTTCAAATTAGTTGTGTGTCTTGCAAATGTCCGTTTGTGTGTGTTAGAAACATGATATGGTATCAAAATTCAAATTGGCCTATCTGTGCTTTGTTTGTGTATGTAGACTGCTGAGATTGGTTTAGTTTAACACTGTTACCGCATGATAGATGACATATGCTCTTGCCTACCACTTAGAGGTTTTGGTACTCTAAATGACATAAAGATGGATAACTTTGTAAAATAAATGACTGATTGCATTATTTTCTGCAAGTGGTTGAATAGGCTGTGGTAAAGATCTGTAAATAAATGGTTTATTCAGTTTGAATATTGGTCAATTGAGTTTATGTACTGTAGTGCAAGTCAATGCGTCAGGTCTTTTATTCTCATTTCAAAATGTCCTATATCAGTAGTTGCTGCCAAAGGAGGGTGTTTATGAAACTTTTACGGAACAATATAGTTCAACTCAGTTGTTTATGTTTGTTAGAGTTGGGAGAAGACTGTTGACTGCCATAGCCCTGGGAAGGGATTGATGCCAGCAAGCTTCATGGTTAGAAGTGTGCCTCTTGATGGAAGCAACGAATCATTTGAGGAAGTTTTGGATCCTGATTTTGGTGAATCAGCTATTGGTCGCGTTGCACCTGTTGATTCAGGTAATTTATTTATTATCATCGAGGCTAGCACATGGTTCTATCACATCAAAAGAATCACTATCTTTTAACTTTTTCAAGATTTTATATGGATACATTGACGACATTCCAACTTTAGGCCAACATTGTGAAGCTTATTATATTGAATAATTTGCGAGCAGGATTGTGGTGGATTATATTATTGAGAGCTTATGTGAAACTCACGGGTGACTATGAATTTCAAGAAAGAGTGGATGTCCAGACAGGCATAAGACTGATCCTTAAACTTTGTCTGACTGATGGGTTTGACATGTTTCCTTCTCTATTAGTCTCTGATGGTTCCTGCATGATAGACAGAAGGATGGGCATTCATGGTCACCCTCTTGAGATCCAAGTAAGCTAAGAGTATTCAGTCATTGCATATATTACGAAGTAGGAATTTTTCCATATAGAGAATTCATATTTACCATTCCTGCTCTCTATTTAGAACACCGTGATCTTTCAGTTGGATACACCTTGAACAATTGATGTCACTGCACCGTTAAAGAAATTTCCATTCATTGCTATAGATAAACACCAACAAGGAATTCTACATATTTCTTTTGGTTGGACCCTTTTGGAAAATGATTGACATTTTTTTCTTTTAATCATAACGCTGATTCAATGGTTCTGCGTTAATAAATAGCTATTTCATCCTCATTATTATACCAATTCTTTATCTGCTTGTGATGCATTTGTTCAATTAAAGTGAAAAATGTGCAATAGCACGTTATATTTTACTGAAGAGATGTTACACCATGTGTGATGTTCTTATTGGAGCACAACACCACAAGTATCTAAAGAACAATATGGTTGGGCATCTTCCTTCAGTATCTCTTCTTCATGTATTTGATCACACCTTATCCTTTTGTGATGTTGAACTGAACTTTTGCAGGCATTATTTTACTCAGCTTTACGGTGCTCTCGTGAGATGCTAATAGTCAATGATTCAACCAAGAATGTCATGGCTGCGATCAATAGTCGCCTGAGTGCACTCTCATTTCACATGAGAGAGTATTATTGGGTTGATATGAAGAAGATTAATGAAATTTATCGCTATAAGACAGAAGAGTATTCAACTGATGCTGTCAACAAGTTTAACATCTATCCAGAGCAAATTCCTTCTTGGCTAATAGACTGGATTTCCGAGGAAGGAGGGTACTTCATTGGAAATTTGCAACCTGGTCATATGGACTTTAGGTTCTTCACACTTGGAAACCTTTGGTCCATTATTTCTTCTTTAGGCACAACAAAACAAAACAAGGGTATTTTGGATTTAATAGAGACTAAGTGGGATGATCTTGTTGCTCAAATGCCTCTCAAGATATGTTATCTAGCGCTTGAGGGTGAGGAATGGCGTATAATCACTGGCAGTGACCCTAAGAACACGTAAGACTTTTTTTTTTTTTTTTTTTTTCAACATGGTTGTCAACTTGTCATCATTATCTCTCAAGAGTATTGCCATAGACACAATCATTTTGATACTAAAATTCACAGCTGTGTCAAGCACGTCATTGAAATAAATAGTCACTGCTACATTGCTTGTGACCTTTTGTATGAAAGTGCAATGGCTGTGGCATCACTCTTTCTCATCACCTGTTGGAAGTTACATACAATACTAATTTCCTTGTCATTGCTTGCAGCTCATGGTCATATCACAATGGAGGATCTTGGCCCACACTTCTTTGGCAGGTGAGTCAGATTTGTTTGGATAATATCATAATATCATCTGAGATCATTCATTATTTTTAATTCTATCAAACTCCTTGTATGTTACCAATGTCTCTTAGTCGAAGCTTAATACTTGGTTTCTCTTAGCTAAGGTCTCAGGTTGAGTTATTTGAATGGAAAAGATAGGGGCCAGGAGAGCCTTACCTCCTTAAATGTGTCTCTGGCTCTCTGCTGTGCTCAACATAGACTAATCGCAGTCCAATGTCATTTCTCAAAGTCTTCGACAAACGAAAATTCCATCTATGTTTTTTTAGACTGTCAAAGCAATTGAAGCCTATTAATACTTAGATTTTGATCTATAGAAACTTTAAAATATCTATGAATAATTCCTTAGTCTTAAAGACCTGACACTCGGCCTATTGTAAACTTCAGTTCACATTAGCCTGTATCAAGATGGGAAAGCCTGATATGGCACAGAAGGCTGTTGATTTAGCAGAGAAAAGGCTTTCTGTGGATAAATGGCCAGAGTATTACGATACCAGAAATGGAAGGTTTATAGGGAAACAATCGCGTTTGAACCAAACTTGGACTATTGCTGGTTTCTTGACCTCCAAGATGCTTTTACAGAATCCAGAGAAGGCATCCTTGTTGTTTTGGGAGGAGGATTTTGAAATTCTTCAGTCATGTGTTTGCATGCTAAACAAACCTGGCAGAAGGAAGTGTTCTCGTTTCGCTACACGATCCCAAAGTATTGTTTAATCAGAAGCATTATATAATTATTATTTTTTTTTTTTTTGACTTAGGCTAAGGGCACCATTAGTTTTTGAAGGTGGCCTCATTTTAAACTAGAATTGATAGTAATTTTTATCACTTTATGTGATGATGGATATTGGATATTTCTTTTTAGAACTAATCTGAGCTGGTTGTCAAGCTATTTAGTGACAACAGCTATCTGTATTAACTTGGTTCTGCTGTATGTACTATTAATCATGCAGACTAATTCCATGTTGATGGCAATCTTTTAGTACAGCCAACAGACCCTTGGTGGTTTACACTTGTTGAGCTGCATGATGTTTCTTCATTGTGAATCACATTGGTACAGCAGTTTACTTTTCCAACTTTTTTCTTTGTTAAACAAAAGTTAACATTTGTGTCAAAATTTTCCAATGGAAAAATCCGTAGGAAAAAATGCTCCTATTTCCGTTGGAATTAGCAAGCTGGATTTTTGAATTTTTTAAAGTATTTATTGAACACACACACACACACACATATATATATATATATATAACATATGTATGTGTGTGTATTACGAGGATTACCTCAAAAACAAAGGGCAGAATTTTTTTAAAATTTTGAAAATTAAGAGAATTTTTGACAATGGAATTCGAATTTCCTTTTTTTAAAAAAAAAAATTTAAAAAGGTGATTATTCACTCTATATCTCCTTGATCACAAACATGACCTCTGAACCCTATTGAAATTAAATCATAAATTTTGTTTTTGGTAGGAACTAAACTTTCATCATCAACACTCAAAATTGTGTAAAATTTATAAATGATTAAGAGAAAAAGACTAGTGGTGGAAAGGTTCAACCATTGTCACACCTTAATCTCAACACCAACAGAATACAAAATTGCATCATATACTTCAGTATTGTATCGAGCTTTTTCTTAACAACTTCTATTAGAAATGAATTTTTCAACATTTGACTTTGTACCGCTGAACCGATAAAATGGCTCTAATTCTATCAACTAGTGTTGTTTGATCATTCCATCCTTTTGATTTGGGGAAGACATAGCAAAATCTTACAACCTACTCTTCACATATTCTGTAAGAAAACTTGCTCCATTTCTGTATTTTTGAGTTGAAATTGCTTTCGGTTCCTCTCAATCCATACTCTGTAAGCAGCTGCTACATATATACATCCCAGAATATCTTCTGTTTGATCTTCACCTCAAATAATTCATGACATAATCATCCTTGCCATCTATTATAAGATGTGTGTCACCCATCCAATAATCCCACATGCATAGCTATTTTCATTTGATTCCTTGCAGAGGACACAGATTTGGTCTTCTATACCAATAATTCGGATTTAAATTCTATAACATAATGTTAGAGAGTAATATTGGTGTAAAAATCAATAAAGTCTAAAATAAGATAAAAAAATTCTTGCTTTGAATTTTATTGATTTTAACATTATATTAATGTCAGAGAAACTATTTCCCAATAACTATAAGAAATCTTTCTTTAATTGATACGAGTAATATGTATTTAGCCATTAGCCACAATAAAAAGGAATGCTTAGGGATGTTGCCTTTATTCTATAGGTAACTCTTCAATTACTATAGTCATGTTGCTAACATTATTTTTTCGATAGAACCATTTCTGTCTAATTAAAATAATAAAACAATATTTTTTTATAAAGAAAATAACAAAAAATATTACTGATACACTGTTTTTAATTTCAACGGTTTTAGCTTATTTTTAAACTGCTTTGGCCATCTGGAATAGCTGATTTTCTTGTACTGTACGTTAGTTTACCTCCTCTTCTTTTTTAAAATCGGATGTAACAAACTTGCGATGCTATTTTTTTTTTTTCAAAAAAGAAAAAATCTATTTCCGACAAGTTAAATCACAAAAAACATACATAACCAACAGAAACAAAAACCTCCAATGGTAGTTTGTCGGAAATTACTATTTTTTTGACAAATTTAACTTTTTTTATTTTATATAATTGGCCATCGGAGATAACAAATTTTATTGTAGTGTACATCAGTGTACCTCGTCTAGCAATGCTTTAGTGTTGGGTTTAAGTTGCTAGTTGCTCTTATTAATTATTACACATTATTAACTATTGAAATAATTTAATTCTGTTTGCTAAACCAAAACACACACCTAAACAATATTATGACCTTTTTCTTTTTGGCATCCACCCATTACTTTTTAGCCTCCATTACTCTTTCCGCTTGAAACAAGGCGAAAACAAAATAAAACAATTTTCGCCTTATGCAAGTCGTATTATCTCTTGCCTTTTCAAAGTCGTAAATAAAATAGAGTATTCCGCCTTTCATGAGGTGGAAACATTAAAAATTTGTTATAATACCAAAATTGTCCCTCCGTTCATTCACGCACAAAAAGGAGGCGGAGGGTTCAAGAGGGGCATTTCTGGGATTTCAACATTTTAATTGTTTCGCTTCTTAAAAGGCGGGAGTATTTCCGCTTTTAAATAGTCGGTAATTCTTCCGCCTTATGCAAATCGATAATAAATTAAAATAGTTTCTTCCTTTTGAAAATCGGAAAAGGCAAACGGGGCAAAAAAAAATTACAATATTACTACTAGTAAAATATAGTATAGGCTACACAACGCATTAAAATTTAGAAAGGTAATGTTAAAACTCGACCCGAAAAGAACAAGCAGTACTAAAAACAAATTCAAACATATTTCAATTTCATAGACAAGTGAACTACAGTAACGCTAACTATCTATTGGTAGTTGGTACCCATTTAACATGCCACAAACAGTAACTTTTTTTTTTTCCATATCAAGTTAACTTCCTCAAGTTCAACCCTATGCAAACTTTGTTGGCACATTTTGGCAAAAGCATAACCACCTCCCAAGCACCACACCAAATCATAAAGTTTTTTTTTTTTTTTTTTACTTTGTGCCCTATGCACATTTCAAAATATATATATATATATATAAAAGTTTGTATTAAAAATTGGTAAATTCATATTTAATTTATTGATGTATATAAATTTTATAAACGCATCAATTCTCAATATAAATTTACATTTTTTTTAACAATTCCAAACATGTTATAAGACACATATTAGAAAAATACTGACATAAAAGTTAAAAAAAAAACTATTTATTTCGGTATTGCAAAAATTGATAAATTCTTATTTAATTTATTGACGTATGTAAATTTTATAAATGCATCAATTTTCAATGCAAACTTACATGATTTTTTATTAGATAATTCATATTATATCATACGAACACAAAAAAGGAAAAAACCCTATACGGTTTGGTATTGCAACCAAACCTACTTTCTCACTTCTCATGGCATATTACTACTCTACTTGTGTGCACTTCCTGAAGAGGTCAATGCGGCTGTCTCCAAGCCTGAGAGAGTAGGTGGCTTTCTTGTATTCAGCCCAAGTGAATGGTCGGAAGAGGGAGGGCCTCTCGGGTGTAACCATAAGTGGTTGAGCAACAATGCATGAATGTAGTGGTGGAGCCCCAAAATATGCTATGGACATCCTAGACTTGTTGTATGAGTTGGTCACGACCCTATGTCTCACGCTTACAAATCTTCCATTTGTCATAACCTGAAGCCATCACTCGGAATAAAATTCAATGAGTTCCATTTTTGAACCAACTCTTACAGATAAAATTTAAGGGTATGTTGTCACTAAGCCTTAGTTGTTCAACCTTTCCCAATTTTTATACTCCGCGATTAATTTTCATTCCATGCATTTGTTGAAATGTGGTACATGACAATGTGACATATTGTCTTCCCATATTAAGATGCTGTGTATGATCGTAATTGAAAGATGAAAGTGTATAGCTTTTATTGGCAGCAAAAAAAAAAGGGTATAGCATTAAATAATTATATAGCACCCAACTGAATTATAATCTTGACTTAATGAACTCTTTTGGAAATATGAAAATCATGACTAAGAGAGTAAGTAAGATATTCAAATGCATTACAACTAATAACGTGCTTTGGTTATTGAACACAAATAATAATTTGATACTTTAATTAAAAAGATTTTTTTTTTGGGCGGGTATAATGGCCAAATTATACAGCATCAACAATAACAATACCAAAAACTATTTTTAAATTGAACACTTTTCAACAAGAATCAAAGGAATTGTATCAGACTCATGTTGGATATACGATACAATTGTTAAAAGATATGTTGGTTCTTCGTACCTAAATGATGAGGATATGTAAATTTAAATGAAATTACTTCCATACAATTTAATTTTGGATTGTTATGCAATCTTATGTTGGATCAATGATATTTTGTCACATAGCATGCAATTGTCAAGTCATTGTTTAAAAAGTCAAAATTGCATATTAAGTAACAAAATATCATTGATCCATTATAAAATTGCATAACAATAATCCAAAATTAGATTGCATATTAGAAATATTCAAATTTAAACCACTATTTGTTAGAGAAAAACTTAGCATAATCGAGTACATTTATCCAATTGGTTCTCACTGATGAATGGACTTCTAAAACTGCAGTCAAGTGGAAGTGATGAAGTGATTCCCATGTCATTTAAATTTCACTTTTAATTTGTCATAAACTCAAAAGGCCTGCCTTCTGAAAAGGGTTTCTTTTAAAGATTTTTCTTTCTCTATGGTTATAGATGATCCTGTCCCCCCAGGCCCCTCACCCTGCCCCTTCAATAATTATTATTCTGCTTAACAAAAAATGAATGGGAAGTTGTGGGGTTGAAAAAAAAAAAATTAAATATAGAGTAGGAACATGAACATAAATACCTCTAGTAGATCACCAACATTAACGAAGAAAGCTGAGGGGTCAGGATTGACTGGGCTCCAAACTCCATCTCCAAGAGAGATTTGGAGGCCTCCTACATCGTTGGATCTAAGGATGGTCAAGATCTGAGGGTCAGTATGCTCTCCAAAGCCAACCTTGGTGTGGTTGTAGGAAGAGGACTTGTCCGTACCATCCTTGCAGCCTTCTTTGTTATTATTATTATTATTATTATTATTATTATTATTATTATTATGTGGGTAGTGATTGACCCTTAAGATTGAGTCACTATCAACCTCCCTGATGAACCTGCTGAAACACAATGTATCAGGGACCCCCATACCCTCTGCCATTAGCTCCAATATTTCACATGCCAGCTTCCTCACTGCATCTATGTATGCACTCACCCTAGAGCTGTCATGTGCAATCACACAGTAAAACATTCAGAACAGCAGTTGAAATATATATATATATATATCAAAAACTGGTTTTTTTTTTTTTTTTTTTTTTAAATGCAGAAGGTATTGTATGAAGGTAAGGGATTTCGAGGGGAAAAAAAATTGATGTTGCGGTATTACAGGGAAAAAAAAGGAATAAAATATAAATCAGAATATGAGAGAAAAATTTATAAAAATATAAATGTTGAATATATATATATATATATATATATATAAATAAAGAGAGAGAGAGTTAGAGACAAATGTTAACAAATATTTTTAATGTATTTATTAAAAATTTAAATAAAAAATTTTTTAAAAAATTTTCAAGACATGAAATAATATGTTCATGATTATTTTTTTAAATTTAGAAACCATAACATATATCTAAAAATATTTGTCAAGAACAAGCATATATATTTGGTTTGTTGTTCAATGCAATAACAATGTTATTAGAACATGGAAATACGATGTTCGTGCAAATTAAAAAGTAAGCAATAATATTTGTTAATAATTTTTTTCCGAGTATTTTCCCATGAAAACAATTCTCTTTGAAGGGAGTGGAATAACTATCAATAACAAAACTCTCTATCCGAATGTTTGTAAGTAATTACATATTTAGATCTCAATGTTGAGATTATTTGCTACACTGAATCAATGAATTAGTCTCCATCATCTATCTAATCACACACTCAATGGTATCTATTATGTACAGTATACTAAGCTAAGGAAAAAGACAAATGCTAACAACTCTTTAAATGTGTATTTGAAAAATGTAATTTTTGAGATTATAGAAGAAAAAAAATAATAAGGTAGATTCATGATTAATTTTTTATTTCTAGTAATCTTAACAAATATCCTTAGAATACTTATTAGTGATACCCTAAAAAATGATATTTAAAAAAAATCCCATCTTTTGCCCTTGCTTTATATATATATATATATATATATATATATATCTTTACTTTCAAACTATTAGTCAAATAGACTTTCATTTAGAAATATAGTAAGGTACCAACAAGCTGTTGGTGCAGAGGCGTCACGGATTGCACATGGTAGGGCGAACCACGGTTCGATTCCCTCGAACAATGTTAGGACATGAATAAAATCTTAACCCCGGAACCCCCTTGAACTGGATTAGTCGACCCACTAGGTAGGATACCAGGATGCAAACCAAAAAAAAAATATATATATATATATATATATATATATATATAGTAAGGATAAATAACTAAAAATTAGCTTTTAAAAATCGTGAAAATGACTAATTAACAAGCACACAATTACATATAAATATAACTTTTTCTTTATGCTTAAAAAAAATTGACTCCAACCATGTTTGTCTTTGATATGCACTAAAAAATGTAGTAAATGAACATGTTGTAATGATAATAATCTTTAAGAACTTAAAATGAATCTGGAAAATAAAAACTTAAAATGAAAGATATAAAATAAGATAGTGTTCCGGTTCAAACATTGAAAGATGTATTTTTTCCACTAAAAAAAATTGCTAATAAAAATGTTAGGGATGTGTGTTTCAAGAAATGAAATTATATTATTAGGAATACATTATTATTGGAAATATTA
The DNA here is from genome assembly GCA_037953625.1 of Crotalaria pallida. NCBI lineage: Eukaryota > Viridiplantae > Streptophyta > Magnoliopsida > Fabales > Fabaceae > Crotalaria > Crotalaria pallida. Next base: position 87,238,001 of record CM075656.1, read on the forward strand.
TTGTTAGGTATTTTAGAAAATATGTTTGTTTAGCATTAAAAAATTCTTGAAAATAACTTAGAAATTTATTTGGTTGATGACGTATATTATTGAAAATATATGTTGTAATTATTAAAATATCCTTAATATTTAAAATACTATTTATTTGTATTATTTTTATTGTAATTGTTAAAATTAAACGAAAAAATTCTTAATATATAAAATATAATATTTTTCATCATAAAAATATAAATATGTTATTAGCATTATTACAATAAAAGTGCAAGTGTATAATTAAATTTAATTTAAACCTTATAATTATATATTTTTTTATTTATCATGAATATTTGTTTCCATGATAGTTGTATATATCTGTATAGCTTTGTTACACATTCTCACGTGCTTTAATTAGAGTATATAAAATTTTGCTATGAAAGATTTGAACTTGGGACGTGATTATATGGAGATAGTGAAAAATAGTTAAAATGGATTAATTTTTAATTTCAGCAAGACATTATCATGAGAATAAAACATAATCATCCTTTAAAATAGGAATGAAAAATGATCAAAATATGAACAAATTACATTTCTAAGAATAATTCATTCCTGAAAATAATTTTTCTAAATTTAAAATACACGTATGAATATTTTGTAATCACATTCGTATTCTCTGGAATCATTTATAATCCATTTAACAAACGCTCCTTCTTAATAATAATAATAATAATAATAATTATGATGATGATGATGATTGTGTATCAGGAATCACTACTTTACTGATCTATAGGCAGCAGTGAAGTGGAAGGGTGACAGAGCGGGTTTTGAACTTCAACTGAGGTTATGGCAGTTGCCACTACTAATCAATCTGGGTCTCTGAATGACTAGACACCACTCTGCCGCTATCTGCTTTATGTTTATTTCTTGTTTTAGTTATTTTGGAAAGAAAATTAATTACTATCCAACTTTTCTTTATCATTTTGGGAATTTCATTTTCCAACTCATTAAATTTTACCAGTTTTAGATTTGATTTGATTGGACGCTGTTGATGCGTTTGAAATGTCTGTCAATATGATGCCCCTCAATCTTTATCTAAACAGTGTACGATTTTCTGCCTTTCCCTCTTTCATTTCTTCTTTTTCCCAAATTAATCCTAACCATGAGTAAATCAGTACTATGCACAAGTTATCGGTTGATGACATGACATTTGGATAAGAATTTTACGTTGTCATAGGAATAATATACATATTTTTAATGATTTTCATAACTAATAGCCGAGTTTTTTTTATAAGATAATAATTAATGGCCGAGTTATAAAAGATTTTTTTTTAAAAAAAAACATCTACATGTTAAAAAGATTAATATTTTAATAATAATAATATAATTAATTTCTTAATTAATGCACTTTTACTATTGTTTTATAAAAAAAAAAAATTCTTTACTCTTTGACCAGTACCACAAGTGTCCCCAAGAATATCCTTAATATCAAGGAATCCTTGAGATTAATCATGCACGAGGACGCGTTCCTATGTCTCTCTCAACGAGGTGTGTTAACAGGGAATCAAACCTAACACTTCTTAGTCTCAGACCCAATTCCCAAGTTCTCAAGTTGGCATGATCGCACCACTTGAACCAACTTCCGTTGGTTATTGTTTTATTAATTTTTACCTTAACTTTTAAAGTTAATGCTAAAATAACTATTTTTTTCTTATTGAAAATTACAACTCACCATTTTCTATATAATTTTGATGGTTATTTTTATAAGTTATTTTATAATTTATAAATTATATTTATTTTTTCTCTTATTTTTACTACCCTTATCAATTATATATATATATATATAGTCATTGATTAACTAAGAGAAAATTGGATTAATCAAGAATATATACTTAACTACATATTAGATATTACTTTATTTAAAACATATACTTATATATATATATATATATATATATATATTATAACTCAGGTTGGAATAAAAATTACTATTTAACTACTATGGTTGATTTTTATTTTATTATACTTAACTAAAAACTATGTAAACATCTAATAAAAAAATATCTAAACATGATATCAAATTTCAAAGCATATTAAAATCAAAAACATAATTTTTAAAAATTTAGTATTTCTTCCTCGAATATAATATTAAAAGTTCGATCTCTATAATATATATTAAAAATATTTTATTAATAAAAACAAAACTTAGTTGATGGAATGAAATTAATTTTCAAGTATAAAGAATGAAACATGCCTTGTTAAAGTCAATAATATAAGGGCAGCTTCGTCCATTTAAAGAGGAATGGGGCCAAAATGAAAAAGTAAAAAAAAAAAAAAAGAAAAAAAGAAAGAAGAGAGGTAAGTGTATGTGACAAACAATCCCACGTACTAGGAGTACCTCCTTTTTTTTGATGGTTCCATGGCCATGTGCAACGTGAATGGTTTTAATCTCACGTGCACCTCAAAATATTTTCTTCTTTCTTTTCTCCATTTATATAAGCCTATAATTTTATTCAGTAAGTTTAGTTAAAATCACAAACCCCACACGATAAATAGATCTATTGTCTATTTTATATTTAAGTCATACAATGACATTTTAAATTATATATAACTTTAAATGTGTTGACTTGTTAAATTATAGCATTTATGCGTGTCATGTTTTATATATATATATATATATATAAAATATTGTATGCTTCTTTAGAAAATAGAAATGAAGTTTTCAATTAAATGTTAAATTTGTTGTGTAACATTTTTCTAGTGAAGATTCATTACAACTTGTTTTTATTCCATGTACTTATCAAGTTTTAGTTCTTGTCATGCTTTTAACCCATACTTTTTGAGACATAAGATGTTAATTTTTAATTATATTTTTTTTTTAAAAAACTCAAATAGAGAGAGACCTTTAGCAATACTGTATAAAATTATATATGCGAGACAATTAGCCTAAAAAAATCTTTGTTTTTTCTTTACAGGAGTCCTAGAAAACAATCTTAGTACCCTAGCTAAGGTTGAATCACTCCATTTGCAAGGTCATTGCTAGTATATTTTAATTTGCAGTAAGAGTAAAAACTTTATAGAGTGAGAATGAAACTCGAATTGCATCATAACGCAAGAGGAAGGACCACTGGCAAAGCAACATGCTGTTGTGTAAAGAATGGTTGGCAATGTTCCACCACTCAGAGAACCAAAAACGTTGCAACTATCAAACCACCACATTCTCTTCCGTTCTTTGTTGATCAGATACAACTCAGAAGGAGTACGTATAATTCCAAGTTTTTTTTTTTTTTTTTTTGGTTTTGAAAGGACGTATAATTCCAAGTAAAAGTTATGACAACTAAAAAATAAATAGTATAATATGTGATTATGCAATTAATGAAAAATTCAATATACAATATTAGCACAATGATCGATCAACTTGGTAAAAAAAACATTAAATATGTTTTCAAGTTCCTTTTAATTTTTCAAAGTTTAGCATCTCTATAGATGGAGAGAGTCTTATTAATGCTTATGTACACACCGGTTACGTTGGCAAGAGCTTGCTTGTATGGACTCAAATTCCTTCATCCTAATTTTTTTTCATGATATAGTTAAAAATAAATAATTTGATTAGTATAATTTTTTTTAAAAATAGACAACCTCTAATTTTTTTAATTATTTCGTTTGGATCTTTATTTTTTTGTTTCTAATATCTAGACAAGGATAAGCAATTTCTTGTAATTTCTTGTCTCACTTTATCTCCCTTCCTAACTCGCCAAATACTAATAAATGCACTTATATATTATAACCAAGTGCAATTCATTTTTTACCACTAATAGAGATAAATTTATATTATAGTTTGATTGTTTTATATTTTAAATTTTATTTGATAGGTAATTAAAGTAAAAAATTTAGAGCTATTAAAAAAAAATAAAAAATAAAAAATTTGGACTCATCCCTCCGCACTTTCCTATAGGCTATATCCGTAATCTGCCCTGTTTGCTGGCCCATACCGAAAAGAAATATCCGGCAGAGGAATGGTAAATAAGAGTAATTATAAAAAAAATAAATAAAATAAAAAAATAAAGGTAATAACTAAATATACAAATTAAAGATCTCCGCTCATATAAACAACCCCAAATTAGATAGTGTGACTAAAAAATTTTAAGCTGCATAAAATAACAGATTAAAATTTATTATCCACTCTATTTTTATTGTGCAATGCAAGTGTATGTCATTGTTTTAAAATATTATTTTTTTATTTCTTTAGTAGAGAAAAAACAAGATACACAAATTAATGATCAGAGTTTTACTAATCATTGTCCAATAGCTATGTTTAAGCAATTTTTATTGTTGTCATGGGTGAGTACCTTGTACTCTTTATGTGTGACTTTGTTTAAAAAAATAAAAATAAAAATAAAAGTCTAATATAAATATCCCTAGTATGGATATTTTTTAATATTCAAAATGTAAATAAAGATAATAAAATAAAGTACACAAAAATTCTAATTATTTTTTTTATAATTAGAGTATATTATACTCAGTAATATATGTAATCAATCATAAATCAATATTTATTAGTACGTGTTTGGTATAGTTGAAAAATTATATTATAATTATTTTTATCTGGGATTAAGATTATAATCTTCTAAAATTATAATCTGTTTATATTTGGTTCTCTTAACTAAAAAATAAATTTAAGTTGATCTGTTTTGTTTGAATAATGTAAAGAAATATATTTTTACTAAATAATTTTAAAAAAAAAGATTCGGAGTGATTGTTGAGATAGTTATTCTAAGAAAGTGAATCTTGGTTTATTTTTCACAAATAAAAGCTTGTTTTATAATTTAAATTTGTTACCAAACATAACGATGATTATCAAATCATATTTTAAAAAAAAAAAACTAAAAAAATCAATCAATAAACTCTACCAAATATATATGCTTTTAGTTTTTAAAAATATGGAAATGTATGCTACGTACCGCATTAGGTTTTGAAAAAATATGGAGTATTTTTTTGGAGAAATCCCCATGAACTTGTTCATAGAAGTTGTATACATATGATGATACTACTTCCGTTTTCTATTACCAGTCTTTTTTGAGAAGTTTTTGTTCTTTTTTTTTGTTTTTTTATTTCAAGAATGTATTAAATGTTATTTTTTATGTTTACCCTTATTTAATAGGATGTTAATTTACGTAAGTAGGGAAAAAAAGGTAATGATTACGGAGAGAAAAAAAGTATAGAGAAAAAAACATAATTAATGTATTAAAAATCTAAATAATGATAGTATTTTTTTAAATGATGTGTTTTGTTTGAAATATGACATAAATAAAAACAGGGAAAATAATTTATTGAAAGGTTTTCTTAATCTTGTTCCTCAAGGATGGAGGATAAGAATTCAAATATGTACACATTTTATGAAAAAACTAAATACGAAAGAAGTTTATTCTCTCAATAAAACATTTTCACATAAAATATAAGTGGAATACATTTTCGAATTTTTATCCTCAGCCCTTGAGATCGAGATTAATAAAAGCTTTTATTTAATAATTAGGATTTTGATAAATATCATCTTAAAAATACTACTAATATTTAAGCAATTCAAGAGAGAAATACCTACATTGGTAATTTCAAAATTATCTCTTTGTAGCTACATTAAATATACTCCTTCCATCTTAGTATAAGAATGGTGGAAATTTTCAAAAGTAAAAAAATTAAGGAGATAAGTATTTAATGGTTTGTCTAACATATCAAACAATTATTAAACAACAAATTAAATGCATTTTGCATTGATCAACCAATCACAATTCATAATTTGTAGTTTCTAAATTTTTTCATTAATTACTTTAACTTTAATTTGCGACAAAATTTTTTGTTCTTTTTTACTATCTTTGTGGGACGGATGAAGTATATTTTTTAATATTATTGCCTTTCATTTTTATCGTTTGTTTAAACATTGAGCTTTTTAAAAAAAAAGTTAATCTGTTAGTTTTTTATTTCACTAACTGCATAAAATGCAATTCTTATATGACAAGAGTGGAGATCCATATAACATTGTTCCTATCTTTTATATTATGCATATAATATAAACCTTGTTATTACGATCAACAGTCACTTACTTTTCTTTATATATATATATATATATATATATATATATATATATATATATATATATATATATATATATATATACACACACACACACACCGTAGTTCATATCCATTGTTTGATCACACCACAAAAAAAGTACAAGTAATAACACTCGATCTACTACCCACAGAAATTATATATATATATATATATATATGGGTTTTGCTAATAAATGTTTTAATGACACTTGTTAAAGCATAAGTTTTTAAGAATGTAAAAAATATCATAAATATTAAAAAAAAATTCAAAAAAAATAAAAAACTGCACTTTTCAATCAACTTTTACTCCATTTATTACTAACTTCTTAAGATACTTTTTAGCATTTTCACACACACACATATATATATATATATATATATTTATTGAGAAATAGAGATTCACTCGCATGAAGATCAATATTATATCCTTGTTACTACTAGTTAATAAAGATTAAAAAAGGGTTTATTTATGTTTTTGGTTCCTAAAAGTTGACCATGTTTTGGTTTTAGTCCCTATAAATTATTTTGACCGGGACTGATCCTTAATTTTTCAAAAATTTTGGTTTTGATCCACTCCATTATGAAAAAACAGTTATTTGTTGATGTGGCTACCGGAACACCATATCAGCAGTCGCGTAGTATGAGGTGACGCCAAATAAGTGATATGACGTAGATTATACAGAATTACAGATCCATGCATGGACACAAAGTGGTCTCCTACGCAAAATAGTCTCATATGCAAAATTGTGTATTTATAGACCTGAATCATCCATATCATAATACTTATTTGACGCTATCTCACATCACGTAGCTATTAATATGGGTTTCCGTTAACTACGTCAACAAATAATTGATTTTTTCTAATAGATGGAATCAAAACCAAAATGTTTGAAAAAACTAATCCCGGTCAAAATAACTTTTAGAAACTAAAACCAAAACACGCTGAACTTTCGGGAAGCAAAACCATAAATAAGCCAAAAAAAAACATTTGAAAATGAACTAATGGCTCATCTATCTATCTCACAATTCCTTAAGGATTTAAGGAATTTTTTTTCTTCAACTAACTAATACTAAATCACAGAAGGATATTGACAGATGATATGGTAAACCAACCATGCTATAAATGCAAAAGTGTTGGACAATGACAAGTAAATTTGAAAATTGGAAAACTAAAAATAACACAAAAATGAGTGCACATATACATACCTCAAATTTGACGGGTCATTGGAGATGGTTTTGGACAGCTGAGCAATAGTAGCATTGAAAAGAAGGTACTCTACTTCACCCATGTCTCCATTTATTCCAATGTTCTTGCAACCATAACCAAAAGATTCATCACCGGCTGGCATAGCTAGTTCCTTTTGGTCCATTGGTTGAGCAAAGAAATCAAAACTTGCTTCTTCCATTTTGGCTATTATAGTGTCATGAGGTACACCATGGTTTATCACGATGAAGAAACCAAACTCTTCACTTGCTTTCACTATTTGTTTTATCACCATGGATCTTTCTGCTGATAGGTCCACTATGGGAAGGTCAATGGGTAGGACCTTTTCGTTTTGGATACAAGTTGGGGAAGCCACCACCATTATTATTCTAGCTCAGCTTCTATATGAATTATGATCGATGAAAAATAGAGAAACCTTAGGTTATATGAGAAAGGATGGCGAAGAGAAAGAGTATGAATGTAAAAGATGGGGAAATCAAAGGAGGCTGGTGGGAAATTGTGAACATCAATAATGGACTATTTATGCGCTCAATCTCCGCTATTTGAACAACCAAACATGCAACAACTAACACGCGCACAGTGTTTTTATATGGTCCCTTCTTTTATTCTTCCTCCGCTTCACTTTAAGTGTCTTTTTGGACTTTTTCACATAGATTAAGAAAGTGTTGATTATGATTATTATTGTAAGTTTTATGTGTATTTTATCAAAAATACCCCTATTTAATGTTTTTATTTTGTCAATGCATCATTACTAGTATTACAAATTTCAAAACTAAAACAACATTAAATGTAAGGGTAAATAAGGAAAAATAGTATTAAATGTTGCCTAGATTTGGTAGAAAGACACTTATTTTGAAACAAAATTTTGATGTTAAAAAGACACTTAAAGTGAAACAGAGGGAGTATATATATATATTATATAAAACGGGGCTAAGAGCCCAAAAAACAACCAGATTTCATTATGGGGATGTTGACCCCATAGGCATCCTCATAAAGACGAGGAACAATAGACTGGGGAGGGGAATCCAAAAAAGTGCATCAAAGGGGAATATTATGGCCTATGTTGGCTAAAGCATCAGCTCAGCGATTAGCTTCCCTGTAAATATGCTGAATAGTGATTGTCTAATCTCTTCGAAGAAGCTCCTGAATCTCTCTAACCAAAGTAGCACAATGATGTGTAGCAAGGCATCATTTCTAAACAAGAGAAATAACAATTTTAGAATCCATTTCCAATATAATGTGAGTTACCCCTATATCAGTAATTATGCGCAGACCCCATAGAAGACCGCAAAGTTCCGCTTTAACCGAGGAGGTAGTATCAAGGTTGCAAGAAGAACCTTTAACAAAACGGATGGTCACATCTCTTAAGACTCCACCATAGGCCGCGCTAAGGGAAGGCCGACGAACGGAACCATCCACATTTAGTTTATACCAATTCATGGAAGGGGTCTCCTAGCCGACAAGGATTTCATGCTTTAGATAAGGAATCCTCTTTTCTCTATCCACATATCTGATCACCATAGCCGCATACCCCATAACCCGCTGAAATAAGTTAGTAGCTATATCACAACGCCCTTCAAAAATCCTAAGATTTATGCTTCTCCAAAGCCACCAAATAGCTACTCCGAAGAAAACAGTCCATTGGGTATCCACTTTTATTCTAAAATACACATCAAAATTTGCAATCAACCACTCATTCGGCCCCATGGAGCAAAAAGATCCCAATTCCCAATAGTTCTCATGAATAACATGTCTCCAAAATTCCTGGTTTTTCTCGCAATCTCTCAAAATATGAATGATCATCTCAGAGCTATTATTGCAGCTAGTGCACAAATCACTGGTAACCATGCCTCTTCTAAGGCGTTCAGAATTTGACAGTAGCTTTGCATGGCTCACTTTTCACAAAAAAGTGCGGATGCGTTGCAGACCAGTCCAAGACCAAATTTTATCAAAAATAATCTGGCTAGGCACATCTTGATTTCCTCCCGAAAGAAGATCATAAGCAGACTTTAGGTTGAAGCATCCACTAACGTCATGGATCCAAGCCACCGAATCATTCCTGGCATCCAGATTAGGAGGGACAATACATGCAATAAGGTTACAAACAGTATCAGGCAGCATATTTTTTAAAACATCCCAATCCCAATCCCCATTTAACGAATAATGAACTGCAGGATAATTAATACACCACTCAGGAACATCAACACCTGGGATTTCAGCAATACTTCTGACGCCTGGCAGCCAGGGATCCTTCCTGAACTTTATCGTGCCACCATTAGCCATATTCCACATAATCCCTTCACGAAGATTAGGAGCAGCTCTACAGATACCCCGCCATATACTAGAGGCACCTTGATTAGAAGTGGGTAGAATATTTAACACATCCACGACTTTATATTTTGCTTTAAGGATCATTTACATTTTTCAAGTTCCTAAAGCCAAGCCCGCCTCTTTCCTTTGGTGTGAAAATAACATCCCAAGCAATCAAGTGACACTTCCTTCTTTCATTGTTGCTTTCCCAGATGAAACCACAACAAATCTTCTCAACTTCGTTACAAATGCCTGTAACATCCCAAATTTAATCCCAAGCATAATTAGTGAGTTAATAGGTTTAGAGTGTAGAAAATGAGTAGATTAATTGCTTAAAGAATTTTGGGAGCAAGGTGAGCAGTAATTTTGAGTACTAGGAGTTGTGTAGGGTGCATCGGTAACTCGGGGTAGAATTATAGAAGTCGAATCGGGAGTTGAATCGGGGTTTTAAGTGTTACAAAACATCCTGTGCAAGGAAATTAGGAATAAAATATCCATAGCTCTAAACCCAATTCCCACCGTTGGATGTGAAGATAAGGGTCTTAGGAAGCGTGTCTCAAAATTTGAGGCCGATCCGACGGTTAACGAGGAAGTTATGGCGCATCGAAGTTCAGAATCACTGGTGCCCGCCCAGGCGCACCAGACTGCGCCCAGGCGCGTGCACTATTCATTTGTGCACCAGACAGGGACTTTTTCGCCCAGGCGCGTCTCTCGTGCGCCCAGGCGCGTACCATGCGCACCAGCTAGCGAAAATGGCGCACCAATCCGCGCCAGCCCTCCAGCCCGCACCATTCCGCGCACCAGATCTCCACTTGGTGCCAACTTCCCGCTCAGGCGCGCGAAACCTGCGCCCGGGGCTGATGCATTTTCAGCCATTAGATCACGACTTGGGGACCAAGTCATGCTTTCCCAGCCGTCTGATCTTCCTTCTCTTGGCAAGAAACAATTAAAACAACAACAAGAACACCACCAACACAACACACCTTCCTTCTCCTTCCTCCCTCCTCATCTCCTTTCCTTTCTCCTTGGTTCCAAGAACCAAATATCATCATCATCACCCAAACAATAAGCATCATGGCATCATCCACCCTCCTTGATCCTTCTCACCATCACCCTCCATCATGGATCAAGCACTAAGAGTCACCCCAAACTCCTTCATCTTTTCCTTCTCTCTCCAACACCCCAAGAGTACCAAACCATCATCAAGCTTCATCACCCAAAATTAAGCCATATCATCATCACCTTCATCATTTCCACCAAGAATCAAGCAAGAAATTAACCAACTCAAACCTCCTCCTCTTCTCCAAATTTGTATGCCTCTCTCTCCCAACCCCCATGGAATTTCAAACACTATAACTAGAGAGAGTCAAACTCATAAACCCCACCATCAAAAGCAAGGATTAGGAGTTTGATACTAGGGACTCAAGGGCTAAAGTGGGTTCAAGTCTAGGGATTCAAGAAGCTAAGGATGGGGAACCCAAGCATCCAGGAGATTACAAGAATAAGGAGCTAGAGCTCTAGGGTTTTCACTCTCATCAAGGTTAAGGTAAGAAGGGGTGTGTTACCTTTACTTAGAGGGTATTTTCTAGTATGTATATAGGGGGAATTAAGGGTAGGGAATAAAATAGAAAGAGGAACCTTAGGGAAATTGACTAGAATAGGATTTATGAAAGGTTATGGATATGACTATAAATGTGTATGTTTGTAATTGTCTAGATTTAAGTATTTGTGGGTTTAATAATGAGAGTGAGCTATAGACTTAGAGATGAGATAGACAATTGGATTTAATGATGATGGTGGTAGAACATAGAATGGCTTGAAGGTTAATAATGCATATAGTGATTAGAAAGTTGATTATGTTATTAATTTTAGTGTTTAGAATGGAATTGTAATGAACATGAATGATGATGAAGAGTAAAATGCAATTAACAGAAATAAGAAGGAAATTAGGTGAATGGTAAAGAAATCAAGAAAAGGATCAATGGTTAGAGAAGAAGGTAAGTAAATGGTATGAATAATTGATTATGATATTGAGTATTATCTATGGACCCTCCAAAATGGAGAGGATACATTCATGACCCTCCCTATGCGGAGCGGGAAATCACATTATCATGACCCTCCCTATGCAGAGCGGGAAAATATATTATCATGACCCTCCATAAGGGAGTGGATATTATCAGGACCCTCCGTAAGGGAGTGGATATTATCAGGACCCTCCGTAAGGGAGTGGATATATTATCACGACCCTCCATAAGGGAGTGGATATTATCAGGACCCTCCGTAAGGGAGTGGATATATTATCACAACCCTCCATAAGGGAGTGGATATTATCAGGACCCTCCGTAAGGGAGTGGATATATTATCATGACCCTCCATAAGGGAGTGGATATTATCAGGACCCTCCGTAAGGGAGTGGATATATTCATGACCCTTCACTTGCATCGTAAGTGAAGTGAGAACAGGACCCTCCGCTTACTCTCTAAGCAGGAGTGAGAATTGTATGTACAGTATCATGACCCTCCGTAAGGAGTGGATAATATCAGGACCCTCCATAGAGGAGTGGAATATTATAGAATTGTATGTGCAGTATCATGACCCTCCATAAGGAGTGGATAATACCAGGAACCACCATAAAGGAGTGAAATATTACATAAACAGGACCCTCCATTAGGAGTGAGTATTAAATAGGAATAAAAGGGGAGTAGGTAAGTGTGAAAAATGATAGGAGGACATGATAGAGTCAAGAAAGGATTAAGGAAATAGTAAAAAGGAATAAGAAATGAATATGGACAACAATAAGGAATTAATGAAGCAAGGGTAATTGAAATAGAAAATATAATTCAAGAGATAACGGGTAATAATCCCTTAGTTGTTCTCTATTTCATTTTAGAATGTATTTTCTAAGTTATGTGTAATGCTACCCTTCTTGATATATTTTTACAGGTGAAGGAGGAGCTTACACGAGTATGGCCGGGCAGGATTACACTCCATCTCGTGGAATGTTGCTTAGTTAGTTGAGTGACCCTTTGTGGGTCAATAGTTTCAGTTTTGGGAATTTGAAATGTATAATATTTTGGGAAAGCAAACCCACTTTAGAATTGTAATCATTTTCTGAAAAGTGTAATTGAACTGAATTGTATTTTGGCCCTGCTGGCCCATTGTTGTTGAAAATGAAGTTTTATGCAGGTTAATCAGGAAAAGTAATATTTTGGGAATGTCCCTAAAACAAAGGAAACTCCGTCCGATTTTACGGAGATTTTCATAAGAAATAAAAGTAACTAAGTGTTTTTCCTAATCAACTAGCAATATTAAAAGAAAATTTTAAATCCTCAATTAATTAAGGGTAAAAGTAACTAGGATGTTACAATGCCCAAAGGAATCACACAAGCTTGCATCACATAACTTGGAAGATTCATAATACAGGCCTGAGCAAGAGTTACTCTACCTGCAAAAGACAAAGAATTCATTTTTCAGTTATTTAATTTCTTTTTAATAACTTTATCAATAATAAAGGAATACGAAGTAATAACTTCCCTGTTATGGATAATAGGCACTCCTAAGTACTTTCTCAGGTCATGGGTAATCGGGATGTTGAGAATGCTGCTAATTTCAAGAGCCTGATTGTTTTGAACAATTTTGGAGAAGAAAACAGAAGATTTATGAAGGTTGACTTTCTAACCAGAAACATTACAGAAACGTTGTAAAATACTATTAACCACTTCAGCCTGTTGGCTTGAGGCTATTCTCTCTCGTTAATTAGTCGCTATTCTCTCTTGTTTTTAATATTAAAAAAATATATATTTTGATGACAAATATAAGAAAAAAAGTTAACTAATTTTTAGGGCTGAGAATAAGCATCTTAAAGTGGTTAAAATGTCTTGAAAAAATAAAAACATTAGTCTTTTAATTTATTCTATGCATCATTTTCAAGAAATCCCAACCACTTTTGGGTGCTTAAGGGCCGAGGTTAAGAAAACCCTCAATTAGTTTTATTTTTTTATTAACTTTATTAAAATTAAATACATTCAACTAATTTTCTTTATAAATGTGAAATTAGTTTTTTCTTCTAATAATAGAGAGCAAAGTAATATTTTAGTTATAATAATAGATGGTCTGGTCCGATCTGATCTTTGTAAATGGAATACAACTAAACCAAATTAAATAGAACCACTCTTGTTTAGTTGGTTTGGTCCTTAATATTTGTCAAATATCGGACCGGATTAGAGTGAATTGTTACAACCCTGAGATATATATAGCATTTGTAGCTTAATTTGAAAAAAGAAAAAAATGACTATTATAATAAGAAAAATGTCAACAAATACCCTAGTTTTTAAGAAGTTAAAAGTAGTAAAAATCCTTGGTAAATGTAGCTTTTGAAGTTTCCGAAAGAAGAATAAATATGACTTATGATTTTTTTTCTTCCTATTTTGGAAACTTTAACAAGTGCCCTTGGAATTATGATTTTGTTAACAAGACCCTTATAATAATACATAAAAAATAACAAATTACTTTTTTTAGAAGATTTTTCTTTTAATTTGGATTCTTTTGTGCGTGGGTAATTGAAAAACTTTATAAATGTTTTATAAAAAAAACATATATATAACAAATAGTATTAATTAAAATAACTAATAAGGTGGGAAAGATTATGGAGATGAGATTTTCTATCAAGATACACGCATATCCAAAAATAGATTATTCAACATATATTAAAATATGTGAAGTTGAGGTGTATTTTTTACTTTCCCTCCATGATAGTTTTTCTCTCCAAATTTGTTTTTAATCCTAGCCATCCATTGCAAATAAATCACATCCGTTCATATAACTCCTAAATTTCATTCTAATCCTAGTCATTCATTGCAAGTAAATCACATCCGTCCATATATTTTTAATCTTTTCATTTTCCTTTCATTTTATGACTGCTTACAATTGAAACAGTTAGTATTTTTCATTATTTCCTTTCAATGTGCGATGCAACAAATGCTATTCTAACAGCTTACAATTGATAGTCATGGAAAGCTTGAAAACTGACAAGGTTACATTAAGCATATGAACAGTTAGTAATTTTTTTTTAATTGGTAGAAAGCCTTCCTTTCAATTAGTATTTTTTCCATTTTTTTTTTTGGTATTTTTAAGTGTTTGAATTTTGCTCAAACATTTCTTAATACAGAGACTTGAGACTTGATGGTGCACAAAAGAAGATAAAAGAATGTGAAGAAGTAAGTGAAATTCTTTTCAATATTGCGTTGATCTTTAACACAATATTTCTTCTCAATATTTTTTTTATAATATGTTGATCATGAAAGCCTTCCTTTCAATTTATCATTTAAATTTTTGTTTAAACATATTACCTTGATGATTTCAATGAAATTCACTTCTTTGGTGACCAAACTTACAAGGTAGTCCATCAGATTATTATGCAAATTTTTTATTTTATCAAAGCTACTATGTGCACCATCGTACATTTCCTGTCCCTCTAGGCCTTTACAATCTGCATATATATATAAATGTTTGGTCATTTTGTTTTCTATTTAAAGCTTATTTGTTACCGGCCTTTCGTCTTTCAATGGGAAATTTTTATTTATTTTTGCTATCAAAATGCCGCTTGCAAAAAAAAAAAAACGTATAAAGAAGGAAACCTTGGTTGCTTGAGCATATGAACAGTTAGTATTTTTTTATTTTTTATTTTTTAAATTGGTGGAAAGCCTTCATTTCAACTGAAATTATTTCCTTATTAAGTATATTTTATTTCCTTATTTGTCATAAACATTAAGCATATGAACAGTTAGTATTATTTTTTTTTAATTGGTAGCTAGAAAGCTTTTTCATTTTTTTTTTGGTATTTTTAAGTGTTTGAATTTTGGTCAAACATTTCTTAATACAGGAACTTAAGACTTGATGGTGCACAAAAGAAGATTAAAGAATGTGAAGAAGTAAGTTAAATTCTTTTCAATATTGTGTTGATCTTTAACACAATATTTCTTCTCAATATTTATTTTTTTTATAATATGTTGATCATGAAAGCCTTCCTTCCAATTTATCATTTAAATTTTTGATTAAACATATTACCTTGATGATTTCAATTATTATTATTATTATTTTTTTGGGTATCAAAATGCTTCAAGTTGCCTCACAAAAGTTGTTATAAATTGTAACATGGAAGCTATTGGCATTTTTACCCAATTCTGGATGCTGACACGAATCATCTTTCTTGCTTTAAATTATTCCTTTAATGCTCAAATAACTGTAAACGTGTGTGTATAATAATATTTATTTTCAATATTGTGTTGATCTTTAACACAATATTTCTTCTCAATATTTCTTTTTTTTATAATATGTTGATCATGAAAGCCTTCATTTCAATTTATCATTTCAATAAATTCAATCACATATAAAAAAATTAATGTTTAATGTTTGAACAAATGGAAAGCCCTTCAAAAAAAAGGAAAGATAGCAAAATTTAAGACCCGTGCATCGCTCGGACAATTTTCCTAGTTAGGAAAATTGGCAAATGCAATGAAGATTTTTAAAGAAGTACATGTACGATGTGCGTAAATTGCAATTTAAAATTTAAAAGTTATTGTCCCTTTGGGTCAGCTCAGTTGGTTAGCTGCAGGACATTTAGTTAGTTTAGGCTCTAGGTTCCGAGTTCTAGTTCCAGGTACTTCCTTGTAATAAAAAAAAATAAAAAATTTAAAGTTATTAAGAAAAACCAAATGCACAGTGAATGAAAAGGATCAAAACAAATCTTAAAAAAAAAAAAAAGAAATACGAACAAATAAATGTAGCTTATATATAAAAAAACGTTGGGAGAAGAATAAAACTTTAACCCCGCAACAACGTTGGGAGAGGAATAAAACCTTAACCCAGGGACCCTCCTCGAACTGGATTAGTCGGCCCAGTGGGCCGGATACCAGGGTGCAAACCAAAAAAATGTAGCTTATATATATATATATATATATATATATATATATATATATATATATATATATAAAAACAATGAGACAACTGGATGTGAATTAATGCATGTCCTTGAGTCGGTTCTTATATTTGGAATTAAAGTATAAAAAAAGGGAAATAATAATTTCCCTATTTTACAGCATAAGCCAATTGGCTTTGGGTAAGCAGTTTTGTGTTTCTCATTAGAGATAAAAATACAATTATAATTAATGTTTGTTTTTAACTCAATTATTTAAACTGCGAAACATAAATGATAATACTCATACAACAACAACAAAAAAATGATAATACTCAACTTCAAACTTTGAAAAGTGCTCTATTTCCTCTCCTTCTAAAAAAATATAACTAAGTGGACATACGCTCTTCGAATTAGGCCAATTCAGGTTATCTAAGTTTCAAGATGAGAATTTTATCAACTCTACCCAATCCAACATAATATAGATTGCAAGTCAAGTTGGCTACAAGCTTACAGTAAAAAGTTTTAAACCCTCAAATAATCCTATAGAAAAATAGAAGCAAACTTAAATGTAACCGGTATCCAACCTCAAGTGATAAATCTACAATTAAATATGTCACCTGCACTAACGTTAAGGTAGCAAGATATAAAAAAGTTAAAAATAAAATTGTATATATCTTAACTTTTAAATGCGATGTTATGAATATTAATACTTCAACATATAATAAAATATAATATATTTATAATATTAAAGAGGTCAACCTGATGTAGTTAATTAATCTTATACTCCCTCCGTCCCACAAGGATGGTAAAAAATGACTAATTTTTTTGTCTCAAACTATAGTTAAAATAATAAAATAATTAATGAAAAGTTTAAAAATGGTAAACTTTGAATTGTGAGTGGTTGATCATGCAAAATGCATTAAATTAGTGATTTGATAATTGTTGATATGTTAGAAAAACCATTAAATGCATGTCTCCTTAATTTTTTGACTTTTGAATTTTTTAACTATCATTGTGGGACAAAGGGAGTATTATCTTGGTTTGAGCCTAACCTTTTTAACTATGCATATTTTTTAAAGGATTTTCTTAACCTCAGCCCTTAGGGTTGAGGGTAAGCACCTTTAATTAGACATGTTTTCTTGAGAAAAAAAAAAGATATAAGATTTTATCTCTCCTAAGTGCATCATTTCCCATAAAACTTAACCATTCTTGGGTTCTTATCCTTAATCCTTAGGGTTGAGGTTAAGCAAACCCTTTTTTAAAAAGTCTTAACCTCTTATTTTTGTTAAATATATGAAGTGAGACTTGAAGTTAAGCAAACCCTATTTTAAAAAGTCTAAACCTATTATTTTTGTTAAATATATCAAGTCAAGCCAAGCCAAGCCTAAAAAAGATCGATACGGCCTATTCCCATACCCTATGATTAACACTTGTTAGGAGACTAGGAAAATCTCGCATGCTTAAAAGTATTAACACTTTGCGCATGGGATGAGGAGATACGCTTGGTTGTTTAAAAAAAAATAAAATACCTTGGATATTAAAATATTGTTAGTTTTGTTTTTTGTTTCGGTTTTTTTTTACACCGCAACCGGTATCCGGATCTGGTTTACACAGAATTCGACTCCCCAACTGAGCTCGCACTAAGCGGTAGGGGTCTCCATACCCAAGGCTCGAACTCGAAACCAGTTGGATAAGGAACTTAGTAAGCTACCACTTGATCAATCCATGTTGATTGTTAGCTAGGATCATTCAACTTTAATTCTTTGTTATTTGTTGTTTTAATTAATAAAAACATATAAAATATCTATTACGATGAAAACACATTAAAATATAAGAATTTAAAAAAAATCCATAGATTCGCAATAATATTTTATTTTTTTTATCCGTTGAAAAGATAAAGAATAAAATAGTATGGTGAGTCCATGAAGTGTTTTTAATTCTTCATATATTTTAACGTGTTTTCATCGTAATAGATATTTTGTTTGTTTTGATTAATTAAAATTAATAACAAATAAAACAAAATATTACTCTATCCTGTTTTTTTATTATTGGTCACTTTCTAGAAAATGTTATTTGGTTCTAAAGTCACTTATAATAATCAATACTTTCTTAATCTTTATGTCGCTCAGGACTAAAATGCCAAATAAAATGAAATAAAGGGAGTGTGTGTATATATACTCCTTCCGGTCCTTATTATATGTCATACTTAACCGAATTATACGTACCAAGGAAAGTGGCTGGTTTTATGAATTCTATGAGAATATATTGTAACATTACAATTTTACCCCCTTAACTTTTCTTGGAAAATTCACACTTATTAATGAACAACAAAAAACACATAGATAGTCAAAGCATTTAATAAGGGCAAAAAAGAGAAAAATCAATAAATGATGCATAAAAAATATAAAGTGACTTATAATTAGGACCAAGAAAACTTTCTAGAATGTGACCTATATATAGGACCGGAGGGAGTATATACAAAGGAGTTTTTATTTTGTCATCCCAAGGTTTATGGATGTCATCCCATATGTATAAATTATACTTATTATGTCCTTTTTAAAAAAATAACTTTTAATACGGGTCGTAAGAGGTACTTACGACCTGAAGGTCGTAGCACTCCCTTACGACATTTTACAAAACTAAGTTTTAACATGGATCGTAATACCTATTTACGACCTAAGTTTTTTAACAGGTCGTCGTAAATGATCGTAACAGTCACATACGACCCTTCACAAAGTCAATGTTGCGAGCACCGCAAGTGGCAGTGACATGTGTGTTCCCTAGTTTTGCTAGTTAAACAGCATAGTGACCCACGCCACCCATCAAGCTTGACTCCTGCAACTTGGGTGAGGGCATCACGGGCAGTGAGACCAGCAATGGGTAAGGCCGCAGCTTCAGAAACTGAGACCTGAGATGGTCTTTTGGCAGTCAAGCTCTCAGTTGCAATAGCAAACTCAGCTAGTCCTCCTCCATACTTTCAGTCATTCAGATTGAGTGAGTAAGTAGTTGAGTTAATGATGATTGTGTTCCCCAATACTAGTAGTAGTAATTAAGTAGTCTGATCTGAATTAAGTTAAGTTAACTTATAACTTACGAGACGAGTGAGTTTAGCGAGGACTTTGTCACCAACTTGAAAATCCTTGACAAGGGGTCCGACCTCGACCACCTCTCCAACTACATCAGTGCCTGTAGGTTGTTGATTGTTGATTGTCGATTGTTGAGAAATAATAGTAATGATAAGAAGTAAGAAGGTGAGAAAGCAAATATGAATACATACAAGGGATGTGAGGGAAGCGGCGGGTGATGAGGATGAAGAAAGGACAGAGACCACTGCTCTTCTGAATGTGACTTTGTGAAGGGTCGTATGTGACTGTTATGACCATGAAGTCGTAACACTCATTTACGACCTGTTAAAAAACTTAGGTCGTAAACAGGTCGTAACACCTCCTTACGACCCGTGTTAAAACTTAGTTTTGTAAAATGTCGTAAGGGGGTGCTACGACCTTTAGGTCGTAAGTACCTCTTACGACCCGTATTAAAAGTTGTTTTTTAAAAAAAGGGCATAGCAGATATAATTTATACATATGGGGTGACATCCATAGACCTTGGGGTGGCAAAATAAAAACCCTATACAAAGAGAGAGAGAGAGAGAGAGAGAGAGTGAGTGATGATTCAGGTCGCGTGAGTAACCTTTATTGGACTTGGTTCAGGATCAGCATCTAAATCCAAGCCCAATTAATTGGTGGACTCTCTTTAACCCTTGTTTTCCGAATATTCATGGATCCATCCGGGTCGGACTCCGGGAACGGTTCATAACATACTCCAGATTTTATTAAACTTTTGAATATACTATGCTATTATTCTTCCGTCCTCAACACAATACTTTAATATATTTTCCATAACTATATATCTATTTTGCTAATATTTGTAATATACTCCCTCCGGTCTCATATATAAGTAAAATAAACTAATTTCATACTTATTAAAGAAGTTAGTTGAGTGCATTTAATTTTTTCGAGTTCATAAAAAAATATACTACTATAGGAAATATGCATTGAAAATGAAACAAAAATTAAATGGTACAACAACTTTATCGAGATATTTTAGGAATGATTGTATTGGAAATAAAGAGTTAGTTAAATTTTGCTTATATTTGATATTACTAATAAGATGTTTTTATTTGCTTATATTTGAGACCGGAGTATTCATTTTTCATCTGATTTTCAATAACTATATATTCCTCTAACATCATAATAAAATCATTTTTCATCGGATGAATAAGAAGACAACGTACTAAATGTAGCTTACACCGTTGTGATTATTGTTTAGGATAATCATTAAAAATGTGGATACATTGACATCAATCCAAAAGGGTTATGCCTGAATAAAGCAAGAGCTTTGCCAGAAATGCACGAGTGTAACATTGCTTGGAAACGGGGGGCCTGTACTATAATACACCATAATTAATGCCTTCACTGTCACCTAGTACTTAAGTTACACTCACATGGAAATTCCATATGAGATCAATTATATTCAAAGTGGAAGTAATTAGTACACATTCACTAAGCATATGATAATAATAAGCTATAAATATATAGCATACGCGAAGATATGTAGATGCTTAAGCAGATTTGGGCACAAATTGGGTAATAAAGAAAATGAAATACTATATATGAACCAACACAAAGAGGATTTTAAGTTGGATGAGGTGGATTTCAATTTGAAAATGGTAGCCTGTTCCATTGAATTAAAGAGACATGGGAGTACTCATTACTCAATAACACTAGGGTTCGATAGGGACAATTGGGATTGCAATGCTGGCCTAATTGGTATATATGGGTGACCATAACCAGCAAAGCTTGGACCTCTGATGTACATTATGTGGGAACGGAAAGTCTCCTATTTAAAGAAAGTGATGGAAGGCTAAAATTGCTCTATAGATTTTGAAAGGCACAAAAGATAATAAATTGATATTAATGGAATTGGAAGAAATGGGTGAGTGGGTCTGTAAGACTGTAAGTCTAAGAAATTATATTCACTACTTTATTTTGTCTTTTCATTTCATGTCATTTGATTATAAATTTAACAGAATTTAGGTTTGCATCATGATGTATGTATTACTCTCGGTCCTGCATGTAGTTTTTTTTTTTTTTAAAGGAAATTTAAGTCTACCAATAAAATAATTAATGTTGTTATTGATATTGAAAATGTATGTAAATATTTAATATAATTTTTCAAAACGATATATATAATTGTTATTAAGATTCTAAGAAGTTTTGGTTTAATAAATGTGTTTTTAGAAGAAGTAATTAAATGTTATTATTGGAAATTAAAATGAGTTCTTACAAATATAATCAAATTTATGTTCCTAAAAAAAAATCTTACGTATAGAACTAGGGGAGTGTTATATTTTTTTTTCAACATTCGTTGATTGAAGATTTAGTATGATTAGTTAAAAACATAGATATATTTTCTTCCGTTTATAATATAAGAAAAAGTTAAAATTATGTTTATTAACAATATTAGTTTAATATATTTAATTTTTTCAAATTTATAAAAAAATAAAAGTATTTTAATAAAATAACGTTGATAATTAATCAAAATTTAAGAAAGTTAATTTTTTTTAATATTAAAAAAAACATTTTTTCTCTTTATATTGCAGAGCGGAAAAAATGTATGGCTAGAATCTTAATATGTTAAATTTGAAGGAAAATTTTTGGAAAGTTTTGCCAAGTGGCATTTTTAGGTTGCCAAGTAGCAAGATATATGAACATTATATTTGAAATTTTTTGAATTTATTTCTACTTTTAGTAATTAAGTTTATCAAGGTGAGTTTGCATACAAAAGTTGCACACTTACACGGGATTATTTAATTTGGCTTAAAGTGGAGTATTCCACTTATCTAGGCTTCACAGTAAGTGGAATGCATTAATCCACATTTTTTTGCTCGAGGCTTTTATGGGCTTTTTTTCTTATCATGTATTTTATGAGCTTTTAGGCTCCACATGAAAGCTACAATTCTCTTTTTATTGCTCCACTTAATTAGCCTTCAGAATGTTGTGGGAAGATCAATCGATCAGCAACAGGTTATATTGGCTTTATTTTCAAACGAGGAGAAGTTTAGATTGTCGTTCCATTCAATGATTCTTCTTCTTTTTCCGAGATTTTTTTTCCAACGTTCCCCCTGCTTTCACTGAAGATATTGAATGAGTGTCGGTTGGGGCCTTTGGATTCATCTCCACTTTTCAATTGGTATAAAAAGAGCTGGGTGGGGTTGGTTTTTGTCACAATTTGGGCAAGATCAAGGGTGGCATAGATCTGAGATTTTCGGTGAAGAGGTCAACAGGCAAGATCAAGGGTGGCATAGATCTTAGATTTGCGGTGAAGAGGTGAACACTATATTCTTCTCATTCAATCTCTTCCTCTTTCTCTCTCTCTGTTTCCATGTTAATTAGAGCTTATGTCTTTTTTTTTTGTTGGAATAATAACGATCATCAAGGGTAAGAAAAAAAAGGTTTTCAAATTCAAATTAGAGTTGCATTTAGGACAAGAGTATTAAAGATGCTCTAGCACACATGCTTACAACAAAATACTTTAAACTTTCACAATCTACCGAGGTTAGATTTATGAGTGTGAACAGAACATCTTAAGTTCCATTCAAGCATTATTCGAATGTGATTCCACTTCAGCCATCTATTTCACGTACAGTAGGAAACAATGCCTGAATTTCCATAAAATCGAATATTCAGTATTTTTTTTAATTTATTTTTGAGATCGATTGACCGATTTTCTATCAATTTGATTCGCTTTTTATTGGAAGGAAAAGGAAAAATCAACTTGGGTGGCTTATTTGAGTTAATTATAGAGTAAATCTCCAATTCGATTCTCAGAATATTTTTGTAACATTAATCTGGTTAGTTCTTAATTGGTGCTCAGCAATCCCATCCTACTCGACTTTGCTCAGGCCAACAAAAACCAATTATTACTTTTGTTTATTGTTATTTTGTAGTAAATATGGAAACTCATGTTTGAACTTTTAATTGCGACATATCTGAGCTTAATGTTCTTAGAATTTGATTTGATTATTAGCAGGTTTTCAGATTGTTCTTTCTTATTAGTAGGTTTTGATTTGTTTCTTCTTTCTTTCAGCATTCAATTTCTTCTCACTGTTACCATTTTTTCCACCCCTCTTTGCATCAATGGCTGCTACGGGTGTTTTGGAAACGGTGGACAAGGTCTCTGAAGTTGATGCCGAGTCCTGGACTTTGTGTGCCAGGGTCATTCGTATGTACCCAGCATTTAGGTTTAAGAATCCAAGACCTTATTCTCTTGAAATGGTTTTGCTGGATGAATCTGTAAGTGCAAAATAATGCCTTTTTTTTTTGCCCTTTGATATTTTTCCATATTCTAAATCTGAGATTTATAAATCTGGCATATATAAGGTCTTAATTTATGTTTATAGGGTGATAAGATTCATGCCAGTATAAGAAAAACACTTATTTACAAATTCGAGCGTCTCTTAAAAGAAGGAAATGTGTATCTGATCTTCTTTTTTGGAGTTGGAAAGAGCTGTGGGAACTTCCTCACTACTAGACATCCATACCATATCAATTTCGAGCTCGACACTGAAGTGAAGCCAGTGTCTCATTCTAATATTCCTAGGAATTCATTTTCATTTGTTTCTGCTGCTGATATAGTGAAGCTGGGCGACATGAGTCCTTATTTGGTTGGTAAGTTTTAAAATTTTCTTATCTGTGTGAGATTTGAAGCAACAGATTGGGTAAACACCCATGTAAATTTGACACATTGGTTGATTGATAGATGTCATAGGTTTGCTGACTGGATATGGGTTGGAGAAAGAGATTTTAATAGATGGGAATCCCACAAAGATGAATGTTATTGAAATAGATCTAGAAGGGTATGCATTTTTAATTATCTGTTATTGTACTTTTAATGCTGCTATTTTGTTCTATGTTTCTGTTTTGTTCTGTTTTGTAATGGTACTGCTTACTTGGTTTAGAATCGATTATTAGTCACCTTTTGTTGATTTGGTTTATTTTTTTAAAATGTTCTGTTACATAGGAGAAAAATGGAATGTGCTTTGTTCGGCAAGTATGTCGAGGAGCTGAACTATTTCCTAAACAAGTATTCTGGAAACATCGTTAGCACTGTCATAGTGATTCAATTTGCACGAATCAAGACCTTTAACCGTGAGTGTATTATGCCTTTTTTCCTATTTATGCTAAATTGCCATTTGTTTGTTTTATGCTATTTCTACCTAATATTTTGCATTGAAGGTAAATTGGTGCTGCAAAACTCTTTGAATGCTACACGAATCTTCTGGAATTGTCAATTGCCTGAGGCCGAAGAGTATCGAACTAGGTGATGGTCGTGTCTGTCATTTTAATTTTTACTTGTGCTTCCATATGAATTCCTTCAACATGACTTTGTTTCTCTTGAATGAATTTTGAATGATAGGGTTGCTGCCAATTCTGACATTCTTTCACAGCCAATGAGTCAAATAAGTTGTACTAAGGAAGTTAGTGTTAGCGATGACTTTCTTATATTTACTGAAAGAAAGACCATTGAACAAATGAAAGATTGCAAAGAGGTAATTCTTTGAGATTATTTTTTTTTTCCAATGTATGACATATTTTCCTAACTTATTTTTACCTCTTAATATAGGATTGTTATTGCATAGTATATGGTACTATTCAACATATATTGGGTGGTTCTAACTGGTGGTACAAGGCATGCAAATGCAATAAAGCTGTCTTGGCTGAGCCTCGGTCTGAAGCTATGGCCGATGAGTTTATATATTTTTGTGAATCCTGCAATCATCATGTGAAAAGTGTTATTCCAAGGTATATAGCTCATATTGCGATATTTAGGAACACATTGTCAAAAGGTGTACTTATTGCTACTAATATGGTTTGGAGTAACAGGTATCGTATAAGGATTAGAGATGTTGATCACTCTGATAGTGCTTCATTTGTCATATTTGATTGAGAAGCTTCTTTACTGTTGAAAAAATCATGTGCAGTAATGGTTGAAGCAATTCTGAAGGTTTGTTTCTATGTTCGACCTTGATTTTTGGTATGAGCAATAGTTGTTCTTTCTAACTTCGCTACTTTAACCACATTAGTATATATATATTTTTTTTTTTAGTCTGGTGATATTTCAATCATCCCGGAGGAGTTAATACAACTCATTGATAAAAGTTTTTTATTCAAAGTGGAGATTAAGCCATCAAGCAATCCTGTTTTTCAGTCTTCTTTTATTGTGAAGAAAATTGTTGATGATCAAGATATTATTGCCAAGTTTCTCGCTGAATATCCGGTGTCATCTGTATGTCAAATCTTTTTTTTTTTACTTCAATGCCATCTACATTTGTAAATGTAATTAAGAATATTTCATGGCTTATTGATTAGGAGTTTGATAATCCTGTTGGATCACTTAGTGATGTCAAGCCGTCTTCTGATACTGCTGTCAATAAGGGTGTTGATGGAAAGGTTTATATCATACTCAAGACCGCTATTTCTTTTTAATTTTATAACAATGTAGTTGCAAATTATGACTTATTTTATTTTTCATTTGGTTGCAGAATTTGCTGAATGATTTTTCTCTTGGTGATAAGGGTGATACTTTAACAAATAATAATGGTTTAGGTGCTGATTTTTCTAAAGGAAATGCTTCCAAAAGATCCAATGATGATTATGTTGAAGCCTGTCTTCCAATTACCATGAAGAAAAAGAAGGTACCTGCAAACGAAAAGGAAGTTGCTTCTGAAGAAAAAAATACTATAGAATCTGGAACAAGTGAAAGCTTGGTGAATGTCAATGAGGATGCTGTGAATGAAAAAAAAATGCTGGATTTGGAATGTATGAAGGTTCTGTGAAGGTCAATGAGGTAGCTATAAAGTCTGAAGCTCAACATAAATAGAAACAATTGAAAACCTTACTGAGATTTGGAATTGTTACTGTTTACTCTGTTTAAAGTTATTTTCCTGTCATGTGGACTAAGGGAGATGGACTAAGGGAGATGATTTTATTTTCCTGTCATGTTTAATGAGGAACAATATCAGGATTTTCCTGTCATGTGGACTAAGGGAGATGATTTTATTTTCCTGTCATGTTTAATGAGGAACAATATCAGGATATTATTGTGACAAGATTATTTGGTTTTGGATTTTTTCCTTTGAGTCTTTACTGTTGGTTAGGATGATGATAAGTTTAAAATTTAATTGATTGAAATAAATAAATATATAGTGCATTTTGTGGAGATGATTCTGAATTTGTTTATCTACTTTGCTGTTGAAGGAACCCTCACAAGGGTCTCTGGCATCTTTATGTCACTAAGGGGAGATGGATGCATGTCATATTCTAGACAGGTCTATGTACTATCCCAACTTAAGTTTGAGTTTTTTCTAGATTATGGGTTTTGACTTCTGATAATTCCATACCTTATAAGTACTTCATGGCTTCATGCCATACAAATCCAGGACTTCACCAAGAGTTTTTAAGTGAGGTAAGCTTTCTTCTGTTAACAACATTAACATCAGAATCAGAGATAAAAGGAACTACTGAAAGATACTAGCTCAGAAGCCAAGCGTAACATGCATATGTCATTGAAGAACTTCAACTAGGGATTCCTTCTTATATGTTAGAGCCTCACCAATGCTGGAAAACTCAGTCCTATATGCAGGTAAAAGGTCTCATTTTAACAAAAGAACATGTCACAAACATGTTGAAGCAGCAAACAATCTTTAAGCGTACAGCACCAGGTTTTAAAACAAAATATTCAATAACAAAAGCCTTTTGTTAATGCAAAAATCGACCAACTAAACCGACCAAACATATGTAAAATATATAAAGGAACTTATTTCCATACATGATGCATTTGAGTTTTCTCTAGATTATGGGTTTTGACTTCTGACAATTCCATAGCTTATGAGTACTTCATGACTTCATGCCATAAAAATCCAGGACTTCACCAAGAGTTTTAAAGTGAGGTTAAGGCTGGACCTAA
The DNA here is from genome assembly GCA_037953625.1 of Crotalaria pallida. Lineage (NCBI taxonomy): Eukaryota > Viridiplantae > Streptophyta > Magnoliopsida > Fabales > Fabaceae > Crotalaria > Crotalaria pallida. Next base: position 87,265,560 of record CM075656.1, read on the forward strand.
AATATCATATTTAATTTAAGTAATAAATAGACTGTTAGTCGCAACTCTTGGTTAGGGTGTGCACTTGCTTTGCACGTGTAATCAAAAAGTGTTTATGGAACATGGCACATAGCAAGAAAAAAAATTAAAAAAACCTCTTAGTTTACAGAATACTCCATTAAATATTGTATGTCAATTTACAAGAAAATTTTGCTTTTAATATGCACACGTTAGTAATTGTGGATAGCAAGGAATTTACAATCTATGTGGGTGGTATTTATTTATGCAATACATGGAAGAATCTTGACCAATTTCCCAAATGAATGCCTTTTTGTTTCTTTTAGTAATATGTGCAGTAAAAATCATTTAGACGTTAATAGAGTAGTACTTCTTGATTAAAATTTAGTCAATTCATTGCTACGTATCTGTACCCATTGAATTTTATTGCCAAGTTTAAAATTTAATTTAAAAAAAGTTGGCATTTCATACTTAGATTCTATCCATGTCTTTTTAGTTGCTCTTACTGTTCTTCTTAGGTTTAGTACTACTCTACGTACCTTAAATCTTAAAAATGAAAATTGAAGATGCATGTGCAGATGAGGTCATGAAAGCACATGATGCAAGACAATATAGGTTGAATCAAATGCGTATAAAAAGAGCAGCATCTCAGATAGGTGATCAAAATGCAGGTTTGTTCTTTTTATTTATTCCTTTAAACAATGAACATGCATCTTTTCATTTAGAATGAGGGAAGTAGCATATTTTTAGGAATGACTAATCATTCTAATCATTGTAGGACAACCTTCTTACTCAACTCCCATGCATATTGCAAACACAAGTGCAGCGAATTTGGCTGGTATATCCTATGATACGTTATTTCTTTTTATACTATTCTATGTGCATGAATATTTATTGTTTCAAAGTCATCAGAAATATAGTTCAAAAAAAAATTAGAAATTCTCAGATGCTATTTTGTACGTCCCTTCTTTCCCATACAAAACAAATATCTAAAAGTGTGCAAAGTTATTGGTTACTTCATCATTTTTTCATCAAAATGCTTATAGGAAAATGTAAAAACTCAACCAATCAATCATAACTAAAAAGCTAGAAGTTATTTTTTAAAATTAAAAAAAAATTGCAAGGAAAAAGAAAAAAGAGCTCTTAATTCTCATCACTGACTAGCACAACCAAATGATTAACAAAAGTTCATAAAATTCACACAGAACCTAAACAATAAATCAACCCCCAAAAGTTATTTTTATTAAAACCTAAGCAAGCTCTCAAGTCTCTACCCCAAGAAAAAGATTACTTTTTTCATTCAGATACAGAAAAAAGAGCCAATTGGGTAATTTTAAAGTTGTACATGGAACTTAAGAGCTATATATTTGTTTTCCTATCTGATATAATTGCAGATACTAAATTAATAATTTGTTTCGTGCAATGAAAGATTTCCACTGTACAAATGTTTCACAAATGCAACAAGAAGCGAGACGTCACCGGATTAATCAAATGCGAAACAAAAGGAAGGCTGCTGCAACCAATGATGAAAGTGCATTATCTGCTTTTACCCCTGTTACATTGACAACTAGAAGTCCTTTGTTTAAAAAAGGTAAGTGAGACAATTATTTTTAAGGTCAGCAGAATTGATGAAAAGGCTCATATGTCATAGGTAAAGGTAAAACTGAAAGAAAATGTAACAACAGACCAGACCTTAATGCTTTTATATTATACTGATATATGAAATGTATGTTGGAACATGACATTTTCAGAGATGCAACAAGAAGCAAGACGTCACCGGATAAATCAAATGCGAAGCAAAAGGAGGGCAAGTGCAACTCATGATAAAAATTCAGGTTTGTCGTGTAGGCCTTACTTATTTTTCTATTTCTTTTTTTCCTTTTCATAAATTCTTACTTTTCCTATATTGTGTAGGTCAATGTTCGTCATCTGCTTTTATCCCTGTTGCAATGACAAATGGAGGTTCGTTGTCTAATATAAAAGACCTTCCTTCAAATTTTAAAAATGCTAAGCAAAGAAATAAAAAAGAATGCACACCATCATGCTCAAGGTCAAACATTACAGGTAACTTTATGTAATTGTTATTATATAAAATTTGTTTAGAGTTTCTTCATGATTATTTCAAAATCAAAGTACATGGCCATCAATTGAACATGCATATCCTTTACAGATATGAGCTACACACATGATGCTTTTATTAATTTGAAAGTAAATAAAATTGTTCGTAAAGAATTAATTCAAGCTCTCAAATGCAATTTCTCTGGACCTGGGCCAAGTGAGGCAAATAGCTTTGCTTTTTCTGTAGAGAATGAAGGTGATTCAATTGGACTATTATTAATTATTCTAAAATGGCTTTTTTCTTAAAAAAAAAATTTAACATTGATGAATGATGGATTTTGCAGAATACCTTGATATTGGAGATCCTACTTTTGTGTGTTCGTATTGCAAAGCTATCTTGTGGTATCAAGAGCGATCTGAAAAACATAAAAATGATGTAAACCCAGACTTTTCTATTTGCTGCATGAAAGGGAAGGTTGAATTACCTTATTTAAAGAAGCCTCCACTTTTGTTACATAATTTAATTACTGGAACTGATCCTCGAAGCAAAAATTTTAAAGATAACATCAGGACTTACAATAGCATGTTCTCTTTTACATCTATTGGAGGAAAAATAGAGAAAACACTAAATGATGGTTCTGCACCTCCTCAATTCATTCTTGGTGGCCAGAATTATCATAGAATTGGTAGCTTGATACCTACACAAGGCAATAATCCAAGATTTGCCCAACTCTATATTTATGATACACAAAATGAAGTCTCCAACCGAATAAATCTTTTCAGGTACTTTTACTCATGTTACACTCATTTACTTATTTTAAATTTGATTTAATAATTCCATCTTTTCAATTTTAACTGCCATATTTCCCTTTCACCAATTTTCAGGTCCGATAATCATGCTGATAAAATTGACCGGTCATTAGTTGAAGATTTAAAAGCAATGATTGATGAAAATAATGTGTTGGCCCAATCTTTCAGATTAGCACGTGATTATGTAAACCAGAATAACGCTACCAACATGTGTTTGAGATTGTTTAGACATCGGTCTAAAGATGCAAGGACTTATAATTTGCCAACTCATGATGAGGTTTCAGCATTGATTGTAGGAGATTTTGACAGTACAGATATTGGAAGGGATATAGTTGTGAAGAAATGCTCTGGTGAACTAATACGACTTCCAGAAACTCATGCAGCTTTCATGCCATTGCAATATCCTTTGGTTTTTCCTTATGGTGAGGATGGATTTCAGGAAAAAATTCCCATTAGAGAATCATATGCGAAAACAGCTAAACTGAAAAGGGACAACATCTCCATGAGAGAATTTATTGCCTTCAGAATTCATGAAAGGGATATAGAATTTGGGAATGTAGTATATGCAGGAAGGCTCTTCCAACAGTTCTTGGTTGACACTTATTCGATTATAGAAGCTCAACGACTGTTGTGTATTAGAAAAAAACAAGTAACAATTCGAACAGCAGTTTTAAGTGGGTTAGAAGAAGCTCTTAATAGAGGGGAAACAAATGCTCAAGCAATTGGGAAGAAAATAATCTTGCCGGCATCTTTCACAGGTGGCCCTCGGTATATGTTCAATAATTGCCAAGATGCCATGGCGATTTGCAAGAGATTTGGTTACCCTGATCTGTTTATCACATTTACATGCAACACCAACTGGCCAGAAATTAAGAGATTCGTAACTGCGAGAGGTTTAAAACCCGAGGATAGACCAGATATTACATGTCGCATATTCAAGATAAAGTTAGACAAAATGATGGATGATTTTAAAAAGGGAAGAACATTTGGTCCATTAGATGCAGGTCATTATTGATTTACTTGAGAATTTGTTTCTGCTTTTTATTTTTAAAAAAAAATTTTGAACATTACTTAAAATTCTTTAATCATTTTTTTATTTCTCTATGTTGACAGGGATGTACACAGTAGAGTTTCAAAAGAGAGGACTTCCTCATGCTCATATTCTTCTATGGTTGACTCAAGCCAACAAAATAGAAACACCTGAAGACATAGATAAGATAATTTCTGCCGAATTGCCTGATCCAAGTACTAATCCTAAGTTGTTTGCTGTTGTTACTTCATTAATGATGCATGGTCCTTGTGGCATAGCAAACCCAAACTCCCCTTGCATGAAGGAAAGACGATGTACTAAATTCTTTCCAAAGAAATTCAACAATCGCACATCAATTAGAACAATTGCTTCAAACTAATGGAAGATCTCTCCTTGACTTTCCGTCTATGCCTTTTCCCAAAGACGTGCATGACAACCACTTTGGTAATAGATTAATAATGGATGAATTGAATTATAACAAGCAAGAATTGCAGGAAACCCATGACAAGCTGATGCGCATGATTACTCCTGAACAAAGAAATGTATACAATGAAATAATGAGAGCTATTGCAAGATCCGGTGGTGGATTCTTTTTTGTCTATGGATATGGAGGCACCGGAAAAACTTTTATTTGGAACTCACTGTCTTCTGCTGTTAGATTGCAAGGAAATATTGTGTTAAATGTAGCTTCAAGTGGAATTGAATCTTTGTTGCTTCCTGGAGGTAGGACTGCCCATTCCAGGTTTTCTATTCCACTTACAGCTAATGAATCTTCCACTTGCAATATACAGCAGGGTAGTTTCAAAGCAGAATTGTTGACTCACACAAGTTTGATAATTTGGGATGAAGCTCCCATGGTGAATAGATTTTGCTTTGAGGCTTTGGACCGCACTTTAAGAGATATAATGAGCTTACAATCTATCGACAACAAAAATAAGCCTTTTGGAGGAAAAGTGGTTGTTTTAGGTGGTGACTTTAGGCAAATATTGCCCGTTGTGCCAAATGGAAGAAGACATGATATTGTATCTGCTGCGATTAACTCTTCTGATTTGTGGAAACATTGCAGGGTTTTGAATTTGACAACAAACATGAGGTTATTAACAAGTACAGAAAACACTTCTATCGAGGAGATTAAAGAGTTTGGAAATTGGATTTTATCAATTGGGGATGGCAGCATAGGGCTTATTGAAGATGATCATGCTGTTGTTAATCTTCCAGATGAGCTGCTTATTATGGATGCAGATGACAGTCTAATAAAATTGGTTCAATTTGCTTATCCGGATTTGCTTCAAAATATTAAAAACTACAAATTTTTTGAGGAAAGGACAATTTTAGCACCAAGATTAGACAATGTTGAACAGGTTAATGATTTAATCTTGTCTTTGATTCCGGGAGAGGAAAAAGAATACTTAAGCAGTGATACTCCTTGCATTTCTGACATGGACGACGACATACATGTAGAGTGGTTCACAACTGAATTCCTTAATGATATCAAAATTTCAGGACTGCCGAATCATAAGTTGGTTTTAAAGGTAGGTGTTCCTGTCATGCTTTTGAGAAATATAGATCAGGCTAATGGGCTTTGCAATGGGACAAGATTAATCGTCACTTATCTAGGAAAAAATGCCATTGGTGCAACTGTTGTAACTGGAAGAAGTAGCGGTACTAAGGTTCTTATTCCTAGAATGTCATTGATTCCCACTGATTCTGGTTTGCCTTTAAAATTTGAGAGAAGACAATTTCCATTAGTCCTATGCTTTGTTATGACTATTAATAAAAGTCAAGGACAATCTCTATCACATGTTGGTTTGTATCTTCCTAAACCCGTATTTACTCATGGGCAGCTATATGTAGCTTTGTCAAGAGTTCGAAACAAAAGAGGGCTGAAAATACTCATTTTAGATGACGAAGGAAAGCCAACCAACTCTACTCTAAATGTTGTGTACAAAGAAATATTTGCTAAGGTATGTCTATTTTTTTTCTTATCGAGCAAATAAAATTAATTGACTAATTAGCTAAATTACATTGATCAATTTCAGGTTAAATAGAGACTTTGCATTCAAAAAGAATTACTTTTATCTATTACGAACTATGCACCATATCAGGTAATGTTATTGTTCATAAGTTATATACTAACATATATTTTTCACTTTTTTCTCACGTCCTTCCCTATGCGTATGCTTTCTTGCAGGCTCTCTTGACTAGCATCTTGAAATTATGCAATAGATGGGAAAACAATACCACCATGGTTACTCCAGCAATGTTTTATTTGCTACATTATTTGATTTAAATTAACATAACATTATTCGAAATCAGTACTTAAATTATTTTTTGATCATGATATTTAAGAATTTTATTGTATTGTTATTTTATTCTCTCTTTTTTATTTAATATATCAAATTTCATATCTACACAATAATCTTTATTTCAAAATTTGTGATATATATATATATATATATATATATATATTAAATTTATCTAATATAATAATCACTTTGGCAAGTTACTCCTTCCCGTGCATGGCACGGGTTAAGATACTAGTTATGACTACAATTAAATCTTGTACGTGTAAGATGCCTGTCAGGCATTATCAATCGAGCACTTCCACATCGTTATGATAATTTAAAAAATTTATTGATAGAAATATAATTTATCATTTTGATAATTTTAATTTTTTTCAAATAGATAATTTTCGGTTATTAAACAGAGAAATAAAATTTAAGAAAAAAAAAAGTAAAGTTGTTAGGATCATCGGAACTACTGTTATCATTATTCGTTGGTGTCTACTTACTGCTTTGTGCTCAAAAGAACAACAACTTTCAAAATTAAAAAAGCGAGAACATATACATTGAGGAACAAAGATTTTAAAAAATGGATATACAACGATAAGGTAGACGATATCGATGTAGATACAGTGGGAGGTGGATCTATAACAATAGTACGTAATTATATGGACATTAATTATTTCTACTTTGCAGCATTAGATAAACACATTTTCATAACTAACAATCGAAAGAGCTTGTTACCTAACACGGAATGTTTGAATTGACAATAGTAACCACATCAACACTACACAATAAATATGAAAAGAGATCAACATTATGAGTTCATTTAATATTTTGAGCAAAAATGATTTATAGACATATAAAATTAACTTACAAATTAACTTGCATTACAAAGAGAGTGACATATATCACTCACATATGATCGGTTAACAAGTAATATATATTACTTTATTATGATGTAAATTGATTTTTAGGTTGATTTTATAAGCTTATATACATCATTGCTCATATAATCATATTTGAGTTCTAATATATACATTTTCACTCTTACAGAGAGAATATTTTTTTGTTTCACACCTTGTATCATGAATATATAGATTGATCCGATATTAATTAAAATTTTTATTTTTTTTTCAAATTTTTTATCAATCTTTCACTTTATCATTTATATAGGATGACACAAAATAAATGTCATAGAACATAATCACCTAGCATGTTGAAGCGCTGAAATTTCTCTTTCAGGATTTGCATCTTTTTCATGATTTAAATGTGGAGAGACCAGTTCACCAAAAAAAATGTGGAGAGACCTTACTCGTTTTCAATGATAATAGAGCATCTAAATCCCCTCCTTTCAACATACCATTTGGGATGGATTGATATTCCTAACTTGATAATTAATCATAGTTTCCTGTTTTGTTGACATATTTCAATTTTAAATTAAAATTATTAATGTTAAAATTGTCGAAAGATATGCAAAACATAGACAGACAGACAGATAGATAAATAGATAGATAGGAAAGAAGAAAAATCTTATACCCATATTTAATATTTTTTCCTTTAGTTTCACACATCTAGAACAAAAAATTTGCACTTTGATTCTAATTAATATACTAGAGAAAATAGATGGTGTATCGACGGTATAAAGGTTTTTTACATCATCAATGCATCATCCAACATTCATGTGTTTATTGTCGTTGACTTTCAAATAAAAGTAATACAAATTAATGATAGATGATGTCCTGTAAAAATACGTTACACCATCAATGCACACCCATTAATATCTTAATACTGTTTATATTGTTCAACAGATAAATACACAAAAACATAAAACACAATTTATATATGTTCTATATTTTTAGGTGGAGGACATGCATCCCCTCGCTCTAGAGACAAGGAACTAATCTTTTTCAAAATGTGTGGTTGCTTCTCCAAAGTCCAAACATATATTATCCTCAATAATCAAACTTTTAAGCATTAATCTATGTTATATAGAGATTCAACCAATCCTCCATCAGACAAACTATTTATTGATACTTATACTATATATATATATATATATATATATATATATATATATATATATATATATATGTGAGTTAATAGTCACATAGGTCCCCGAAAGATACCTGTAGAATCAGTTAGGTTCCTGAAAGATTTGTGAATTCTCTTAAACCCCTCAAAGATCATCTTGGCGTCACATTAGTCCCCCATTCAATTTCGTCAGGATGAACCTGACTGAATTCTACATGGCACGTTAAATGTTTCGTCGGCCCCAATGCGATGTTGGAATGTTAAGAATGTGTCACATTTGGGCCAACAAAACATTTAATGTGTCATGTAGGATTCCGTTAGATCCCTCATTCACTACAACAAAAAGTAGAATAAGTAGCGCATATATTTTGTAGCGTTTCTGGAATAAATGCTACAAATGTTAATTCTCATATTTTTAGTAGCGCTTAATTAATAAATGCTACGGAATGTGAAAACTTTTGTAGCACTTATTCCAGAAAAATGCTACTATTAAGTTATCATAGAATTTTTTTAAAAAAATGCTACTATTAAGTTATCATAGAATTTTTTTTTTAAAAAATCTTTAATATTTGTAGCATTTTTACTTATAAGCGCTACTGATTGTTTATATAATTTGTAGCGCTTACTCTATGACTAATAATTATTTAACTAATTTGTAGCACTTATTTAACAAATGTTACTAATAAGTTATCCTATTTTTTTTTTAATTTGAAATAAAATAACTTCTACTTATTTGTAGCGCTTAGAAACATGAGTGCTACTAATCCTATAAAATTGTTAAAACTAATTCGTAGTATTTATTTAACAAGTGCTACTAATAAGTTATTCTAAAAAATAAATAAATTTATTCTTTCCCTCTTATAAACTAATCCCTATTTTTCTTCTCACTCTCAGAGATCGTGTGTATTGTGTAGCTGCCTCTCTGGTTCCGTTGCTGCCTCTCGATCGCACTTCTTGTTGCTGCCTCTCGATCGCGCTTCTTGTTGCTGCCTCTCGATCACGCTTCTCGTTCGTTGCCTTCGCTGCTGCCGCTGTTGTTGCTGTGCTTCGCGCTCCCCGCCGCTGCTGCAAGGACTCACGCGCTCCCCGCCGCCGCTGCAAGGACTGGCGGTGATCGCTCCCAACCGCTTCCCCTGCTTCTGCGATTCCATTGTTGCGGTTCCCTGCTTATGCGATTATGTTGCTTCTGCGGTTCCGATTGCTACAGCTTCGATTGCTGCGTTATTGTAAGCATTTTTTCCTTGCTTATTTTATGTTTTTTAATATCAAAATAATCACTCTTATTTTGTGTTTCTGCTTGTAATCTCCATCGTGGCTATCTCACAAGGACTCCAATCAAAAGTGGTCCATTTATAGTCATGGCTTTGGATTGTGTGGGAAAGAGGAAGATTCTCTGCATATTTTCTTTTCATGTTTTGTAGATGATAAGGTATGGTCTGAAATCTACAATTACCTCTAGTGCATAATGGCAATAATGTATGTGAGGTTTTGTTAATTATATGGAGTCGTGGAAAGGAAAAAGAGCAAATTAAAGGGTGCAACTATCTGGTTTATAGTGGTATGAGTATTGTGGCTTCAACGTAACAAAAAGGTGTTTCAAGATGCAGATCCAGATACGACAGATGTGGTGGAGACAGCTAAGTGAAAGTCGTGGCAATGGATCAATATTCTGGGGGTTTGATATTTCTTATAATAATTTGCGTCTGTGCCCAGTATTTAGCTAATTATTATGTGATTGTAAGTAGGGAGGTTTTGTTGGCTAAAGGGTATTTCTTGTGCCTTGTACCAAGTCCGGTTAGAGGTGGTGTATCTTCTTAGGACAATTATAGGGTGCAAATCTACACCTAACATCAAATGGATTAAAATAAAGGTATTTATTACAAAACTTCGAGCAATTATTCTTGATTGTTGAACAATGAAATTTGAGCAAACATTATATTCTATTAATTTATTACAAAACTTCGAGCAATTATCGGAAGCTTGATTAACTATTATTGTTATTGTTAATTTATTAGATGTCAACTTCAATTTAATTTTCTTACAGTTTCGTTGTAAGTTTGCTCTAACATTATATAATTGTTGAGTTTTGCTCAATTACCATTACTATTGAACCTCCAAACCACGAAAATCTTTGTTGTAGCAAATTGCTTAGACTGATATAGTTCTTTGGTTTTCTTTGGTTTGTTGGCCAAGTTATAACATATTTGAATGCTTGCATATATTATTTAATTTATTTGTTTTTATTTTTTTGATATAGGGCCCTCGTCAAGACAATGGTATAGACTGTGGATACTATGTTATGAGATTCATGAAAGAAATCATCTTACACAACAACAATACAATTCCAGAAAAAGTATTGTGTTACATTTTAGTTTAATTTATATTGCTGAGATTCTCAATTTTGATTATTATTTCATGTAGATTTGTTATTTTTAACTTAGCTTGGTATAACGTTGCAGTACTTTTCTGACTGTGGCTTGACATACTCTTCTGATCAACTTGATGAAATTAAGGAAGAATGGTCTCGTTATGTTGCTTTCAATCATGCGCCTAAATAACTATTTGGTCTGGTCAGTATCTTTGTTTTTATTAGTTTTTAATTTTGTCCTTCTTTGATTTCCTTCATGGGTTAACACCCAAAGTTATAGGCATGTTTTGGTGAATATCTATTTTTGGTTTCAATTGCAGACCTATAGAAGAAATGCATGTGCAATGGTGTCCAAGTTTAAGAGTTTTTGAAGCTCATTTGAAGCAAGCATGTACATGAGATTAGTAGAAATTGCTACAATATTAGAATGATATATACCTTATCATTTAGATTTTGATCACGTAGTTACTTTTTTCATTTCGGATTTGCTATTATTTTAATGGTTTATTATTCAAATATTTAATATTACTTTTGTTCGTAAATAGTATGTTCTTTTAGCAAATATTATTTATATTAAAAAAAATTTTCTAAACTTTTAGTAGCATTTATTAGGAAAAAATGCTACTGAAACTATTGAACATTTATTAGCATTTATGAATTTGCTGAACATTTAGTAGCGTTTGAAATGAAAAGTGCTACAGAAAGTGCTCACTTTTAGTAGCAGTTTCAATAAAATGCTACTGAAAGTGAACACTTTCAGTAGCATTTTATAAAAACTGCTACTAATTCTTATAGTTTTAGTAGCGTTTCATTCTCTATTTTTTGTAGCATTCATAGCATAGGCGCTACTAAATAATTGTTTTCAGTAGCGCTTTCGGAGGCGCTACTATTAATACAGGTACTTTTTATTACACTTACATACGTAGCGCTTCAAAGCGCTACAGAATGTGAAAAATAAACGCTACAAAAATGTTTTTTTGTTGTAGTGATTGGGGGACTAATGTGATGCCAAATTGATCTTTGGGGGTTTAAGAGATTACACAAATCTTTCAGGGACCTAACTGATTCCAAAATGATCTTTGAGGGGTTTAAGAGATTCCATTAATCTTTCAAGGACCTAACTGATGATTCCACAGGTATCTTTTGAGGACCTATGTGACTATTAACTATATATATATATATATATATATATATATATATATATATATATATTCTAGTTTTGTCCTACATACTCCTATATATTCTTACATGATTATCAATTAACACCATATTTCATCTTGTTTATGTTTCTTTGTAACTTTTCCAATTTTATTATTGGTTTAATTATGTCACAAGTTCCTGAAGTCTGGGATACTTTTGTCAAATACCTTTATTCTTATTTTTTCAATGTCTGACTCCCCGAAATTACTTCTGGGTTTGTCATATACTCCTACTATCAATTCTGACCAATTTTGCTGACATGTAACGTCAGAATCCTGGTCAGTCCCAGGAGGTAAGGCACGTGGTGCCCCATGGGCGATGATCCTGATTTTTTTTTTTTAAATTAAAAAACTAAAAAACTTAATATTTTTATATTTTTAGTTAAATAAAAAAAAGGATTGAAGAGAGAAGTTGCCTTCACCCCTGTGACATTACACGACATCACATGACCAACCTCCTGCGTTTGACCAGGATTATGGTATTACATGTCAGCAAAATTGGTCAGAATTGATATTAGGGGTATATGACAAACCCAGAAGTAACTTCGGGGAGTTAGACATTGAAAAAAAAAAGAACAAGGGTATCTGACAAAAACACCCCAAACTTCAGGGGCTTGTGACACAATAATTAAGCCTTTATTATTTAATGAAGTATCTTTTCCTGCGTTTGACCAGGATTATGGTATTACATGTCAGCAAAATTGGTCAGAATTGATATTAGGGGTATATGACAAACCCAGAAGTAATTTCGGGGAGTTAGACATTGAAAAAAAAAAGAACAAGGGTATCTGACAAAAACACCCCAAACTTCAGGGGCTTGTGACATAATAATTAAGCCTTTATTATTTAATGAAGTATCTTTTCCTTGAAAAAATATATAATTTTAAAATTTCTATAAATCGTGTAGAAAATTTTCAATCTAATATATATATTTTTTATAAGCTTCAAGTTAACCTTTGAATCAAGAGAAAGGGGGACTCCTTTTAATTAATTGAATTACATTTAAATCAAATCTTTACATTTAAACCACATCTCATGAATTTCATATGAATGTATGCTAGGAGAATGTAGTGTTGTAAGTGGTGTTTGATGTATACATTATATTGGTTGCTTTTGAGTGATTTTTGTATTCAAATAGATATTAATAAAAAAAAATTGCTGATAAAAAAAAAACCCCCACATCTCATGGATTGATTTTTAACATGTACAAAGGTGTTTTTTATATATTTTTTCTGTTATTCTACGGGACTTAAAACCCAAACTCATGGAAATGAAACTCGAGTACCAGTATATCACCCTCATACATACAAAAGAGGCAAAAGAGCCTGAGGAGGGTTATCCAAGTAAATACAAGTCATGAGACTATCATGGACTGAAATTAGCTCATAAAAAAATGTACACATCTATTATTCTCTATTACCTTCTCGAAAAGGAGTTCATACCATGGTGAGAAATGGAGTTGGTACGGGTTTTTGTGCTATATGGCAATTAGAAGACCCCCTCAAAGTTTCAGCTCCAATCATGGAGAGGCTATTGGCTTACGCTGGATATGAATTTTAATAAGGACTTGTGCTTTCATGAAGTTCGGCCGGAAACAAATTGTAAGCAATTGCACATACCCGTTACTAACATTTTCAGGGTAGTAGACAAAATTAAAAATAGGGGTTTTGTCTTATAAAAATTATAATTATGTAAAATTAATTACGAGTACGTAAAATTTTTGTAATATACATTATAACACATACAATAACATAATACATTAACGATTTTCTTTTATAATTAAGAAATTTCATTAATCACAGCAAGCTTAAGTATATATCATAGTAGATATTATTCCCTCCTATCATTTATTTCAAGCAAAATAAAAAAAAACATAATACAACTCCCTACAATGTAAATTCTCATCTTTTTAAATTAAACTCTGTCAAGTCACCCTTACATAATTAGCGCTAACCCTCAATCATCTATATACTCCCCTAGTTTCTATTATAAAAAAAAATAACAAACTTCACACTTATTAAAGAAGTTAGTTAATTGTATTTAATTTTCTCAAATTTATATAAAAAAAATAGTTACTTTAGAAAGATTGCATTGAGAATAAAATAAAAATTAAATAACACAATAACTTTATAGGAATATTTTAAATATAATTGTATTGACAATATAAAGTAATTAATTTTTTCTTATATTTGAGATCAAAATAAGTATGTTGTTTTTTCTTATATTAGGGATCGGAGGAAGTATCTATCATATACTCTCAACAATGTTATTTCTTTATTTTTTTACTTAATTTTTTATTCAGATATGGATCAAAGACTTTTTTGGGGGCCCCAAAAATTTGGTGGTCCTAGGGGCGCCCCTCTTGCCATGGTCCAGGGACGACTATGCAATTGCACCATGTCTAGAAGAGGAAGCAGAAGAGCAATTTTTATTTTTCAGAGATTATTATTGAGGGTTCGTTTAAAGTTCGAATGGGTGCAAATCGTAAAACAAACATTCAAAATGCAAATGACAAATTAACGACCGTTTGGTTTAGATCATTCAACTTAGGTGGATCGTGGATGTGTACAAAAAAGTATCTCTTGGCCCCGCATGATATTAGATGATGTCACCTCGTTTTTCCTTTTTTTTTTTAAGATATCACGTAGGTCCTTGAGAATTTGTAAATGTGTTTAATTTCATAACTATAAAAATTTATAATCAAGTTTTTAAACTTTAAAATAATTTATAATTGTATTTTTGAATTTTAAAATTTATAAACAAGTTTTTAATCTCTAAAGCAATTTGAAATTGAATTCTTAAATAATGCTCTATCTATTTCATTCAATATGCTTTAACGTTATGCACAAGTTTTATAAAATTGTTAAATGATATAAGAATTTGAGATATTTTGACTATAATATTCTTATGTAATCACTATTGAAGAGAGAGAAAGATATTGAAGGTAAAAAGAATGTTGTGATAAATAAACCCTATAAACCGATGTTATATATATATATATATATATATATATATATATTTATAAAGTTTTTGTCCCATGTAAACATATGTATTGTTTTTTTTACAAATCCTATACATAACTAATATTGTTTTTTTCTTTAACTATACCCTTATTTATGACAACATCTTTTTTACTCCTAATATCTTTATCTTTCTTCAATATGATTACATAGGGATATTATAGTCAAATATCTCAAATTCTTACACTATTTAATCATTTCATAAAATTTATACATAACCTTAAAATACACTACATACGAAACGGGTGGAGTATTATTTAAGGAAATTGAATAAAGAACTCAATTTCAAATTGCTTTTGAGATTAAACACTTGTTTATAAATTTTAAAGTTCAAAAATACAATTATAAATTATTTTAAAGTTTAGAAACTTGATTATAAATTTTTAAGTTTTGAAATTAAACACATTTAAAAATTCTCAAGGACCTATTTTCTCCGGTCTCATATTTAATAAGTAAAAAGACTAATTTCATATTTATTGAGGAAATTAGTTGAATGTATTTAATTTTCTCAATTTTGTCAAAAAATTTATTATTTTAGGAAACTTGTATTGGGAATGAAATAAAAATTAAATGTTACCACCACGTTAATGAGATATTTTAAAAATAAATGTATTAGGGAGATAAAGTTAATTAGTTAAATTTTACTTATATTTTGAGACCGGAGGCGTACATGATAACATTAAAAAATGATGGGAAAAATGGGCCGATATCATCTAACGTCATGTGTGGCAAAAGGCTTCTTCGTACACACCCACCTAAATTAACAGCCGTTAATTTGTCACTTGCATTTTAGACCGTTTGTTTTACGGTTTGCACCCATGCGAACTTTAAGACAATTTTTATTTTAAACAAACCCATTGATGATTGTTCAAGTTTAAAGGTTTTTTTTTTTTTTGCTTAATTATGTCACAAGTCCCTGAAGTTTGAGGTACTTTTCTAGATACTATTATTCTTTTTTTTTAATGTCTAACTCCATGAAGTTACTTCTGGATTTGTTATATACTCTTACTAACAATGATGCATTTGATTATGCTCTCGGAGCATGCTTAAGACAAAATTCCCTATTGCTAATTTTTCTTACATGGATGTAAAAGTTAATTCCTTGTTTTGATTTTGGTGCTCATTGTATCAACTTTGTTCATGTATGTGATTGCTATTTGTTATAATAAAATTCTTTATTGCTGATAAAAAAAAAAGGAAGTTAAAGTTAATGTAATAGAAAATACTTTGTTAGGGACTATAAATTAATTTAGCTAGTCATATTATATATGTTAAGGGGATGAGAGTAAAGATGCTTTGGAAAAAAGAATAAAAATCATATAATGAGCTGTGATTGAAATCCCAATTTGTTGTCCTTTATGTTTTTTCAGTTTCTTTATGTCCAGGGTATATTAGGTAATTAACTTGAGAGTTATGGGAATAGCGAAACTAAGTTGTCTGTGGATAATTCCTTTTAATGTTTTTCTATAACTTTGCTATCATTGTTTAATTTGATTTTGAGCTTAGGGATTAAAGTGAAACTTGGAAAACCAATTCCTTACCATCCCGACAACGTCCGAGAAAAGCTTCTCATCACTCAGGTATTTCTTTTATTTTGTTCTTAATGGCAACTCCTAATCCTTTTTACTCATACCGCATATTTTGTTTAGTATTTAGATCGAACATTTTTTTCCTGTGCTTTGTTCAGGTGGCAGTTCTTCAGATGCTAGAAAAGCAGATGGGTCCTGAATCTTTCCGCAGAGTGAGAGCCCCTTTGCACTCTTTGCCCTTCTGATTATTTTAGATTCTCATTTGTGCTTTTGTTGATGATTGTGAATTATGTTTTTTCTTCTTTTGGATATAGTTATATTGGTTATCTTTCTGAATTCCGATTATCTGCTCTCTTGATAGAGGATTCATTGATATCTTGTATGGTTAATCTATTCACTCGTTCTATCTTCATGTATATATCTTGAAGTTTATGTACCAATTAGATTAAGAATGGTACCTATGCATAATGGAGAAATTTTGTTTTCTTCCAGCATGGTAGACCTTGTCGATCTCATTCTTCTTGATTTGTCATGTTCCTATTCTTTCTTTGATTGTTGTTTAATAGTATTTGTTCTGTATCATTGATTGCATATTAAGTCCTCCCTTTCTTTTGAAAGTTGTGTTTAAATGAAGGGTTTAATGATTATCATTCTTGTTTTTGTTTGTTTTCATTGTGCAGATTTTGCAAACTATAGTTTCTCCATATGCACCACTGTGAGCAGTGGCTAGCAATCATGATGGTGATTTTGTCATTGGTGATGATGGTGACGTTGACGACCATGTCCTTCCCACCCTTTAGTTATTACTATTATTTATTTACGTTTTTGTGTATTACATAAGATATTTGAAATTTTATGGTGATAACTTGTTGGTGTCGTCATCGGTTTATGACAATTTGTATTGGCTAATATATAATTTAGAATTCATGGATTATCAGTGGTTTGTGTTAGTGATACATGGCAACAAATAATTTTTTATTCTGGATGTTAACTTTATCTTAATTACTCTATTTGTTTTTTTTATAAATTTTGCAAATAAGTGTAGATAATATATTTTGCGACGAAAACAGTGATGGAATCAGTTACCAGTAAATGAAGCCGCAAAATTATTTGGGAGAAAAACAGTTTTGTCGCTAATTAGTGACCAAAAACTGTGGTCACCAATTTCATAAGTAGCGATGGAACAACCCTTTACAAATTTAATAAATCCGTCATTATTAGTGACGGAACAGATTTGTCACTCTTTTCAGTTACTAATAGCGATGGACTATAAGTCACTAAATTCAAAAAATCCGTCACTAAATCGGTCCCCTTTAATTTGGTCACCACTTTAGCGACGGAATTTTCTTTCATAGTGACCAAATTTTTCCGTCACAAATTAGTGACGGAATTAATTTTCCATCACTAAAGTTTGTGTCGCCACTTTTTCGACTGCACTAATTCGGTCACTAACAATTTTAGTGACCAAAAATCACTATTTAGTTACTGAAATTTGCGGTCACTAAGAATCAATTTTCTAGTAGATATGGTTCAAAGGATATTCAAAGGATATTTTTTAAGGTTCTTAAAAGTGGAAAAAATATCATAAGTATCACTTAAAAAAAAACTTAAAAAAGTACAAGTTTCAATACTTTTAAACTATATTTAATATTTTAACAAGTGCACTTAGGATTTTCCTTTAACTATTATGATTGGAAAAATTCATTCAACCAGTTTCATTCCGTTCCATTCTATTTCTTTTTCTACTCCCTCCGATCCTATTTATAAGACCCTTTTGGGGTTTTTCACTTTTACAAAGGAAAGTGGCTAAATTTGTTAGTGGCATTGAAAATGTGAAAATTTGATATACTTTTTCAAAACTACCCCAATATTTATTATTGAAATTCTAAAAAGTGTTGACTTAATAGAGATTTTTGTAGAAAAAAGTAATTAAATGCTAGCTATTGAAAATTGAAATAGGGTCTTATATATAGAATCAAAATAAAATTCCCAAAATGGTCTTATAAGTTATAAACAGGACCGGAAGGAGTACTTCTTTCGCTCTTATGAAACTGGTTGGTGGTGGCTTTGTAGTTTGTGTTGAACTAGATCTATAAGGGTCCTCATAGCATGGTGCCAAAAGTGGTGGTGGCTTTGTAGTTTGTGTTGAACTAGATCTATAAGGGTCCTCGTAGCATGGTGCCAAAAGTCAAGGCACCAGCTGTGATTCCCATTTACTCACCTTTGACTACCGGTTTCAAGTGATCAAGGATTAACAAGCAATTAAATATAACCGTGTTCCAATTTATATGTAAAATGTAAATACTTTGACATTTGTTTTCCGATACAGCAGAAAAAGCACAAAGTGGTACGGAGAGGTCCATGTTGTAAGCTTTTTTATTTTAATTTATTCTTAGCTGTTACAATTTCATTGACTCACCTTTGAATTTTTTTATTACAATCTTTTTGACACAACTAATGGTCCAAACAAGTAAAATATAAAACAAGGGTGCTTCTACTATGCATCGGTTTTTTTTTGTTCCGGCTCTTCTTTTTTTTTTTAAATTTTAATTAATCTAATATAATTAAAAAAATCTGCTTTGAGTTTTCTGTGTTCTTTTTATGTACATGTTTTTTTTTATTTGGATTTGAATTTTTTTATTATATTCTTCCTGACACAAATAATTGTCCAAACAAGTAAAATATAAAACAAATATGTTTCTACCATGTACCAGTGTTTGGTGCTCCGGCCCTTTTTTTTATTTTTTTTATTTTAAAAAAAATCTAATAAATAAAAAAAAATGTTTTAGGTTTTCTGGGTTCTTTTTATGTACATGTTTTTGTTATTTGGATTTGAATTTTTTTATTACATACTTCCTGACACATGTAATGATCCAAATAAGTAAAAATAAAATAATGGGTGCTTCTACCATGCACCGATTTTTGGTGCTCCGACTCTTTTTTTTTATTTTAATAAATCTAATATATTAAAAAAAAATATGTTTTGGGTTTTCTGTGTTCTTTTTATGTACATGTTTTTGTTATTTCGATTTAATTTTATTTTATTATATGCTTTCTGACACACGTAATGGTCCAAACAAGTAAAATATAAAACAAGAGTGCTTCTACCATGCATTGATTTTTGGTGCTTCGGCTCTTTTTTATTTTTTTTATTTTAATAAATCTAATATATTAAGTGGTGTGGGCTCCGGGCTTCTTTCTTCTTTTTTTAATGGAAGTACTGTTTCTACCATGCACCGATTTTTGGTGCTCCGGCTAATTTTTTTATTTTTTTTAATAAATCTAATATATTAAAAAAAATCAACTTTGGATTTTCTGTGTTCTTTTTATGTACATGTTTTTGTTATTTGAATTTGAATTTTTTTTATTATATGCTTCCTGACACATGTAATGGTCCAAACAAGTAAAATATAAAACAATGATGCTTCTACCTTGCACCCGTTTTTAAATATTAGGTACGATTACCAAGCTATTATATTTTACACTTATGTTCTATATTTTTTTCAAATGACTTCCTTTATAAATAAAGTTTAATACTTTAAAGATTCTTCATTTTCCTATGTTATTTCTTTCATTTTTCTTGTTTTGAAGGATCGATTACTGAATGAATAGGAAAATTAAAAATTAAATGTAAAGAAGCATGAAGTTGCATTGAATTTTGGTCATATTTAAAGTACATGAAATTCTTTTTTAGTACAAATCATATTTAAGGTACATGAAATTCTTTTTTTTTACAATTAAATAGTTGTACCCAATAATTTATAAAACTTTTCATTTCTGGAACCTTGTGCATTTCAAACTGAAAGTTAAAGTAGAGAAAATAAATAATTAAAAACTTAGATAAATTTTATAATGGCAACTAATAACGCCAATAATTATACTACACTTGTTTTGTAATTTAAAAATAGTTACTAATTGATTACCCTGTATGCAACTTAATTCCAATAAGTAAAGTGCTGCTTTTATAAAATAAAAAAAATAATAATTTACGGTACATCTACGTTTTTAGTTTTTAATATTTGTACATATTTCCTTAACGCAATAATAACAAATTGGGTGCTCAAATGTAATAACATTACATGCAGAGCATGTGAGGGTATCATATAACATGAACATGAGCTAAAAAATTCATACAACCTTAACGTGGACTAACACTTGGGCTACAGCTAATGGGCTACTCATGCGGTTGCACTTAGGGTTAGGGTTATGTGGTTAGGGTTAGAGTTAGATTAATCCACTTTATTAACTAAGTTGTTTATCTAACCTAAAATGTTGGGTTCACTATATTAACTAACTTAAAAATGGGTTTCACTTTATTAAGTTTTGGGCCTCACTTCTTTAATTAACTTGAATGTTGTGGTTCACTTTCTTTATGTGGTAGTAGGGTTCACTTTTTTAAATGACATAAGTAATGGGGGTTTACTTGTTTAAATGTTGGGGTTTAGTTATTTAACAAACTTAAATTTTCGGCTTCTATATTTAGTGGTGGGGTTCACTTCTTTAATTAACTTAATTTTTTGTGTTAACTTCGTTATGTGGTGGGGTTAACTTTTTTACTCGAAATTTGCGGTTAACTTGATTAAGTTATATGGCTCAGTTGCTTGTGGTTCACTTCATTAACTAATACTTTGGTTTACTTGTTTAAGTAACTTAAATTGTGCGCTTCAATTCATTAATTTACTTAAATATTTTTCGGTTCCCTTAATTGCAAGTTTGGTTCCCACCACATTCGATTTAAAGCATTAATTGCAAGGTGATAGCACAGTTTGCTTCAAGAATAACCTAAAAGTTCACTTAATATTTTAAACTTAATAATTAGTTTTTTCGATAAATATCCCAAATTATTTATTATTACTTTTAATTTTTTTAATAATATTAATACGATTATTTCTGAAAATAAGGATAATTTTAATGGACGTGAAATCTCTACAAAGAGTGTTATATTAAGGGACGGAGGGAGTAATAACTACAGTAACTACTTTCTTTCAAAATACTCGCCCAGGAAATTCAACAACAAAAAAAATAATCAGCAAATTTAATTTTCATAAAAAAAAAGTGGCTCATGTTGGAGTGATTTTTTCATAAAAAAACGTCGCTTCTAAGTGTATTTAATTAAAAAATCTCATAATTTAACAACAATCTTTATTAGCATTAACATACACGTCAAAACATGCATGCCTATATCGTCAACATTAAAGAATATTAATAAATAAATTTAACTACACAAAATTAAACATAATTGCATTCTCAACACTCAAACAAAGGTTTTATGCTAATTTATGTGTTAAAGAAAGTCAAAGCATCGAATAAAAAAAATGACTCCTATATCCAACAACCTTACTATATTTAAAAAAAATGACTCGTCCAACCCACCAGATATTATTATTACCGAAACTTAATATTAAAATATTATCGAAAACTATAATTATAATTGTTCTAATTGTTTAAAATTATATTCCCTTCGGTCCTATATATAGGGCATACTTAACCATATTTCCCGGACCAAGGAAAGTTGTTGGTTTTGTGAATTTTATGAGAATATATTGTAACATTACAATTTTAACCTCTACAATTTTAACCTCTTCATTTTACTTGGAAAGTTCACATTAATTAATGAATAACAAAAAAATATAGTTAGTCAAAGCATTTAATAAGGGCAAAAAAAAGAAAAAACAATTAATGATTCATAGAAAATATAAAATGCCCTATATATATGATCAAAGATTTATTCTAGAAGATGCCCTATATATAGGACCGAAAGGAGTAGTAACTATTTATTATAACACTTATTTATCATCAAACAGATAATACTCCATTAAGTTAGATTTTAAGGTAAACAGAGGTTCACGGACAAACACCGACTACTTCAACAAATGATTCAAGGTAATATTAAAAAATTAATAAAGGACAGGTGCAATAACGGGACGAAAATACTGACTTAAAAAGTCCCAGTTCCGCTAACCAGCCAATCACCGGTTCGGGGCAAGTTGAGTACAACATCTCAGCTGTTCGAATTATGCACCAACAAAAGCACGGCATAGATTCACGTTCATAGCCGGTATCTTGACCTTGGACACTAGACTATAACTTGCCGATCTATAAAGCCTACATGGCAATAACGGATCCCAACTCAAGTGAAGCAGTCATTTGTGTGACTTGTATCTAATGATTGATATCTATAAGTACAGTACAGCACACGAAATTTCCATTAAGAAAAGTATGACGAATATAGATGTACGTAATCTTATTTTAGTCAGTGGAAAAACTATTTAAAGGTTTTGAACCATAATATTTTTTACTATTCAAGCACAACCTTATTGATGCGTCAAGACACATTCTCAAATGATAGACCTTCCTAACTTTAAAAAAAAAAAAATGATGGACCTTATCAGATAAAAATCGTTAGATTGGACCTTTCGGCCCAAGTACAAGGTGAAAGTCCAAAGAAGAGGGGCTCCACTCAAGATCACCCATGCATGCAAGGAAGTATGGGCCATAAGGCACACTCTTATCAGTTTTTAATTTTGGCCCCATTACTGAAATTTTGGCCTCCATTTCGTATTTTTGTGGACAAAAATATCCTTTTGTGTGTTATTTTTTCCGTCCCAAATGAGATGGAAAATTTCCATCTACCTAGAGATGGAAAAATTCCGTCCATGGGCAGACGGAAGCTGAAGCTCTATCACACATAATGAACCCATCAGGTTCATGCTTCCAGCACCAACAACAGCTGCATGTTGTTTAGTAGTTTTATCAACTAACTCACCCCGACCACCGGACACAGCTAGAGTCACACCTGACATAGCTTTTCCTTAATTATTTGTTTCACTGAGGTTGTTGATTGATTAATTAAATCCTTTTCCTGAAAAAAAATAAAATAAAATCTGGGAACAAAGAAGCTGTTATAAGCATATAATTAATTGCACGCTTAAGAACATTATTAAATATATATATATATATATATATATATATATATATAACTACTTTTCAGAAGGTAAATAAAAGTATTTGTACTTTCTGTTATAAATCATTATTATAAATGTTCTTATTCCAAAGTATAAATAAGTAAAAAAACATATAAGATTGAGTTCACATGAAAGAGCAATATAAAATGAGTAGATGTATGTTGAATTGATGATACTGTCAGGGAGGGAGCAAAATTGAACAGGTACATATCAGAAAATGAAGCAAGTGTTTTCTGCAAGACAGGAGATGATGGATTAGAGGCGGTGGTAGCATTGTTGGCATCTCTGAAAATTAAATTTTCAAAAATGTGGGCTTCAGTATTAGTTTGCGGGCTTCCGTATTAGTGGAGATGGAAATCTTCCACTAAAAACTGATAGAGTGATGACCGTGAGTTTTCATAAGTTTGGGGAGTTTTTCCGTCCATTCAAGGACGAAATTTTTTCGTCTCTAGATAGATGGAAAATTTTCGTCTCTAGGTAGATGAAAATTTTTCATCAGGGGATAGATTTTACATCTCATTAAAAACGAAAAAAATAACACATAAAAAGATATTTTTGTCCATAAAAATACGAAATGGGAGCTAAAATTTCAGTAATGGGGGCCAAAATTTAAAACTCCACTCTCATGGGATGTTTTTGGTGAAGCACACTCTTAATGGATTTTTTTAACACACTCTTATAGGATTGGTCCAAAAGGAAATATATTTAATTGAAAAATCAATATTTTATAATTTTTTTTTACCAATCCTTGCATTTTAAAACATGAAGTGACACAAAGCATAGATCATTAGATACTCCCCCGTTACTCCGATACATATATAAATCATCTTGTGCTATATTTGTTTCAAGGTGATTTTTTTCCCTTTCATTAATCACATTTTGATTCAAAAGTCAATGAAGAAACATTGTTATTCGAATTTATTATTCTTAAGTACTTTTTTTTTACCTTCACATTTTTAGTCCATGCGATAGATGGATTATTAATATTTAAAAAATTATATTAAATATTGTTTTAAAAGTTTTACGTGGACATTTTTTATACAGTTTTCCCAGTATTTATCTTACTACTGCTTCCGTCCATATATAAGACTTTCTTGATATATTTCATATCCATTGAAAAATTGGTTCCCACTAAAACATACAGATGGGAGAGCCAGTCACGCAGCTCGCTCCGGATTAGTCTCAAGGGCTTCCTGGTATTAAGGGTGCTCTTGGGGATACCAGTGGTTCCGCAAGGAATTCAGACAAAAAAAATGGTTAATTTAATTAATTGTATTGAAAATGCGTATATTTGATATGTATTTTCAAAACTACCACTATTAATAATATTGGAAATCTAAAAAGTGTTAAGTAAATAATGGTATTTGAGAAAATGAGTAATTAATTGTCATCTAAAATTGATATAAAAGATCTTATAAATAGAGAAAAAAAATCTCAAAAAGATCTTGTGTATATAAGAACTGATATAGTACTATTTATCTGTTTCTTACCTTCCTATTATTTAGTTCACTCCATTAATTTGTACCTTAAGTGAGAAAATGTTGGAAACAATAATGACAATCATTAATTTTTATAATTGAGATATACTCCTTTTGGTTATAAGACTATTTTGAAGTTTTTATTTTGGATTTATTTATAAGATTTCATTTTTATCTTCAATAGTATTTAATTATTTATTTTCACACACATCTTATTAACTCAACACTTCTTAGAGTTTCAATAATTATTATAGGAGTATTTTTGAAAAAATATATAAAATTTTCATATTTTCAATGCCACTAATAAACTTAATCACATTCCTTGATGGATGTGAATAATCCCAAAAGAATCTTGTATATAGGAATGAAGGAAGTAAACTGTAAATAAAATGATTATTTGAAAAAATGCAAAAACAAAATAATATAGATTTGAAAAATAAATTAACAAACAATGTTGAGCACAGAGGTGGACAAAAAAGTAAAAACAAATATATTCTATGGTGGTCTTTATACTCCATGTGAAAAATAAAGTAAAATGGAGACATCGAGAATGTAAAAGGTGAGAATAAAATCTCTCAAAGATAGATAGAGCGAGCTACATAAATAGAAAAGATAATAAAAAAAATTATTGAATAAGTTGAATAAGAAATGGACAGAAATAAAAGGAAATTAAACTTGATAAGAAAGTGAGGTTCTCTCCAATTTTAATATTTATTTATTATTCGAAAATCTTTTTTTTTTACACCAATCGGTGCTCGGATCTGGTTTATCCAGAATCCAACTCATCTGATCCAACCCAATCGAGCTCGCACTAAGCGGTAGGGATCTCCCAGCAAGGGTTGCTGCATACCAAAGGCTCGAACTCGAGACCAGTAGATTAAGGGATCAAGTAAACTACCACTTGGTTCGAAAATCTATTTTTAATAAATGGAAAAAAAAATGAATGGAAGCAAGGATTCTCCATACTTTTCACATAAAAGGGGGGAACGGTTTCATAAGAGTGGTTAATGGTTTATTCTTTTGGAATGATGGTTGACAAAATCTAAATTAGCACAATTTATCTGGTGCAAACCGTTGAACAAGTGGGCGAATCGTTGACCAATACTATCCATTAACAAAACCTATTCATTCATATTAGCACAATTTATTATCTGGTTCAAATCGGTGATCAACCCTGTCCCAATGAGAATCAAACTTGAGACTGCCCGATATTTCAACCGTTAGGCCATGTCCTTTTTGAAGTTATGTTGCTAAAATAACATTATATATTTTATTATAATATTATTTATGTTTTCAACACTTTTTATTCTAATTCTAACTTCATGAATGTATTTCACTTCAATACATTTATATATAAATATTTACCAATATGTTGTTTTATTAGTGACAATTAGTGTCACATTGACGATTAAACCCCTAAACTTATATCTTGACCGGTTTGATGGGCAAGACGGTTTCAATAACATTATAAGAGATCGAATATTAGTCAAATTAAGAAATGTTTCAGTTAGTATTTAATTAGGTTAAAATATTAGTGAGCATGATTGTTAAATTCTAGTGTTAACCTGAAAATTTTGAGAAATATAGATGATATCAAACAAACTATCATGGAAACTTAATCCCAAATGAACTCGGGTAAACTCAAGCAAACCGTAGAGTTCACCATTAAATTTACAATTTCCCACTTACCTACTCATATTAAATTTTCTAAACATCAAAAATGACATTATTTCATGACCAAAACATTTAAAATGATAATGTTTCATGACTAATTATTAAAAACATCCATTTGACTAATATGAATTTGAGGTTGCCTACAAACTCAAGCTTTGTATCATAGAATTCTCTTTCTCTTTCGCCTTTAATATAATCTTATTTCTTAGTCTCAACTCTACTTGGTCATCCTTTACTTAATCTTCTTCGGATTAAAACCTTTACTGTTAGCTTTTTTTTGTTTACATGGGAGGTATGGGACTAGAACCCCCGATCGGGGGAGGGGGAAATCCTAAGTATCCCTGCAGCCACCAACTGAGCTGTCTTACGCGGACACCTTTACTGTTAGCTTTATTGTGGAGCTTCAATGTGAATTATTAATTATGGGTTATAATTATGTGTTAATGTGTCTGTTATGTCCTTATATTTATATTATTTAAATAAGTAAATTGATACGATTTATGAATCGAGTTTACTTTATCTGATCTTTGAATTTAGAAAAATCTTCGAATTTGACAATCCTGCTAATGAAAATAACTTTATGAAATAGGATCCTTAGCAACTTATTAATTACGAAAACTCGATTAAGTCATTCTTATTTCATTTTAGAAATTTGATTAAGTTATATTTAGCAACTTATAAAAAAAAAAAATACTCCCTCCGTCCCATTATCTTATTAAAAAAAACGTCTAATTCATTGATCAATCTAATCAGTACTAAAAAAAATAGTAATTCTAAAGTTGATCTATAATTAATTTCTGTGAAGACAATACTTTACCCACTTTATATTTCCTATAATTTGGTACAGTTGTCGAAATAGTATCACCTCTTTGCTCTCACTCTAGAAAAGTAGCGTTGAAGGATTTTTTTTTTTTTTTTTAACCATTAGGTCATTATTGAGTTGTCATTCCCTTACTTTCAAAGGTCATGAAAGGAATGATATTGTGCAAAAGTGAAACCTAATGAAGGAGCCATGTTCGTATGTGACCTAAAGGTGGTAAAAGGTTTGACTAATATGGGACCAATGCTGGTAGTACCTAATGCAAAATGACCTCAAAAAGAATATCTGAAATATATCGTGACCGTAATTCAATTCAAGCTCACCCTTTATGTTGTCACTCCCTTCATTGCCACAAATTACAAAGAGAGGGAAAAAAAAGGAAAGGGGGCCCGGAGGTGGGGGTGGAGGGTAAATAGTTACTAACTCATACACACATGGGAAAGGCATTTAACTTTTAAATGTCCATCCCTAGACATCATCATTTTGTGCAAGAAGTCACAAAACTTTGATCCCTTAGCTTTTTAGGCACTTCAAAATTGAAAACTGGCTCTCTTGCTTATGCCTTTAGTAGTTTATTTACCTTCATCTTAAATTACCTTGGGGCTTTGGCATTTCCATAAAACTGCAGCGTCTGACTATTCTAAGAATGTGGCACATATCACAACTTTAATTATGAAGTTTTAAAGCACAACGAGTATAAGTCAATTTACAATGGCTTAATATCCGGTCTTGAGCATAAAAGCTTGTATCAATGAATATATGGCTAAAACATTATTTATAATGATTTAATAATCGTTCGCTATAAAAAAATTACATATATATATATATATATTAATATATATTTCGGTCGAATTAGTCTAAGATTAATAACATTGAAATCCATTTTACTCCATTTTGAAAATTTCCCCTTATCTTTGAAAAAAACTAGCCTCTTTAAGAAATTATTGCATAATCTAAGGAAAAATATTTCAAATAAAAGGTTTAGATGAAATTGAGACCAATAATTCTAGATCATGCAATAATTTCTGCTTTGTTAGACTAGCTTCAAAGACAAGATCACCTTCCTAGAAGTGTCTACTTCAAATTTGATTTCTTTTTATTATTAAATTAAAGTTTGAACTTTAGAGGACTACTCTTTTAAAACTACGTCCGGAGTTACACAAAACTTATTTAAATTACACATGGTGGAGACCGTGGGTTAAAAAAAATAAAATAATAATCTATCATTTTTATGCAACTTGATTAAATTTCTTAGCACCAAAAGGTTTGATTATTAGTTGATATATCACCCAAAAACATGAGGAGTGAAACTTGCAAAACCATAATATACGTATACACTAAATTACACGTATCCGTTTAGGAATATTATCCAGCATTACGATACAGATACAGAGAAATATCACTGTCTACGTTTGTCATCTTAGCAGGCAAGGCTATACTGCCTATACATGTAGATGAATGATAGGAACAATTTTGTCCTCTAATTTTTTCCTCTTATGATGCTGACAATTTTGTAAGGAAATAATGTATTACGTATTTTGAAAATGGCTTATTTATGTATTTAGTCCCTGAAAGTTGGGAGTGTTTTGATTTTGGTCCCTGAAAGTTTTTTTGACCTTGACTCATCCTTCATTGTTTTTGAAAATTTGGTTTTAGTCCATGCCATTAGGAAAAATTCGTTAATTGATGATGTAGTTAACGAAACGTCGCATCAGTATATACATGTGTAAGTATTGCACGTCACCAATAGGATGACGTGAATGATCCGGACCCGCAGGAGCAAAAGGGTCAAGGTCCAACCAAAATGTGTTTGTGGATCGGGCTATGACCCTTTTGCTCCTGCATGTCCGGATCATCTACGTCATCCTACCATGACATTTCATACTTGCACACGTGTACGTTGATGTAATGTTTCGTTAACGAATTTTTCCTAACGGCAGAGACTAAAACCAAATTTTCAAAACAATTAAGGATGAGTCAAGGTCAAAAAAGTTTCCAGAGACCAAAATCAAAACACTCCCAACTTTCAGAGACTAAAACCATACGTCCATAAGTAAGCCTTTGAAAATTAAAAAGTTACTTTTTCAATTCATTTTTTTTCTATGGAGAATAAGATGCATAACTAATTAATACAGAATTGAATTGAAATAGAAACCAATAATTCCAACCTATTATTTCTTCACTATTTGAGGTGGGGAGGTCACTGTCGCTACCCCATATAAACTTAGGGGATGTAATATTCCCTATGGGTTAATGTTGTATTCTATCCCAAATTGCTTGTCCTTACCCTGCTACATGAAAGCAATGGCTGAAGCATTCTTCCAAACCAAGAGAGGGATAGGGAAACATCAAATTTGCATCCACTTAACTTAGTTTTGGGAAAGATCACAATTTAATTTAAGTACTAGATAATTTTTCATTGTCAATCAATTATACTACTACTAAACAACCCAATGGTCATTTTGCAATATTATTAATATGGAAGGGGTGATATTAATGCATTGAGCTATGCATCATTGGATGGCATGTGGTGGATGATGGGGCTCAAGCAGTTAAAGACACTTGCAATGCCAAATTGAGCTTGCTCATCACATTTATCCTATTTGTCATGTAATCTATAAAAGTAGGAAACAAATCAACAAGATAGAGAACATGAGGGAATAATTAATAACTTTCTTTCTCTATCTCTACTTCATTCTTGGTTTTTGTTTGCTTCTTTGAGCATGTTTGCTGGCTAATTCAATTATGCTTTAAAGTGAAACTCTATGATTATGTAGAAGAGTTTAAAAACTAAAAATATAAAAAGAGCAATGGGCATTATTTTTCAAAACATAAGCAGTGGCCTGTGGGTATTAATTAGTTTTTTTTTTCTTTTCTATTTTAAATATCAAATAAGAAAAATAAAAAATTAAATACAAAGCTCACTGAATTTCCCAAAAGAGAGAT
The DNA here is from genome assembly GCA_037953625.1 of Crotalaria pallida. Lineage (NCBI taxonomy): Eukaryota > Viridiplantae > Streptophyta > Magnoliopsida > Fabales > Fabaceae > Crotalaria > Crotalaria pallida. The sequence continues at coordinate 87,295,770 of CM075656.1, forward strand.
AAGAGGGACAGAGGGATAAGTCCAATAATGCAGTGGATATTATTTGTACATTGGAGCAGTCACGAGTGACACTTTAGCTTAGATCTAAAAGAATAAGAATAAGCATGTTGTTACAAGCTTTCTCAGCCAAACAACATATAAAACAACGAAACTGATGCCTGCAACACAGCATAAATATTCTGCACACAATGATACAAGCGAAATTGATTGCCTTAACTGAATGTGATACAGAATATAATGGCTCTTGAATTCATCTGAGAATACAAACAGCATTAATTTATGAACTATTCTGACCTCTTATACAACCTACTGCTACTATTATAACCTTTAAGTGAGGACCACGGTATAGTGAAGCATGCTGCACATACAAAACTACAATAATAATACATCTCAGTATCTCACAACAAAATAAATAAAGAAACACATGAATAAAAAGCCACTAGTGCCATGAATTCACAGTCTCCAAATAGCTAGCACATTTCAAGGACCAAGGAGAGAAATTACTATATGATCATGGACCACAATGTTCAGTTTTATGTTCTGGATGTATCACTGTTATTATTGATCTTAATCCATGATAACAATAATAATACATCCTGAGCCATATTTCTGTTGCGAATTCAGGATCATGTAATAATTTCTATTTTTTGTAAGGTCCTTAATTTGGAAGCATATACCATAAGATTGTTGCATGCTAGGCCAAAGTTGATAAGTAAACAGCTCAGGAGGGATAGACAAGGAAGGAGAGCATGAGTTGGAGGGTAATGGGGAAAAGATGAGATTAAACTCTATATCAAAAGATTATGATATAGGGTCTCTCACAAAAGTAAAAACAAAGAAAAGAGACACGGTGAGAGGTCTTACAAGGTCAAGAAAAGGTCTTACAAGGTCAAGAAAACTAGGAGGAGAAACAAAGAGAAAAAAAGACAAAGAAGTATGGTGGTAGAAATTAGATGAAGAAATAGGGAAGAAAAGAGATAGAATATAGGGAGTGAAAAGCTCAGATAGGATAGCACCCTGATTAGAATGAACCTGCCACCATTCCAAGGGAACTACTGTCAGCTCCAGTTTCAGAGCCACTGCTGCTACTACTAATGCTACTAATGGCTTCCTTTTGGTCACATCTTCCAATTATCAAAGGGTTGACCAAGTTGCTGCTTCTGCTTCTGGTCACATGCATGAGGAGAAAAAAACCCTTATAGGGACCTGTATCATGGATCATGATCTTAATTAGTTCAGAGAATATGAAGAAGAATGGCAGGAACAGAAAACCAGCTTTAGATTAGATTAGATATATAAAGGAAACAAAACCATTAAAAAAATAAAAAGAGAGTTATATTATTATACCATAAAGTGAATAGGTCAGTTCACAGTATAATGATCATATAGAAAAAAGCTAGTACATATATACCTTTAAGGCTTTTAACATGAATACACATAATAAATATTAAAAAAAAAAAAACAAAAGAAAACTGTGTGAGCAATGACTACATATATTATATATGATACAGGATTTTATAACATAGAAATTCAACACTAGTTGTACCTTTAACAAAACCGTCTTTTGGTTTCATCTTTGAGACCCCCCCTTTTTTTTTCCTCCTTTCGCAATTTCAAAGAGGTTGAAAGAAGATTTAGAGAGAGAAAGAGAAAAAGAGAGAGTTTTTTGTTGTGGTAAAACAGGAGGAAATGCTGAGGTTTATAGGAAAGAAAAAAAGGGAAGGTAAGTGCTTGAGGCGGCAAGTGGGCTTTCCAAATGGGCCTGACAGTGACAGCTCCAAGGCATAGTAGATTTTGGGTTTTCCTTAATTTATTGACCTCCCACTTAATCACTTGACCCCTTTATTTTAGCCAAAATCCAAAATTGTTCTTTTTTTCTGGGTTTATGACACGCTCGCTGGAGGCCAGCAAGCAGTCAAAAAACAAAAAAATATGCTGCTCCTTTTGTTTTTTGACTGTTCGCTGGCCCCCAGCGAGTGTGCAATTTTTGTGATGTTTGCTGGCGAGTACACGTTTTTTTGTGATGTTCGCTTGTTTTTTCATATGCTAGCTCTCTCGGGGGTCAGCTTACTTGTAAAAATTACAAGCTAGCTGACCCCTGAGAGAGCTAGCTAGCTGAGGGGTCAGCGAGCTTTATAAAATTACAAGCTAGCTGACCCCGAGTGAGCTAATGAAAAATCCTATTTTTAAAGCTAGCTCTCTCCAGGGTCAGCGAGTGTGTAAATTTATACAGCTCGGTGACCCCAGGGAGCAGTATATTTTTTTGTTTTTTGATTGCTCGCTGGCCCCAGCGAGCGTGCAATTTTTGTGATGTTCGCTGGCGATTACACGTTTTTTGTGATGTTTGCTTGTTTTTCCATATGCTAGCTCTCTCGGGGGTCAGTTGTAAAAATTACAAACTAGCTGACCCCCGAGAGAGCTAGTGAAAAGTCCTATTTTTAAAGTTAGCTCTCTCAGGGGTCAGCTAGCTTGTAATTTTTACAAGCTAGCTTACCCCGAGAGAGCTAGCTAGTTGAGGGGTCAGCGAGCTTTGTAAAATTATAAGCTAGCTGACCCCCGAGAGAGCTAGTGAAAAATCCTATTTTTAAAGCTAGCTGTCTCCAGGGTCAGCGAGTGTGTAAATTTACACAGCTCGCTGACCCCCCAGCGAGCAGTATATTTTTTTGTTTTTTGACTGCTCGCTGGCACCTCGGCGTGAGTGACAAATTCCAAAAATAAAAAAAGGGCAATTTTGGGTTTTGGCAAAAAAAAGGGGTCAAATGATTAAGTAGTGCGTCAATAAATTAAAACCCGTAGATTTTAATGGGCCTGATGACGTCGTCACAGCAAATGATGGCTGGAAAATGTTAGTGCAGAGCACAAAAAATAAAGAAGAACATTTATTACTGTAATACTTGTTTCATTATTGCTCAAGAAAATTGGATGGCTTATTCAATTTATGTGGAAAAAAAATCAGATGATAGAAAAATAGTTATTAATTAATTTTTCCAAATATGAATTAAGTAAATTGTACCATTTTTTATTTTTCAAAAAGCAAAAAATGTGAAACATATATTATCCGAAATAACAAGGACAAGGAATTTCCATCTTATTTCATGGGAGGAATAACACGTAACATCATCATACTATAAACAATCAGAAAGAATTGGGGTTTTGGTTTTAATATTATGTTAATGTTTCATCTCAAAATTAATTGATAATAAAAAAAGTAATCCAACAAATATTTAAACAATATCACATACCGTAAAGTTGGAGATGTGAAACTAACAGTGATCTTGTTAGAGTTGAATTTTGATTTATCAGCGAGGTGTTCAAATAGTTGATGATTTTTTTTAAAATTTTTTAAGAGATGTATATAAAGAATTTTTTTTCTAAGATTAACAATGTTCAAATGATATAATTCAGTTTTGTGTTTCCGGTTTTAGCCTTGTCCGTACTGGTGGAGGAAGAAAAGCTGGCTGTTGAGTCTCAGTGTTGCTCGTGTGCTTTCCTGAAACTCCCAAATTTCTGAGTTGAAGATGAGACTCGGCAGAGCAGATTACTACTTCTAAAACCATTGATTGAAAGCACTTTGCCATTTGGACTAACTTCAATGGAATAACAATTCCAATATAAAAACAAACAACCAGCGATGGAAGGTTATTTACACAATACTGTTGTTGCTAGTCACAGTACACATTTGCATTTTTTTTCCTCCAAGTATCCACCAACACAAATCACTGTAATTAATCCTTCAAATACGGTTCAATTCTAGAGAATGACCTTTTTAACTAAAATTTTTTAGATTAGCAACACATTTGCACATCATTGAGCTTGCTTAACACATGTCAAATAAAACTTGTATGCAAATTACTATATTATTATTTATTAATACACTACTTTATTAAAAAGCTCAAAGGTGAAGTTTGTAATGATAATAATATAACCAAAGAACAAAGTCGTTGGTTATGAGATATGACCCATGTCTGGATGACTCTTGACTCTTGAGACAGGGATTCATTATTAACGATTTTGAATTACTACACTATTGTTAACATATCGATTTTCCTATCCTATGAACTTAAATAATAAAATTGTATTGAAAAAGTAAATAATTACTTTTTAATTTATTAAGTTTAACAATTTTTAATTAACATTTTCTTTTTAAAGTTGGATTAACCTATGCACTTAGGTTAGAAAAACTAATACTTTTTTCTTTTATATTTACACAGTTTTTTTTTATAATTTAATTACAAATAATTTTATCTCATTTTCTATGAAATACGAATCAAAATTCTGATTCCACCACTTATATCTAACACAAGATTTTGTACACGTTTTTTTTTTCTTCATATTTCTCACATTTCGTTTAAGGTCTTTTTTTTTTTTTGGAAGTCTCCTTGGGTGGCATGCTTGTACTCTTTTCATTTTATAATATTTTGCAATTCAAGGTTTTTCAAAAAAATAAAATGGAGCTATTACCTAAAATAATATCAATTTTATGAAAATATAATTTATAGTTGAATAAATATTTTCTCACCTATTATTACATCTTTTATAAGCAAATAATTCTATTACAAAAGTATATGTAGTGCCCAACCAAATGCAAATGATGGAAAAAAAAAAGCAAAAATTAAAGCTAACCACCGGCCATAAAATGACAAATTAAACAATACAATCCAATTAATTGGATTAATACACTGTTGTGCAAAACCTATTGAATCGTTTCTTTCAAAAACGCAAATTCATCTCCAAGATTTAATTCAAGGGTCTAGTTAAGTTTCATAGAAATGGAAAAAATAACATAAATTCCTAATTTTATTTTTCTCGAAAATATTAAAAGCTACATTTTTCATTGATTTCCAACTACGTATATCTTCTTAACAAGTGTCCTAATTCCTTAATCTAAATCGAGTTCACCTATTGCTATTGGTACTTCATCATTTCATTTAATACTTAAAAATAAAGAGGTTTTATTAATGTGGAGTTGGTCAAATGGTAGCTCACTTGATCCTTTAATCAACTAGTCTCGAGTTCGAGCCTTGGGTATAGAGCGACCCCCGTTGAGAGACCCCTACCGCTTAGTGCGAGCTCAATTGGGTCGGACCGAATAAGTCGGATTCTGGATAAACCAAATCCGAGTACTGTTGGTGTAAAAAAAAATAAAAATAAAGAGGTTATTGTTGCCCCAAGAAAACAAATCAAACACACTCTTTAAATATCACCAAACACGTACATTAGTTGTCTCAAGAAATTATAGCTTAATGAAAGTTTTACTATCTTTTATAATAATTTTACACTGCATATGGCTATTTTGGGAACTCCCTTAGAATTGAACTCGAGCAAGTAGAAAACTCTAGCTAATGTGCAAAGACAACACCAATGTGTCAAGAGGGAACAAAAAAAAGTGTAATTGCGCAAAATGATGGGGAAAGGGAACAAGGAATCTTAGGTAACCGAAAGAAAATATGCTAGTAAATTATAGGCGAGACTTCTAAATACTCGAGGAAATTAGGGGTTTAAACTTTTAACAATGGTGGTAGTGGGAAAAATCTTACTAGCATCACAGTCTTCAAAGTTACATGGTCAAACAAATTACAAAGTCACACCCTCCCCAATTCCTTGGCCTGCTAACTTCATAATAAAATAAGAGTTTGTATTGTGTATGTACTAGTATACACTTTTCTCTAGCTCACGAAATTGTCTCCTCCAAAGTGAAATAATAATGGTCTTTAACGTGAATATATAAGTGATGCTATATTCATTATTTGTTTGATAAAATGTATTATCAACATCTTAATTTTTATATATAAATGATCTAAGCAGGAATATTTAATTTGCTTTAGATATGATTTCACTTTAAAGTATCCAAATCCAATTAAAGAGTCTAAGGCACTTTTTTTTTTTTGGGAGTGAGCTCTCTTGCTGCTGGTCCAAGCAGTAAATTAAATAATGTATAGGTTTTTGAATTGTTGGTACATTTGGATTTGACCAAAAGTCTATGTACCCCATGTTCGAGTCAAGTGTCCCCACAACTGCTATTCTTCCCCTTTGCTCTTCAGCTTATGAAGGTCCACTCCACTACTCACTGCCCTCCCTGGCCATCTGAGCCTCTGAATAATTATATGGCAGCAAAGGGTTCAGTGCCCCTTTTTCCTGTTCTACCCCATGCACCGTGTGTGTAACCACAACTCCCCTTCTGATATTACTAGCCTTTTATTCCATTCCGTGACCATACCAATAGAACATAGTTTTCTACATCCCCACCAAATTTTAAATTTGGCTCTGTGATCGTTACATATGCCGATAATCATGATTATAAATGTTATCTCATTAACAATATTTGATCGAAATTATTTATAATGTCAAAATTTAAGTATATTTTAAAACTGGGATCATAATCATTATTTAAAACCTTGTCTCCATTATATATTTTAATTGATATTATATTTTAATTCTTGTCAGTGAATGTATCCTGTAACTTGGGATTAAAGGTCAAAGAGGCCATGATAATAATCCTTCTGCAGCTACATGACACATTGGAAATGTCAGTCACGCACACACATGAATGTGTAGGTGTGTGACAAATAAGGGGTTAAGTAATAAAGCAATGGCAAGCTTGAGAACAAAGCTGGGGTACTTTTAGCTGCTTGTGGTGTAAGATATATATGTGCAGGGATGGGATGGACCTTTTTCTTTTTGGGTGGGTGAAGGGGGGAGGGGTTGTTTTTGGTCCTTAAACATAGGGAAAATAAATGCAGTGGCCCTCAAAATTATGCTATGAGATTCTATATGTTTTCGGTCCCTCCCGAATTGCCACTATATGGACCCATACATGCCTCCCATGGTAACATGTCTTTCCCCTATCCAAACTATTTTTTAATTTTATTATAAACCAAGAGCTTTTATTAAAAGAAGAGTGAACCAAAAAGTTCACCTGTTAAGATTACATATAGCTACAAATATCCCTTGCTACTAATATCACTATGAACCTCTTACTCCCACGAATTACATTTCCAAAAAGCACTCCACCGATTCAAAACCCAATCAGAATATGATATGTTTGTGCCTGCATGATGTAATTTAAAGATAACCCAGAAATGAAATCTGATTTTTTCTATAATGCTAGAAATACACACCCTTTCGCTTTCAAAAATTGATTTGTTTTTGCTAATCCAAATTTCCCATATAATAATAAGCCAAAAGCTAATCCAAGCTTTCTTTCTTTTGCCTTTAACCTTCAACAGACCATAATGATACTATAATGAAGCAACTTTTTGTCCCGGAAGAGCAGTGCTTAGCTTGAACCAAAAGAATAACATTGTTGCCACACCTTGTATGAAACAGAATAGGAAAAGAACAGATGAACCGTGGATTCTTGAAATTGTCCACAATGTCCGCAATTAACGTTGTCATTCAATAAAATAGTTCCTCTTCTTTGTAAATTTAGTCTTGTTGGGATTCCTTCATGCAAAAGTCTTCAAGCATGTCCTGCCAATTTTAAAGGTGCATTGTTGTTCCACAGCAGCTTGAAAACGGTTAAGTCCTCCTGGTCTTGCGTATTCTACTCTCCTTGAATAAGCAGATAAGCACTCTTTACCGTGTAACCTTGGCTGCCCGAATGTTTCCAGCGCCATCTGTCACTTGATTCCCTTTTTGGATGTACATTTTCCAATACCCTGCATATAGAAAGCAAATCTGCCTGTTTCCAACTATATAAGTCTCTCCTCCAAGGTAACCGCCAACGCCATTCCCCTTGTATGTTCCCACTCTCCATTAGATTGAACAACAGAGTTTTTGTCAGCAGCAACCTGAAATAATCTAGAAAATTTGTTCTTCAAATTTTGATCCCCCACCCATATATCCTTCCAGAACAATGTGTCATCTCCCTTCCCTAACTCCCAGTTTATTCCTTTATGAAACCAACCACCGAGAGAACCCAAAAAAGACAATCCTAATCTGTCCAAATCTCTCTGCCACAACGATCCCTTTTTAAAAACCTCTCCCTCTCCATTTACACTCCCCGTCACCCTATCATACCCGTATTTTGAAGATACCACCTTATGCCACAGAGAATTATTGTCATTAATTAACTTCCATCTCCACTTTCTTACCAAGGCTAGATTAAATGTCTCTAGATTTTTAATTCCCAAACCCCCTTCCTCCTTTGATCTGCGTACCTTATCCCCCCTATCGAACAGACTTTTCTACTATCTCCCTTCCTTCCCCACAGAAAACTTCTTTGAATAAGGTAAGATATTATTTTTTTTTAATTTTTTTTAATAAGGTAAGATATTTTATTAAAGCAAAGAAGCAAAAGTATTCCAACTATTTCTTTTAGTGTGCTAAAGTAGTACCGTAGTATAGAAGTTGTAATTGTGGGGATGTGTGGCACTCCTTTTTTTTTAAGGGAAAACATGTAATTCATTCCATAACAGAAAATAGTACAAGTAGATCCAACAGTACAATAACAAAGCACATATTTTTCATGCAATAAAAATTGCTAAAAAAGACTAGATACTCAGTAATAACAGCAAACTCTTTGTGAATCAGGATCATCATCAACATCCAGCTTCAAACTCTAACAAGAGATTCAACAGCCTTTGTTTCCAAGATAACTATCTCATCAATGCCGGAAGTAAGCACAGTTCGGCGACAAAAAATCTCAGATCTGATGAGGTAGAGCCACTGGACAAAGGAGAAGACAGAGATCTGGAAGGGAAAAGTTATCCCGAATATCAGTCTTCTAATTATTGGAAAAGAAAATTGGAAATAACTTTCAGTCTATACTCCATCCATTCGACAATATAAAAAAAATTAAGAAAAAAAGATGGCTAAAAAAAAGGAATAACATAGAAAAAAAAGAAAATGGTGTAAAAATTTAATACGAAAAGATATGCATGCTTCCTCTGTTATTTATTTATTTTTTTTGAGAAATTTTTTTTTATTTGTCCTTTTGAAAATTTTAATAGTATGATAAATGTTATTTTTTATGTTTAGTAATATTAAATAGGTTCTGGTTTACTTAGATTATGGAGAAAAATGAATGATTATAAAAAGAGAAATAATATAGTAGGAAAAAACACAATTAATATATTGAAAATCTAAACGATGCCTATATTTCTTAAATAATATGTTTTATTTGAAATATGACAAAAAAAATAAAAAAAAAATTATTAATTATATTTTTAATTTATGTGACACAACTTAAAAAAAAAACTTATATTGCGAAATGAACTTAGGGCATCCACAGCAGAGTCTTAAGTTAAGATTCATCAGACTCTGACACATCAACATTATATCATCACTTAACTATCAGACTCAACTTCAGACTTTTCATATCTTCCACCACAGCAGAGTCTTAACACCAGACTCACCAAACATACATCAACATTACATAATCATGTACTTTTACACACAATTTTATTTCAACAATGTTTTTTAATACAATTTCAATAATAATAATTATGTAGAATTTATAAAAATAATCCCAAATAATATTTAAATATTAATATTAAATCAGAGTTAACATTACAATAATTAATGGTACCTACTAAAAATTATAAATTACATAAAAATACAATATAATTCAAATTATTTTAATTTAATCAACGCTTCCTTATTGTCCTCCAAAATGTTGACACAAATGCTCCATTATTTATTTATTATAAACATGTGCTATATAGCCACACAGTGGACCGTTGCATACTAGAAACAACGACTATTTTTAATTTCAAATTATTTATTTTTTATTTATTTAAATATAAAATTGTACTTCTTTCGGTCTTATTTTAAAGCAAAAATAACTAATTTCACAAGTACTTAAGAAAAAAATTTGAGTGTATTTAATTTTTTCAAATTCATAAAAAAATATACTATTTATTTTCTCATAACAATACAATATATTTAAGAATAAAAGAGAAAATACATATATTTAAAAATATTATTTTTATTTTTAAAAAATATTATTATTATTATTATTATACTTATTTATTTATTTATTTATTATTTGTTTATTAGGGTATTACAAAATAAAAAAGGGAGAAAAGGACAAAAAACGGGTCTGATAGAGTCTTAAGTTGAGTATGTTATTTTACAGCCTCAACTTATAACTTTCCACCAGATTTTGAAGATTAACAGAGTTTAAAAAGAGTCAGAAAGAAAATCTAAATTTGAGACTCTCCACCAGGCTCTCTCTAAGCTAAGCTATGTTGTAGATGCCCTTGGTATCAAGCTTTGAGTCCAACCTTCAAGAGGAGGATGGATATTTAAAAGGCATTACGATGCTCAAGTCAATAAGAGCTTAGCGAGAGAATAATCAAAGTGATAAATGTAAAGAGTGAAATTGTGTACTCCTTGTTGATGCCTCAATTTATGATGCTAAGGAGGTTTAATTTTTCAGTTGGCCTCTACGTTTAGCAATGACATTGTTGACGATGTTCGACTGCATCACTACCAAGGTCCAATTCCATTGACTGCCTCTTCAAGGCTGAAGCCCATGGTGGAGACGGGAGACCCTATGCTCCTAGAGATGGAGCATCAGATCAGTGCCCGTATACCCTATGTCCGGATGTAGATTGGATCAGCTGGAGTCAGGGACTGAACCAGAAAAAAAAAATTGATATGGGAGGCAAGAGGGGAGAAAGCTAAGGCATAACAAATAAATAAATGCATATATTATATCATCAATAATTTATAGGATGATGAATAAATATGGATAAGGACGCTGGCCGGAGTAAGTAATGTGCTAGATTACATTACTTTATAGTTTGGCCATTTATGTGTTGGGTTGAGAATAGTTGATTTAGTCTCTTAATTATCATCTTATCTTATAAATTAGTCTCCTGTTATGTATTTGATTGAGCAATAAAAATTTTCCTTTTCAAATTTTTTAAGGAATTTAAGTTTAATTTTGATAGTGGGTCTGTGTTCAAGAATTCAATTTTGACTCATCATTTAAGGCTAACTTAACAATGACATTGACTCATTAGCTAATTTATCAAGCAACATTTTGATTTATAAAAAAATTATTGTACAATCATTCAGAATTTGATTGCACGAAAATAATATCCTTATTTTAATTGATGGCCATGAAGATTGATAAATGCAATCCAACCCCTGTTCGCATTTTAAGGTACCATGTTCAAATTATTGCCCCAAGATTAAGCCAACAAGCTAAATCATAATAGCAAACATGTTGCTAATTGCTAAATATATATGTAAAACACTAATCGCATATAATCGAAATGTCTTTTTAATGATGTATCTCTTTCTTTCGGATGATCTTTCTAAATTTTTTACATTATCAAAAAATCTTACGACCGGTATAAATAGAAGTTTTTGGATATATTTAAAAATCAGCATAAGGTTTGGCTCTATTTTTGTTCATAGGACCACCACTTGTCCTTTTTATTCGATCTCTTCTCTCCTTGAACATCCAGAAACCTGAGTGACAAAGGTTGCAAATAAAAGCGAAATTTCAGTGCCCTACATGAGTTATGTATTTCATAGTTGAAATAATCTTGATCTCGTTCTTTCCTTTTCTCACTTACCTAGTTTTTAATCATGTCACGTAAGTGTCCATATATAAAGTAAACGGTTTCACTTGCAGTCAAATGCATCACATCAACAAAACTTTCCCTAGTGGAAGCGAACCCATTTTGACATTACTTTCTTGATGAATTAAATAAGAGTGGTTCATATTTCATAATCAGGGTAGCTTGCTTTACGATCTTTCACATGAACAAACATTACAAAAAGCTTAGATTCAAAGTGTCTAGACCTAGTTCTTAGAGTTTGGTACTCCATTCACTTTTTTGAGTTTTTCACTTTCAAAATCAATGGTTGGAGCCCTTTGAACTTTCCTTAAAGACTTGGAATACGTGCCACTTGTAGTAGGAAGAATAATGTTTCCTGTAAATCTAAAGTGTTCATCATTTGTGATAACTCTTGTTATGCATTATCATATTTGAGGTCATTTTTGTTACAATAATTTGAAATGTATGATGGTCATAATTTGCAAAATTGTTATATGAAAGTGTGAATTGGAGTATTAACTTACCAGTAATAATATGTGATAGTTTCTTTCACATGCGTGAAAGTGTGAAAGTATATATTAATGTTTCAATTTATATTTTCACGTGAGAATTTTGTAAATCATCATCAACAATTTATGTATAAAATATAAATATAAATATAAAAATAAAAACAAATTAAAAAGTTGTTATATATAATAAGAGGAGTCTAGCAAGTAGTAAATCGGTGGAGTTGAATTTGGTTGGGTGGATGTTAGTTTTGATGTGACGCGACTAATGAGTGAACATGCAGAATGATGAATGCTCACATTTGGACAAGGAATCGCTTGAAAACTATGAGACATAGAATAGTAGGGTTACGAAATAGAAGGTGGGCAAATATACACATAAACATGTTACATAGGCTGAGTGAAAAGAAAAGGGGTTGGAGGGCAGAGTACCCTTTCGAATTATTCCAAGAAGTGACTGTGGATGATAAACTGTGCACAACCAAATCAGGTAATCAATAATTCATAACATAAGGATAAAGGATGGCTTGAAAGATGTATACCAACCAGTACATGTCCCTAATGAATTCGCATGTGGCCAAAGTGGAGCTGTTCCGGCATTTATTTGGTACCCCCAAGAGGCCTATTTTGGTGGAGAAAGGAACAAAAAACCCTGCAAAGATTCTCTTCATGGAAATGAAAAAAGAGTAGTGCGAGTGTGTTAGTGATTTTATTTTTATTTATTATTTTTTTTGAATTTTGGCTTCTATTATTGTGGTCCACTTTGGTCATCATCAATTTCCGGGTAAAAGAGTGCGACCCCCCACTTACAGATCGAACAAATTCATGCTATGAAAATTTTCAACTATATTCTTTGCGGTCTTCAAAAACAGCAATGCAATTCCACTTTGCTATCCATGTGCAAAGTGCAATTGCACACTGTGTGCCAATGTGTTGATGTGCCTTGATATGTTTGTAGGAGTATTTACTATGGGATACCATCTTTTGCACAAAAAAAAATTGTACTACTTCGTACTTCATGTATTATTTATGAAAGGATATTTGTTTATTAGTCTTTCTATTTTTAAATATGAGCTCTTGAAATTCACTTGCACATAAATTAAAAAAATTAGTTATATTGCTAGTGACATTAAAATTTAAAACATTAAGTATATTTTTTAAAATTACTCCTATAATTATCATTGAAACTCTAAAAAAGTATTGATTTAATAGGAATGTTTGCAAAAAAGAAGTAATTAATATCATTGAAAATTAAATTAAGTATTTAAAATAAAAGGACCAAAGCATTCCCACTATCTAATCTAATAGTTATATTTAAGAACAAAGGGAGTAAAATTTTAACTTAAATAATATCTTTTCAACCAATTACAACAAATGATAAATGCAGTAGCATACCTTTTTTATTTGTAGAGAAGATATGCTCTCTTTTAATATAGACATGTTAACTTAAAAATACATCAAATATTCCAAATTTTGTGCCGTTTCATAAACAAGAATATAGGATTCAAAAAACCTATTTATAAAATAAAAAATTAATTAAATTCATTTTTTTTTAATAATTCTCACTAATTTGGTGTGCCATTGTATGCTAATGACGAAGGACTAATACTCTACCAATAACGGGGGAAACTCATCCATGTACATGAAGTACAGGAAGTCCATAACAAGATATTCGTAAGTGGTAAGATGGCCCGAGAAATAGAAAATACTCGAAGGAGGCCCATAAAAAAAATTCTTAACACAGAGAGCACATGTTGGGCTTTAACATATTCATTGTAAGGCCCGTTGTAAGAAAAGTTTGGCCTCCTCATTACTCATTAGCATACAATGGCACACCAAATTTTTCAAATATATAATTACTTTTTTTAATGATAAAAAGCGGGTCGTTAGTTCTTATGATCGTAACTTTTGGTGTGCACTAAGGGTATCTTCCAGCCGATAGCAGAAGACTAATCCCTTCGAGGCGTAGAGATCACCGAAGTGAGTTTTGCCTCTACCTACAAAGTATTTTTCATACCCACGGCAGGGATCAAACCCCTAACATCATGGTTAAAGAACTTCGTTATCTACCAACTGTGTCGGATCTTGTTGGTTTAATTTATGACCGTAATTTTTGCCACCCCATTTTTGTTTAATAAGCTTGGGTCGTGACCTAAGCTTACCGTCATAGGTCATTAACTTAATTCACGACCGCAAGAAAATTTTGAAATTTATGTATCTTTCATGAATATTGACCCATTAACTTATCCCAATTCGTTCATGATGTTAAGTATTGAAGCAATTAACTATAAAACATGTATGAACACAAGGTACATGCGTGAGAATTGTTGCTGGATTCAATTTTTTATGTTGAAAAAACATGGATCATGAATTAGGTCATGATTGTTTGATTATGAGCTAAATTCACAATCATAATTTTAGCAATGGGTCATCACTTATATTGTCACGTTCTATTTCATATACCTTTTGCAATGGATAAAATCCTAGCAAAGTAATGTAACAATACTATTTTTTTTAATGGAAAAAAGGAAAGAACATGCCCTTTTTCAAACAAATGTACCTTATCAACGGAATATTTAGCAACTCAGTAACTATAAGATGAAAGCCCCGAATAACTTTAGTGAATTTCAATTATAAACTACCGAATAAATCACTAACATCATAGTATTAACTATTTAGAAGTGTACTACATGTTATGTGTGTAATTCATTTTTATACAGAAGAATATATTCATTTTATGAAGACTTGCAAAGGCAAGTGGAAGGACTACATATGAATAAATTGAGTGAAGTTGAAGAGCTTTTATAAGTCCTTTGGGTCAACGCATGCTTGAGGTATGAACTTAGGAATTACCAGGCACCTCCAGGGAAGTTATCAGAGCGTGATCTCAACAAGAACCTTGGCCCAAAATCACAAGAGAGGGCTAAAAAGATAATGTTAGAATATGTAAGATCAGAACTCGGGTATGGGGACGCATATTTTGAGAGCAACTTCTCCCATCGTTTCACAACCAGGAAGTGAAGATTTTGACAATGTTTCTATTGATAGCTCTGCTAGCAAATATTGTAGTCTTAGTAAGAAAACTAGCTGAATCCAAAAGTTCAAGAAATGGGGTGAGAGCAAAGATGATTCTATTGCTTTTCAAGAAAACTCGTTCTCTACCTTACTCATAAGTCCCACATCATCCGGTTGTAATGAAAAAAAAGTAACATAAGTTTGGCCTTTGTGGGCATTGGTTTGTAGCAGGCTTGGCTCTGTTTTGCTTTAGCTTGCATGTTTAGGGTTTCACGCATGTCACCTTGTACATGCAGCAAGACTGTCACGTGAACATTTAAAAACTATTCACTATCAAAATAATTTATAAGAATAAAAAAAACAATTGAAAGATAGAAAATGCATAAATATTTTTGGGGTTACGCTAACCAGTGCCCTAAGGGCATTGGTTAAGGAATACATAAAGTTTACATTAAAAATTTAAATCCACTAATTCTCGATATTATAGATTCAACATTTTCGAAGATAAAACTACTTTATTTTCCTCTTAAACAATATCCTAAGAGCACTCTTTAGCATTTTCAATTTTTTAATCGAAGATATTGACTTGATCTTGACCCATGTAACACCTCTTTTTACTTAAGGTCTAGGGTCGCGACTTCCTAACATGAGAATTTTATTTTATTTTTTAAAATTGTGCTTCAAAAACAAAAGGGTGATGTTTTTTTTAAAGTAGGGTAATGTTTCACATAACTAAAATTGTAATTTAAAATAACACTTACTCATTGTATAAATATAGCGGATTGAGCATATCATGAGTCTCGATCACGACCCAAATATGGCATTTAAAAAAAAAAAGTGACCACCTTAAGTTAAAACTAGCAATCTTCTGGTTACTCGTTGAGTTGCAGATTGATTCAAAGAGTGAGGTGAGCAATCTTCAGGGCCATATTCAGGAAGTATATCTAGTCACTCTATTGTTCTTCAAATTCGTAAACTTTTACAACTTCTTTGGACAGTGGTAGTAAAGAGTATTTACCGGGAAGCCAATAAATGTGCAGATGCCATGATAAACTTAGGGTGCAGCATTAATTCAGGCATTTCTTTCATTTCCCTCCTCTCCATGTGCCATCTTTGTTGCTTTTTGATGTTATAATGAGAGGTTCTACTCTAGACTTATTTCTGGTTAATTGTTCTTTTTGGAGCTGTTGCCCCCGTTGCTTAAAAAAAAATAGCAAGTTGGTGGTTACAACCCAAGTTGAGCAAGTTTTATGTATGAATATATGTCATTAATATTTTGAACACAAGCGACAAACTAACACTCATCCTATATGCATTCCACGAGGGCAGGGCCGGTCCTGACATATTTAGGGCCCTAGGCGGAAAAAAAAATAGGAGGCCCCTTCTGATCAATATTTTTGATTTTCAAGTAAGTTTTTTATAATATAATTCACGTTCAAAAGTCTAAATCAACTCAATTACGTAAGTATAAATATAATAACTTTAATAACATGATATTATCCAAAAAATAAACAAAATAATAAAATGGGTACCAAGAAGTAGACTATCTTACTTTAGCAACAAATTTATCAAGGACCCCTCTTTGTGATTTTACAAATTAAATTTGTCAGCTACTTTTCTTTTTTTTTTCCTTTTTTCACACACCGACAAATATTTTCTAGGCACCATCTTAAGAAAAGAACAATTCAACTGAAAAGTGATCAATAAAGCCTATTACTTAGAGGATTCATGATTGAGAGATGGAGACACCAATTAAAAATGACACACTACAAAATAAAAGAAACCTGTCAAAAGCAAACAAAAGAGATGAACAACCGCACAATCACAATAAAAAAAGAAACTATTCAAAATACAATACTACAATTAAATTATTTGATGGGCAGATTAAAACAAAATCATTCTTGTTTGATATGCAAATTAAAATAAAACTAATATAACTAGTTAATTTATATAAGTGAAACTAATATAACTATATAAGTAATAACTAATGAAGTAATAAGTCTGCGACAAAACATTGTGCAACAGCCAACGGTGCTTACCGCTTACGGTACTGGTACTACTTTCTACTTTTTTTTTATCATTAATGAGTATTATTGAGTACCTGGACTATTGAAAAAACACTAACATCATAAAGACAAGGACTTAACCACCGAGGGAAGGACTAAGAAGTCACAGAGCCTCCTCTTCTTTTTATTATTGTTTTTTTTTTTTATAACAGTATAGATACTAAAAAAAATTTTGGGGCCCCTATTTTTCTGGGTCCTGGGCCTGGGCACCACTTGCCCACCACCAGGGCCAGCCCTGCACGAGGGCTTAGTGCACCGATAATGAAAGATGATAGCTTTTTATCACAACACAAGCGTGAATTTGTGATTGTTAGCTATTTCAATATCGGTTATGACCACCTCATATTCTTCTTTTCCATCGGGCTTTTTTACTTAAGTGGGGTAGTTTTGCAAACAATTTACAAAAAAGGGATAATTTTAAGGACAAAACTTAGGTCCAGTACTATATATGTTGGTGGTCCAGGTTACCTATCCTAAGATGACACCTGGCCTTTTTCTTTTAAAACTCAACTTAACAGCCCTTTAAATCTAACACCGTTACTAATAACCTCATTCTATTCACGTGGCTTCTTCTGTTTCCTCCGTCTCTCTCTCTTCTTTTCTGATTCTTCTTCTTCTTCTTCGAAAAACCCTTCTCTCCTCTGTCACCGATCCACTCTGCCAAATCGCACCATCGTCCCTGCCTCGTCGCTCAAGTTTCTGGCACCCAGCCTTCTCGTTAGCTCTGAGGTTGCGTCTGCTCTGCTCCGTCATACCGCCCTAATGCTGTAACACCAGCCCGTCGCGCCGCCCTGCTCCGCCACACCAACCCATCGTGCAATCAACAACGTCTGCACCGTTTCAGCTCTGTCATCGCCCATGACCATGAGTAAGATTCTCTATTCCCCTTCTTTAACCTTTTCCCCCAAATTGAAATCCATTCCTCTAATTGAATTGAAAACTAATTGCAATTGGTAAGAGTTAAACACACTTGATCTAAACACAGTTAAATAAGTACTCACACCATTTAACTTTCCTTCTCATTTTATTCCATTCCGATCATTATAATTTATTGTTTGATTAGGTTCTCATTTTTTTAACATACTAATATTAACCTACTGATTTAATAGTTAACACCATCACAAAATAAGGATGTTCTCTGTCCATCAAATTTTAAGGCCATATGAAGCTTCAGGTTTCAAGGTTTTTTTTTCTTATATAGTTCATTGTTAGGAGAATGGTATGTGAACATAAATGCATTGATATGTTACTGAGTGTTGATAAAACATAAGTTAGTACTGGTCTCTTTTACTTTTATTATTATGAATGAATGAAAATTCCATTTTGATGTCAGGTTAAACATCAGCAATTGCAAGAAGCTCCAAGAAATTCAAAAAGGAAGAAGCTAGAAATGGTAGCTGATAAGTAAAGACTATGAATGTTGCCAATTTAAAGACCATGACTCTAACTCTGTTGCACATTAAAATGACATTGCTGGTTGGGAAGTTGGAAAGCAAATAAGGCTCAATCATGACACTGCTGGTTGGGAAGTTGGAAAGCAAATAAGGCTCAATCAATTTATGAATCATCCTTGTTTTTTCATTGATCATTGTAACTGGAAAGCTGTGTCAATTATTGTAAAATGGGAGTATGGTTTTACTTGATTACTATGTTGCAAGAGATTCAATTTTAGTTCAATGGTTGTAAAAGGGGTTTATGGTTCAATGGTTGTAACTTCTACTAATCTATTTTGAAACTGTGTAATTTTGTGAAGTATTATTCATGCTTCACCTTTTAATAAAATTGTCTTGTTATCTTATAATGAGTCACAAGTTATTAGACTTGAGGTTTATGTGAATCACACCTTGTGAATGAAGGTACTCTATACCCCTAGATATGTCAAAAGCTAACTTTAGTATTATGTATATTGCTAGAAAGTATGGCTCTTTCTTGTTCAGGTGCATCCTTAGTGTTCCTTGTGACATGTATTCTATTATGATGCAGTACACTGGTGGTTTTTTACATGCTGCACTAAACTGCAAAATTTACATGTTGCACATGCTGCACTAAACCGGAAATGATATGCATTTAACTGAATTCATATGAGTCACTTTCTTGCTCATTGATAAAAGATATATGATGGTTGCCTGGAAAATTCATAACAGTAACAACTTGCCTAGGACACAAATTGCCTATATCTTCTATATCTATAACTTATATATCAATGAATACATAAATTCATAACAGAAATTCAATGTACACTCTAGAACTTTTATATCTATAACTTCTATATCAATGAATACATAAATTCATAACAGTATCAACTTGCCTAAAACACAAATTGCTTCCCTGGATGTAACAGTAGCAAAATTCCCATACATCAAAATTCTCACAACTTGACCATGACAGTAACAACTATCATGACAGCAAATCAAACCATATGTAAAAAGGGAAAAAATGTGAAAATAACTGCATTACAGTAACAACTGCATTATGTAAAAAATAACTTGACCATGACAGTAAAAATAACTTGGCCATGACACTAACAACTGCATTATGTAAAAATGTTTGTTGCAACAAGTTCTTTAAAAATATATGTTGCTGTAACAAAAATAAAGAAAATTTGCTTCTATAACAGAGGAAATTCAATCTGTTCTTCATTCCTATGCCAACAAAACCTATACCCAAAAAATGTCACCACTATGTTTAGCATTCAAAACTCCCAAAAATGTCCTATACAAAAAAAAAATGTCCCCTTTTCCTTGCGGACCACTTTTCCTTCACGATCATTGTTCTTTTTAAAGCCTTCTTTAAAACAAACATATTTTCGAGAAATCACAATCTCCTTATCTAACTTGCTTGTATTCCTCCATTCTTTTCTAATGCTAAAACCAACGAAGCCAGCATACATATTATAAAATTTATATGCATGATCTTCAGTCTCAAACTCCATGCCAATATATGGGACTATATCTTTCTCAGTGATTTCATCCTCAGTATTATCTGTCAATTAAATGAAGAAAAATATTTCAAATTTAAACATGGTAATGTCAATTCAAAGTAAGATCAATCGACTCTTTTACACAAAGAAAGGTAATTCAAGAGGGAATTTAAAAACAACAATGATCAATTGACTCTTTTACAAATTAAAGTCATATACATTAATAAGATATCAATTACAATGTCTCATTTCCCTACCAAGTCATTGATACAATTCCTGAATACATGGTATAAAAATAAAATATGAAAAACCCTTACCATTGGAATGTAAATTTGTTGGAGTAACCATTTCAACATGTTGATTATCAAGATCGATACTACTAGATGTAGGAGGAGCATTGCCAATTCCAGTATTTACAATCGGCTCATCCATCTTCGTTACGATGAAAACAGAGGAAAAATAAAGTGTGAAATAGGTGAGCAGGAGCAGTGGTTTGGTGAGCCCTGTTTTTCAAGAAGAAGGTTTATGTGCCATGGGACTATGGGAGTTACAAGGCTGAAAATGGAGTGGTTGGGAATGAAACTCTTTCGAAGAAGAAGAAAAAGCAGAAAGGGAGAGGAAGAGACGGAGGAAATAGAGGAAGAAGAATAGAATGATAGTTATTAGTAACGGTGTTACTGTTAAGTTGAGTTAAAAAAAAAAAGGCCAGGTGTCATCTTAGGATAGGTAACCTGGACCACCAGCATATACAGTACTGGACCTAAGTTTTGTCCTAATTTTAAAACTATTTGCATAACATAAGGTAGTCAACAAAACTATTTCAAAAAATGGGGCAGTCAAAGTCAATTTATGCTGGTCAAACAAGTCATTCCAGATGACTTAACCAATATAGGACACGTGTCACTCTCCTATTGGCTCTCCGGATTTTTTCTGGATAAAAAAGCAAAAAAAAAAAAAAAGCCAACCGACAAGGCTGCCACGTGGCGCAACCCTGTGAGTTGTGTCAGACCGGTTGACGCAACTCACCGGGTTGCGCCACGTGGCGCCCTGTCCCCTCCCTGTCTCCCACGCTTCCCACTAATGCCTAAATATAAAAAAAAAAAACTAATAAGTAAATTAAAAATCAAACTAAATACCTAAACATTAAAAATCAAACTAGTAAATAAATAAAAATATCTATACTTATTTTTTTAATTTAATTTTTAATAATTTTAAATTTATACACTGGTTAGATTTTTTTATTTACTTATTAGTTATATATTTTTTTTTATGTTTAGGTATTAGTTAGATTTTTTTATTTACTTATTAGTTATATATATATTTATGTTTAGGTATTAGTTAGATTTTTTTATTTACTTATTAGTTATATATTTTTTTTTATGTTTAGGTATTAGTTAGATTTTTTTATTTACTTATTAGTTATATATATATTTTTTTTATGTTTAGGTATTAGTGAGATTTTTTTTATTTACTTATTAGTTATATATTTTTTATGTTTAGGTATTAGTTAGATATTTTTATTTATTTACTAGTTTGATTTTTAATGTTTAGGTATTTAGTTTGATTTTTAATTTACGTATTAGTTTTTTTTTTATATTTAGGCATTAGTGGAAAGCGTGGGAGACTGGGAGGGGACAGGGCGCCACGTGGCGCAACCCGGTGAGTTGCGTCAACCGGTCTGACGCAACTCACAGGGTTGCGCCACGTGGCAGCCTTGACGGTTGCTTTTTTTTTTCTTTTTTATCCAGAAAAAATCCGGAGAGCCAATAGGAGAGAGACACGTGTCCTATATTGGTTAAGTCATCTGGAATGACTTGTTTGACCAGCAGAAATTGATTTTGATTGCCCATTTTTGGAAATAGTTTTGTTGACTACCCTATGTTATGTAAATAGTTTTAAAACTACCCCTTTTTTGTAAATTGTTTGCAAAACTACCTCACTTAAGTAAAAAAGCCTTTCCTTCAACTCTATAATGTCCACTATATTCTATTTCGCAACCAACATAAATATAACCGAAATTAATTGAAAATACTTCATATATTATTACCTATATCTGAATCAAAATGGCGGGGTATTTTTCATATTTCCTCGGTTTTAACTTGAGTTTTTAATTTTTTTTCTGATAAAAAAATTACTTTCACTCAAACCCTTGATCAAAATCATTTCCTTCGAGGCAATGCCTCATCCTCCAAATTAATCACCCCATCCCTTCTATTTGCTATAAAAAAAAAAAAAAAAATCATACCAAACCTTCTTATGTAAATATCCAATAAAGTCAAAAACAAAAACAGTGGTACACATGCAGCGAAACCAGAAGTTACACCCTACACAATGAAAGTAGTTTATTATTATTAGCAGATTATGTTTGAAACAAATCAAAGTCCCTCGGATTATTCTATTAGGAAAATGACTAATAGTTTGAAGGAGGAAAAAAAAAAGTAATGGAAGATCCCTTTATTTTATATAATAATAGAAGATCCCAACCCAGCAAATTGTTTTCAATTTCATGTTCCTCGGTTTTTAAAAAATTTCTAGCTAGGGAGAGAGAACATATAAAAAAGCTAGAACTGAGGATTAGTATTGTTTTACTCCGTATTTTTTTAGTAATCATAATAGCACCACATACTCATGCAATAATCATGTATGCTCATGTAAATCTCTCCGGCCACCAAACAAAATTGCTCATCATGTCGTTTATTTATTATAGCTTCTTTTAAAGATTAGTACAATGCACAGAAACAATTTGAAGACACGTGTTTAGGATGATTCACCTTTCTCTGTTCCAAAAGGCTAATGCCTAATGGTAAAAATTTGAGGAAGAATGTGAATATTTTCATTTTTTTAGAAGAAAAATGTTAGCCATGTTTAAAAGAGTAATTCCGCATTCCAAATGTAGAACTTATTATTTTCGGAACTAGTAAATTTAATTTCATGCTTTTTCGTCCCTATTTAAGGCATTATACATACATTACTCATTTTTTTATAAGTAGTTTTAAAATATTTAGGTAGTATTAAAATGTTTATTTTAAATACACTTTTCATAATTTCATTAAGGTGATAGAATAATAATTACAATATGAATAAATAAATAAAATTGCAAAGTTTTAAATAGGGATATATAATTTTAAAATAACAACATTTATTTTATAAATTTGATAGTAGTAAATATTTTCTTAATCCATGTGAATTAGATAAAGGTAACTTATAATAAAGCGCAAAAGAAATATTTCAATATATACTTAACTTAACTCAACTTTATATCCTTTAAAAACAAAACTCAACTTTATATTCCCGATCTAAAATTTACATAATATTTTTATTATATAAAAATTTCTGTTAACATTTGTATATTTGTTGTATATCCATATAAATTTTCAAATAAATTATTTCAAAATACTTCCTCCCATCTCTAATATTAAAAAAGACATATTCATCTTGCTTTTAAATATAAGAAAAAGTTAAATGACTTTCTGATTTCAAAAAAATTATTTTTAAAATATTCTTCGAAAGTGGTTATCTTATTTAATTTTTATTTCATTCTCAATACAACTTTTTAAAAATAGTTATATATTTTTTTATCAATTTGAAAAAATTAAATATATTTAACTAACTTCTTTAATAAATATAAAATTAGTTTTTTTATCATAATAAAGACCGAAGTAGTATTATATATATATATATATATATATTTAGAATAAAATAAACTATCCAAAATTTTGCACAAATTTTACATTACGAAGATAAATTATGTGATAAACCTTTGTTTGATTTGGGAGATTTTGGGGAAAGAGAAAATAAGGAGAAAATAAGAGTTTTCCTTGGTTGGGTTGAGGAGGAAAAATGGGGAGAGGGGGAAAAAATTGGTGGAATCCATGCAAAATTTTTTCTCTCCCTAGTTGCCAAGAGATTAGAGAGAAATTTGTCTTCACATGTTTCAATGTATCTCTTTTTGAGTAATATACCAAAATGTTTTTGCCTTTTTTGACTAATATATTTATTTTTATTATATAAAACAAGATTATATTTGTTTTTTGACAAATTTATTAGTTTTTCTCTTCTCTTCAACCAAACAAAAGGAAAAAAAACTCGACTTTTCTTTTTTTTTTCCAATATTTCTTCACATTTTCTCTCATACCAAATAATTACAAAATTTACTCATTTTCTCTTTTATAATTTCTCTTCCCTACTTCTCTCTCTCATATTTTTTTTGGTCTTATTTTAACATTTTTAGTCCCTGAACTTAGGTGCTCTTTTAGAATTGGTCCTTAAACTTTTTTTTCAATGCTTTGGATCCCTGAATTTTGTTTAATTTTTGGAAATGATCCTTTCGTTACTTAAGTGATGATATAGCCGACGACATGTCACGTAACTTTCACAATATCGACGAGTGACATGTTATGTGGAGAGCCACCGGATACTACATGATTTTTTTATTAAAATATAATTTCTTTTAAAATTTATTAAAGGATTCGATTTTCTTTTAAAGAAATTACAATTTTTAATTATATTTAATAAATTTGAATATTTTTAATTTAAAAAATTCACGGGGCATCATCTGGTACGTTACCTATCAATGTGACGAAAGTGATATGACATATCCTTGGTCATATCATCACTCAAGTTATGAAACGACCATTTTCAAAATTTGAATAAAGTTTAGGGATTTAAAGCATTGAAAAAAAATTTAAAAACCAACTCTAAAAGAGCACATAAGTTCGATGAGTGAAAACCTAAATAAGCGATTTTTTTTTAAACCCAAATAAAGCCAAATGTAATAGAACCGAGAAATAATGAGTGTTTTATTCCCTTGCAATGTGTTTTTCTTGCGGCCAGAGTAAGACCCACACATTGTTGATTGTTCAACAACGGCGGAGGTTTCGGTGCATCGGTGCATACTTTTTTTTGGGTTTATTTATTTATTTTTTAAAAATTTAATCAATTAAAAAATATTTTATATTTTTTTTTATCGATATGAAGTGATTTTTATAATTTGGATTTATTTCTTTTTACTCTATATTTTTAAAAAACTGTACTGAGTAAAACTGTATTCAAAATTTACATATTCTAATAAATCTGTATAAGAACTTGTGTTAAAAAATATTCTGAATAAATCTGTATTAAAAAAATTTAAAAAGCAAAAATAAAATTTTCACATAATCAATGTATGTTATCTATTACGGAACATGCAACCGGAGCTACCGCCTTCAACAACACCTGTGGGGAACACGGGAGGATGGTGCACAGTGCACACACTACACTTACGCATAGTCCAAAGAAAGAAGCAGTAGCTTTTTTTTGTTTTTTTTTTTTTTTCACACAGCCCGTTGTCCGGATTTGGTTTATCCAGAATCTGATTCATTTGTTCCGACTTAACTGAGCTCGCACTAAGCAATAAGGTTTCCCGGTAAAGTTGCTCTATACCCAAGACTCAAACTTGAAACTAGTTGATTATAGAACCAAATGAGATACAACTTGACCAACGAGTTGGTAGAGAAAGAAACACTAGCTTTTGACTGTTTTCGTTGATATAACAATTATTACTGGGACTTAGAGAAAAAGGAAAAGATAAAAAAATATAAATAAAATAACAAAATATTTATAAAATTATAAAATTAACCTATAAATCAATCTAAATCATAAAAAAAAGTAACATTTGTTACTTAATTACTATTGATTGATTAATAAATGATACATCTAACTTTCTTATAATATTTTTTTGGTAACATCACTTTTTTATAATATACTTCTTCCGATCGATATACTTAACCGAATTATACATATCAAAGAAAGTTGTTAGTTTTGTGAATTATATGAGAATATATTGTAACATTACAATTTTACCCCCTCCACTTTACTTGAAAAGTTCACATTCATTGATAAACAAAAAAAAAACATTGTTAGTTAAAACATTTAATAAGGGCAAAAAAAAAGAAAAAATAATTTATGATGCATAGGAAATATAAAGTATCGTGCATGCAAGATCAAAGATTTCTTCTAAAATGTGCCTTACATATAAGACCAGAGGGAATACTAAATTGATTTATAGGTTATTTTTTTGTTACCCATCCGATTCCTCAAATACTACCTAGGTATTTTTTTTTATCTGGATCCAATCCAGGTCGTGTCTGGCTATGCCATGTGACTGCGAGTCTCTCAACGTGAATTTTTTACAATGCAAAAAAATCATATCCAAAATTTTGAATAAGCGAAACCGAGCCATTTACGACATGTTTCGATCCACATTGATATTTATAAATTAATTTTGCAGTTATATATCATCACTCATGAAACAATTGCAACAAAACAAGAGTCACCGAATAACCCAGTACCACTACTATTATCATGTGAACAACCTGACCTCTGTGGGTGCCTCTGATTCCACACTCTCACTCGAAATGTTTCACTCTCACTTTCACAAGGGTGCCTCTGTGGAGGTCACGAAACCCAACACCACCGTAATCTACCCCGCCACCGTTCTCCGCCCACCCTCAAAGCACAAAAACCTCGTCTACCTTCAGTACCTCACTCTCTTCCTCCCCCATTCTAACTCTACCTCCCCTCAACCCCTGAGAGAATACGTCAGCGTCTCTAACGTGCGCCCCAAGCTTCCCCTCCAGCTCAATTCCTGGTTCAAGGTTGGGGATTCCGTCGATGTCTTCTCCGATTCCATCCATGCTTGGTGCCCCGCCACCGTTGTCGATATTCTCGAGAATTCCAACTATACGGTGTCGTTTCTGGGTTCCACTCAATACGCCGTCGTTGATCACTGTTGCCTCCGTATTCATCGCAAATGGGTTCATGGCAATTGGGTCCCACCTTTTCCTCAACTCCAAAAGGTTCTTCCCACTTTCTTATTTTCTCATTTCTCTCTTTCTGATTTTCATTTTTGCCCTACCTCAGATTTTTTTAAATGGGCTCTAATGTGATAGTGATTGGCATGCTTTTTAGTTTAAATAAATCTAGGATCATGTTACCGGCTGAGCTACTTGTTGAGGACCATCTATGATGGTGTTATTATATGATGGTTAGCATAACTCTGCTTAGCTATGTTGCATGTATAACAGTATAAGTACAGAATATGCCAAAATTCCTAAAGAATTTATAAAAATCAGGAAAGGCTTTGCAAAAGATCTGGCATTGCTATATGTAGTCCATTAGTCCTGCATGCCAAATTGATGGCAGGAATCTGACATATAACCAGGGTATGGATATGAGAGGTGTGTGGAAGTGTCTTCAATCTTTGTTACAACAGTTACTGTCTGAGAATTGCATGAAACATCCACAGTCACACTGCTTAAAATGACTTAATAGAGCATATTATAACATATAACTAAATTCGAGATTAGCTTGGTTAGTGGTTACCACCTCTTTATGAGAAGAATATAAGTTTTGCCTGTGGCATCTCCTTGGAAAATGTTGCTAGGCAAAGCTATTTTGTTGATTACATCAGACTTGTGAGTTATAGCAAACAATATCAATAGGAGAGGATCTGTACTAAGAGTTTGTTACCTGTCACATGGATATAGGTTTGGTTTGGTTGTAGGCTTGTAGCTAAGACTATAAGAGAAATAAGATAAAAGTATAAAAGAAAGGAAAGCAAAATCATCACTTGGATAAGCTTATCGTAGTTTCCACCTGGAGTCAGTCAAACATTGTTGATATATCTGATAGCGATATATCCTCTGCTGGAACTCTGCAGAAGGGGAAAGTAAGTTGGTGCTTTTGTGGATGTTCATTCATGAGTCTGATCTGATATTCTACATTGAAATGGGTTTTCTTAGTACAAGTACGCTGTCTTTGCAAATGTGGACAGCTCTCTGCAAGTCACTCGTCATAAATATCTTCAGGGGACTTGAGAGTTTTATTCAATGACATACTTTAAACAGATCCATGAGCATTATTTCTTGCTCATGGTCTTGATGTTTTTGCAATAGGTAGCATTTTTTGTATAGCCATTACATAATCCAATTGAACATGCATAGTTGTATGTCATTTTTGATAATTTATGGAAAACTTGCAGGAGCAGCCACCTGAAATGGTTACAAAGCCTGAAAATTGCAGGTTTAGGATCAAATACAGCCGGAGACCAATAAAGGAGTTGAAGTTTAAAAAAGGGAGTGCAGTGGAAGTCAGAGACATTGATGAAGGTTATAAGGGTGCTTGGTTTGTTGCTACTATTGTTGACTTACTTGGAAAAGACAGGTTTCTGGTAGAATTTAGGGACCTGACAACAGATGATGGAATCCACCTCTTGAAAGAAGAAACTGATGCACAGTGTATTAGGCCTTGTCCTCCTGAAGTTCCATTTGAGGGTTCTTACAAACAGTATCAAGAAGTTGATGCATGGTACAATGATGCATGGTGGGAAGGTGTGGTTCTTCAAGTACTAAATAGCAGTGAGTGCTATGTTTCTTTCATTCACAATGATGTGTTGAAATTTGAAATATCTAAACTAAGGCCTCATCAGGATTGGCTTGACGGAAAATGGGTCATATCTTCCAAGGTAAAACACAAACACTTAGAAGCTCCCCCTTTATATGAATCACTATCTTTATTCTGAAATTGCAGTTGATATTGACCATTCTCGAAACTTGGGGGATATAAAACTTCCAACACCAACATTTAGAGGTGATTAAACTACCGTTCACATTGTCTAATTGAATGATAAATCAGTTTCTCTAGAAGAGTTCTACTGTCTGTTGAAACATGGGATATCAATTGAATGATTCTAAGAAAAGCTTTGTTCAACTTCTTGCAAAAGAACATATGAAAACAAAGCATTGTCATCATACTTAATTTGCATACTATTCATGGTTGTAACTCAGTCTAAAGTTGTATTGTAGCTGTGTTAAAATTGGATTTAAGTTTAAATTCTACAGTATTGTTTCCATAATATAGTTACACGCGCGCGCACACACACAAATATATATATATATATATATATATATATATAACATAATATTACATGCAAAAGCATCATTTGTTTCTTTATCTTATATTTTTAAATTATTTTAACGCGGAAGTGTTTAAATGTACTTGACAAATAATGAGATTTTAAAAATTCAGAACTCAAGTGAGCTGGCAATGAAGTTTGGAGATGTGATGTCAAAAGCCAAGAGTCTTAGTGGAAATAAATTAATCTTGAAATTCCGATTGTCCGGTGACGGTGAGATTGCAAAGAAGCCTAGATATGTAACATCAACGACCAAGAACACCAGAAGCCAATTTGTGCAACATTTCTGTAAAGGTGCCAAGGTCGAAGTGAGAAGTGATGAAGAAGGATACCAAGGTGCCTGGTATACTGCTGTTGTTGTTGACTTTCTGCAGAATGGCAAGTACTTGGTGGAGTATTTGACCCTGAAAACAGATGACTTAAATGAACAACTGAAAGAAGAGGCAGATGCTTCAGATATCAGGCCATATCCGCCAGATATCAATCATCCTCACCACTTTGCACTGCGTGAAAAGGTTGATGCTTGGTATAATGAAGGGTGGTGGGTGGGTCAGGTATCCAGTATTCTTCGTGGCTTCAAGTATAGGGTTTATTTTTGGCATACCAAAGACGAGCTGGAATTTGAACATTGTCACCTGAGGCCTCATCAAGAATGGATTGATGGAAGATGGGTACTTGCTTCTCTGGTATGATTTAAACACGTCCTTTGATATGTTATTCCGCCAAAATGGTTTATTAATGTTAAATGCTTGGTACTCCATTATTTATGGATTTTCATTATATTTATATGTTTTAGTGAGTAACTTCAGAGTCTAGCAATGCCCTTTTAAGCATGCCACTGATTCTTGTGTGTGGAGTCCTGCTACTTTTTTCCATATTTTAAATGCTGTTTTTGTAGCCGTGGATCTTTTAATAGGCTGTGGGTATAGTGTTTCCATTGTCATCTCTAGATTAATGTCTTCATTTGAAGTTAGCTAATAAATTCTTTCTCTGGTTCTGTCTCCAAGTTGTGAGGTTTTTGTCCAATATTGGTTGCTTGTTTGACCTCCCCTCTTCTCTTTGCTTCTTGCTCAGTTTTTTTCGGTACAAGACGATGGATTTATTTTTCGGGTCTTTGAAGGAATTTTTTTTGGGTTTTATGAAGGATTTTCTTTTCCAATGTGGATCTTGGTGAATGATAATTGCAATTTTCCCAATTTCCATATGGGAGTTATAGTTTCGAATGTTTAAAAAGCCTTTACAAAGTTAGTGGTGTAACAAGATTATGCAGTTATGCTGGAACAAAGTTCTGTTGCGAAATATTGTAGTCTTAGCATGTTAAAACTTGAAATATAATTATATTCGTATTTTTACATCCATCAAAACTTCTTTGATGCACCATTCATTTCATGTATTTGAGCTCTATTATCAGTTGCTGACTAGAAACTTATTTAATCATGCGCTCAGTGCTTGATTCCATTGTGCATTTATTTTTACTTATAAAACTGAATAGTTTGGTTCTTTTGCGCATTGTGGTTTCTTTCAGGGTTGAAGACTCAGTACTGATAGGTGAACCACTTGAGGTTCTTCCTTTCCTGCCATGTTGCTACTCAAAATGCTTTCCACTACCATCACTGACTCACTCCTCCTGTATCTAGTAGCTTCTAGACATGTCATTAGGTTGTTTAATTTTTCCTGAATGTGTTTTCTATTTAGCACTTTCTGGAGTTCAAACTTGGTAATTGGTATGTACTGTAAATAAGTGGAATATGTAGTTATTGCATTATGTAACCAACCATGGTGCTAATTGCAGTGCTAACTTTCTAATTTTGAATGAGACGTTCTTCGGAGTTCGGACATTACTGTTGTACATCTACTATGATGTTACTGATATATTCGGTGTGTTGGTTGCATTGATATTGCTTTTCAATATCACCAATGCAACATATCAGGACTTGGTATGAGAAATGAAATATCCTCGAAATTGAAATTATTTTATAATTGGAATAATTTTATAATCATAGATAGGGAATTAATTTTTTTGGAATGCGTGATTGCTTTTTTACCAAGTGTTTTTTCCTGAATAATGCGTGATTGCGTGACTGCCTTTTAGTAAGTACGATTGAGTGAGATCTTACTTCTTAGTATATTACACTACTTATCTCCTCCTCCTTAACTTTTGGTCTTTTTAATTTTTTTTTTTCTGGTTTCATATCTTTTGTTTTTTATACTAATTACAATGCATAAACATTTTTTTTCTTTCCCGTTTAACCTTTCATTTAATAATTTCTTTTACTCCTCATTAATCTCACTTTTATCATCTCTCTCGTTTCTAACTCTGTATACATTAATTAATAAACACAATTCTTAATAAAGATTAAATATTACTACAATTTTTAATAAGGATTAAATATGAATATTTTAGACAAAATTCATATAAAACTTACAATAACTAACACTTTTTTAACATGTGTGCATCAACCTAAAATGTTAAAAGTTAAGGAACGGAGGAAGTAATTGTTTAAGGAGGTAAAAATGTTATTTTATACTCCTTCCGATCATATTTATAATATCCTTTTTGGGTTTTTATTTTGGTCCTATTTATAAGACTCCTTTTCAATTTTCAATAGCATTTAATTACTTCTTTCCACAAACACCCCTATTAAGTCAACACTTTTTAGAGTTCTAATAATAATTATAGGGATAATTTTGAAAAAGTATATCAAATTTTCACATTTCCAATGTCACAAACAAATTTATCCACTTTCCTTGGTGGGAGTGAAAAACTCCAAAAGGGTCTTATAAATAGGATCGGATAGAGTATGTCCCTATATTTAAGACTCTTTTGGTATATTTCACGCCCATTAAGAAAGTTGATTAATTTAGTTAATGGTATTGTATTTGTATATTTGAATATTTTAATATGTATTTTCAAAACTGTCTTTATTAATAGTATTGAAAAACTAAAACGTATAAAATAAATAGGGGTGTTTATGAAAAGAATTAATTAATTGTCGTTGAAAATATGTATAAAGTCTTATAAATAGGAGCAAAATAAAAATGTCAAAAGGATTTTATATTTAGGGACGAATATAATATTTTGTATTGGGGTTTGGGGTTTATTGTATCAAAAGAATTATTGAATTTGATTTTTCAAAGTTGAGTTATTTAATATATATTTTCCTTATAAATGATATTTTTAATACACTTATTAATATTCTCTTAAAATTATTTATAAATTTTAAGTTGAGTTTTGTTATTTATTGTGCTAAAAATAATATATGAAAAATTTAAAAGTGTAAACTTAATCTTGAAAATAAAAAAAAATCTTAAATACTTCTTTCAGTCCTAGTTATAAGTTTTTTCGATTAATTTTCACACCTTTAAAAAAGTTAGTTAGTATTATTAGTGGTGATGGAAATGTAAATATTTGGTATACTTTTTCAAAAGTACCTTTATAATAATTATTGGAAAACTAAAAAATGTTAGATAATAGGGACATTTGTGAAAAAGAAGTAATTAATATCATTAAAAATTGAAAATGAAACTTATTTAAATATAAGAAAGGTTTTTTAAAAAAATGCTTACAGGATGGAAGGAAATATTAAATACATATTTTTAAATTAATTTTTTACTTTAAATCGCTTATACTACATCATACAAATCTTATGGTATAAAGTACTTGTAAACTTTAGGAACTACGGCATGTGCACACTTCATTAAAAAAATCAAATAGTGTTATTAAAGCATTTAAAAACGCCATGGTTAAAAAGCTTTTCTTCGGCAGGAGTGCTACCAAACTCGCCTGATAGCTTTGTGGTCTTGACATGGTCAGTGTCACTACCAACGCAATGGGTCGAAACTTGGTGCCCTGTCAAAATAATAATAATAATAATTAATACATTACATGAGGTATTTAAAAATACCTCTCTTTT
This sequence comes from Crotalaria pallida, assembly GCA_037953625.1. Classification (NCBI taxonomy): domain Eukaryota; kingdom Viridiplantae; phylum Streptophyta; class Magnoliopsida; order Fabales; family Fabaceae; genus Crotalaria; species Crotalaria pallida. The sequence goes on from CM075656.1 coordinate 87,328,660, forward strand.
TGAAACTTTTGAATTGAAATTGTTTAGTGAAAAATACTTTTGCACTTGTATTATTTATAAATAAGTATTACATCATTTAATTTATAAATTTGACAAAATTATTCATGTGTTCAATTACTTTATTTTTTTTTATCAAATTGGCTCCTTACATTTTTTTAATTTGTTATCTCATGTTTCAATCTTTTTATATTATTAGTTCAAAATGTCACAAGTCACCAACAATGTCAATTTTAATATGATTTGTCTATCACTGATGTCATGTGGTCTTTTTACGTGTTGTTATTGTTCCTATGTGATTGACCTCCGTGACATTAATTTAGATATTTTGGACTAACGATACAAATGAAATGAAACATGAAATTAATTTGATATCAGAAAATGCAAGAAATCAATTTGATAAAAAAAAAATAAGCTAAGAAATTATTTGACACTGTACATCACAAGATATGTATGTTGTATTTGTCAAAAATGGCTTAAAAACCAATTCAAATATGAAAACAGGGTGAAAATCTAATTGAAAATCTAATTGAAGGCTAAAAACCTAATGATTTAAAGGTTTAAAATCTATCTTGTATAGTGAAATTAGTTGATAAACCTATTGAGAAATAGTAAAATGATATTAAAAAAATTGTCAATCAAAATATTATAAAGTATGAATTACTTTAATAAATTTCTCAAATCATGACTTATAAATTATGAGCTTTTCTGAAAATCACTTCTAACAAAATAAATTTACGAGTTTATTTTTGTCAAGCTTATAATCTTCTCAATGAACACACTCATAACGAATATCTAATTTCTAACATCTTACACGAGACAATGAAACTTTATTTATTTATTTTGAATTAAGAGTATCTTTTGATCGACAATCACAAATTAGTCTATTTTAAAATAGAAAAATTACCAAATTGTATATTTAAATATTATATTAAATAAAGATAAAATATTTAATTCCTAAAAACAAAAATGATTGAAAATGACAACCGTGTATTGAAAATAGATTACTTATTCTCTCATGTATATGAGTATAGAACGAGGAATGACCTTGATTTAAATAAGATAAATGTTACTCTCTCCGGTTCTATTTATAAGACCCTTTTGGGGGTTTTCACTCTCATCAAGAAGAGTGGATAAATTTGTTAGTGACATTAGAAATGTGAAAATTTGATATACTTTTTCAAAACTACCCCTATAATTATTATTGGAACTCTAAAAAGTGTTGACTTTATAGGGGTGTTAGTGGAAAGAAGTAATTAAATGTTATTGAAAATTGGAAAGAGATCTTATAAATAGGACCAAAATAAAAACCCAAAAGAATCTTATAAATAGGATCGGAGGAAGTAACAAGTTTTAATGGAGCAAAAAATATATGGGAAAATGTATTTTTTTTAGGTTTTCGAGATAAAAGTAAATATAAATTTATGATTATTTTTTCACTCTTAGTAATTTTAACAAGTGACTTAAAAATACTGGTTAGTAAGACCCTTTAAATTATACTTACGGTACTAATACTAATAATTATAACGATGATGATGATAAATTTATTTAAAAAAAAAAAACTCTTCAAATGAGAACAAAAAAAATGCAATCACAATCATAGTCATGAGCCTCTTTGTTGTGTCCACGTGTCTCTCTTGTTCCTCAACAGATCCCTTCCTCCCTCCCTTGCCAGTTGCCCTCTTCCTTTGATCCTTTCTCCTCAAACACTATTATTCAATTCAACACAACACCTTCCTTCTCATCTCAATCATCATCCTTCAACTCCATTTTCTCCTCTTTTTTGCGTTCGTTCTGTTTTAAACCGATACTATCCTTTTACACATTTCCACTTCCGCCTGCGCAGTGATGGTGACAATTAAAATTCCATTTTCCCTTTTTATTTTGATCAATTCTAATCGAGAAATCAAAACCCTTTTTCCCCTTTCTTCTTCCTCAACAATCACACATTCAACAACACCCAAAAGTTGAATCCTTTCTCATTAGGGTGAAAGGGTAAGCACCTGAATTTGATCTTGGCAGTTGCACAATTTTCTCTCTCTTTCCGTTAAAAAAAAATTAGAAAAAAACCCAAAAGCTGAACCCTTTCTCTTTCTCAATTCAATCAATTGCACCACCTTCATTTGGGCACCCCAAATTTTGTTCTGGTAAGCAAAGTTTGAAACTTTATCTTGGTTTTTATGATACCCAGATTTTAATTTTTCATTCAATTTAATTATTCAAAATTTATTTGCATATTTGAGGTTTCGACTTTCAATTATGGATGCAAGTGGAGGTGATGGGATTTTTCCAGAAGAAGTGGTTATTCAGATTCTTGCAAGGTTACCTGTGAAATCTCTTTTTAGGAGCAAAACTGTGTGTAAATTGTGGTATAGATTGTCCTTGGATAAGTTTTTCATTCAATTATACAATGAAGTTTCTAGGAAGAACCATATGATTCTGGTGGAGGTTTCGGACTCATCAGACTCGAAATCTAGCTTAATATGTGTTGATAAGTTAAGGGGTGTATCTGAATTTTCCCTGGATTTCTTGAACGATAGAGTTAAAGTTAGAGCGTCTTGCAATGGCTTGCTGTGTTGCTCTAGTATTCCTGACAAGGGTGTGTTCTATGTTTGTAATCCGGTGACTCGCGAGTTCAGGTTGCTTCCCAAGAGTAGGGAAAGGCCTGTGACACGGTTTTATCCAGATGGCGAAGCAACCTTGGTTGGCTTGGCCTGTGATTCGACGTCTCAGAAGTTTAATGTTGTCCTTGCCGGTTGCCATCGTACTTTTGGCCATAGGCCGGATGGAAGTTTCATATGTTTGGTGTTTGATTCGGAGTTGAACAAGTGGAGGAAGTTCATTTCGTTCCAGGATGACCATTTTACTCATATGAACAAGAACCAAGTTGTTTTTGTCAATAATGCATTGCACTGGTTGACTGTTAGCTCTACTTATATACTTGTGCTTGATTTAAGTTGTGACATTTGGAGGAAGAAGGCATTACCATATGACTTGATTTATGGAATGGGAAATAGGATTTATCTATTAGACTTTGATGGTTGCCTGTCTGTTATTCAAATTTCGGAAGCGTGGATGAACATATGGGTGCTAAAAGATTACTGGATAGATGAATGGTGCATGGTGGATAGGGTGAGCCTGAGATGTATCAGAGGAATGGTGCCAGGAATTTTCCCAATCAGTCAGACAAGTGACTATGTTATTTTGGCAACTCATAAGCAGGTTCTGGTGTATCATCGCAAGAGTCAAGTTTGGAAAGAAATGTACACCGTGAAGCATAGCTCAACGCTTCCCTTATGGTTTTCAGCACATGCATATCGCAGCACAATGTTCTCGTGTAACTGAGGTGTGGTGAATGTTAAAGTAACTTTTGTGCATATATCTCATGTTGCAAGCATTTGATTCTCATTTAGCCATTGTTGTTTACTGAAGATATAGTAGGCTTCAGGTACAGTCTATATGTTTTAAAACTATGTTGGCTTTGCCATGAAAGTCCAGTTATGTTGTAGCACGATGTTCTTTTGTATCTGAAGCGTGGCTTCATTAAATATATTATTGTGCATATATTTCTAGTTGCAAGCATTTGATACTCATTCAGTCATTTGCCGTATACTATTATATATAAAACTATTACATTTAGCTTTGCCATGGATATCCTGTTATGCAGTAGCTGTACTAATATTTTAACGTCGTCTAATTGGTTTCTGTTAACTTTCTTAAATAGAGTTGAAAAAAGTCAGATTTCTCTCAAATAAGTTCAACAGAGGTTGGAAATTGTAATTGTTATATATGCTACTTATATAGAAGTACAATATATAGTCTCTTCATGGTATTTGCCAACTATTTATCAGTTCTAAATTATGTTATCCTATTATCTTCACAAGTTGAAGTAGTACAATCTTAATACTATGGTTTCTTTAGGCTTATATCTTATCGTATGTGAAGTGCTACTGTGCTAGGTTCTGATTTCAGTTTATTCGATTTTCATATGCAACTTTCCTTATTGATATACTGCTTGCTTGATTAAGTATGGTTTACTTTTCTCCTAGTGCTAAACTACATGAGTACTGCCTCTTCATCTCATGCAGACAGCTTCTTGGGATGAGTTCAATTTCTTGTTGGTGGATATCCGACCTCTTATTAGTACTGTGCAATCTAATTTAGCATCATTGCTATACAATAGGCTATATTCTTATGAATATAACATCAACAATGATGATTAATTACTCAGCGCTCAGCAGTTTATCATTTTACTGTTTATGCAAGCCTCCTCTGGAACCTCATGCTTGCATATGTGAATGTCATATAACTTATAAGCCTCACATGAGAATCTCATGCTTTTGTTGTTGGAGCCTCACTCAAGTCTTATGATAGGGGCACGTTCTTGTTTTTTTTAAAAAAAAAATAAAAAATTATTATATAACCAACTCCAAAATTAAACATTGGAAAACTTGTAGGTATTCTAATATGTTTCACTTTATTGGAGAGTACTACACTACTACCTACCCTCTTTTGTTGGTTTTTATTTGTTGCTCAACACCTTTAAAAAAAAAAAAAAAATCTTTTTGAAGCATATACACGCTTTCCTGCCTAGAAAATTTTGATGTTATAATGATGTTATGTATTTTTAAATCCTGACCCATAATTCCTCTAAACTTCGACCACGGTTTGCAGAATGTTGAGAAATTATATCATGTTACTCCATCCATTTCATATTTAGTGTGTTTTAAGGTTATGCACGAGTTTTAAGAAATAATTAAATGATGTAAGGATTTGTTGTATTTTGACTATAATGTCCCAATATAATCATTATTGAAGAGAGAGAAAAGTATTGGAAGTAAAAAAAAAAAGTGTAATAAATTAAGGCGTATTTGGAAAAATAACATTAATTATATATTGGGTTTATAAAACAATAGGATTTATGAAACATAGTATAAATGTCAAAACAACATTACATATGATACAGAGAGTATCTTATTAAATCTACCTTGAATACTGACCCCTGCTCACAAGAGTTTAGATTATTTATTACTCCCACCGATTCTATTTATAAGATCCTTTTGGGGTTATTATTTTGGTTCTATTTATAAAATCCCTTTTCAATTTTCAATAACATTTAATTACTTCTTTCCACAAACACCTCTATTAAGTCAACATTTTTTAGAGTTCCAATAATAATTATAAGGGTAGTTTTGAAAAGATATATCAAATTTTCACATTTTCAATGTCACTAATAAATTTAACCACTTTCCTTGATTGAAGTGAAAAACCCTAATACTCTGTTTGTTTTTGTGGATTTTGGGGAGGAGAAACTGGGGGAGAGAAAACAAGGAGAAAACTAACTTTTCTCCTTGTTTGGTTCATGAGAGAAATTGAGGGAGGAGAGAAAATAAGGTAGGTCCCACCAGAAAAAGTTTTCTCTCCTCCATAGGCAAGAGAACGAGAGGAAAATGAGTTTTGAGATGTAAAATTACCTACTTGTCTTTCATTTATTCACATTACTTAAAAAAAAAATTTAAATGGAAAAAATAAAGCTTTTTTTTTCGATAATTTTTTTTTAAATATTTTGGACTCAAAATTTTATCATGTAATAAAAAATTGAAGTAAAAAAAAACTTTGGCTTTCTTAAATATACATGCATATGAAATAGAAAGAAAAAATTTATTTCTATTTTGTTATACAAGGGTTTAGTTGTCTTTTGATAAATTTATTGTTTTTTTCTTCCCTCTTTTTTCTCCAATCAAACGGAAGGAAAAAAACTCAACTTTTCTCTGTTCTTCGTTTCTTCACATTTTCTCTCATATCAAACAACCACAAAATCTACCAATTTTTTCACCATAATCTCTCTTCTCTATTTCTCTCTTCCCATTTTTTCTCGTGCAACCAAACAAAACCCAAAAGGTTCGACAGGACGGATTATATGAGAGGTCAAAAGCATGCAGTACTAAAATTCATTTTCCATATATATTTAATGCGGTCAAATTCAATTGCATGTTGTTTTGTTGTTTTTCTTGGAATTATGAATACGGAGGCACATACACTCTTTGTCTTTGGCTGTTGTCACTGACTGCGAAATTGCAGGGCAAATGCCCCTCTTCTTTCTTTCTTTCTTTCTTTCTTTCTTTCTTTCTTTCTGTAAAGGCAAAGGATTTAGTCCAAACCCAAATCCCCTCGGTTTCAGTCTACCTGCATGCGTACTCTATCTATATTCACGGGTTTGTTTGTTGTTTGTGCAAGTAACCATCCACGCCTTATCCAATTGGGACACAAGTACTCTTCCCGACCAAAAAAATTAAATAATAAAAAGAATAACAAGTGAGTTTAGAGCATTATTTAAAGTAGAATAAAAGGTAGTTCTATTTTTTAAAATGATGAATTTATAACTAATTGACTTTGATTTTAATGCAATTTTTTTATTGTATATTTTAAACAATGCACTAAGAGTATTGATTAACAAAATCCTTAATTAAATACATATGCAATTATATTTTGTCCCTAAGAAAAATTTGTATAAGTGATCAAATTAAAGGGAAAATATGCAATGTTTAAGTTATTAGAGAAATGACACAACATGATACTTCAAAATAATAATTTTTTTAATAAAATTTTTATCTTATAAAAAAATAGTAATTTATTTTGCAACCCCACTGGATGGAAATTTACATCTCCATTTTGTTTTGGTAATGATCATATTTATGACTCCCAATTGTGAGTTAAGTCGAAATGTCAAAAAAAAAAAAAAAAATTATGCAACATGCATCGATTTTGCTTTTTAGGTGGTTTAAAGGAGAGAGTATCATATCCTACTTTGGCATCTTATCTTTCCTAAGGTGGAGGAAATTGGTTCTCCGTTTACACTTGGATTCTCTTCCATCAAAAACCATGAAAAGAACACTAGGGATATCACTCCCAAATCACTACACGAGTTCTATTATTTGTCCTCTAGGCACATATTTAAGAAAAACTCAAATGGTAATTGTTTGAGATAAACTATCCTATAATCGATATTTCAATTTCCGTAGTTCATTTTATCCCTCACTCCCTATTTATATTTTCATTAATTACTCTTATAAGCTCCATTACTTTTTTTAGTTTATTTTCTTAGTTTAATTTGATGGTGTGATTCAAGGTTGTCAAAATCTAGATCATAGATATGCTCGGGGGAGAGAAAAAAATCGTAAATCGGGAAATCATAACACGAATCGTAAATGTTACTAAGCACATAAATATATATATTTAAAACATGTAATCCATATGAATAAAAAAGAATATTCAATTTGAAGATGAGAACAGAGCTAGAGAGGGGAATGTTTTTGGCGGTGGAAAATAGGAAGAATTTTTGGGACTTAGGGTTTTTTGTGTTTTGGGCTAAAAATGGAAGTGGAAAATAATGGGAAATTTTAGGATTTTTGTTGTTTTGAGTAGAAATGGAGTTTAAAATAAAGTTTTGGGCTGAAAAGGTATCTCGAGTTAAATTTGAGCCAAACTCGTTTCCCATTAAAACGAGTCAAAGTGGGCTGAAACACAAAAACAGCTCAAAACCCTTAGGGTTGTAATGAAACGGCCAACAAATTGCAAAAGCTCAATGGCAACTTGCAAAAACGTAGAAACAGTCATAAATCATCGTTTTCACAGTTTATGCAATTAAGATCGAAGATCCCACCGTGCCCACCACCGCTCAATCTTCTTCACTTTTATGGATTGCCGGCGGCTGAAAATATCGTAAAAACGACGATCCTACGAGATAAAACGCAGTTTTGACAACCATGATGTGATATGCTAGATGTTAAATAAAAATATAATTAATATAATAATTTTTTGTTTATAACCACTACCTAAGTAATTCATATTTTGTAGCCGTTAGACATATACATGTATATCAAATACCATCAGACATTATTTTAGATTCAAATAAATATTAGCGAGTATACCATTGAATAATAAGGGGGTGATGTCTGTTTAAGTTTGGTAGAAGACCCTACTTGACACACCTTCTCATAGCTTAGCCGATGACAATCATACTAGTTATAATACGAGGAACTGCTTTGAAGGTTGATGTTTTATTAGGTCCATGAGTTTTACCAAGCTTACATCATCTTACGGGTTGGAGAGCTACATTTGTACTCACACATTACTCCTTCACACGGTTCTCACGTCAGTAGTTAAATTTGAACTCTTAAAATCCTTATCGATCGAACACAACGAATGAACATGATCCACGACAAATATTCAATCAATCAACCTCAAGTAATTCATTTATATTTAGCAAAATGGCTAGATCCAATCGGCCTGGCATGAACAAATATGGTAAAAAATCAGACTTAAACATAAAAATTTAATCATGTGATATAATTGGTGTTCTTAACCTTGAACATTCATTTTCATGGCTCAAAAAAACCCATTTTTTTTATCCAGATCCAATTTAGAATCAAACCGACCTAAGCTCGATCTCGAAGCCCATTTTGCCATTGTCAACCCTAGTAAAACTCCCAATTTTTTTTTTTTAAAAAAAAAATATAAAAAAAGGGTGACAAAATTGTGTCTAGCTGAATCTATGCATGGTGGTTGTTTGTTCCATTTGATAATTTGTGAAAGTGCCAAACAGTCCCTTGGTAATAACATGAACAACATGTAATGATCCGAGTGGATGAGAGATTAAGCTAGTCCTCGGTCAAGGAATTACACACCCAAACTCAGACACAGCTTCTTCGTGAGTGTCTCCCCCCCCCCCCCCCCCCCCCCCCCCCCCCCCCCCCTTCTCTCTCTCTCTCTCTCTCTCTCTCTCTCTCTGTACTATATCTCTTCTCAATCCGGATTCTGTTTCAGCTTTTGGCTTTTTCTACATTCTAACTCACCCAATTCAATCCCAACACAGAACGCTCCTTTAGATTAGGGTTTTCATGCTCAACAATAATAAAAATCCTATCTTTAGTTCAAGGTACGTTCTTCGCGATCACTTCCCCTATTTCAATTTCTCCTATTTAATTTTGTCGGTATCACATCGTTTTTTTTTTTAAATAAAAAAAAAATATTATTTTATGAATTTCCGTACCGGGTTTTGCAGAATTTGGGATTTTAGGGTTTATTGCTCAAATGGCTCTTTATTATTGAATGTTAATTTTATTGGTTTAAAGGTTTAACCTTTTTTTTTTTTTTGTCTCCATTAATCAGGTGTTAACACTGATGGGTTTTTGAAATGGCTAAACTTTGAACCCACCTTTGAGTAATTCTTGAAACCTTTTCATGGCTCGTAAGGGTAATCAGCAGAAGAATGGACTCGATCGTAATGGATCATTGAACCACAAAAAAGGGGTTGCTGGGGGTGTTCTTCCGGGCATGAAAGGTCATCATGCTAAAGGAGGGAAGGTTTTCCCTGGAGAAGAACTCGGAAATGGTGACAGTCATTCGCAGGTTGGAAAAGAAACTACTTTCGCTGGTTATGATAATAGAAATGAGCGAAGAGAGGAATCATTTTCTGTTGGGAGTAATTCAAGGGATGGCAATGTGAATTCTGAAGCTCCGATACGAAAAGATAATGGGACTTTGCCTAGAAGTAATCAAGGCCAACAGAGTATAAAGAATGGATTGAGTTGTTTACTCCATGGTTTGCAAAGTATGGTAGAAAATGGAGAGCTTGGTGATAACATGATGATTAGGAGATTCAGGTTGTCTGTTTTTTCCATCTTTACAGCGGCTACTGAGTGGCTTGCCCGAAAGAAGCCTTTGTTCGTACCTCTTACGACCGTCTTTTTTAAAGCTTGGGATAGTTTGAGAATGAAAGTTAAGCAGGCATATCCCGTTGTTCTGAAGTGGCTCGTACAAATTGGGAACATAATGCTTCTTTTATCGGTGTTTTGGTTGGACTGTGCCATTCGGGGTGTTGATTCAGTTGTACGTATGGGGACAGCAGCCTTCTTCTCTGTTATATGGTGTAGCATATTCTTGGTGATTAGTATGATAGGAATGCTCAAGTTTCTTGTTGTCCTGGTAAGCCCTGGCCACAGTTGATGACTTGATGTTGCCTCTTATTTTATTAGAGTTAATCCGATGAGAAAATCTTGATTATTTGTTTCCTAATTGCTGATGTTATGATTATGAATAATTCAATTTTATCATGTTAGTTAAATTTAAATCCCACATCTATTTATATTCTCCCCTTTATGTGCATGCAACTGTCGGTTAGTCACCAACATTTGCATTCGAGTATTGTTTGTCGGTTAGTCACCAACATTTGCATTCAAGTATTGTTTGTCGGTCAATCACCAACATTTGCATTTAATTTTCGGTAATGCTCAATAAAAAAATTTAAAACATACCCAACTGACCTACTTTATGCTGTTTTCTAATTGTATTTCTGTTGTTTTCATTTCACCAACGCAAGATTATCCATTTTAGATGCAAATTCAAGGTGATATACAGCAAGAGATTTACACGTTAAAGTTGTCAGATTAATAAACATCCACATGATCTTGAAATGTAAATGATTAATTATAAAACCCTTGATGCAAAATGTTATCGTTTTTATCAGTTTGCAATTTTAAGTTGACATGATGTCAGTGATATACCTTCTTTATCTCCTCTCCTATTTTTATGTTCTTTGTATCGCTGTTCATTCTATTTCTCTCTTAAATTAAGTCTTGTATTTTTTTTCATTTCCCTGTGCTAACTAGTTTTATAATTGATAATTGATCAGGGTTTGGCTGCCTTTATTGGGTATTTTGTTGGGCTCACCCTTGCAATTTTGGTAGTTGCAATTCTTGGTGTGGCTATCTTGTGGTTTTGCGGTAGCTTTTGGACAACGTCATTTTTCATCGTCCTTGGAGGTGATTTGTTTGCCTTTCTGTGTTGCTTTGAACCTCTTCTGTCCGTTTCTTTCTGTCTCCTTTTCTATGGGTCTATGAATTACCGGTGTGATGTGTATAAATAGTTTAGATATATATATTTGATGTGTTTTCTAGCCAAACTTGCTAATATTTTGACTTGATTTGAAATTCAGGATTGGCATTTTTGTTAGGCCGTGAACGTATAGCACTGCTGATCACCACCGTGTATTCTGTCTATTGTGCTTGGCTGTACCTTGGTTGGATTAGTTTGCTGTTGGCTTTTAATTTGGCTTTTATATCAAGTGATGTTCTGATATACATCCTCAAGAAAAACATAGAACAACAGAGTAGATCCAATCCTTTTGAGCAACAAGCTGGAATGCATGGTCAACCAGGTTCCTTTAACGATGAGCAGTCACAAGCTTCTTTCTCTGAAAATGGACCAGGACCATCAATAGATCGTAATGCTGGAGCCCCTTCGACTAGCGGAGCTGACTCTGATGTAACTTCTGAAGATGAAGTTGTCCGGTTGTTGAACTGCTCTGATCACTATTCAGCACTGGGCTTTGCTCGGTATCAAAATATAGATGTTTCAGCACTGAAGCGGGAATATAGGAAGAAGGTTATTTTCATTCTCTGACATCAATACTTGCACAACTATGTTATATATATTTTCTTAAGTCTTTCTAAGATTTTGCACTGTTGGGAGTTATGTTATCACTGGTTGGATGTTGATTTGCTTTAGAATAGAAGTTGATTTTTCCCCATAATTTCACTTAACTTTTGAAGCTTGTTTCGTGGCGATTCTCCTCATTTCTGATAATCTGTTTTCATCGATTGTCAGGCAATGTTGGTGCATCCTGATAAAAATATGGGTAATGAAAAGGCAGCAGAAGCCTTTAAGAAACTTCAAAATGCATATGAGGTAAGTTTTATATGTTTTTGCTCACCGTTGAAGTCTTGAGAAAACCCTTCCCTAAGATATTCTATTTGGTTATAATAATTTTCAGATTCTAATGGATTCCATGAAGCGAAAAGCATATGATGATGATCTAAGGAGAGAAGAGCTTTTGAGTGTATTTAGAAGATTTCATAATGATTCCAACAAGGTATTATTTATGCATTTTCCGAGCTCTTAGTATAATGGGAATTACACACAAATTTTATTTTACCCCTTTCGACACATTTGATCAGGAATAAAGTTCATCAGCATTGGGGTTCAGGGGTAGGAATAATAGCCATTAAAGGTAGAAGAAAGGAAGAGTATCCATTATTTATTAATGATTAATCATAATAGATTAGCGAAGTATTACTACTCTGGTCATGAATAGAACATATATCTGTCTCATTCATAGAAATTCTGAGATAGCAAGTATTGGCACAACTTGAATTACGAACCAGAAACAACATAATTATAATAAGTAGTGTTTTAAAGGTGATTCTGGTAGACATCTACATAGTTCTTTTGGAGTTTATAGGAATGATGCTCTTGATGCATGGGCACTGCAAAATACTCGAAGTAACCGCACCTGGTACATATCCGGTACTGGTACTTATTGAGTACACACGACTGACATGAGGAGTTACCTAGTACTCACTTGATGAGTAGGGTCCCTGATATCCCTCAAGTTCAAATCATCGGTCCTTGCAAAGCACCGCGTTGATAAGTTTGTTTTGCAGCTAAATGAAGGAAATCACTGCTTCACTCCCTTCAAATCATGTGTCTATATATTTTTTCTTACACAAAATTCTTTTGGAGTTTTATTAGAGCCTTGTGGTTAGAACATTATAAAAATCGTATTTATCTAATAATTTTATTACTTTACTGAGCTTTCTATATTTTAGATGACATGGTATGCTCTACATATACCCTAGTTTTCATAACTTCTGCCGAATCTGTGCAACTAATGCATGTATTTTTCTTTTATCCGCATGTTGATGTTTGCCATGTCTTTTTTCTTTAGACAATCTTCTGCTGTGCTCTCTGAATTATCCGGGCCTCATTGAGAACCTTTAGAGTCTGTTTTTTTTTTTTATTTTTTTTTTATTTTTTTATTATTTCATGTGTTATTCTCTTGCAGCTGACCTTATCTAGTAGTGGGACAAGTCTTTAGCTTTTGTTGTATGTTTCTCTTGTCTAACTTTGCTGTGGGTGCAACTGAATTGCCAGAATGGTAGGCATGGATTCTTTGCTTCAGGATTTGCACGATCAGATGGAGATGGTGATGACCTATTTGGCGATTCAAGGCGAACAGCATGCAAAAAATGTGGTGGCTTTCATATCTGGATACATACCAGGAAACAAAAGTCTCGAGCAAGATGGTGCCAGGTTTCTCCATTATCTATTTTTTCTTTATGGAGCCTAGGTAGCATGCATAATTATCAGTTGGCTAGGCATATTAAATCTTTAGAAGATATTTGCCAGCATTCACCATTCTTTCCCTTAGGAGAAAGCATTTCTAACACCTGGCATGGCACTGACATTTTCCTGTGGGTTTTTTCTGTTTGAAAGGAATGCCAAGATTTTCATCAAGCCAAGGATGGTGATGGATGGGTTGAACAATCTTCCCAACCTTTTCTTTTTGGCTTATTGCAAAAGGTATGAATCAATGTAATGTTTTAAAAGTTTGTTTTTATTTTTATTTTTTTGAGAACATTGTAGAACCCGTAGTTCAACTTCAAAATTTTCAGCCTTGATAATTGATTTGTTTTGTCTTTTTAGGTAGATGCTCCTTCTGCATATGTGTGTGCTGATAGCAAGATATATGATGCCACTGAATGGTATATTTGTCAGGTAATTTAGTTATGCGTTTTCATATTTTGACCTCGTGTTTTACTAATTCAGCTACACACACACACACACACGAGGTGACATACTTGTTGGAAAAATGTGATTATGCAGCATAGTTCTGATTGAGTACTCTTAACTGTATTTCGTTTCAAGTCCATTAGAGGATTTATGTAGTTGCCTTGTAGTGGCTTGATTATTAGACCACCAACTTTTCAGGCTTGTGCATGAATGCAGAATTGAGTTTTGTTTTATCCATCAATGTGCCATGTGAATTGTGAAATGTGATATGACATTTCTGTAATGTCCACATCAGAGACACATTATTTGCAGAATGTCTGGTTGCTTGCACTGCATAGGCTGCACCTTGATACTTCATAGAGTTTAAAAATGCCTAAGGAATTAACAGTGAACACATTTATTGCAGGGTATGAGATGTTCGGCAAACACTCACAAGCCAAGTTTTCATGTGAACACAAGCGTAATGTCCAAGCATAATCCTGGCAAAGGAGCAAGTTCAGGTCAAAGAGGTGGGCGGATGCCACCACCGCCTAATTTTGAAGAAACCATGACTGAGGAAGAATTCTTTGAGTGGTTACAGAATGCAGCACAGGCAGGTGCCTTTGACAATTTTAATGGTGACACAGCGGCAGAGAACCCATCTACCAAATCTGGAAATGGGATGAAAAATCCTGGCAGCAGCAGTGCCAATGGCGGCGGCAGCAGCAAGAGAAAGAAAAAAGGGAAAAAATGGTAATGAACAGATGATGTTTTATTATTTAGGCTGTATTGCCTTGAGCACTTGTGAAGCCTTGAAAAAGCATACAAGTTTCAGAGTATAGCTATACTTTAATGAAGCCCCAAAATAGAGTTGGAGTCCATTGTACAGCTTCAATTTTCCCAGTGTTACTTTTTTTTTTTTTAATATAATTTTTTTTGGTATCTTTTAACTTGCTAAGTATATCTTTTTAGTCAAGACACAAACTTGAACTGCTAGGAATCAAGCCATTAAAGATAGACTTCTAAGACGAAAAGGTCATGCATTATCTTGGCCAAAAGAATGTTTTCAAAGGCTGCAAATTATATCGAGCTACCATTTCAGTTGGTATAGAATAACAAAATTAATCCAATTATTTTTAGTGAACGGAAATTTTTTCAAGAGGGTCTTACGTTTAGGATTGGAGGGAGTTACAAATAATTTGTCTTAGAAATTATTGCTTTTCAGCTTATAGGTTGTAGGGGAAAACAAAGTAAATGCTGTAGACTTTTTTTAAAAGAAAAAACTTAACTTTAGAATAATTTTTTGGCAGCATGATTTATGATAAATTCAATGCTATTTAATTAATTTTTTCAATTTAAATGTGGTATAAAATTATTACATACTATATATATATATATATATATATATATATATATATCAATGCATTATTGTTACTTAAAATTATTATTTATGGCTCTTATTTTCTAATAACAATCATTAATAGATGTAAAAAGATCAGCTGAAAGTCCAAAATCCAAAAATAATCTTTCAATCTCGGTAAATTAAGGGTGGGAATAGGTCACGCCTTCTATTACAACTCATGTTTTACTTTCACTAATTTTTTAAGCTTGCCACATCGTTATATTCAAACACATGGAGACCAAAGTGGTCATCACTCATCAGCATTCTATAAGCAATGATTATCGTATCTGATATTTTATATTTTAAAAATTAAATTTTGTTCAACCACTAAATCAATTGCTTAAAACATTAGTGTGATCGAGGTTGTGGTGGGTGGCAATTCATAATGGTCTAGGTAACTAGGTGGCTTTAGATACCTGGATACTATCCAAAGTGATATGACACTAGGAGCAATGCTTTTGCCATTGTTTTGAAGAGAGAAAAAAGTCGAAAACACTTCTTCAATTTATATCGATTTGCGATTTAATCCATATTCAATGACCAATGTCTTATTCCCTTGTTGAGAGACATTTTTTTGTACAATTTTTAAAATTTTAGTTCTGAATTATGCATAACATGATTTAGGATTTGCATCATATAAATTCTCCATTTTTCTAACTCACAAATTTTGATCATTGAATATTTTTTTATGATTTAAATTTAAATGAATTAGAAGTAATCCAATAATCTAGAAAGCTCAAAGACAATCACATAAAATATGAGCTACAAATCCGAATTTCATAATTTGAAAGGACCTTTTTGATAAATGTTTTGTTATTCCATACTTGAGGAGTATTGTTTAAGCAAATAAAAATATTAAGTTTAATTAGAAAATAATGTACTTCCTATTATAAAAAAAAAACTAATTTTACACTTACTAAGAAAATTAGTTGAATGTATTTAACTTTTTTCAAATCGATAAAAAAATTACTTTAAAAAGTAGCATTGAGAATAAAACAAAAATTAAATGAGAGAATCATTCTCTTCTCTAAAATTATTTTAGGAAAAATTATATTGAGAATAATTATATTGAGATTAGAAAGTTAGTTAATTTTTTATATATTTAAAATAAATAAATATTTCTTTCTTTTTTCTTATATTAGATACCGAAATGAGTATTTAATATATTAAAAGTCAATTTTTTTTAAATTTTCAACGTTAATTTTACATTTTTAATTGCAAACATAACAAAATCTTTTTATAATTATAAATATTACTCCCCTAATTTCTTTCATTTTGAAAATTCATTTTGTCCTGTTTATAAAATCTCATTTCAAATTTTAATCTATTTAATTATTTTTTCATAAATATCTTTGTTAACAATAATTTTTAAAAATAATTTTGAAAAATTACAGCATCACTATTCACTAACAACAAAATTTTCCGAAAATAAAAATTGTAAGGAGTATTATTTGACTAAACCCACTTGAGTTTGGAATACTCTCACTCTCTCTCAATGGAGACACTGCACCTCCAGGGTTCTTCTTATCTCCTGCTACCTAAGCTTCGGAAACCAACCATGATTATAAACAACACCTTCACGTTCAATCACCACAACCCATGTTCCACTTTCACTAACTTTTACCCTTTCTCTCCTTTTTCTTTTCAAACAACAAAGCCCACGAAATCAGCGTCAGTGATTGTGAGTGCCCGCAAGAAATACGACAAAGAAGATAGCCATAGCTTTGTTCCCAAACCTGACGAAGTCACCGGCTTCTTCCCCGAAGCTGTTCTCCTTAAAAAGGTTCCTTTTTTCACATGCCCATTATATTATATTATTTCATGTTCTCGTTTCTTACTCGTTTTAGTTTGAGGTTTTCATGGTTTTGGTTTTCAGAATAAGATACCCTTTTGATTATTCCTTTTAGGTTAGCCTCAACATTTTTAGGAATTGCAGTTTTGCTACAGAGGGCGTGATTGGATAAAGAACTTAGTTAACCGATTATTCCATGAGCTTTTTAAAATAAGCTAAAAAAACCTTTTTTTTTTTTCATAAGCCTATCCGACAAGCTTTGAAAATCATTCTCATAAGCCCAGATAAGTCATTCTCTTATTTGATAAGTTATTAGAGGAAGCTTATAAGATTATGCCTTATAAACTAAGGGCTTATGTCATTTTACATCTATCAGCTAGCTTATCGGCTAATCTTACCAGACAATTCCGATTCAATTAGCTAGTTTATCAACTTCCAGCTTTCAACTTTCAGCTCGCTGCTCGTAAGATTTTAGCTAGCTTATCAACTACTATTTGTAGCGAACAGAGCCATTGGCTTATTAAGTAATTGATGTCTGGTTTGCCTGTAAAATACGGGTTTTGGTTGTCTCTATATTAATTCTCCATGAGATTAATTTTCTCACTGATACTAAAGTGGGATTTTGTAACTTCAATCTTCAGAAGACTGTTCAGGAAGATGGTAAGGCTCTCCCGGAGTTTGAAGATGATGATGAAAGTGAGTGGTCATACTTTGGTTATTCGATCTGTCCTTTTTTGCTTTAGCTGGATTACTGTACAGAGATTATTTATGTAATTTTCAAATTTTGATTTCGATTTACAGGACAGCTGTTTGAGTCACTGATGCTTGATCTGGACACTGACATGAGTGTGGAACTATGTATGTAGATTCTTTCTCCTCTTTTAGTGGGTAGAAGAATAAGTAGTCCTTTTATCACCCCACCTTGATAAATGAAGCCTCATATGTATGGCTTGTTGTTATGCATGCTATTTTCGAAGGATAAAAATGGATATCTCTTTCCTAATCCTTGTCTGAGTCCCATGGAGCAATTTAAGTGCTCTTTCTCACAAGATTCTGCTTCTTCGTTTGTTCAGTGCGCCACTATGAGGTTATGTACTTAATTCATGAGAAGCATGCAGAAGAGGTTGCTGCAGTGAATGAGAAAATTCAAGGTAAATCATTCACTCGACTTCTGTTTTTTCCCCCAAATAACTCTAAGTACATGGTTGTTTTTTTTTTTTTTTTTTTTTTTTTTGAAAAGACTAAGTACATTGTTGTTTGACCTGCCTCTACCAAAAAGTTAATAAGTCATTGTTGGTAATAGTATAATCATAATGCCTTATTTGAATTTTCACGAGGGTTTTGATTCTTTTGTTCATATTCAATAGGATGAGCAGGCTATGCAAAAATTTTGAACATGATATATATACTTAATCCTCTGAGGCAATATTAGGTATCATGTAGTCTCTATGTTGCACACATTTGGTGGTGGTTAAATACTTAAATGTAAGTTGTGGAAACACGAGGACAAATTATCTCAGACTGCTAATTTAATGTATGCTTTTTTTGAGCTTCAAACATAAACTGCTATTTGGATTCTGTAGTAATTACCTGGATAGTGAATACAGCCATTGCATCTAACGTGGCTCTTTGGCAAGTTCTAAAAAAGTTGATGGAATATAAGATTAACAGAACATCTTTATCGTATAATGAAGATTTACTTTTGATTATTTTTCTGAAAAATTTACAACCACTTTTTCAGACTTTTTGAGGGAGAAGAAAGGCAGGGTGTGGAGACTGAATGATTGGGGTATGAGAAAGCTGGCTTACAAAATACAGAAAGCCAGTAGCGCCCACTACATGCTTATGAACATTGAGTTGGAGGCCAAATATATCAATGACTTCAAGACTCTGTTGGACAAAGATGAAAGAGTTATTAGGCATCTCGTGATAAAGAGGGATGAGGCAATCACAGAAGATTGCCCTCCTCCTCCATTGTTTCGAGCAGACGAGGATGATTTTGATGAAGAAGATGATGAAGACTATGATGATGATGATTGGGATGAGGAAGATGAGACGATGGATGGCTATTACGGTGATGGTGAGGACGGAATCATTGTTATAGAAGGTGACGATGATGACATAGATGCCAGAGATGCTACTTCAGCGTATGTTACACAGTCAAAAACAACAAAAGTTAAGGGCTGAGAACTTAAATAGGTAGTTATGTTTTATCTCTGATTCTTTTGTTCCTTATTTTCAATAGGAAATGCCGAGCAGTTCTAAACATATTAGCTTAAATACATAAAGATCTAAGTAATTAGGACCTTTTGTTTGCACAAACTATTAAATCATAAGATGATTTTGTATGATGAATGGTAACACTGAAGAGATAATTGGTAATTAGGTGCACAAGAAAACTGCTGAAGTTGACCATCAAGAGCAGTAAGCGAATGAACAGGTCTTTTCCCAATTACCTATTGGTAATGATTTCATTCATCATGTGTGAAAAAGTAAGAGATGTCATTCATTGTTGTAAAATAAACAAATAAATAAATAAAATTAGTGGTTGATATTTCGTGCACATATACAATCATAGATAGTATATTGGATTATCCTTTCCTCGTTTTCTTATCATTTTTTGAACTATGGGACTATAAATAAAGAGACAAATTGCATTTGCCATCTTTGAGGTTTGTCACAATGGCGCAGACAGTTTTTGTAATTTCAAAAATGACAATTATCTTCCTAATTTTTGCAATTCACATTCTATTTTATGGCCAAAAAAAAAAAAATCGATTAAAATTGCCCAATTATTTTCCATTCTTCTCATTCCTATCCCTTCTAAAAGTATATGTTATACCTTTTCTTTAGTTTGAAGGGCAGAACTGGTTTAAGTTTAACTCAAATTGCAGAAATAAGGAAGATGAATCCCATTTATAAAAGAGTAGTAGTCTACAAACTTTTTTTTTTTTTTTTTTTTTTTTTTTTTTTTTTTTACTGTTGGGATTCTATCGGAATATTTTTCGAATACTCGTTTATTAAAAATTCATTTTTAAAGTTGGAAAATGTCCGTTTCGGGGGTATCGGAAAATATTCTGATAGAACCCCATCGAAAAAAAACGGGATTTGGGGATTAACAATAGACATAAAATTTGGGGTTTGGGGACTAATCTTCTTTATAAAATGGAGAAGGTGTTTGTGCCATTGTGAGTTGTGACAATTTTCAGGGATGATGAATGCAATTTTCCCTTAATATGGAGGAAGAATCTACGTATCTTTTCTTTAAGAAAACTAATGCGTTTGCTAACAAATGGCACAAGAGCGAATCTTTTATTTTTGCCAGTTGCAGCAAAATGGATGTCCTTATTTTTGCCATGCTAAATCAACCGGCTAACTAGAAGACTCTGCATAACTCCATAATAATGGAAATTTTCGTTATAGAACTCACTGAACCTAAGAAAGTTTGGGTTGATGGTCAATCCAACTCGCTTTAAAGTTTTACTTTTTCCGGTTTTAATTGTAAGTTTCAGTTTGAACATTTTTTCTTTGCTTAATACTATAAGCAATTATTTCAATTTTTAATAGTATTTTCCCCCCAAAAAATACTTATATTTACTTAACGCTTTATATAGTTTAAATAATAATTACATAATTAATTTTGAAAAAGAATAAATATTATCATTTACTACAATACAATTGATGACTTTAATTCTCGAATTTTTCTCCTAATAGAGCTTACATGTGCCATTGATGACTCAGTTGGTAAGGATTGAGTTTGGGGTTGAGAGAGATCCCGGGTTTGAATCCCACCCATGTGAGGACGGTGTTGGTGGATAAGCACTCTTTGAGCCCGGAGGCTTGCCCTATCTCTGGTGAGCCCCCGAAGTCCAACTCACCTTAAACTTTTTGTCATAAAAAGAAAAAAAGAGCTTACATGTAGGATATGATAAAGTAAATGATAAGCATGAAAAAGTATTAGACGTATTGTCTTGACAACAGGTTGTTGTTTGTTGGTTATATTTGTTCAATTGTTCATATATGTTAGTTTTCTATACTCTAATATAATCACAATCTTCTATCTTCTATCTGTTGATAATGGAGACACTAAACAATTTGCAACAGTACAACGACTTCTTCCATAGGTTTTAGATTAATTGTGGTTGTAGTCATGGTTTTGGATATTGCAAAAAAAAAAAAAAAAAAAAAAAACTTCAATAACGCTGATATTTAAGGAAAAAATGTGTAGTTAAAATTAATATTGCACGTACTATATACAGTATTTTAAAAAGTTCAAAAAAGCGTAATATTATGATTACAATAATTATGGTTGCTGAGGACTATTTTGAACTTCAACTCCTACAGTCCTACTCATAAAATTTTGTATAGTATCACCATTGTTGGAAAAATAAAGTGATAAATACGCAAGTTGTTAAAGCAAAATTTCTGAAGGCTTTCGATGCAACCCAATTCTTGGTTTTGTCTCCCGAAGTTAACACTGGGGAACAAAAACTATGGAACCACCCAAACAATTGCCCAAAAGTTAGAAAGAGAAGATGTATTTTTCACTTTGTATACCCAAGTTATCAGGTGCGTGCATGATATATATCACACAATGTCGTTGCAACCTTGTAAAGAAAACATGTATTTTTCTTTAATTCTTATTAATCACCATTAAGGTGTATAAGAGAGAATCAACAAAGTAAATGTCAAATTTGACTAATCAACAAAAATGAGCATAAACCCCGAGCGCGTGGTACAGTGGTTGGGATTGATCCACGCTTAAGCAAGGTCAGGTGTTCGAATCCTGCCTTGTGCATGCAGCAACGTTAAATCTCGGGGCCAGCTGTCCCACCCATTAGAGGTGCCTACAAGCCAGCGAGGAGATTAGTCACTGCGGTCGGCGGTGGACACTCCGGTCATGGACCGAAAAAACAAAAATGAGCACATGGTTGAGAAAGATTAAAAAATTGATTTGGTTTATATCTACTCAAAATCAAACGTGATAAAATTGTTTTGATACTCTTATGTAATAAAAAGGCAACATTAAAAATGTTTATCTCATAATGTTTTACTAAAAGTAGCAAAAATATTTGAATTGAAAACAAGGTCATTAAAGACTAGATGAAATCAACATGATTGCCTTATCATTTGAGTGGAGACATAACCATGTAAAAGTTAAAACAAAAGAAACACATGTGCTTTGAGCATTCAAAACTTATTTATTTTCATTTAAAACTTTTAATTAAAAGAATAATCAACACTTGAATATCATTATCTTTACATACAACCATATTAGAAAACAATATAATCTTTCTCTTTAATTTGATTAACTAAATAAAAGAATTATTTTCCCATACACTCAATCCAAAATCTACCCCACATCACCATCTTGCCACGTGACATTGACTTGTACAAACTGCCTATATATACACACTTGTTTAAGTGAAAAAAAATCATCTAAGATACATACATCATCATCAAGAAAAAGAGCCTAAGTCATGGCACTTCACATTAATTCTTGCACCACCGCCTCCTTTGTTGTTTTGCTAGCTTCCTTCTTCTTCATTATAAGAGCAGCTCCGGACCCAAGACTTGTAGGACCAGATGTTGATCTCGTCGAATTTCCTCTAAATTTGGAATATTTAGAGGCGGAGTTCTTTTTGTTTGGGTCATTGGGTCACGGATTGGATGTAGTTGATCCGGACTTAGCCCAAGGAGGACCCCCTCCCATTGGTGCCAAATTAGCCAACTTGGACCTCTTTGTCAAGGATGTTATTTTACAGTTTGCTTTGCAAGAAGTTGGACATTTGAGGTTCTCTCTCTAGTCTCTCTTATAATATCTTTCCCATAATGGTACATCCACACTTACTTCACATTATATATGCACAAACTTCCTGCTAGCTAAATGATAAATAACTTACAATTAATTTGTTTGTTTACTTTGCGAAAATATTTTTTGTTTTCATTTTAAAAAATTATTGATAATTATAATTATGAGTCAATATTTACTTTGTAATTTTTATTAATTATAAATGTGATTTTGTGTTTTCATTTTGTCATTTTGCTTATAAATATTTATACATAAAACAATAAAAATAACTTTTTATTGTTCTCAAAATTTTGATAAGAATTGAAATGAAAACACATGATCGTAATTATCAATAATTTTTTAGAATGGAAGCCGAAAACATTTTCGCCAATCAAACGGTCACTTAGTTTTTATCATAAACTATTTCGATTGTCATTATTTGAGATTTTTAAGGAACAATTTAAGTTCATAATCTTCCTAGCCAATTTGCATCTATTTTCTTAATTATAATTATAATTATAATTATAATGATTTGATCAACTCGATCGTTTATTTATAGCTAGTCTCATCTCATTTTATTAACTAGTTGTAATTAAATGGTGACACGATCCATGAGGTTGAAATTTGTTGATAAGATTGTGTATACTTTCCCTTTTCGTCAGGTGAGATTTTATTGTAATTAGCATCTTTTTACTAGTAGTTTGTCTGACATAATTTTTTATATTCTTATGCTCTGATTTTGGCAAATATTCATGGCGATGTGAATCTTGTGCACCAACCATTTTCCATTTCTTTAAACAATATAAACAAACAAAAATTACAAAATCTTTTGAGACAGAATAAGACCTTACTGGTCCGCGTAAGACAGCCCAGTTGGTGGCTGCAAGGACACTTAGGATTTCCCCCTCCCTCAGGTCATGAGTTCTAGTCCCAGACCTCTCATGTAAACCAAAAAAAAAAAAAAAGAATAAGACCTTACTGATTTGATGGTTTTTAGATCAGTTTCAATATCTATTAGGAGAGAATTATAAAGTAAAGATGCAACCTCATTGCAGGGCCATAAAAAACACCGTGAGAGGGTTCCCTAGACCCTTGCTGAATCTAAGCTCAGCAGCATTTGCCAAAGTAATGGACAGTGCCTTTGAGAGACCTTTGCACCCTCCTTTCGACCCCTATGCCAATGAGATCAACTATCTTCTTGCATCTTACGTGATTCCTTATGTTGGCCTTACTGGTTATGTTGGAGCTAATCCTGAATTGCTACGTCCTGCTTCCAAGAAGGTAATGCCCCAAACTCTTGGTACACTACGTATTTTAGATACATTAATATTATATGCCAGAATATAATATATAAAGTATAATTAAAAAAATGAAACATATTAAAGAAAAATCATAATTGGTCCTTTTATCAGTTTATGAAAGGCAAAGCCTTTTGTCTTGGAATGTCACATTCATGTGAAAATATAAAACACTATTTAAGATGTCCTAAAATCCTAATTGCTAAGGTTTAAAAGAAGATATAATTGAGATGGTACCTACTCGCTAAATATGATTAAATTGGGATGGCAAATAAAAGAGTGGATGAAAATTTAATTGGAACCCAATTTTCATCATGAAACACAAAAAACTATACAACTTTGACATTTTTCTAGTGCACTAAAGAAAACTTAAAAACAATGATAAAAATGATTCTTGTTCAACTCTTTTTGACATAAAAGATGATATCTATAATTTTTCTTTCAAATTTAAAGTGGAGTTTAAGTAAGGGAAGAGAAAGTTAATTGAATTCAGATGTTCTAATGATAGAACTCAAAATAAAGTTATGCGCTTTTTTCAAAAGATTGAGAAATTTTATTCTACCCTCAGATCTTCAACCTTTCCTACCAAAAACACTCCATGTTACATAATTCACATAAT
This sequence comes from Crotalaria pallida, assembly GCA_037953625.1. Taxonomy (NCBI): domain Eukaryota; kingdom Viridiplantae; phylum Streptophyta; class Magnoliopsida; order Fabales; family Fabaceae; genus Crotalaria; species Crotalaria pallida. The sequence continues at coordinate 87,353,170 of CM075656.1, forward strand.
GACATCGTGCACTGCTGCATTATTTACAGCTTGTTGCAGGCCTTCTCGGAGTAGAGTCAGGGCAGGATGCAGTTATTCGAGCATTGTTATACGAGCGCCATGCATTGGTGGTGCAACCCTATGGAATAACTGTGGCAGAATTCACGAATCGCATTTCAATTCTTAGGAACAAGCTAGGAAACACAGGCTTGAAAGATGAGGGTCTTGTGGTCCCTATATTGGAAGGTGCCGAGGGAAGGGTCACAGGGAACATTCTTGCTGGAGACAAATATTCAGTGGCATATCCTAGGACTCCACATGAAATATTGAGGATAGTATATGGTGGAGGTGATGAGCATGTCCCAGGTGGCTTTTACCCTAATGGAGCAGATGGTCGTATAGCCAGATCTTACTTATCTACCTAAACCTATATATATATAAAAACAAATCTAGACAAAAGTGTATTTGGGGAAATAAAAAATAAATAAAAATAAGTCAAATTAGTTAAAGAAATAAATAAAAATAAATTTCAATTAATTAAAGAAATAGATAAAATTAAATTTGAATTAATTTTTGGTCTCGTTAAAAATACTTACCCGTCCTTGCCATATTTGTTTGGATTGGTGTTCGTCGTATGATTTCAACAAAGAAGTATCCTGATGATCCTCAATGACGATCTCGGTATGTGTTTCATCAGCATCATCATCATCATCATCAAGCGGCCTGGGAAGGTTCTCCTCGCTCCGCCCGTCGCCGATCAGGAGAGGCCCTGAAAGGTTCTCCTTGCTCCATCCGTTGCTCCGCCCGTCTCCGCCTACCTGACACTGTGATGTACTCCCTCAAGGGCATCTCATTGTTGTCCTCGTTGTCGTTGACGGTTGCGTTCTTCATCCTCGACATCTAAAATTTCAAAATACAATGTCAAATTAATAAAATATACAATGCAAAAAAATAAATAACATTAGTAATTAGTAAACAAAATTTTGTCATTGTAAAAAAAATGAAATACAAAAAACATATGAACATTCTACATAAGTTTTTATAATTATTTTTATCAAATTTATAATTTTAAAACATTAAATATATATGTTAAAAAAATTTGTTAAAAAATTATTTCTTTAACACACTCGCTGCACCCAAAGCGAGAACACAAAAATCATAATTTTGTACTCTCGCTACACCCTCAGCGAGGGTGTTAAAGCGTGCTAGCCCTATCAATGGCAGATTACGTTCTTTACAGCAGACATGATTTTAAGCAAAATTCATATACAAACTCAAACAGAAATTGCAATAAACATACCCTAAACATAAAACAACAAAAACCTATAACTATTAACCACTAAAACATGATTTCTAACACCATTTCTACAAGATTGTGCAAAAAACCGAAAAAAAAGAAGAAAACAGCATAAACATGAAGAAGAAGAAGAACATGAACATGAAGAAGAACATGAGAAGGAAGAAGCATATATATACCTTAACTTCAAATGTGTGATAAGTTGAGGAAGGAATGAGAGAAAGTGAGAGAGAAAGTGAGAATGTGTGAGAGAAAGTGATAGGAAGGAGATGATAAGGAGAGAAAGTGATTTGAAATTTGAAATTTGAAATTTGAAATTTGAAAGGAAAAAGGGGAGGGATAAGGATGGAATAAGAGGGGTTATTTTGGGATTATATGAAGTTTGTAAGGTTAAAAGAGGATTTTCCTTTAAATAAGGGGGTCAACTAATAACTGGGAGGGTTAAAAAACTAGGACCCTAGTATCAAAGCCTAATGATCCAAGGACCATATAAAAACAAACCCGAGGCAACTCAAGTCAAAAAAAATAACAAAGGACTTGGACGAAGCCTAATGATCAAAGGACCATATAAAAACAAACAAAAAGACCTGAGCCAACTCAAGTAAAAAAAATAGCACATGCCCAGGCGCCCAAGAATGATTGCCCTAGTTGGACTTGAGGAGGAGTGTTGAGAGATATAAAATAAACTAGTCTCACATTGACTAAAACATAGTAAGTTGAACAGCATAGTGTCAAATCATTTATTGTTGTTCAATTAACCTCATCAATAAAAACAAGATTAATTAATTTAATTCATACTCCCCAATTAACAAAGGACTTCAACGAAAGGCCTAATACTAAATATACAAAATTGTAATATATTATGGGATTATGGATATAAAATAGAGTTTTTTCGGTGTCGTTACAAAAGAGCGGGTTTTGGTGCCGTCGAATGGTTAGCCAATAAAAACACACCATCTTATATATTTAGTCACATTGTCGTAATTACTATTAAAAAATTCGGTTTTAACTTTTTGCATTTTAATATTTCATATTTTAAGTAAATTTTAATTAATTTTATTAATTTAAATCAAATAAAATATTTCCTTTTTTATTTTTATTTTTTTAAAAAAAAGGAAAGTCAACCGATGTTAATTTTCAAACCATCCATAAGTGGTCTCAAGACGATTGTGGTACTTGCCTAGACGATGTTATCTCATATTTTTGCTTCAATTTTTGGCAAGATTGATGATTTGGTGGTAGATTATGCAGAGCCTCCTGTATCATTCAATTTGAAATCTACCACTTTTACGGACCTGCAATAGAGCTCCTATATTTGGTTTTAGGGAAAGGTTCCATGGTAGAGGGAGGGAAGGGTAAATTCTCACTGTTTGGTAGAGGAAGGAAAAGGAAAAAAATTGTTGATCCAAAACGCAGCTGCTGGGACAAAAAGACGATGATGATGAATAGAATAAAGAAACAAATCCTGATTTTTTTATTTTATGTGTTTAAATATAAAAGGAAATATTTTATTTGATTTAAATTAATTAAAAATTACTTAAAATATGAAGGACTAAAATGCAAAAAATTAAAATTGGATTTTTTTTTAGTTAAGATGATGATGTGGCTACTTATATGACGTGACACATTTTTATTGGTTAATCGTTTGACGGCACCGAAACTCACTCTTTTGTGATGACACAAGAGAAACTCTCTAAGTTTAAAATGGCATATTGGAGTTGATAAGTTCTAACCATAAGTCCTCCCAAACATAAATACTTACTTCTTTTATTAGTCTCTATAATATAAGAAAAAAATATATTTATCAGAAAAATTAACTAACTTTTTTTTTAAATAATCAACGGAGCTAAAATCCCGAACACGATTAACTAACTTTTTATTCTCAATACAATTATTCCTAAAATTTTCATATAATGTGATTGTCTCCTTTAATTTTTATTCCATTCTCAATGCATCTTTACCAAAATAACTATATTTTTTTTACTATAAATTTGGAAAAATTGAATGCACTCAATTTTCTTTAATTTCTATAATAAAACCAGAAGAAGTATATTTTAAGATAAGTTCAAATAAGAAAAAATTAAATTCACGATAAGAGGAAGAATCTTCCTATCTTTCTTTAAAAGAAATATGATACGTTTGCTAAATAATTAACTAAAATGGCACATGAGAGAATTTTTTATGTTAAGATTATATTGTGGTTTTGTCTCTCAATGGAAATTAAAATACAAAAGAAGAAAAGAAAAGGAGCATCTTAGAAGTTGCAGCAAAATGGCTGGATGTCCTTATTTTTGCTATGTAAATCAACTTGCTAATTAGAAGACTCCGCATATATAAAGACATAATAATGGAAATTTTTTAACTCACGGAACCTTCAAAGTCTTTGGTTGGTGGTCAGTTCAACTCGCTTCTAAGTTCTAAATGATAAGCATGCAAAAGTACTTCACGTATTGTTTTGGCAATAATTGCGGTTTGTTAACTTGTTGGATCTATGTGTTTGTATATATATATTACCTTCATCCCTTAATATAAGACCCTTTTAAATCAGTGGCGGAGGATCTCAGGAGCAGGTTGGAGCACCTGCTCCCCCTGAGATTTTGTTAAGTATATATGAATTCTTTGTATTCTAAAACACAGGTTTGTAACTGACACAGCGGCAAAGTAATAGGAGGAAATAGCAAGGGAGTGCGTGTTCTAATCTGGCCATAAAGTCAATTATCACTGTATCGTTTGAATAGTTCACCTGTTAACATTATGTGCAAAATTGTAATTAAAAATACTTATAATTTAACTTCCCAAAATTTTTATTTTCTTAAAAATTGAGATACCATTCCTTGTAACACCTCCTGAACTTTTACTCATGCTCCGCCACTGCTTTTAACATTTCAATTTTGTCTCTATTTATAAGATCTCGTACCAATTTTTCAATGATTATTAGTTACTTCTTTCTACAAACATGTCTATTTATTTAACATTCTGTAAATTCTCAATAATGTTAATAGGAGTAATTTTGAAAATATACATCAAATGTTCATATTTTCAATATCATTAATTAAAGCTAAATTAATCAACTTACTTAATGGATATGAAATTTCCCAACGAAGTTTTATATATATAGTGATGGAGGGAATGAATATCTGTTATCTATACCTAACGCAAATGATAATAGGGCAAATGATAATAAATATGTTATGACACTTGAATGTTAATAAATGATTAAATGTAGTAAAAATATTGTTTTAATGATTACCAAGAAAAAATATTGTTTTAAAAATTATTTTTTTATATTTTTTAAAAATAAATAAATGTTAAATTATGATTAGTTTTTCACTTTAAATAAACCTTTTCAAACCCTACTCTAATTGTCACAATCTTCTGATAATGCAGACACCAAACAATTTGCAATATGTCAATAACTTCTTCCAAGGTTTTAGATTAATTGCGGTTGATGCCATGGTTTGGAAAAAAAAAATTTAGAGATCTACTAGCCTACAAACTTAAATATAAGATTATTACATTTGTTATTTTTAAGTTAAAAAAAATAAATAAAAAAACTTAAATGACAAATGTCAAGATTCTAATGTGCAAGCTTATAAGTAAGTCTATTTATGTAACGCTCTCAATCATTGCTCGATTTTGAATACCGCAAAAATTGCAATAATAACGTGAAAAGACGGATTTTCTTTTGGTGAAGACTTTTTTTTTTTGGGATCAAGACTACTTTCTCCTCTTGCATACATTTTAATATGATAACCTAAATATACGTTGGTTTTTTTTTACTCAAAATTCTACTCTAAAATATTTACTATTCATATATTATATTTATACCCTTGTATTTTAGAACAATTTGTTACATATATACATATATTATTTTTTAATAAAATTTTTATAAAATATTTGTTGATTTCAAATATATAATATTATTTGTAAGTTATGATTTATGGGTCTGTCCTTGGTCATAATTGTGATTACAATAAATTTTGAATAGTTAGAAAACGTTAAGGTAAAATTAATAGACTTGTTTCTTAAGTTAGTTTTAGGTTAAAAATTAATCCCTCAAGTTTTTTTTTTTAAACAAGTTGTGTATGTAAATTGTTATCGTCTCATAAATCCTTCATTTCTATTAATTTTTTTCATTAAGTGATAAGTAGTATCATAAGAAAATTTATAAAAATTATTAATCAATTTTTTTAACAAATGACACCATTTGTTTAAAAAAAATCAATGGAAATAATGAATTTGTTGGACAAAATAACATGACTAATTTCTTTAAAAAAAAATAACATGACTAATTTAAAACAAAAAAATTAAAAAACTTATTTTTAATCTAAAAATAACTTAAAGACTAATCTAGCCAAGAGTTTTGGCAAACAAATATTATTATCACAGTATTATGGGTGGGGAGAGCAAGTTTAAACTTCGCCTTTGTATGGGTTCTGCCGTTCTGATAATGCAGACACTAAACAATTTGCAATATAATATATCAATAATATGCCATACATAATCACTAGTTCAACTCATGAATCCATCATTCTTGTGCCTCTTAACTGAATCACTCCCAATTCTAAACACAAACCAAACCAATATATCTCTACCAAGTACCAACATTATGAAGCACAAACCAAGTGAAGAGAAATAGTTATTTTGACTCTTCCAAAGAGTCCCACCATAAATGAAATAAAAAGTACACGTAAAGTAATTAAGTAACCAATCGTAACAATGCTCAGATGCTTATCTTCCGATTTGGATGTTCTGCAACTAAATTTGGATATAAATTTTTTTTATGTATTTAAAAATTTCTGTATCTACTACTTGTTCAAATTTTTGGATAAGTTAATTAATAATGTATTTTTTTTTTTAACTTTTCAAAATTGTGTATTTTTGGGATAAGTCATCCGATAAATTCAAGTAGCAATTCCCAGTTACAAATAAAATTTCTATTAAATTTAATATGTACCTTTGATGCCTTTAACAGTTATTAGAAAATTATTCTTTCCCTCTCGTATTTTATATTTACATTGATTAATTAAATAAAATAATTATTTTTTTTGGTGAAAATAAAATAATTATTTCCAAGCTAAGCACCAAACTAAAAGGCAAAACATCTCAATCCAAGATCTTCCCCACGTAAAAATCTCAGTGTTAGAGCAAGCTACACAATCTTGCCACGTGATAGTGACTTGTACAAATTGTATGAACCAAAAAATATATATATATATACTTGCGTAAGGGAAGAAATCATCAATGCACATACATCATCATCTAGAAAAAAGAGATTAAGATTATGGCACTCCACATTAATTTTTGCACCACCTTCCTTTCCTTTGTTGTTTTGCTAACCTCTTTCTTCTTCATTGCAAAAGCATCTCCAGCCTCAAACTCTGTAGGACCGGATGTTGATCTTGTTGAATTTCCTCTAAATTTAGAATATTTGGAGGCTGAGTTCTTCTTGTTTGGATCACTGGGTCATGGATTGGATGTAGTTGATCCAGACATGGCCCAAGGAGGCCCCCCTCCCATTGGTGCCAAATTAGCCAAATTGAACCTCCTTGTAAGAGATGTTATCTTGCAGTTTGCTTTCCAAGAAGTTGGACATTTGAGGTTCTCTCTCTGGTCGCTCTTCTAATTTCTAATTTCTTTTTGATAGTGATACATGCACACACTTACTTCATATTAAATCTGCACAAACTTGTCCACGTAAGACAGCCTAGTTGGTGGCTGCAAGGACACTTAGGATTTTCCTCTCCCCAGGTCATGGGTTCTAGTCTCATACCTTCCATGTAAAAAAATAAATAAATAAATCTACACAAACTTTACCATGCTAAATGGAAAATGACTTGAATTGATTCCTGAAATTTTATAAATCACCACTTTAATTAGTCTTTATCGGACACTATTTGGATTGCCATATGAGGTTTTTAAGGAACAATTTGAGTTCTTAATATTATTCCGGACCAGTTTGGGTCTATTTTCTTAATTTTAATTAGTCGGTCATCATGTTTAATTATAATTAATCCCATCCCATTTTATTTTACCATTCAAGGAAAATGAGGTGAGACTAATTGTAATTAAAGGGTGACACTATGCATGAGATTGCCAATGATAAGATTTGTATATTTTCCCTTTTCATACAGTGAGATTCTCGTGCAATTAAACGCCCCTTTAATTATAGTTTGTCTCATAATTTTCTATATTTACACTTTCATCTTGACAAATATTCCCGATTATGTGAATCTTGACGTTGGGCACCAAGCATTTTCCATTTCTTTTAGAAAAATATAGACAAACAAAATTTAAAAAATCTTGTGAGATAGAATAAGAACTTGATTTGACGATTGTTTTTAGTTTAGCATCTGTATCTATAGGGGGGAGTTATAAAGTAAAAATGCAATCTCATTGCAGGGCCATAAAGAACACAGTGAGAGGGTTCCCTAGGCCCTTGTTGAATCTAAGCTCGGCAACATTTGCCAAAGTAATGGACAATGCATTTGGGAGACCTCTTCACCCTCCTTTCGACCCATATGCCAATGATATCAACTATCTTCTTGCATCTTACGTGATTCCTTATGTTGGCCTTACTGGTTATGTTGGAGCTAATCCAGAATTACAACGTCCTGTTTCCAGGAAGGTAATGCCTCAAAATCTTGGTAGACTACAAATTTTAGATACATGAATGGCATATAAAACACTAGTAGGCATCTTGGATGTAACATTTATATATAGATATATATACTTTTACTAAATACAAATAGCTAACTCAAGTATTTAAGATGTCCTAAAATCCTAATTGCCTAAGGTGCGAATGAAGATATAATTGAGATGGTACCTACTAGCTAAATATAATCAAATTGAGACCTCCAATAAAAGAGTGGATGACAATTTAATTAATTGGAATGCCAAGTTACATTACCAAACACAAAAATAATCAATTTTTACATTTGTTTAGTGCACCAAAGAATCACCCAAAAAAGTTAGAAAAATGATTCTTGTTCAACATTTTTTTACATCAAAGGTGATATATATACTTTCTTAAAAAGATAGAGAATTTTTTTTACCCTCTTCAGCCTTCCTTACCAAGAACACTCCACGTCAACATAATTCACATAATGACATCATACAATCCTGCATTATTTACAGCTTGTTGCAGGTCTTTTGGGAGTAGAGTCAGGGCAAGATGCAGTTATTCGAGCATTGCTATACGAACGTCGCGCATCGTTGGTGCATCCCTATGGAGTGACTGTGGCAGAGTTCACGAATCGCATTTCAATTCTCAGGAATAGGTTAGGAAACACAGGTTTGAAAGATGAGGGTCTTGTGGTCCCTATAGTGCAAGGTGCTGAGGGAAAGGTTTCTGGGAACATTCTTGCTGGTGACAGAGATTCATTATCATATCCTAGAACTCCACATGAAATATTGAGGATAGTATATGGCGGAGGTGATGAACATGTCCCGGGTGGCTTCTTTCCTGATGGAGCAAACGGTCGTATAGCCAAATCTTACTTGTATACCTGAACCTATATATGCATGTATTCTTGTGTTTGTCGATTATAATAAGCAAACTATAGTGTCTGCCTATACCTTACAAATTCTAAATATGCAAACCCAAAGCAGCAAATTATATATAATAAGCATTCTACTTTATAGCTAGTACTTGATTAGCAAGCTGCATGCCTTGTGTTGAAGATTTTGATTAGTTAAGCCTCAAAAAGACCAAACTTTAAACAAAAACTGCAAACCGAGGCCTATTAACATATTGGTAAGTACTCTTTGGTCAGTACTCTTTGATGTTTTTTTTTTGTCCATACTCTTTCTCAGTACCACATGTGTCTCCAAGAGCATCCTTAATATCAGAGAATCTTTGAAACTAATCATGTACAAGGTCGCGTTCCTATGCCTCTTCTAACGGGATGTGTTAACCGGAAATCAAACTTGTATTTTCTTAGTCTCAGGCCCTATTCCCAAATTCTCAAATTGACAAGATAATCGCACTGCTTGAACCAACCCATTGCTTAAACATTTGATGTTTTGATATGATATATATCCACTCACGCTCACCTCATAAATTTAATGCTCTTCCATTATGGAATGACAAAAAATAAATAAATTTAATTCTGAATTACATTTTGAGGTCCAATAAGAAGTTCATTTTTTCCTGATCACATCACTCAACTCAAACTCTAAAACATATTTTTGGATGATGGATACAAATTAAATTTCACTTCTAATCATACATGAATTAAAAAGATTTGTTTTATTGATGTATCGACACTTAAATACAAGAAGAAATTTATTTGAAAGGCTTATTTATGGTTTTGGTCCCTATAAATTGATCTCGTTTTAAATTTAGTCTTTAAATTTTTTTTTGACCTTGAATGGTCCTTAAATCTTTTTAAATTTTGTTTTTAGTCCTTAAATCTTTTTTTGACCTTGAATGGTCCTTAAATCTTTTTAAATTTTGTTTTTAGTCCTTCTGTTTGTCTTCTTCTGTCATCTGCTGACATGGCAAACGGTGTGCCATGTCAGCCCATTGACTGCCAACGATGCATCTGATGTGGACCTCCCACTCATGTGAGCAGGAACCGAGCATGAACCGAGCATTAACCGTGCATGAGATATCGACCGAGTACGATGCAATTGGTAACGACATAGCTTGGTTCGTGCTCAGTTCATCGTGTTCGGTTCATGCTCGGTCGATATCTCCCCTCGGTTTGGCAAGTCATGCTCGGTTCATGATCGGTTAATGCTTGGTTCCTGCTCGGTTCCTGCTCACATGAGTAGGAGGTCCACATCAGATGCATCGTTGGCAGCCAATGTAAGGGTTGACATAGCACACCGTTTGCCATGTCAGCAGATGACGGAAGAAGACAAATAGAAGGATTAAAAACAAAATTTAAAAAGATTTAAGGACCATTCAAGGTCAAAAAAAAAAGTTAAGGACTAAAAACAAAATTTAAAAAGATTTAAGGATCGTTCAAGGTCAAAAAAAGATTTAAGGACTAAATTCAAAACGAGGTCAACTTATAGGGACCAAAACTATAATTAAGCCTATTTGAAAAAAGGTAAAGAAAATAATTTTGAATCACGCACAATTAAACGAGGTAATAACATTGTAAAAAGAGAAGAATATTTCTACCATAAAACCAAATTTTGGATGGTTGCACAACAATCTCTTAAATGAACCAATGATTGTTTGACACGTCAGCTAATGAAGTTCTAAGTTACTGCCATGTCAGCTCAGATTAGCTGATTTGTCAAACAAACATTGGTTCACTAAAAAATTGTTTTGCAATCATCCAAAATTTGGTTGCATGGAAGTAGTGCCCTGGAGTTAATAACATTTAAGTCACACAGAGTTGGCAAATAATTTTGTTCGAAGGTAAATATGATGTATATTCAATTTCTGTTACTCATAAAATAAATTGTTGAAAAGATACAATCCATTTCAGTATAAGTGTGATGCAGTAGGTTAATGTCTGAGTATCAATCGGATAATGCCGAACGTAAAAATATAAATAGACGGTGCATCATTTATCATTTTTTGTTTATGTAATTATGATTATTGATTTTTGGATAAAAATAATATAAATGAATAGTAGATGACAAATTAATAATACATAAAATTTTACACTGTAGTATACACTCGTTAATTTATTAAATTATTGGTTAAGTTTTTTTCAGGGTCGTATATTTAATGCGAGCAAAGGGTTAACTAATTTTCTGCTTGATGATTTTTGATTGTTTAGAGTATCCTTCCTCTTGAAATGAGATACTAATCTTATTGCAACACTTTCTGGTTTTTCTTTTTTTTTTTTTTTTTTTAAACACTTATGTACCGAGCATAAAACCAGGAAAACAAAGAATAAACAGTCATGTTTGTTATTGATTTTGTGAATATTGGTCAAATTAATTTATAAATGGGTTTTACTTCAGAACCCTTTCAAAATAAAGAGTTTTGGTATCCTCTCATATTTATCCAATCAAATTATGACAACTGCAATATATTATCATGTGAAAAAAGTGTATAGGTTTAATAAAATTTTGCAATCAAATCTGTGTGATCTTATTTGCAATATTTTTTTAAATAAATCAATTCACAACCACTTCCAAATCATGAATCTTAATATCAAATTTTTATTCATCTTGGGCCATAAACTTCAACATCATGCTACTGATATCAATTTTCTTGCTAGATAACGATGAAAAAAAGAACACTTCACTGTATTTTTATTTTTCTGATCAGTTTAAAAAATTATATTGCTACAGTTGAGATATAATCTTCAGCACACAAGAACATATGTTTTCGTCTAAATTTAACGTAAATTTTTTAGAACCAAAAATATATAAAAAATGGAGAACATCTTAACATATAATTTTCAGTCTTTATTGAGTGTCAAAAATATCTCGATGTTTTTTTGACATGATAATATATTATAATTGTCATGATTTGATTGAAAAAATATAAGAGGATATCAAAACCCTTCATTTTGAAAGGATATCGAAGTAAAACCCTTTATAAATTATCCATATTCTATATATATATATTTGTTTCTGTAATAGCAAAATGTAACTCACGTTAATCACGTTAATCTTTGTCATTAGTAGTTCTTAACAGTATAGATCCGTATGAGCCAATAAAGTAATCAAAAAGATGCCATTATTTTGACCATTTTAAAAATAAAAAAACACATAATCTCGGAGACTTATTTGAATCTCCTCAATACTCCTCATCTAGTGGCTATAATCCCATTCTCCTTTATCTAATGGTGAAAGCTTCATTTTTAACCTCTAATCTTGAAGACCAATTTGATTTTTTTTTTTTTCATTATTTCTTTCATTTAACCAGTTGTATGACGGATGACAGTTAGATGGGCGAATCATTTATGAATAAATCACTTTTGACCAGTTTAATGTTTAAAGATCTGGAACAAAGGTTTAGATTTCCATTTAATTAGTTCATTATCACAGTCAAATGGGTGGAAGAAAGTTGGATAACACCCTGAAGTGAACATTGAATCAAATATTAAATTGGATAGCATCACATCATCAACAACTAACATAGATATATATAACAAATTAGGAATTAGCATTCAAGCATAACATTGTTCATACCGCAGAATTAGTTTATAACCAAACACTTTAATCAAAAGCTATTACTATAACTCAGAGAACTCAATCATACACATTTTCTTAATCACAATACAAGGAGTCAAAAGCTAACTCAGAGAGCACCTCAAACAGAATTCAAGGAGTCAGAATTTAAGATGCCTCTTCTTGGCATTGTAATCACACACAGGCACCGACTTAAGCCCAGCCCCATAAAAAGATTTGTAATTGAAGGAAAAAAAATCATACAAATTGCAACGTAATAAGCAAATCAATGAGTATAAATAAATTGTTAATTATGGTTTTGATACCTATAAGTTGACCTCGTTTTGAATTTAGTCCTTAAATCTTTTTTTGACCTTGAACGGTCCTTAAATCTTTTTAAATTTTGTTTTTAGTCCTTAAATCTTTTTTTGACCTTGAATGGTCCTTAAATCTTTTTAAATTTTGTTTTTAGTCCTTCTGTTTGTCTTCTTTCGTCATCTGCTGACATGGCAAACGGTGTGCCATGTCAGCCCTTACATTGACTGCCAACGATGCATCTGATGTGGACCTCCTACTCATGTGAGCAAGAACCGAGCAGGAACCAAGCATTAACCGATCATGAACCGAGCATGACTTGCCAAACCGAGGGGAGATATCGACCGAGCACGAACCGAGCACGATGAACTGAGCACGAACCAAGCTATGCCGTTACCAATTGCATCGTACTCGGTCGATATCTCATGCACGGTTAATGCTCGGCTCATGCTCGGTTCCTGCTCACATGAGTGGGAGGTCCACATCAGATGCATCGTTGGCAGTCAATATAAGGGCTGACATGGCACACCATTTGTCATGTCAGCAGATGACAGAAGAAGACAAACAGAAGGACTAAAAACAAAATTTAAAAAGATTTAAGGACCATTCAAGGTCAAAAAAAAGATTTAAGGACTAAAAACAAATTTTAAAAAGATTTAAGGACCGTTCAAGGTCAAAAAAAGATTTAAGGACTAAATTCAAAACGAGGTCAACTTATAGGGACCAAAACCATAAATAAGCCTAAATAAGGTAACGACCTGAAAATCTATCTTTCAAAACCACAATCTACATATAGAAGATGATTCTCTTCACACCCTTGTTCTTCCTCCTACTAGATCCAAAACAAGGGCAACGACCAATGAGCCCTTAGCTGGCCACGATTAGATAATAGGATGAAATAGAGATTCTTGGTGGCCTTAAGCAATTATACGATGAGGCCTTGTTCATCATTATATGATTTACCCCTTACCCTTGTTGGCAATTATTATGTGATTTTTGGTGGACTTAAGCATTTTCCAATTGAAATTGTATTATAAACACATTAGACACATATAATTAAAATAATAATATGTGCAAGGAAATTAAGATGATAGGAAAATCATTTACTTGTCCACCCCAAGAAATTTGGACCAAGGAAATGAGGATGTAATTTTTTTAGTTTACTGAATCCGCACCAACACTTGGTTTGTTATTTACCATTAAAAATAGAGATTAATGGGTATGTACTGACGGTGTAAAATTTTTTACACAATCGGTTCATTATCCATCATTCGTTCGTAGGCTTCGTTTATATTACTTTAATTTAAAAGTCAACGACCATACACGGATGAAGGGTGAATGATACAATAATGGTGTAAAAAACTTTTACACTGTCGATGTATTCTTCATTTTCGCTTAATAATATTATTTTTAATTAAAAGTTAATTATCATTAACATATCAAGAATAAATGATATATTGATAGTATAAAAAACATTATTGTATCATTATTTTTTTCTTCGATAAACTTCAAATGAAATTTTTTTGAATATACGTTTCATGGAAATTCTATTACCACGAAATAAACTACTAGTATATTTGTCAAATAAATTAAATTTCTCTTTGACGTTGTTGGGCGAAGATTGTTTTGCTAACTTTATGTGAATGAATCCTCTAACTCAAGTAAGGGTTAAATCTCCATGTACCTAGCACAATTTCAACAATTTAAACAAAGTTGATCTGAAACATTAAAAAAAAGTGAGATTGGTTCTTGATATTGAAGTTTTTGTTATTAAATGATAAAAGGTGAGATTATAATGGTTAGATGAGATCATTCAAACCAACAAAGTCTGTCACAATTGTCAAATAGCTAGGTTCCTTAACTTTGATCATTGTCGTAATTAATCTCTACGCCTCGTAAGGGATTAGTCTTTTGCTATCGGCCAGAAGATACCCCTGATCCATACAAAAAAATGAGATGGTTCAAATTGATAAATAATATTAGAATATTTTTTTTAAATGACGAAAATGGCGTTATTTTAGCCTCCCGTTAACGGTTAATCCATGTGGGTTAATCGCAAGAGACCACTAACGATAAAGACTAACATAGTAACTCATGTTTTAATATCTCACAAATTAATTTACAATTTTAGTAATCACAAAGATTTGGGACATAATGATGAACTAATCCGACCATACTCTTAAATATATATATATATATATATATATATATATTTATATATATATATATATATGATATTTCGATTTTCGAGGGTAAAAACTAGATCCGAAAAAAATAACCCATACGGGCATCCCCATAGTAAGCTTCCGACTCCAATATTTCCGCACGCTTCCTTCGAGTCTTCTCTCTCGGCGAGCTACCTCCTTCTCCGGTGAGTTTTTCGTCTTCCATTACTCCCTTCTTACCCCTCTTTCTGAAATTTCCTTACGCTTCGAATACCCACCCCTTCAATTTACAATTTTGATTGATTCCGGTGAGTGTGATTTATTCAGTACTATAAGTTGATTCTGTTCCGTTAATTTGATTTCATGTCTAGGGTTAAAAAAAAAAAAAAAAAGAATCTTTCAAGTGGTTTTTGTTAATTTGACCTATGTGCTTATCGAATTTGTCTGGATCTAAGTTTTTTTTTAAAATTTTTTTTATACATTATTACACTGCCATCTCATTCATGTTATTCATACTAGCGTGTCGACAGGCACTCCCGTGCCTGTCGCCCCACATTCCCATTCGTGTTTTTGTCGCAAAGAGTTGTTTACAGTAGAATTATGTATTAAAAATAGGTCTTTATCAATGTAATTTATATATTAAAAATGTTCATTTTTTATTTGTCATGCTTCATAATATGGATTCATAAATTTCAACATAGTTAAAAATGCATGGTTATTTTGTTTTTCACTTATTTAATTTCCTTTAAATTTAATAATTTTGTCTATATGCATGAAGTAGTATAGGCATTTCGATCTATATTCCCATTATTATGTTTTTGTTGTAAAGAGTTGTTTATAGTAAAATAGTATATTGCAAAATTGGTAATTATGAATATCATTATATGTTAAAGATGTTCAATTTCGTATAAATAGAATTTATTAATTGTGTTCATTCTTACTTGTGAAGTTCTACAACATGGAAGCACATAATTGCAATGGAATTATTAATGCATTGTTATTTTGTTATTCTAATTTTTTTTAACTCTTTCACCCCTTGTTTTTCTATTATTATTATTATTATTGTAGAAATCAATATATGGGTCACAAATATTAAATTGTTGGAGTCTATTAAAAACCAAGTTTCAGTTTCAATATTAGAGTTTCAAAATGTACACATAGAAGCCAATGCTACATACACCTATTCTTATCATTGTTGTATCATCTTATGAAGAAAAAACACATATGTTTTGTGGAGTAATGGGCACACTTTATCAATGAAGGGAACCATGTTTTTCAAGAACTTTTTTTTAGTATGCAAAGACCACTTTAACTATTCAAAGTAGCAGCACACTTTGAGTATGCATAAACCATGTTTTTCTTGTTGAGACATAGTTATACATGGTAACTTCTTTTTGGAAAGTAACTGCTCTTTTTTATTATTTGAATTTATGTAACTGCTTTTGGTAGTTTAAAAATTAGGTGAATATCCATTTAAACCCTTTTTTTTTTGTCAAAACTTGAAAATAACAAAGAGTAAGAAGTCAATAATAGTAATTAGTAAGGGTATTTTAGTCATAAAAAATGTAGACAAACTTTGTTAGTTAAGCAAACATAGTTTTAAGATTGACTTGTTACTAATTATTAAAAAATAACTACTCAACAAATAAATTCTCGTGCCTGTCGCCCCGCATTCACATTGTTGTGTTTTTGTCGTAAAGAGTTGTTTATAGTATATTGATATATTGCATAATTAGTAATTATAAATGACATGTTATATGTTAAAGATGTTAAAAAAAAGGGTTTACTTTTGGTTATTTTTTAACCTAAAGTGCGCTATAAAGAGTGCAAAGAGAAACGTGTTTGAAACTTTATACAATAGTTTTTTTTTTCCATACTTTTGACCATGGTCATAGTGCAAAACTTGAATAGACTCACCAGTCTCTAATAAAATGATTGGCTTAAGAGATATAAAATTTATATCAAATTTAAGTCAGAAAAGAACAAAAATTGAAATGAATCAAATGAATTATTTTTACTACTTACCAAGTTGAAGGAATGTCCACGTAACAACTCTGGCTTCAATATCTTAATCACATGGCAAAGGGAATTGGTACTATACTATTATCCATTACAAAGTGAAAAAAATCACTGGGAATGTATCATAATCTGAATGTCAGATTTAATTGTATCTAACTTTTTATTGCCTCTTCAAATATATTAAACAATTTAATTAATTGACCATTTTAAGTAATTGTTAACAAAAAAGATAAAAATGACATTCCTAATTCCAAATTAAGTGGGGTTATATTTCTATTATTATTAATTAACTTGACAGATAAAAAGGGAATAAAACATATAAGTAATAAAAAAATGAAATAAGTGAAGCATGCGGTGTGCATCTTACTAACCTCTTTAATTAAGGAACGGTGTTCATGAATTACATAACACTGTATGTTGAGTCGTTGTGACTATGACTAAGATGACAACTTTTTTTCTTCTTATTCATTTTCTCTCTTTCTATTTTTATCATCATATTTTATGTTAAAGATGAAAATATGCATGTAAGTATTTTTTTGGTTGCATTCTTAATTGACATGTGGTTTCTAGTAATTAAAAAAAAAAGTCAGAAGATCAATCAATCATTCTATACTACTGTATTGATTGGACCAAAGCAACAAATTAGTACCATCGTAAAAGAATAGTTACACACATTTAAGGAGAACCAAACAGTCAGACTTTCAAGTCCTTAATCATATATTATAGAACTAAGACATGATCAAAGGATATCTACACATACTTAATTAACAAAATTCAAAGCTCAAAGAATAAAAAAAAATTGCAACATAAATTATATAAGGCAGACAAAATGCGATGCATTCTTTCACATGAAATCTCTTCTTAGATGTACGATCAATTTGTTAAAAAACCATGAAGGTAATAATAGTTCACATATTGGATGCAAGAGTAATTATACCATAGAAGTGACGCCTCAAAAATCTGCAAGTTATATTAAGAATCTGAAGTTAAAAAGAAGTTATTAGTAGAAGGTTACAGATGATAAAACAAAATGAGTAAAAGGGAAAAAAGAAACAACATATCAATAGGTAGGAGGGACACGACATAATTAGAAACTCTCCACCATATTAAATTCAAATTAAAATGAAAATATTAATGATGAAGAAGTAGATCATAGTGGAATGAGAGCATTCAACCACATTAGGAATTTTAAAAACAAATTTTGAAACAGGTACTTGCATGCTTGATTGTCTTTGTTAACATAATATATGATTTGTCATGTTTCTTTTTTCTTGAATGAGTTTTTTTAAAACAAATATAATAGTATGAGAATGCCTTTTATAAATGTTGGAACGAGAAAACTGTAAATTATGTTTTTTTGAAAGGTGTCGATGATGGTTTTTTTGTTGAGGAGTAGGAAAGTAAATCATAATTTTCTTTCATTAAAAAATCAATCTATCATTTTTTTAATATGTTACACATACTATTTTTCGATACAAATTTAGAAATAATAAAAGGTTTTAATGGAAACATTATCATATTTGATCTACACGTTGCATTTAAAAAATAAGGAACAATACATTAGTAAACCAAATAAAAACAAAAAAGAGATTGAATTTACTATATAAAAGAAGAATGAGAGTATTAATGGAATATGAAGAGCATTTTTTCAAGATTTCTTCGAAATCTCCTGTTTCTATTATTCTATTATTGTGGTTCATGTTACCTATGCAAATGAACATCTATTACAAATAAAAAATATTATAATAGACCAGAGATGAAGAAAGAGAAATCTTTTACAGATATTGGAAAAAAATCAAAGAACATATACAATTTTTAAAATATACAAAAAGAGTAAAGATGAAATTGGAAAATCAATTATCATATTTTTTAATATGTTACACATACTATTTTTTGATACAAATTTAGAAATAAATAAAAGGAATTAATGGAAACATTACCAAATTTGAAATGGCCCCTTCATCCTACAATGGAAGAACTACGAAATACGCATCCAATTTTTGTCACCAAACAAACATACAACACTACTATATTAAAATTAAAATAAATAAATAAATAATAAAGGAGGGAGGAAGATTGAGTTATAAATAGAGTACTGACAAAAAAGAGTGACAAAGAAAAAAAAGAAGGAGTGGAACAAATGAGAGGTTTTAGACAAATGATAACAATTATTTATTACAAAGGTAATTTTTCTATAACTATTATTTATTTTTTTATTTTTTTAATAGGAAGTTACAACACAGTTATTTTTATTTTTAAGTAGTTATAATTTAGAATTGGGAGAGGAGTATAATAGGAAATAACAAATTTATGAACAAAACATTGTTTTCTTTATATAATATATTAGATAGAGATAATGTTATTTACCTACAAACATATAATGATTAAATAAATTTAAATAATTTATTTAATTTTAAATTGTAATTTTGATTAGAGATAACGATTATCTACCTACAAATTCTCTGGTGCGAGGAAAACTTCACGGGACAAAGGTAGTGCCTTGAAAATTTATCCTACAAACGTGGTGCCTCGAAAAGGGATCCTTTTATATATAGATAGTAGATTTATAATTGAGTTGAGTTATTTTTCCTATGTATAGATAAAAAAGATATATCAATGAATTTTTTATAAGATAAATAAATATATCTTTATCTTGTATTGAAATATCTAAGAGATGAGGTTAAAAAACCAATTATAAGCACATAATTATGAATATCTTATTTTATATATTTTTATCCTGAAACTCTAAAGGATATGAGATAAGATTAATAAAACTAATTATCAATGTAAAGATGAAAGCAGTTACTCAATTTCATAACTGCACCGAATAACAACCAAGGACATTTTTGACTACTTGCCAATAATGTCATTATCGTATGGGATCTTTCAATATGTTGACATACTCTCACAATTAAAGATCTGGAATCCTTGTATACCAAAAAAAAAAAAAAAAAAAAAAAAATTGGAATCCAAAAGATAGCGCTACTTAATTTTCACCGCCTCTCCCTTTCCCCTTCTCTTTGCCTCCGTTTTCGTTTTGCCCTCCTTCCTGATTGTGATTCCTTCCTCCTCTCCTTTTCATCGGTAAATCTTTCACTTTTCTTCTTCTTCTCTGCTCTGCATCTGATCGTTTTCTTCATCCCCACTATTACCCTCCCCCATTTTATCATGATCTATTTTCATTATTCCATCTTATTATTATTATTACGTTGCAATAGCTAGATTCTTTTCTTTTCTTATTTTAATTTTTGTCTGTAAAAATCCGATCTTTATGGTTTAAGCCGATGGAAGGGTCAGTGTTAGCACATATATGGCCTTGAACTTCTGTGCTTTCCACATCGCGTGCATTATCTCCCTGTACATACATACATACATACATATATGTACCGCTATTATATTTATTTTTTGTTGATGCTCCAATTGTGTTTGCTTCTCTGCTGCAATGTTACTGAAGAAAGAATTACGGTTGGACAAAGTGAGGGAGATAATGAGAAACTTCTTTTTGGAACTGCTTTAATATTGGCAGAACAGTTAGTAATATGGTGGGGGTATTTTGGGGATGACAAAATTACATACTGTTTTTTAGTTAAAAAGTGTGTTTCTTTTATACAGTAGTATAGATGAGAGTAAATAATCAAGTAAGAGAAAAGGTATCCCCCATGATCCCCAATTTAGTTCTATCAAAAATCCAATTTGTTACCTGAGAATCTCAAATTGCTGCCTAAATAATCTCTCTTATAATATGAATTTGGGTATAACCACTCTTTACACGATTTATGCGTTTATTTTTAGGAAAAATGTCGAAGCTATAATCTTTGTGCCTTCAAAATGTCCACACTGTGTTTCGTTTATTAAACGTATGTTACATTGCGGAACTAGCAGAGTTTTGTTATTCTCCTTTATTTACTTTCCCTCTCAGATCAAATTCGCGCTCCACCTTTCCCCATCCCGCCCAGACTTCGCAATTCGAATTTCATCTCTCACCCGTCATACTATAGTCCTACCCAGCCACATACAGCGCCGTACCCAATCCTTATCGAGTTTTTTTTTTCTTTAATTGTTTTTTCTTAAGAACCGGTATGTGATGGGTGTGTAACCGTACGCATTCAAAGTAATGTACCCGTGCAACATAGGTGGTCATTATGTTCATGGATATTTATTTAGGAATTCAAAAGTGTGATTTATTTTACGTATTTCTAACCAAAATCGTTCGATTTGGTTTCCCTTTGCAGAAACATATCGTCAAATTAGACCAGACGATATTATGGCTGGACATTCTGAGTCAGGTTCATCACAGAAGAAATCAAGCAATGAAATAATTGATTTGATGACTTTAAATGCTGAGAATATGCAAAGCAACATGAAAATCATATATTACAGGTTTGGTTTTGGCTGCATATAGATTTAATTCTTTGTTGAATACATACATATTGCTCTAGGAACATAATATTGGGGTGTACTACCAAACAACAGGGATGCTTTTCTTCCTTTTTTTTACTGACCAGCTTATGGAATTGTTGGGGACCTTCAGTCATTTGGGGTGGTGGTTTTAGTACTGATGGCATTGTATTATTCTACCTGCATGAAACAGACACATGAATGTATGACCACATTTGATGTCTATATAAATAAATAACCCATAGAGAAAAGGGGAAAAGGGTGAGAAGGGAGAAAAACAGAGATGAAACAGCTGTTTAATGTTTTCAAAATTTTACAATCAAGATATTTCTTTGTCTCTTGCAGCCGGACATTTTTGTCTATAATTGGTGGAGTTGTTGCTGGAATTTTGGGGTTTACTAGCTTGAAAGGATTTGTGTTTTATTTCCTTCTCATGGCAGTTACTTCAGTTGGGCTTATAGCCAAAGCAAAATTTTCAATCCACACATACTTTGACTCCTGGAATCGGGTGCTGCTTGATGGCTTTCTGGGTGGTCTAATGGTATGTTTTTCATATTCAATTCATCTTTCTTTGGGCATGATTTCAGATTTCTGTATGAGATTTTTTATTTTTTTTTGAAAAAATAAGTTTGGATAAGAAAGGTACAGATGCTTACAAATAGGGGATGGTTCTATTTTGATTTAAAAAAAAAAAAATTATTAAGGATAAAGAGAAGAGTTCAAAGAAAGAGGATAAAGCACCTCACAAGAAGATAACGAAAGAAAAAACCTAGAATCCAGGAGGTTTATTACATATCTTACATAGAAACACCTCAATGAGCAGGGTGCTATAAACAATCTAAAAGCAAAAATTTAAGTCAGGGAAAGCAACAAAAGCCACATCTACTGTGTAGTGTTTGGCAAACTCTTTGCATATCCACCACTGCTACTAGCTGAACAACATCAATGGGATAAAGGACCTCTTAAAAATATGCCCATTTCTGCACATATTTCTATTGAGTGTTACTTGTGCATGGAGCAGGGAATCTTGAGTAAAATATTTGTTAAATTTATTAAGAAGGCCTAAAGAGGGCCTTTTCTCTGGTCAATGAGGAATAAGAGAAAAGGTAGAAAAGTGAGGCTATCTCATGCATAATTTACTTGATCCATCTAGTAATTTACCATATGTATTGGCCCATTTGTGTTCTCTACATATATTTTGCATACTTTGTAGTTCGCATGTGCATATGTTCAGCATTTTAACTTTTCTTTTTTTATACTTTTGCAGTCGTTCGTGCTTTTCTGGACGTATCCTTCTCTTTTATAATACTTGGTGGAGTATGGTTGAAAATTTAATTTAATTTAATTTAATTCAAAACCATAAAACTTGTTAAAGTACTTGTATGCCTAGCACCTAAGACTAGTGGGGTATTTTTTTCTAAATTGCACCAGAACTTAATTCATACGTATGAATTTATTTTGGGGTGGGAGGGGATGTGAGTAGATTCCCTGAATTCAAGTTTTAGTAAAAGTAAGTATTTGCAAATGTTGCGAACAAACTGGTGGAAAATTGGAAATTTTCTGATAACCTTGAGAAGTCATTGCCATGCCCATTTGACTTCTGTCATGGTTGTATGACCAGTAAGTCCTCCAGATTTAGTGCATCCTTCTAAAATACAGCTAACAAAATTTGACTTACCATATATATCTCTTGTAATTATATTCTAGCTATTATGTTGTGCTTCTTTGACAAAAGAAAGATTTGCATATGACATTGTTCATATATTCTGATCATCCAATGGAGTGGCGAGTGCAAATGTTTCAAGACAAGGCAATTTTGGCTTCGGTTGCTGCTATTGATGCTTGGCTTGCCAGAAGCAATTACGCTCTTTAGCTACTTGATAACTTTTATGATGTTCCCATTTTTAAACTTAGTAAGCTTTGCTTCCACCAGATTACCTGTTTATGTATTATTTCAAGTATAGAGGACGTACAATGGCTTCTCTTTTCTAGGGCTGTCAAATTGCTTCTAGGAGATTGTTCTTGAAATTTACTTTGTGACATAGATTACAGTTTTGCCAATATATTTTATCACTCTACTTATCTTTATATACTTCTCAATGACAATTTATCAATCGCTTGACAACTTTCTATGATAGAACTCTTTGGTTGACATTGTCAGTATTTAAGCTTCAAATGGCTTATTTTGATTATTCTTTGGTGCTCTCCTGTGTTGTGCAAGTGTTGGAAGATGCCATTGATAATAGATAGTTTGAAGATATCTTCAATAACACAACAATTATTACTTTCTGTGACTCTGTTACAAATTCAGCGGTAAACGAAACTCAATATGTAATAGATATACCAGAAAGTATGGTTTATAAATAGCTACATAGGTTCTCATAATTTGCACAAACTCAAAAGTCAAACCATCTAATAGTGTTTATCCAATAAGAAGATTGCTACTATTACTAAATGGCACAGTCAATGGGTGAATAAATCAGCCCTTTAATAGTTTGATTATGGCCGAAGCCACATCCACCAGCTTTTGCACAAAGCCATTTCGATCGCCTAACGGTGACTGGGCTAAGCCTGAGAATTTCTTGTCACAGGTATTCACATCCTTCATAGCATCAGTTATGCAGTAACTGGCAAACCCAAAACGGCCTTGGCTTATGGCATCTGCTGCTTGGGGCAGAGTGTACTTAACAATGGGGATGTATGTCTCAGCACAGAAAGCCAAGGCTTGCTCCATCTGATGATCTGAAGTCTGCTTGATCAACCCTTCTATGTAACTCAGTGTGTCACTTGCATTTGCCAGAATGTTATTGACCATTATGAGTGCCACCCCCTTGAGATCAGTTTTTGGGCTTAGTGGGTTTGAGTGTAGGGTGGAGTTGCAAAGGTCATAAAAGGGTGTCTTTTTGCATATTTGGTCTACTAAGTCACCATTCCCATCCTTCCACAGAACAGAAGACTGGGATAGTGTGGAGGGAATAGAAACAAGGAGAACAATGTAAAGTGAAAAATAAGACACACATGTTGAGCTCCTCTTCATTTTCTCTCGAGAGTGGAAATGAAATGTTGTGAAATGGGAATGACCAAGGCTCTTCTCTTGGTTGGTATTTAAGGTTAGCTTGGATCGTTGGGTGTTTTAAAAATTGGAAATTTGTTTTTGTATACCAAGATAAAAATGGGAAAATAATTGGACCCGAAAAAATTCATTGTCGGGGTTTTTATTTCTTTTTATGTTTTCATTTTGTTGTCCTCTCATATTAACAAAGTGTCACAGGTCTGTTGTTTTGCTTTTTGTAACAATGGGCTGATTTCGATTGGCTTACACATTGATTAAGGTTAAATTTGGCTTGGGTCAGTGTGTCACGGATGTCTTTATTCACCTGGCTTGTGTTGCCAATGCCAATGTCACAGTCTGTTCTTCTGTTCCTTACTTTCCTGTAAGATGCCAAATTTGAGAACTTTCTAGATGATGCTCTCTTATTAAACCCTTCTTTGGGGAATAAAGAAATAAGAGAGGCAAGAGAATAGACAAGACCACAGTTTTGCCACTGAGATTACATTCATTAAGACAAAAACCCCATGATTAGATTCAATAGACCAATTTTTTCTTTTTTACTTTTCAAAGATCAAGGCAGAATCATCAACCAGCGCATCAAAGACATATGCTAACTACTCCTAACATGCATAGTAATTTGTAATCTCTCCTAGAAAGTTTCAATCGATTGCTACTTCTGATCTAGTTAAACTATTGTCTTGTCTTAAAGAAACAATTATTTCAATAGAACAAAGTGTACAATGCAATATTAAACACTATCATCGTATTGGAATTGTACACCAAAAAAATTTGTAACGATTCTTGTACGGAGATTTTCTTTGTTGTACATGAAATTTCTGGTTGCCCTTCTAATCCCGGTTTTCCTTTCGCTAATGAAATTCGATTCATAAAAATAATCAAGAAGTTACCAACGCAAAGGCTTGGATTGCATGGTCTTTTGTAGGGGCGTGCATAGCTCATGCTACGTGAGACGGACTTATGGTCAAGGCTACATTTGGTCTTGTTAGGCATGGCTTTTGACATGCTAAAGTTAGAGTTTTAAAAGTCTATTTAGCTAAATATATTATATCATCGATCATCGAAAAAGCTTTCTAAACTTAGAAAAGATATGTATGGATATATTGATTTGCATATTGGCCTAATTATCTAAAAGCTTAGTCTTTTCAAAAGTTTAGGCTTATTGGTTTGCATGAAGGCTTACTAAATTAAGATTGGTATTATTTAAACGCTTAGTCTATTAAAAAGTTTAGACTTATTGGTTTGCACGAATGCTTAGTAAATTAAGAGAAGGCAATATAGCACATTAGATTGCAGAGCATATTCACAAATTAATAAGGTTTTTAGGTTAGACTAGGCTTTTCAAAAGGTCAGGCCCAAGTCTTAAAAAAAAATCTATATATCAGGGCTTAGGGTCAACTCGCCTAACTTAACTTTGTCTTTGAGTTACATACCAAACCTTTTTCAGCAAAATTTACTTACGCAGAAACTATTTTCGCTCCTTGAATGTTAAGTCAAATTTTGAAATAGTTCAAACCATATCTTTAAATGTGCCCTATGATGGCTAGTAGTAGTAGGTCAGACTCGGGTCAAGAATTTGGATCAGGATTTCAATGTTACATATCAGCAAAATTGGTCAGAATTAGTAGTAGGGGTATATGACAAATTCAGAAGTAACTTCGGGGAGTCAGACAATGGGAAAAAAAATAAGGGTATCTGGCAAAAGTACCCCAAACTTCAGGGACCTGTGACATAATTAAGCCTATTAAAAATGTGAAAACTTGATATAATTTTTAAAATTACACTTATAATTATTACTAGAACTCTAAAAATTATTTAGTTAATAGGGTTGTTTATGAAAAAAAAAAATTAATGTTATTAAAAATTGAAATAGTATTATAAATAAGATCAGAATAAAAACCTCTTAAATGATCTTATATATAGGATCATATAGGATAAGAGGAAATAATATTTAAGAGTTCACTTCCGTTTACTATGAATTATGATCTCTGAAGAGTGAAGAACACAAAAAGTGAACCTTTCTTCATTCTTGATTTGGCAATGAGGATCATCGTCATGTGTACCCATTAATTAGTGTTTAAGACAATGAAAAATTCAAACCAAAAGAATATCAGCCATGGGATACATCTTATGGCCAGAATTAAAACTCGAAAACCCACCACAAATTGCAAAAAAATACAATCCTAGTCACACTCACACCTCTAATGCGACTTAAATTTGTATTTACTTCCATTGATCTTCCATACGCTCGATTCAGAGTTAGGGATGGCAATTGGACCCGGACCCGGACCCGTGGGTATCCGCGGGTAATGCCCGCAATGGGTCCGGGTCTGGGTCCAAAAAAGAGACCCGTGGGCCCAAAGAATGGATCAGTTTGGATACCCGTTTTGAACGGGTCTGGGTCCGGGTCTGAGATATTCAGACCCGTGGGTACCCGGACCCGTTCATATTTACATATATGCATTATATATATATATATATATATATATATATATATATATATATAATTTAGTATGTTTGTGTTTAACGAGAGAATTTCTTTGATGTCTGCTAGTGTTTAATGGTGGTAGGGATTAATATCAAGTAAAGTGTGTAATAATGTATTAAGGATCCCTCGGTCTATAAAAAAACATAGAAATTAATTTAAAAAATAATTTTTTCTTTATATACCCATTATGCAGCGGGTACCCATTATGCAGCGGATACCCGGGCGGGTCCGGGTCCAGTAATTAAAGAACGGGTACCCGGACCCACCCGGACCCATTGCCATCCCTATTCAGAGTACCACTGGGTAAGGAAAAAAAGAAAAAGAGAGGGAATGGTCTCAATAACGTGGGTACTTTTGCACTCTTGACAAAGTGAATCTCTAATACTTCAGGTCTTCTCTTAAGCATGTCGTGTGCAAAACAACAACAATAGAATTAAAAAAAAAAAAAAAAAAAAACTAGATTCTCCAAAAAAAAAAAACAAAAAAATTGGTTTGGGATTTGAACCCGACGTGAATCGAACACGCAACCTTCTGATCTGGAGTCAGACGCGCTACCATTGCGCCACGGATCCACTGGTGATAAGTTAGGCTCAAAACGTTATATAACTGCATAAACAATATGGTTTTGTTTGCAAAAAAAGAGCTAAAATTGCTGTTACTTGATATTTCACGGCAAAGAGAGATTATTCAAAATATTATTTCATGACAGGTTCCTTTAATCGTGTGTACCATAAATAAATGTTGTGTTTTACGATTCTTATGCATGAAATATCAGTGTATGAACAGAAGGCCGAAACCGATCCTTGAAATTTTTTTTATGGTCACTTTTACTCCAAAAATGTCAAAATTAGCAAAAATTGGACATTTTAGTCCCTTTGTCCTCTGGTACTTGTAGACCTTCATTTGACTAAATGATTATGAACATGTGGCAATTAACGACTCTAATACGTATCTTATTAATTATGCTGCATGTCCAAATTGAATCCAAATTTTTTTTGCACAATCATATTTAATCCCTGAAATAAAATTGAAACACTCAAATTATTCCTTGCAATATACAAAAGGTGAACATTTTAGATTGCAATAGTGGTTATGTATGTATGAAATGAGTAGAAACCAATGGAATTGAGTTATTATGCTCAATTTTAATGATTGTAATGGTGAAGTGTAATCAAAGATAGTCCGTAGAAGATTTTTTTTAATCACACTTTTGCTATTATTAGTTAAGCTTTTTAGCATTACGATGATACAATGATCTTGCACATTTTTGCTTGGAATAATACTTTGTGATGTCTTTTGTTCGATGCTGTTTCCTTTTAAAACAATGTTTTGGTTAGTTTACAAGTTACTTTTTTATTGATTGCCTTCAAAAGAGCCCTAATACATCTACCTTCTTTTTTTTATTCTTTACATGATTATATGCAATTATCGACCGTAACCCACATGAAACATGTACCCATACCAACTTAGATTGATTTAAAGAAAATAATAAACATGTCATGATATAAAGCAAATGCAAATTGCAGCAAGGGAAACAAATTAATGGCTTCCACGATCTCTCGTTCATTACACTTCATCATTACAAGAATTAAAATTGAACACACCTAACGCAATTTCATTTGTTTTCAACCATTATCTAGAATTTCCAGCATTTGCATATTGCTGTGAGACTTACTAAAATATATAAAAATATAAAATATTGAAATAAACTAGTTTTCAATTTTATTTTCTTAACCATTTCAATAAAAAAAAAGAATTTTCTTAATCGAATAAAATAAGCGTGTGGTTCAGTGGTAGGGATTGGTCCACGCTTAAGCAAGGTCAGGTGTTCGAATCCTGCCTTGTGCATGCAGCAGCGTTAAATCTCGGGGCCAGCTGTCCCACCCATTAGAGGTGCCTACAAGCCAGCGAGGAGATTAGTCACTGCGGTCGGCGGTGAATACTCCGGTTATGGACCCAAAAAAAAATAAATAAATAAATCACCGGACAACACATAAAGGCACACTATGGCTCAATAGTCCCTCACCTGTAAAATGCACAAGAGTATATTCACCCTCAATTGACTAAGGTTGAGATCTATGTACACGTACTCAATCTCGTTTAAAAAAAAAACTTTTCATATGGGAAAAAAAAATTCCCTATTTGTTGATCTAACAACCCCACAATCTGATCATCATTATTCTTCGGTGAAAAAAAATCTTCTCGTGCCGCAACACTTTTGCCCCTGTCCCCCAGTCATCAGGTACTCTTTTATTGCCCTAATAAATTTTTTTAAAGTAGTTAAAAATTTAACGTTTTAACAATTCACTTTCAGATCACAAAAAGAAAAACCATTTGTAATATTTATCCAATCAACCAACAACACTCCACAAGCCAAATCCACTACTAACCAAACCTGTTGTTAACATTCGGCAAAGCATAATTAAAACGCCCACCTATTTTCATCAAACAAGAACAAAAAAGATAAGGATGAAATTTCACTTTTGGGTGGTTCTGAAATAACAAAAGATCAGCGTTCACATGTCCAACAGATATGAAACTACCCAAGAAAATATGTAATAATAAACAAACGCATTAAGACTGAAGTCAACAACCATCCTGTAAAAGCAGTAAGACATATCTACCCACAATTTCAGGGTATTAGAAATTGGAGTGCACAAGATCTACCAACCCTAGAAAGAACCGATAACACAAATTTAAAGTCTGCAAAAATTGTTCTAAAGAAGTTTTCAACAGCTCTTCAGAAGAGTTCTGCACATTTCACATTGACTATGAACTGACCAAATGAAACAAGTAACCCTAACAACACTTGCACCATAACAATAACAATAATACATAAAACAACTAAACACAATTCCATAAACAACCTAATCCTTTCTTAGAAACGTGTTCAAAGGACAGAGACCGCAGTATGGACCCAAGGTTGAACTAACTGTTAAGGAGAATGGACCAAACTCTATCGCTTTGAGGGTCTCTCGTCATCCTCATCTTCTCCTCCATCATCATCATCGTCATCATTGTCATCATCAGAATCATCTTTCTTCGACCTCTTCCTTTTCGCTGATGGAACATCAGCTTTTTCACCCTCGTCATCATCGCCTTCATCTTCCTCCTCGCCATTCTCCTCAGGTTCAAAATCACTCGATGCTTCCTCCTCCTCAGCAGTGCCTACAGGACGTACAAGATACTCTGTTCCCAAATCATCCTACAAAGGAATTTTTCCTGTGTCAGTCACTGTAAATAGAGGAAAACAGATATAGCTAAAAAGAATTATGCTCACAACAACGGAGCAACACAAAAGATGTACATCCAAAATTTATTTCCCCGTTCATTTTCAACCAAAGTTGAAGATGGTCCCACACAGATAAATTAGGGTCAACTAAGCAACACAGACAAATTCTTGGCCCAAACTAATGCTTCATTGATTCTCAAATCCACATCAAAGGCTTGAATAAAATTGCTCACAATTATTGTTCAAAAGAAAAAGCTGAAAATTCAAGTAATTAAAACACAGGATTTTTTTTTTTAAATAATAAGAAGTAAATCAGATGGCTAAAACCTAAATCCAAGACGGAATCAGCAAGCGGTAAAATATTAACGAGATATCTATATATAAAGAGCATAGATTCCACGATTCTCCAAATTTCTCAAAATACATAAATTAAAAATTAGTAAAATAAAAAGGATTTTTCAGATCAATTAAGCTATTAACCCTACGTTTTTTTAACCGTACTGATGCAAATGAATCTAGAACATAAATGATATAAAACCTACCACAACAGTGGTTACAGTGAGAGAAAAGGATATGAACGATCAAACGAACAATCTAACAAAAGCAAAACCCTAGCGAGTTGAAATCAAAATCATAAATGAAATTAAACTGAAATTTCAAACAATTTCTAAAAATTAAGCAGTTAAAGTAGAACATCTAAGTGAGTTACCTCGTCGTCACCCTCATCATCATCATCCTCGTCGTCGTCATCGTCGTCGTCGTCGGGGTCGCCGCCGCGCTCGCCGCCGGCTCCAGCACCTTGCTCCTCCTCGTCGTCTTCTCCGTCATCATCCTCGCCATCACCGGCAGAACCACCGTCATCGTCATCGTCCTCCTCATCTTCCTCGCCGCCGTCGTCGTCGTCGTCATCTTCCTCGTCCTCGTCATCGTCGTCATCGTCCTCGTCCTCTTCTCCGTCTTCAACTTCATCCTCAGAGTCATAATCATCCTCTTCCTTGTTCAGAGCGGTGACCTTGTTCTCCTCCACCTGCTCGTTCAACTCTTCGATTGTCTTCATCTTCGAAATCGGAGATTCAGAAAAATTTCTTTGAGAAAATTCGTAATATTAAGAGAAAAGAAAAATGAAAGAGAAAATTGGCGTTTGGGGAGAAGAGGGAATAGAGAGAAGAAGGAGAAGGAAGCAGGGGAAGAATAGCAGCAGCTTCTTCCTTCGTTTGCACCAGTTGCTCTGCAACACTGATCTGGACCGTTGAGAGAAGAATTCATGCGGATCGATGACGTGGCGTCAGATCCGACGGTTCTCGTAAAAAGGATTTGTATTTCCGTGAGGATAGAGTGATTGAGCCTTGCGGCGCTTGCAGCTTAGCCTATCTTTGCCGTCACGTGTGGCACGTGACAACTCAAGTGTGCGTAGTGTTAGGGTTTTATCTGAGGAGGTTCATCCGCAGCTCACGCGTTCGTCCAATTTTCAATTACTTTTTTATTTGTTGTTTTCCTCTTTGGGATTTACTACTAGTTTCAAATTTTAAAAAATTTCCGTGAGACAAGGAATTTCATAAGGAGAAAATGAAAAATGCATTAATAGTGTAAAGGTTTTTTACACCATTAATGCATTATTTATCATTTATCCGTTTATGGTAGTTGATTTTTAGATTAAAGTAATACAAATAAATGATGGATGACGAACTGATGGTGTAAAAAAATTTGCACCGTCAGTACATACCCATTAATCTCTTTTATAATTTGATAATACAATAACGTTATTTAAACATTTATATCTAATATTTAAGTTTAATATTTACTACTATTTTTATAAAATTGTAGGAGCAAAAAATAATAAGAAAAATAAATTAAATAGTGTATCATTCTTTACTCAAAATGGTTATATGTTACAATTGGACGTTAGATGTAAATATTCAAATAACATTATTGTAACTAACTCTTACCTCGTGCAATGCTCTAGTTGTTGATATTTTAATTTTTGTTATATTAAATAGTTTAAATTAAAGATTATTATTAACAACAACCAAAAATAATTATATAAAAATGTCGGGGTTCAAACTAAACTGTACACCTAAAAAAAATAACCTAAATGATCTTGTTTATAAATTTTTTACTTTCCCATATAAATAAAAAACATTTTTTATCTGAGATATTATCTATTTATTTGATGAATAAATTAATATTTTTTATATGATTATCTACTTTATTATGATAAATCAAAATTAAATCAGAATTAAACATTTTGACATTTTTTGTTTGATGGTATTATAAGCATAATGAATGATAAACCAAAATGGTGTCTTGTTTATTTTGATAAGGAAGGTTGAATCTTGGTTTTACAATAAAAAAATATTTATTTTCTTCAACTTTATCTTACCGATTTTTCTATGTTTCCTTAAATTATGGAATTTGTATGCAGTTTATCTTTAGTCACGTGTTTGGTTACTTTCCTTAACAAATTTTATAGATTTAAGTTATATTTATCCAAAATAAATAATATATTTATTTATTATCTATTTAATTTCAAATTGTAATCTTTATTGGGGATAATGATTTAGAAAATTTGAATAGTATTTAATTTCAAATTGTAATATTTTGGTTAGAAATAATGATTATTTACCCTTAAATATTTATCCAAAATGAATAACAAATTCAACTTATTTAATATGAGTTTATCTAAAATAAATTAATGATTTGAAAAACGTGAATAATCTATCTAATTTCAAGTTATAGTATTTTGGTTGTGGATAAAGATTTCAAATTGTAGTTTTAATTCTCTTGTAAAAAAAACTTTTAAAAAAATATTTAAATCAAGTATAAAATCAAATCCTATTATTATACTTATATTTATATATAATGATTTTTATCTATTCCAAACAACAAAATATATTATCGAAGGAATTGTAGTAGTTGTAAATGAAGTCTTCTAAAATTAAAACTTAGACCCCTCGAGAAGTTCAGTCTCACATAACGTCTTCGAAATACTGAATTGAAATAAATGATCAGAGAGAAACTTAAGAATCATATGATATAAATTAAGATGAATAAGAAATATGAGAATTAGAGAGATTTAATGACGAAAAAATTCAAGGATTGAGCGTGAATATAATTATGAGGTTGTTGTTTACCTTCATATTTTGCAATAGCTTTCTTTGATACTGTCACTCCGACTTTCCTCCATAACATGATCAAGCATTGCTTTGAAAACTGGAGAATGACTAACCTGATTCAATCAAAATTTTTAAAAACTCAATAAGTTATATAATAACATAAGAGCAAATCTCGTAAAAGAAACTAAGCTAGATAATTTTTTATGGGTTATATTTACATACACTGTCTACAAAAAAAATTGCGTACAAACTGCATCATATAACAAAAAATATAAAGTATATGCATGATACATACTCATGTATATTATATATAATGATTTGGAAAACTTGTAAAATTGAGGATAATGATTTCACATGCAGGTAAAATAATAATTAAATAAATTTTAATAATTTATTTAATTTGAAATTGTGATTTTGTTCGGAGATAATGATTATCTACCTACAAAAACTCTGGAGTGAGGAAAACTTTAACAGCAAACGTGGTGCCTCCAAAATTTCTCCCACAAATGTGGTGCCTCCAAAATTTCTCCAATAAAAATGGTGTCTCGAAAATTTATCATACAAACGTGATGCATCGAATATGCGTCTTTTTATATAACGGAGTAGATAAGGTTTTTCTAAGAACATCCACACCCATGAACAATAAATTTGTTCCTAAATGGGTCACGCATTATTTTATTATTCTTCACACTTTCCTACACTTTTAGGGACAAACACAATTTTTCTTCACACCCATAAACTCACTTTTGTTCCTAAAAATTGGGACTCACACACTACCCCACACTCTTAATATTTTACAATAAATTAAAACCACCATCAACTAACTAGATTTTTCCCACCAAAATCATAACTATAATTTAAAATGTTTTATATTATTATATTATTCTATAACGGCTACTTTTTGTAAAAATATTTTATTTATTTTCGCCCTTAATAAATATCATAATAAACTTAAATGCAATAAAATTAAATTTAAAATGCATTAAAAATAAAAAAATCGAAATTAAAATTAAATTTGGAGAGAAATAGAAAAATAAAATACATTAAAGATTCGGAAAATAAAAAAATACATAAAATAAGTCACACCATACAGAAAATAAGTAGAATGAGAATACATTAAATAAACGTATTATAAAAATACAATAAAAAATTAAGTATTAATCATCGACGTCATCGTAATGATTTCAAACATGTTCAATCAAATCGGCTTGAAGACGTTGATGAACAGACCTATCGTGAAGACTTGATCTCAAACGAAGATACTCTTGAAAATCATGATGAACATCGTCAGATACTTCCGGATTGTCCGCGACAGCAGCATACACGTCAAAATTACCAACAGTATACGTATCTCGTTCATCTTCAACAATCATGTTATGCAAAATGATGCATGCGTATATTATATTAGATAATTGCTCCAAATGCCACTGTCGAGCCGGACAACGTATGATTGCAAATCGTTGTTGCAGTACTCCAAACGCTCGTTCAATATCCTTCCTGAAGCTTTCTTGTTTTTTTTTTTTAAAAAAAAATTCCCTATTAACTCCTTGTGGCATAGAGATACTTTTGACAAATACAGCCCATTGAGGATAAATACCATCTGCAAGATAATAGCCCATGTTGTAAGGAGTTTGATTGACAGTGAAATTTACCTGAGGTGTTTGACCAGTAAGAACATCATTGAAGACATTGGATCTGTTCAACACATTTATGTCATTGTTAAATCCCGCAACTCCAAAAAAAACGTGTCATATCCATAAGTCAGCTGAGGCAACTGCTTCGAGTATCACTGTTGGGTTTCCATGATCGCCTCGACTAAATTGTCTCTTCCATGCAACTGGACAATTCTTCCATTCCCAATGCATGCAGTCAATGCTGCCTAACATGCCTGAAAAGCCACGATTGCTACCAATTTGAAGCAGCCGCTCAATGTCATCAGTGTTGGGCCTTCTTAAGTACGTACCCCCAAATACATTGATCACTGCCCTGGTAAATCTGTCGAGGCATTGGAATGATGTGATCTCGGCCATTCTCACATACTCGTCGAGACTGTCAGCACTTGCTCCATATGCTAGCATTCTAATAGCACTAGTACATTTTTGTAGAGGGGAATGCCCAAGCAGACCAGTTGCGTCTGGCTTCTGTATGAAATACTCGTCATGCGCGGTAACGGCATCAACAATCCTCATGAACACATGCTTACGCATTCTGAACCTGTGACGAAAATGATCATCCATGTATGTTGGATGATCAGAGAAATAATCATTAAACAATCGAACATGCTCATCTGCACGATTTCTCTGTATGTTTGGTCTTTTCCTTTTACGGTTTGTGGGAATGTTTTCTTCTTCGTCACTACTATCAAACAACACGTTGATAGCTCGCCAGACAATGTTGTTCTCCAAATTGGATGGATTTGTGGGATCCATTTCGGGTAGTAAAAGCTGAAGACAAAATATTGTATAGAAGAAGAGAGCAAATATCAGTGTTGTAAATACATTCAGAATGTTAGTAATATTTATAGGCAACTTGGATGCTGCAAACGGCTAATTTTGCAATGACTACTTTTGTAACGGCTAGTTTTTCAACGAATACTTTTGTAACGGCTAGTTTTTCAACAACTTACATAATACATAATGCTTTAAAAAGTTACATACGCTTATAATGGAATAAAACTATAAAGAAAATACATGATGATTTAAAAAGTTACAAACGCTTATAATGGAATAAAACTACAAAGAAAATACATGATGCTTTAAAAAGTTACAAAATGAAATACACTTACACTAAAATAAAGTTCATATCAAATATCAAATTTTTTCCTGATAACGTCGCAAACCTTTTCATGAGCCCGCTTTTGTATCTTGGTCATCCCTGAAGTATCTCTGAAAAGTATCTCATACTCATTGATCATCAACCGTTCTTCCTCCAAAGCCCTCCTATTTTTCTCCTTTCCTTCCTCGAATGCCAGTTTTTTCCTCTCCAGTTCCAAATATTCAACTTTGAACTCGTTAAAAGCATCCACTTTGGTAGAAGATTTTGCACCTTTTGTTGATCTTCCCTTCCTTTTTGCTGTTTTTTGTCCAATTGGTTGCTCCATAAAGAGGGTTTGTGGGTTGTCTTCACTACTAGGTGTTGGCGGATTAGATGATGAAGTGTATGCCCCGGATGCAGAGGTCTTTGTTCTTTTTGATGACCCTCCAACTTCAGTTGTATTAAACCATCTTGGTTTATCTTTTACTAATCGCCAAACGTGCTCCATGGTGAACTTCTCTTTTTGATCTTGACGATAAATTGTCATAGCTTTCTCCATTATATCTTCGTTGTTGCTCCCACTAGTCTTTGACTCCACGGCATGTTTGTAACACCCAACAAACTTGGAAGTTATTGCTTGAAGTCTGTGAAATCGAGCTCTCATTTGATTCGTAGTTTTAGCCTTTGTCTTGTTGTTGAGAAACTTATTGTATTGCCTAGCTATCCTTGCCCAAAAACTTCTAGATTTTTGATCCACCCCAACAATAGGATTCTCAGAAACATTGAAATATGATTCCACCAACAGTTTATCTTCCTCAGTTGAAAATCTTTCTCGATTCTTCTTTGCTTTTGTTGTGGAATCTTCTTCTCCTTCATCGAGATCAATAGCTTCCAGACCATCTTGAGTGCAGAATGGTGGGTCTTCAGAGTCATTGATCGACCCCATTGGTGTTGTCGGATCTTTATCACATGATTGCACATGATGAGTGTTTATGACAGGGTTGGTGTGTGGTGGTGGAGGCCTCGTTGGATATTGGTATGGGAAGAATTGGTGAGTAGAAGTTGGTGGGTTCATTTGGGTATTTGGGTAAAATGGATTATATGAGTTGAGTGGAGCACTTTGAGGGTTTGGATAAAAAGGTGCATAAAAATTTTGAGTGTTTGGTGTAGGATGAGGATTTTGAATATTTGGAGGATTAGAATTAGAAATACTACCTAACAATCTCCTAAGAGCATCTAATTCAATTTGTGCAGGATCCATTAAAATACTAAAATGAAACGAGGACAAGAAAAATAAAAGAACTCAATGAAACAAAAAAAAATAAAATTATAGAGTGAATTGAGAAGAAAGAGAAATAATCTATTGAAGTAAGATTGTTGTGTAATTTACATTTGCAACTTCAACTTATATATAACCCAAAATTCTAACGGTAGATTTTATTACCGTTGCATATGCAACGGTTATAATTTTTTTCTCACTCAACACTATCAAAATAGTTGGTTACACACTATGTCACATAGTATCAACTTCACGTACCTCTCATAGTCATACACTACCTCTCATCAGACCCACACACTACATAGTCTCACGGTGCTCTCTCTCTCATATACACATACATACACTCTCTCTATCAAGTATCAATACAGAGACACTCTCCCTCCACTCTCTTCTACTCTCCCTCTACTCTCTCTCTTCCCCTTCTATGAAGCTCTAAAGCCCTCCGGCCACGAACTCCATCCGTCTTCCCCTTCTCTGAAGCCCGCCGTCGATCTCCATCCGGCGTCGTTCCGCCCTCACCGCCGTCGATCAGCCAACAACGTCGTGGATTCTCCATAGCCTGCGATCCAACCCCACCATCTTCGATCCGCCCTCAACGCCGTGGATCTGCCACCACCGCCTTATATCCGCCCTCACCAACTTAGATCCAGCCACCATCGCTTTAGATCCGCCCTCACCGCTTTAGATCCAGCCACCACAGCCTCCGATCAGCCCCAACCACCTTCGATCCAGCACCCACCCACCTCCATGGCTTCCCTCCTTCAAACTTCCGTTCTTCTCCGCCGACACCGTCTTCGATTCGGTTGCATGCAAATCGTTGATCAAGGAACAAATTGAATGTGAATGGGTTCTCTCTCTTCTCAATTTTTTTTTTGTAAAATTTCTATATATTTTTTATGCTTTTGCTGTATTTTTTTTTCAATAATGTAATCTGTTGTTGGAAAATTTCTTTATTTTATTTTATTTTTATTTCTGTAATTTCGTGTATTTTTTTTATGATGATGATGATGAGTTTATGTATATATTGGTTGTTGATGCCGCTGGTGATGAACTTTGATTGTTGGTGACTATGAACTTTCGGTTGTTGCTTCTCCCTCCATTTTTGCATATTTTATTCTTTTATTCTGACTTCTCTGAGCATGCCCTTCACTTTTTTCTTGTTCCAAAATAGAGACAATCCCAAATTAGAGACAAAAGGGGGTCTCTCCACACCGGTAAAAATTATTAGAGACAGTCTCTAAAATTTTAGAGACAAAGAAATAGGCACCGGTGTGGATGCTCTAACATCGACTTGGGTCAGCTTGATCCTGAAGCATGTGGAGGAGTAGAGCTAGTCTGATTAGCCCTTTTGCCATTGGGAATTGCTTTTTGGCCCCCGTTTTTGACTTTTTGGCCCCCATTTCATATTTTCGTGGACCAAAATACCCTTAAGAGTGTTAACATTTCCGATTTTATGATACCGGAAAAGTCTTTTCGATATAGCTGAACCGGAATAAATTTAACCAACCTTCCGGTACTACATAACCGAAATCTTTCCGGTACTCCAGAACCGGAATAATTCTTCTTCATTTCATTCTCTGCTTTCTCTTTGTTTTGTTTGCGCCATGCCTTTTGAAAATGCTTTCACCATAGCCCATAATCTTGAAAAGACGACTTCCGTTTTTGGAGGCAACAAAACCCCTTCCGCTAAGAACATTAACAACATCCTTGCCTCTGGTACATCCATTTTTTTCGCTATTTTTTTATTTTTCAAATTGTTTTGGTTGAATTGCTGAAATGTTTTATTTGTTGGGTGAAAGTGTAATAATTAAGCCAAACCTTGGTAGAGGCCATGGTAATTTCGTTTTATTGATTTACAGATTAATAAAATTCTCAAAATTCATATATCCTGGATAGTTTTTTTTGGGTGCTTTACTACCAGAGAAATTGTGAAATTTCTCGTACAGTTGGATCTGAAGCTAATGATGACAGGATTCAACAGCTTTTATCCGAAGTTAAGGGCAAAGATTTAGAAGTGCTTATTGCTTTTGGTAGGAAAAAGTTAGCCGCGGTTGCAGTTGCCGGTGGAGGTGTTGCAGCTGCTTCTGTAGAATGAAGAAGAATTATTCCGGTTCAGAAGTACCGGAAAAATTCCGGTTTTTCAGTACCGAGAGGTTGTTTAAATTTCTTTCGGTTCAGCTATACCGGAAAGACTTTTTCGGTTTCATAAAACCGGAAAGGTTAACACTTTTAGGGGTATTTTGGTCCACAAAATATGAAATGGGGGCCAAAAAGCAATTCCCTTTGCCATTAGGAGGACTCGGCCCAAATTGAGGTGACTAACCGCCTTGTACAATTGACCCAGTATTTTTTTTTTTCACATTTGAACATAAACACACACTCACAACATAATGGATTAAAAAAAAAGCAACTAAACATAATGGCTAACGTGAGTGTGTCCAGGCAATGAACTTTGGTACAGTCGACAATGATTCAGACTATATACCACAAAAATCTTCAATTTAACCATCAAAAAGTTCTACAAAATCCAATCAATCAAGATCAGTTTAAAAACATAGGGTTTAGATGATAAATTTGAGCCGAATCTACTATCTATATATATAAAAGGATCCCTTTTCGAGACACCACGTTTGCCGAAGAAATTTTCGAAGCACCACGTTTGTCCCGTGAAGCTTTCCTCGCACCAGAGAGTTTGTAGGTAGATAATTATTATCTCTAATCAAAATTACAATTTAAAATTAAATAAATTATTTAAATTTATTTAATCATTATATGTATGTAAACTTATTATCCTCAATTATTTGTTGGAAAAAAAAAAGTAATCATTGCCCTCAACAAAAGTATTTAAAAAAATATTAAAAAATCACAAATTTATTTAATCATTATTTGTACGTGAAATCATTATCCTCGATTTGTTAAAAAAAAAAGTAATCATTATCCTCAACAAAAATATTAAAAAAATTTATAATAGTAATCACTAACCAAAATTACAATTTGAAATTAAATTAATTATTTAAATTTATATAATCATTACCTGTATGTGAAATCATTATCCTCAATTTGTTGAACAAATCATTATCCTCAACAAAAATATTTAAAAAATACTATATATATATATATAATAGGCTCTCTCATTCAATTTTTAAAGTTCTATCTAATTCTAAGAATTCTCTTCTCTCTTTTATTTTTATTTTTTCCTTAATTCCTCTACATAAAGCTCTTAATTTTGATTTTTGAGTGTTTGATGAATTACTTATTAGATGATGCATATTTTGTTATACTTTTAATTGACTTTTGTTTATTCCTCTACTTAGAGCTCTTAATTTTGATTTTTGAGTGTTTGATGAATTACTTATTAGATGATTCATATTTTGTTATACTTTTAATTGACTTTTGCTTAATGCTAATTTCAGAAAGAATGGCAGCAATGAGCTCTTAATTTTGATTTTTGAGTGTTTGATGAATTACTTATTAGATGATGCATATTTTGTTATACTTTTAATTGACTTTTGTTTATTCCTCTACTTAGAGATCTTAATTTTGATTTTTGAGTGTTTGATGAATTACTTATTAGATGATGCATATTTTGTTATACTTTTAATTGACTTTTGCTTAATGCTAATTTCAGGAAGAATGGCAACAATGAGTTAATTCAAACAAGAACATGACCTTGGTAAGTTTTTTTTTTTTTGAAATTTTGGTAAGTTGTTATACATACTTACTTTGATTATTCTTTGTTGAAAGAATATGCAAATAATTGATCCTTTTCTCTTTTCAAAGAAGAGAAGGGCTAAGGCTCCTAGGATTAAGAAGAAATACCCTCATCGTATTCCGGTGAGAAATAATTTTGGTGAGTATTTTACCTTTTTGAAGAAACAATGTTTTTCGATTTATTTATGAATTTTTTTTCGTTTTTGTCATGAGATAAGATAAATGATGAAAAAGATCAAAATATTTAAATATGAATAATAATAATAAATGTGATAACTATATTAAAAAAATAATAATGATAAAAAGATATTAATTTATCCATCAAATAAATATAAGAAATATCTTATAATATTATCCAATAAAAAATTATGATAAGAATTAATGTATAATTTTGGTTTAATTATATATTATATTATTTTTCATATTAGATGTGATAATTATATTTAAAATATGCTAAATTATCATGTCTTATGCAATAGAAAATATTTTGATTTATCTTTAAATCTACTCATAATACCATCAAATAAAAAAATATAAAAAAAGTTTAATTTTCATTTCACTCTGATAATTAATCATAATATCATGATAAAACGTGTTAATTCATCAACTAAATAAGGAATACATTAATTTAATACTCATATATACATAGACAAATATAATATTAAATATATAAAAAAAAGAGAGCCAACATTATATTCATAATAAAATGCAATGTGTTAACCAAGATAGTCAAAAATAACAATTTCATTGTCGTCTTCATGTTCTATGAAATAGTGGATATTTCAATTTATCCTTAAATTTTCTCATAATACCATTAAACAGAAAAGATCAAAATATTTAATTCTGATTTGTTTTTAATTATCATAATAAAGTTGATAATCATATAAAAATATTAATTTATCTATTAAATAAATAAGGAAGATCTAATTCTGATATACTTTTGATTCATCATAATAAAGTTAATAATTATGTAAAAAATGTTAATTTATCCATTAAATAAATAAGGAAAATCTCAGATAAAAAATGTTATTTTTATTTATATAAGGAAGTACAAAATTTTTCAACAAGCTCATTTTTTATTGTTGTTTAATAATAATCTTTACTTTAAAATATTTAAATATTAATAATCCGTGCATTGTACAGGATAAAAATAAAAAAAGTTTAATTTTGATTTTACTCTAATTAATAAAACATGCTAATTATCGATTAACTAAATAAGGAATACATTAATTTAATATTGATCTATACATAAATAAATATAATATTAAAAAACGAACCATCGTTATCTTCCAATGAATTCATGTCCAATGAAATAAGATATATTATGATTTACCATTAATTATTCTCATAATGCCATAAAAATAATCAAAATAATAATAATAATTTTTGATTTATCATAATAAAGTATATTGAATAATCCTTTTTTATAATTATTTTTGTTATTGTTTAATAATAATCTTTACTTTATAATGAAAATAATAATAAACTTTAATTTAAAATATTTAATATAAAAAAATTTAATATCAACAACTCGTGCATTGCACGGGATAAGAGCCAGTTATACATATGTTAAATGGCCAAACTAGAATCGGATTGGTCCGAACACAATCATGTAGTTAGAACTAGCAAAATAGTCTGACATAATAAGCTAGTCCCAAATAAGTTCACAAATACATAAAACCTAGATAATAAATTTGAAGCACAAATTATACACGCGCTTTTTTATATGTCAGAATCGTTAACCAAATTAAAACCAAATCACCCAAACACATTTGATAGCACAATTGCAACCTCTACTTCTATTTTTTTTTAAGACATCCATTTCTATTTTATTTTTTTTATTAATCCAATTGATTTGAATAATTTATTTTGTTGTTAAAGACTTTATTAGGAGAAATTATTTCAAAATCTGATTAATTTCAGTCAAACTAACCGGGAAATTTCATAAGGAAGTAAAGCTTTCAAACATTTTTTTTTCATTTATAAGATCTGAACATAAAATTTTTATAGACTAGCAATGAAGTTTGATTGTAGACCTTTTTACTCTATGAAATTTATAAAATAGGCGATAGGCGATAAGACAGCTCACTATCTAACTAAACATTGATCAATAATAACCGTCTTTCTTTTGTAAAAAATAAAAAATAAAGATTTATCCCAGTGAAAATTGAAAGAAAAATATTAAAAACAAGCATTATTACATAACAGAAAAAAGAAAAACGCGTAACATACAAATAAAAGAAGAAATATCTCATTACGTAAGCTATATCCAAATATATCTGAAAAATTGGTTGGTACAGTATATATGGAAAACTTGGGTTAGTATTACACGGCATATACACTGATTGCCCCTCACCTATAAATCTAATAAGTTATATATATTTTATCATCATGTCTGGGATAGAGAGATGGTGGTACATGTCAAACTTGAGGTGGCCGGAGGTGAATCTGTCGCCGTTGCCGTCCATATTCCGGTGGCCTGCGTTGAACTTCTCTTATTGGAGCACGGGTTGGAACCTGCATCGGTTGAATTTGTCGTTACTGGATGACATGTTATGGGCTTGTGTCACTGTTTTGGAGTCCCTTCTCTTGTTCTCCTTCCTTTGCTGCTTCTTTCTCTGCTGCGGTTGTAATCTCTAGCTAGCTTATGTTATTTTATTTCCTGTTAATATATTTTAGTCATAGTTGTAGAATAATTACATATTTCAGATTGATATGTGCTATGAATTTGTGAGAGTTTTTTTGGGGTGACATCGAAGGAAGAATTTCTGACATGAGATTAATGGGTAAGTATTGACGATGTAAATTTTTTTATATCATTAGTCTATCATCCATCATTTATTTATATTACTTTAATTTAAAAGTCAACGACCATAATGGATGAATGGTGGATGATACCGATGATATAAAAACCTTTACATTATCGATGCATTCTCCATTTTCTCCAATGATATATATTTTTTTTTCTTGCATATTTCATTCTGTATCATAATATCACACATTCAAAATATAATATGAAAAAATATCCCTTAGTTTTCCGGATAACTTTTTCGTCGTTGGAATTTTGTGTTTTTTTTTTTTTTTCCAGTTTTTCTTCTCCAATCTCCCTCCTTCCATGTAGATGTTAATTTCACGTCATGCTTACTTCCTTTTTATAATTTTTTTCTGATTATAAATATTCTTCACTCGAGAAAAATCCACGAAATAATGGAGTACTAATAAATTAATAATTTAAGGGTTACGGATAAAAAAATTAAAATAAAGTCCGCATAAGACAGCTCAGTTGGTGGCTGCAGAGACACTTAGGATTTCCTCTCCCCCAGGTCATGGGTTCTAGTC
This sequence comes from Crotalaria pallida, assembly GCA_037953625.1. Classification (NCBI taxonomy): domain Eukaryota; kingdom Viridiplantae; phylum Streptophyta; class Magnoliopsida; order Fabales; family Fabaceae; genus Crotalaria; species Crotalaria pallida. The sequence goes on from CM075656.1 coordinate 87,397,417, forward strand.
CCAGACCTCCCATGTAAACCAAAAAAAAAAATTAAAATAAAGTAAGTTTGTGTTATAAATATGGTTTTTTTATATGTGCTCAAAAACACATATTAAAAATTATAAAAAAACCCACATATTATAAAAATTAAAATTGAATAAACCTATATAAAAAAATTGATATAATTAATATATATGAATTTTATAATTACATCAATTTTTAATCCTTTTTGTTCACATGTTAGAAAAACTTTAAAACATAAATCAATTACATTATGCCTTTTTACTCGTTCTTTTTTTGGCCGCGAATGTCACATCATTTATTTATGATGCGATTATGTTATCGGTTATCCCATGTTCTACTTTAACTAGAAACACCTCGTGTTACGTACGGGGCCAATACGATGACCAACCAAGTTATATATAAAATTATAGGTGTGATGCATAGATTAATTGTTAATTAATTATTATAGAATAATATAAATACATATGACAATGTAAAATGTAACATCTAAGATTATTTACCCTATTATACCCTTAATTAAAACAGTGAATTTAAAATTTTCTTTTTAATTTATAAAAATCACCCGTCAAACGGACGGAGTTTTGTTTGTTTTTAGGACTTTCCCAAAAGTTCTGGTTTTCCTGCAACCTAATAAACAATAACATTTCCAAATTCCAGAAGCCAGCAAAGCTATGTACATATATCACAGCTTGTGCAACTTCGTGCACGCATCAGAAAAGCAAGTTTAAAACAACCCCTAGGACTTATAATCACCACTCACCTATCTACCAAAATTCATTAAGCCATTATTCCAATTTTTCTTAGGTTTTTATTTAATAATTTCATTTAAAATAAAGTTTAGGATGTTACATAATTTTCAAATAGTTGATTTATCTTATTATTCCATAACTTGTATGATATATAATGGACACAATCTTATCTATTTTATCTTTTGAAAACATATTAATATAACGAATTATGATAATGATATTATTAATATAAATAAATTTTCTCGATATTTTCATTAATTATTTTAACTTTAATTTATGACAATAAAAATTTATAATTTTTTTTATCATACTTATAGGATCGAGAAAGTATTATTTATGATTTATGATAGTATTAATATAAATAATTTCAATAAAAGTAAATACTATTATTATCAATATAAATATAAATAAATTTGTATGTATTTGGTGTTGTGAATTATGTTAATTCAGTGTGCTCAGCTTAATTTATATTCTATGTGGTCCTAAATGGAATGCAACGATACTGTGAGATTTGGTGCTAAATATAAAACATTTTTCTAGTATTTTTTTTTCCAAAAACACCATTGCATCGGAATATCACCAATATGCAATGGTTAGTTTTTTTTTTTTTTTTTGGTTTACTTGGGAGGTCTGGGACTAGAACCCATGACCTGGGGGAGGGGAAAATCCTAAGTGTCCCTGCAGCCACCAACTGAATGCAATGGTTAGTTTAACAAACCAATAGTTTAACAAACCAATAAATAGGATCAAAATTTAAACTCCAAAAAGATTTTATAAATAGAATTGGAGAGAGTAACACAGTGTAATAAAAAGAGTTTTTTTTAATACACACTTCTTCAACTCTACGTGTAAAATTTATTGTGGGTCTCATAGGTGTGTTATGTATTGTGCGGGAAATAGCAGAAGTAGTGGATCCACAAATTTATACTCTCCCCGTCTCACAGGGATGATAAAAAATGTCTAAATTTATGGTCCCTAAACTATAGTTAAAATAATTAATGAAAGGTTTAGAAATTGTAAACTTTAAATTGTGTTTTGTTGATTCATGCAAAATCCATTAAATTAGTTGTTTGATAATTGATTTATGTGATAGACAAATCATTAAATGCATGTCTCCTTAATTTTTTTGACTTTTTTTTGTTAAATTTTTCTTTTAAATTGAGGAAAAATTTGTTACTTGTACCGAGGGAAATTTTTGGTAAAATAAGTAAATGGGGGGAATGTTTTTGGTAATTGAAGGGGATAATTAAAAAAAAAAAAAGTGTAGGGGATTGGGCGGGATGTTTCCTGCCTGCTATACAACCATGGGCTTTTATAACAGTATAGATTAATATCCGAAAATCTTCATTTATTCCATGTATTTGTCAATTTGGAAAATTAAAGAGATTTAATCATTATTATTTTTTTCCTTTGTTATTTTATTACAAAATGTTTTAAAAATGGACCGGTAAATAAATTGGTCAGGATATTAGTTTAAGGTTTAATGATCCAACCATAATTGAACTATAATTCAACCGATAATATCATATAGTGTATATATATCTATACAAAATAACATATCAATTGATATTTAATAATATAATTAAACACAAATAGAAAAATATATCAACTTTAGAAGAAAATTCAAAGTATATTGGGCTCAATTGTTGCAAGTGATTGCTTTAAAACATAGAGGGTTTTCAACTTACCAGTGGAAGTATTTAAATTGGAGAAACATTATAGTTATATAAATATTAAATAGTGCATAATTGATTAAAATAGCATTATATAATTAATGAGAACCTATATATTAATATATACATTATGAAATTTCGTAGTTTTATTGAAAAATTACCTAATCTCTTGTCCATGTTTATCCTTGTCTGCCTTACCCCTGCAAAAACCACCATCTGCCGATTGCCACTCCCATTACCGACTTCTATTGTTACTCATCTCCATTGTCATTTTTACAACCTTCACCACCATATGCAATTTCTTTCTATATTTTTACCGTCACGCATGAGAATCGAGATTTGAACTCAAACCCAAATCTCATGAAAAAGGAAGATCAAAATCACTTATAGGTTTCTACAACTCCAAACCCGAATCCAAATCCATCGATTGTGGTGATTGTTGTTGTTGTTGATTTGCATCTCATTCAAAAAGAAGCGAGCAACGTCCTCTTTTGTTCATCCATTAACACTGTTGCTAGTACGATTTCCGGTTTCATTTATGCCGTGAGAAGTCGTGACCACCGCACACAGGCATGTGCACACGAACTTCATCTTCTTTATTCACCTTCTTCAATTTGTTCGTTGCCCATATCAGACTCCTTTGTCGATGGTGTAATAGGAGTGGTGGCGCTGTAAGGTGGAATGAAGGTCACCCAAAGAGTGTGGAGTTTGGGGATGAGGGCAAAAATATCTTTGCAAATTTTAATTATTGAGGGCTTCGTTGTAAATAACAATAAATCGGCTTGACAACCTATCGCAGGTTTTAGAGTATCCATACATCCCATGAATTCAATACAAGCTTAATCTTCCATGCACACTAACTGGATCCATTTTTTATTATGAAAACTTACTTTTAATTTTCAAGTTTGATTATGTTATGCATAAGATGCATAGATTAAAAAAAAGCTAAACTACTCATTTAGTCCATTACTTTACTTTTTGCTATCGAATTGGTCTCTCACATTTTTATTAATCATATTGGTCCCTCTTGTTTCTTTTCACTATCGATTTAGACTCCGAGTCATTATTCATCCTATTTGGATCAATATGGTTCGCACACTTGTCATTTCATATATGATGAACAATAACTCAAGAACCAATATGATAACGAAAATAAATGTAAGGGACAAATATGATGCCAAAAAAACGCAAGGAACTAATTTGATAATAAAAAAATAAGATAAAGAACTAAATGAGCAATTTAGCCAGTGAAAAAATGTGGGAAAGATATTTTCTTTCATATACACTCATGCATTTGAATGATTAACATACATATTGTGAACGGTATCAGCATTGTGAATAAGGCATTATGAAATCATATCAAAAATAAAATATATTTTCTTTAATTTCTTATTGAACCCAATTCTAATTTTAATAATTTTTAAAGTGACTTAGACTATTTGCTGTTACAATATTTTTTATTATCAAATTTGTTGGATTAAATACACAATAATTTTATTTATTTTTTTTATTAAATTAGATATGATGCCTAAGATATCTATGAATGATTTTATATTGTTTGTTCATTAATTTGAGGATTGAGATCATTTAAGCTTTTGTATAATTTTTTTCTTGCTATAAATTTTTTAGTGTGTAAACAAAGCTTTTACATAAGTTTTTAGGTCACACTACATATTGAAATTGCCCAAGACAAAACTTAAAATTTGACTTATTCAAACCAATAGGCCAAACTTGGATATTGAGTTTGGAATACAAGTCAAAACTATTTTTTTTTTAAAGTGTGATTCGGTTTGGCTCGTTCTTATGTAAAACACAAATAAAAAAATTATTTAATTAAAAATACATTATATTTCATCGAATCTTTATTATATGTCACACTTAACTATTTTACAAAGATCAATAAGAATATTTACTTTTACTGAGACTTTTTAAAAAAACTTTGACATTAGTACTCCCTCCGTCCCTAAATATAAAGTCTTTTAGACACTTTTATTTTGTCCCCATTTATAAAGCCTCATACTAATTTTCAATGATCATTAATTATTTTTTTTCATAAACACCCCTATTTATTTAACACTTTTTAGATTCCCAATAATATTAATACGGATCATTTTGAAATTACATATCACAAGTTCACATTTCCAATATAATTAACTAAATTATTTCACTTTCTTATTGGACGTGAAATCCTCCAAAGAAGCTTTATATTTAGAGACGGATGGAGTATAATTTTATCTTAGCTTCTTAACTTTTGTTGAATAATTCATAAATATATCATTTCACACTAATAACAAATGATAAATAAGATAAAAAAAATAATAAAATTATCATAGAAAATACAAAATAAATTATATATATAACAAAAATTTCCTCTAAAATACAACAAAAGAGTATGGGCGATAAAAAAAGTGTAACACGTTTAAAAAATTCAAGAAAATTAATTATACGCAGTTAAAAAAAAAAAACCCTACATAATTTAGTTAAAAATGTTTTACAGGAGTAACATGGAACAGAGTCCTGGAGTAAATGAAAAGTGGGCGTGTCTGTTCACCAGAAAAAAAAAAAAAAAAGTGGCGTGTCAATCTAGAGAAGTCCTAATAATAACGTGACACTTGTCTTTTTGAGTGCCACGTGTCAGACAAGAATTTCCAGTTTCCTTGCTTGGACGCTGACCAGAAAAGAACGTGTTACAAGATCAAGGTCACAGACAAAACAGTGTAGTGCAAAGAAGAAGCTGAGAAGAGAAGAAGAAGAACAGAAAAAAAAAAAAAAAAAAAAAAGAGAAAGAGAGATTTCATTATCTGAATCGCCCTGTCTAAATTTAGACCATTTTCTTATTGGGGACAGTCTCAACAGAAAACCACTATCTTGGTACTCTTAATTTTCGTTTTTTAGAAAATCCTCCTTAACGCACGATTCGCTGTTTTTATTTTTATTTTTTTTAATTTATTTTTAATTATATCTTCTCTGTCAGTCAAAGGGGATTCTTATTATTTTTGGGTTTAGCAATTTTTGGTGGGTTTTTGCAAAGTTGTATGGAGTTGGAACCTTACCAAATCCCAAGTGGCGTCGTTTTGAATCCTCCTCCTCCCCCTCCTCTTCCTCCTCCACTTTTTCCGGTGATTAACCATTCTTCTCTGCCACCGCCACCACTGCCACTACCACCACCCTCAGGGGTGCTGCTTCCATTCCCTTTCCACCCATCTTTGTTTTTCGCAATGGATCACCAAAGGTCTTTGTCCCTGCTTCAGGTGAACGAACCTTATTCTTGTTTTTTTGGTTTTTGATATTGTTCAAGTTTGAATCTTTTTTAAATTTTGTTTCTTGGGTTTGATTCAATAATGTGCAGTTTGTGAATGATGAAGGACTTGTTCCCTCCCAAGAAGAGGAAGAGAAAAGGAAAAAAGCTATTCAAAAGCTCAAAGAGGTTTTCTTCTACAACATTCTCTCGTATGCTATGGCATTTTGATTTTTGAATGTTGTTTCTTTTACTTTTTTGTTTTGTTAATTGCATGCTAAGTTGCATACTTTGTTTTTGTCAATGAATTGCATTGTGGTTTGAATGCATTTTTGTTTCCCTAAGAGGCTGCATTCTTTTAATTTATATACCTCTTGATTTATTTGTGTTCTTGTTAAAGATCTGAATAAATTTGTGTGCTTTTCCCTGATATTTTCACATGACTGAAAGTTTTGACAAAACTGACCATACTTCAACAAGTTCTTGTGTTATAAAAAGATTACATTGATTAATATATGTGATACCATGTACAATATGATAATTATCAAGGAATTTATCTTTTTTTTTTTTTTTTTATACGTAGAAATTTATCTTTGGCGTAAGAAACGTTATAAATTTTTTAGTAAAATCGCTGTTTCTTTGTTTAAGTTTTATCAATAAATGTAAATTTAATACTTGCATGATTTTTATAGATGTGTAACTTTGTTCATAAGATAGGTCAGTTTTCTAAAGTTGCACGGATTTTTGAACTTATTTTCATGATCATTATAATTAAAATTACATTACAAACTATCACATCGCTCTAAATGTTGCAATCTTTTTTTTTCCCCCACAAATATGATAACTTTCAAAATTTCACGCCTTTGGAAGGAAAAACCATAGTGCGAGCACATTGAATGTGTGTTCCTAGAAGGGTCTCTGCCATTAAATTCAAGTTAATCCATGGTAGTTGTCTTTCACGGAGAGCAAGTTATAATTTCTTGTCAAGGAAATACCCATATTCGAATCATTGTATGATAATCTAAATTCAGTTCTGTTAACAAAGAGAGCCTGATTCCCCTCAAGTAAGATCCTGGGTTTGAGTCTTATGAAAGGAAAAGGTATGCGCTAGAGAGCTTTGCCCCCTTAAAGAGGTTTTCCAAGCTCAACTTTGATTAGTTAGAGTCCAATGTGATTATTGGATACCGGGTTTTTGTATCTCAACTAAAAATATTAGTTTTTGTTAACTCGCATCCAGGGTGAAAGCACTCTACACCAAGCCAGAATTTGCCTAAAATGAGTCTAACCTGTTTCTCAAATGCAAGGCCTGATCTTGATCTATTTACTTGATATAGGTTATTTTCAAATCTTGCCAGCCACAATCTTTTTAAAAGGCTGACATGGATGGTAAGCTTATTTAAATGCCTATTTTGTAGCAAGGCTTTTAAATAAGCCAACGAAGCCTATCCTTAAACAAGCCAAAGGGCCTTTTAACTTTAAATAGGCTCTTAAATTTTTTAAAAGAATATGATACTATTCATAAAATTAATTATAATACAGAAAATAATATATACATAATTAACCAGGCCGACCCACCTGGCTTGAAAGGCTTTTCCAAATGGCCTAAAGTTTGATCCCTTTAACTAAACAGGCTTTTCAATTAGTCTTGACCCAACCTGTTTGCTAAATGGATTAAGAGGTGAATCCAAGTCTTCAGTAGGCCAGACCAGGCCATAGCCCCAATAAGCTGCTTGACCTATTTCCACCACTGCTTGCATTTCAATATTTCTTTATGGAATTTGTAGTACAGTCTTGATGCTACTGCCATTCCATTAGCAATTTTTCACTTCTATCTTGTTACCGTATTTGTCACACAGTTTATTTGATTTTGCACATTACTTGGCAGATAGTGTCAACATGGATCAAGAAGGTCGCATGGCAGCGTCGATTGCCAAAGCACCAGATCGCTGTTACTTCTGCCACCATATTGACATATGGATCTTACGGCCTTGGTGTAAGTGCCTTCCTTTTTAGTTCTTGTTGTAGTACTTGGCTTTTCTTGGCCTATAAATTGTGAGCTAAAGAATTTGTCTAATTAAGATTTCTCAAAATTTACTGGCATCCGATTCTCCAATTTCTTGACAAGTCTAAAGTTTGATTTTTCTTCTAAACTTTTAATTATGTTCAGGTTCATACCCCAGCGTCTGACATTGATGCTTTATGTGTTGCTCCTTTCTTTGCCACCATTGCTGTGAGTTTATTGTATTTCTCTTCTTACTTATGATTACCTTTTTGGGTATGTAGTATTTGTTTCATTACTTATGAAATATGATCCGAACAGGAAGACTTTTTTATTGTTTTGCACGACATGCTTAAAAGGAGACCTGAAGTATCAGAGATTCACTGTGTCAAGAGTGCGAAAGTCCCTCTAATGCGACTTAAATTTGATAGAATTTCCATTGATCTTCCATACGCTCGACTTAGAGTTCTGTATGTTCCTGAGGTCAGTATGAGAGTTATGAACATTAGAATAAAGTTTGGACTGCTGCATCTTTGGAGACCTTTTCAATTTATGAACATTCATGCTCAAAATCTCTTCAAACTAATGCTGGGCTGTTGCCTCTTTGAGTAGTGCATTCACATTACGCTTTAGTGCGAGAGCACTATATTTTATATTCTTCTGGATGATTTTTTGTTCAATAAACAACTATTTCACTGATCCTGTTAATTATCTTACAGAATGTTGACATACTAAACCCATTCTTTATGAGGAATATTGATGATACCAGCTGGAAGAGCTTGTCCGGTGTACGTGCAAATAAGCGAATTCTTCAGCTAGTTCCAAATGTTGAGGTATGATGCATATCAATCCTTTCTGTTCTCCTTAAAAGAATTATGTTCATAAAAAATTGGACAATTATTTGGATGATGCAAATGAATAAAAAATATATCAACTTCCGTTGTTCTTGTTTTTGATCATGGCTGGCATCTCCCCTTTTTCTTTGGTTCTATGCTTGTTGTCGGGCCCGATCCTGACATTTTGTGGGTCATGGGCGAAAACAAAAATTAGGGCCCCTTTTTTAACCGAAAAATTAACTAAGCAAAATTTTTACAACAAATTCACCAAAAAAAAAAAAAAAAAAAAAAAGAGGATCTCATGCAAACTTTGAGTGCAATATAAAAAATGAGGGTTCCTAATTTATAATAAAATAAAATAACGTGAAACTTTTACACTAAAATTTGAACAAAAATAAGAATTCATACAAATTGTGAGAATCTGAAATATATATATATATATATATATATATATATATATATATATATATATATATTTCAATTACCATCGTCCATCGAAAAATTGAGATTAAAATTAATTCTAATATTTTTTGGCCCCCTCTTTCTATGGGCCCCGGGCAGTAGCACCTCCTGCACACCCCCAGGGCCAGCCCTGCAGTTGTTGTTGACAGGGAGGGACCTTGGTCTTGTCTTGCTTTTTAGTTCTTGTTCAATGTGGTTTTGTGATCTCTTATATGCGAAACTTATGTATTTCAGAATTTTCAATCCATGCTACGAATCCTTAAATTTTGGGCAAAACGAAGAGGGGTATATGGAGCTGTAAGTGCATTTTAAGTTTAATTTTTACTTCCATAACTTGCTTCATCCATGAACTCAGCTTTAATGGCATATATAACAACATTTTCATTTGCAGTTACTTGGTTATTTGGGAGGAATTCATTTGGCACTTCTTGCAGCTTATGTTTGTCAAAGATATCCTGATGCCACCTTAAATGCTTTACTCACGAACTTTTTTCGAACATTTGCATTTTGGCCCTGGCCTACACCAGTGATGCTAACATCTGTAGATGTTATTGAAACACGTCCCTTTTCCGTAATGCCCATTTTATTGCCATCTAGTCCTTACGAGTATTGCCATTCAAATATAACTAAAAGCACATTCTATCGGATAAGGACTGAATTTCTACGTGGACATAACATGACAAGGGTATGTTTTGTTGTTTAACTTGGGTCTCCTTCCCTGTATTCATTTTGCTGCTTGCGTTAATACTTTTACTCAGAGCCACTTAATCAAATATGCATATTGTACTGCCTTATTTTTTTACTTGGAAACCGTAGTTGAAGTTGATGCTCCTATTTTTCTCCCAATGATATTTTGCTCATACTCTTCATTTATCTGCATTGAAGGATCTTTTGAAGCCAGATTTCATTTGGGACAATGTATTTCAGCCTTTTCCATACTCCAAAAGATATTCCCAATTTGTCAAGATTTACCTCTCTACACCTGATCAATGTGAGCTTGGAAACTGGGTTGGTTGGGTCAAGTCTCGCTTCCGTGGCCTTCTTGTCATTGTAAGTTGCTCAAATGGTCAACTTTGTTATCTTATATAATTTTGTTATCATTGTAAGTACGCTTTTTGAATTATAACTATGCAAATGATTACAGGCATGGACTTGCCCCTGCATATTTATTTATGGAGTAGAAATTTGTCATCTTCTACTGTTGATTTCAATGTTGCTTTTGGGTTTACTCATGATCATGAGTCATGATGACAGGAATTTATTGCTAACCTTTCCACATGTTTTATCACCATTTCCTCATGTGGTTTTGTTTGTTGCAGCTGGAGGGGATCCAAGGTTTTTGTGACCCAAACCCTACAGAATATGTTGACAATGAGAAAGGTGAGCCAAATGTGGTGTTTTATTGGGGCTTGCAACCCGCCGATAAGAATAACTTGGTGGACATAGAGTTGGTAGAGGGAGAGTTTATGAAGATCATTGGCAATGGCTATGAAGGCACCCAAGGGAGAATGGAGTTGTCCATCCTGATAGCTTCTCAGCTTCCAAAGAATGCTCAGTTTGATGAAGGAACTATTAAGGGTAGAAAAACATGCTGGAAAGTAATTGATTATGATAAGAAAAGGAACCCTCTGTACTCACAGCATCTTCCACATTGTCTTGTTGGCCAAGTAGCATCTAGTGGCGAGGCTGAGTGCCTCAGTTCTGGTGGCTAGATTTGTTTTTTTTTTTATTTTTTTTTTTTTATGTCAGCTTGATGTATTATTGACTACAGCCCTGTATTTGTTCTGGTGGCATAGGTTGCACAGATTCAGTTGAATAAGAGTTTAGGGAGGTACCATAGAAAGAAGAAAAATCAAAGAGTTAGAATGGCTTAGGAAATGTATTGGAAAGAAAAAAGGATGTAAATTGAATAAACCTCTCATTTTTTATTTTTTTTGCAATTCGAAAAAAGTGTTTAGACAAAGGAATGATTAGTTGGAAAGTGGCAGCTTGTTCTGGCAATTTTTTTGGTTGGAAATTAATGCTTTTTTTTTTTTTTGAAGGGGTTGGAAATTAATGCTTACTAGTACTGTATTATAATACATGGTATATAGGGTGAAAACTTAAAAGTAACAAAAAAAAAGCCATGTTCTGTAAATTCATGGCCCAATTTGTAGTAGTCGTCCTTATCACACGGTGAAGTATAATTAATAAGCTTCAATGCATAGTGTTCCAGTATATTGTATCATCCTAATCCACAGGCAGTGGTTGAAGCCTGGGAATATATTCATGAATAATTAGAGGATGACACGTACAAACAATATTTTTCAAAGAACAATTTATGCACTGACCTTTCATGCATATGAGCCACATATATATTAATTAGACATAAAAATTAGAGTTCTCTAGAGTTTGCATCAATTTCAACATTTATGATGCACACCAGGAAGGTAACATGTCATCCATGCAACTACAATCATTTCAATTATATAAAAAAAATGAAAAAAAAAGAAAAGAAAAGAAACTATGAAAGCAATCGCATATAATATAAATTAAGGATTTTCTTAGTCTTAGTTAGTCTCACAGACAAATTATAAGAATTTAAAAAAAGCAAGCGCATATAATAAATTAAAAATTTTCTTAATCTTAGTCAATTTCAAGAATTGTTTGTGGGTTTTTCGTCCGACGCCTGCCGAACTGACGGTGATGGATGGGGTGTGGGTAACGACAGGTTATGTGGTAATCTTGTAAAGGAACTTGACCGTATTTTTGGGTATTTTTGATATTTGGGGTTGGAAAGCGTTAAAATGCGATTGGAAATAGAAACCAACACCAAGAACACGATGCAGCGGGAAAACGTTAAAATTTGCAGTAAAGTAAATGACGAGGAAATGTAAACTTGTGTGAATGTAAATGACGTGGGAATGTAAATTTGCGTAAACGTAATTGCAGCAAATTAAAAGTGCATGGAAGAGTAAATTGGAAAGCATAAAAATTGCATTGAATTTAAAAGGGGTGGAAGGCTGAGGTTCTTTACAATGGCGTTTCTCCGTTTATCTGCTCTAGTGAGATGTCTAGGATTTTGGCCTATGTGTGTCAACCTAGCAACCAACCCGGATTACAACCTAAGGACTTCCTATTTATAGGTATAGGAATCCGGAAACTATTTACAAAGCAAATTCGCACGTTCTGTATAACTGCAGAACCCACGACCTAATAACTACCCACTACACTATCCCCCACGATGTAACTGCCCACGCCGTGGTTTGGGCTTAGTGGATACTTCTGTCGGACTTCGTGGTGACATCTTTGTTGAGATCCTTTCGGTAAGTACTCTTCTTCGGTTGCAATCATTCGACTCTTGTCTAAGTCTCTTTGTTGCTCGAAGCATTGACGTTGTTGTGCTTCTGCATCTTGGTTCTGGGATGCCTACTGACACCAAGTTCCTTTCGACAAATAGGCCATCTGTCGGAATCCGTTTCCGGCCTATTGTCGGCCTTAGACGCATTCGATTGATATCGGTGACATGCATTTTGACTGATTGATGTTTCACCAGCATTCAATCAAAAGGCATGCCTCCGACACTTCTAGTAGAATGTCGTCAGAGGTCTTTTTCCTTTACCTCTTTAATAGGAAAGACGACCGTAGTCGACCCTGACAGGGCACAAAGGCTCCTATGCAATCCTATGGGGATTGCAAAGGCTTCTCCAATGCTTATTTATCAGGTTCAACGCTTCCTCCAACTTGAAGTTTCTTGCATTGACCTGATGCATAAGAAATGGGTCCTATGCAATCCCACATGTTTGGTCTTTCACCATTCATGAGGATAAGGAAGGTATTCGGAGTAAAGGTTCCCCCATTTCCCTTTCAACTCCTGAACACCTCAATCTCACATGTTTGATCTTTCATAAACTTATGCTATGTGGAATTTGGAATCTCTTTTCTTCTTTCCAGAATTTATGAAGGCATTCTTTGTATTTTTCCATATTCTCTCACGGCTTTTCCAGTTTCTGAGATGGGGATTTATAGCCATGGGGAGCATTAAATGCCTTCATAATTACTCTTCCGTTTCCAATGTTGACATGACAGCTCTGACTCCCTCTTTTCTGCGCCATTATCCCTTCGACACAGACCTCTTATTTCCGCCTTTTCCTTCTGTCGACACACGTACACGTCCTTCGAAGTCACTTTTAAGTCGTGAGACTTAAGTACACCTCCTTCGACATCACTTATGTTGTCGACACACATCCTTTTGTCGAAATCTACCCTTTGTCGGGTTGTACGTTTACTTCCTTCGAAGTCACTTTTAAACAAAAACGTTTAAGTACACTTCCGTCGACGTCACTTATACATCCGACATTCTTGCCCTTTTGTTAATTTCATCTTCCAGTTAACAAGAATACAAAATAATAAAATTAAAAAGTTTTTTTTTTAATTGAAAAACTAATGAAACATTTAAAATATAATAGATTTAGATTTCCAAAATATTGTCATAACCTTTTTCAAGGGTTTGCTACCCATAAATTAATTATATATCCCTCCGTTTCTTATTATCTGTCGTTTTTTGGAGAGATTTTTTTGTTTCTTTTTATTTGTCGTATTGAGGATTTCAAGAGTGTAATAAATGCTATTTTTCATGTTCGCCCCTGTTTAATGTGTTTTGGTTTATGTAAGTAGTGGAGAAAAATAAATGATTACATAGAGAGAAAGAGCATAGTGGAAAAAAACATAATTAATGTACTGAAAATCTAAGTAATCATTATATTTCTTAAAGGGTGTATTTTGTTTGAAATATGACAGATAAATAGGAACATATATTATGTTATGGAACATCTGCTACCACCGGTGGATCCGTGGCGCAATGGTAGCGCGTCTGACTCCATATCATAAGGTTGCGTGTTCCATATCAAATGTATATGTGCTTTGCAGCATATATAGATTTATAAATCAATAAACCATTATATGGCATAAGGAACGGAGGGAGTAAGACAGGGAGTATACTGATGAAATCTAAATAAACAATTAAACTGAATTCAAAACCTCTTTTTACAAAGTCATTATTATGGTGCATATATATATATATATATATATATATATATATATATATATATATTTTCGGTCTTGAGATAATGGATTGGTTATTCTTTATTATTTTTGTAGTCAAATCTCGTTTTTTCCACTTTATTCCGCCAGGCCATGCATTTGATATTGATTGGAATGGCTTCCGTCGAGGTCTCCTTCCATTCCATACGCGGCTCGAATGTGTTTCTATCATTAACCAGAATAGCAATAAAAACACCACCACCAACACCAACATCGACACATAGTTACACGTTTTTTATTCAGTTTTGATTTAATTTCATGCTTCAAGTGGTACGTACTAGACATTGTTCACTATAATAACATTCCCTGTGATGATATAATATATAGCCGAGAATTTGCTCTAAGAGTGAACCATTGTTTCATATTAAAGGTGTTAGAGAGTAGGGTTTCCAAGCCCATATATTTGGATTAATTTTATGCCAAGAAAAGTCATCTCATTTAAATAAGAAAAGTTCCAATGTAATAATTAGTATCAACACTCTATATAATAACTTATAATACTACATAGAATAAATAGAAATGAATTACTAGTAGTTACCGAGATTCTATATATTTCTAGCCATCTTGATCAACAAGCTCATACAACTCAATCCTAATCAATAAATCTGATGAGGCGGCTATCCTATTCAATTCTCACTCTTCTCTAACTAATCAAATTTTGCAAATTAATAAAACTATGATTAGTTAATTAAGATATTGGATAAGCATTTCATATCCAAAAAATATTGGATAAGCATTCTGGAATACCGATGACCAAATCCCAATAAATTCAACTAAATAAACTTTTTCCTAACCACATAATACATGGATAATATGCGTCATATGCTTGTTTTTATCAATGATTCAATTATAAGTGACATAAGTCAGATTCTCTTGATTAGGAGGATTTTTTTTTTCTGATTTATTAAGAGGACATATATTTTTTATAGTCCTTGCTAACCAGTGCTCTAATGATACCTAGCTTGTTAAGCTTCTTAAAATTGAAAAAACAAACAACACAAGTTCAAATTCTTTCTTCTGAAAACCTAAAAAATTACATTTTTAATACTTCCAAAACACATTTGGTTTCTTAACATTAGCATTTTCCTTTTCTTTTTTTTATAAGATATAAATTATTATTATATAATTATAAAATCTAGATATATACTGTACATATAGAATGCTTTTAAGTGATATTTTGAACTCCGAGTAATAACAATATATTTAGTCAATTTATTAATTATAAAATAAGGTATATTTCAAATAATTAATATATTATTTATTTTTGAATTGAGTATATTATTTATTTCAATATTAATATATTTGTAATAGTAGCTCAACCAAAAAAATAGTAATAGAATTTTCATTTATCAATTCTCAATCACATCACGTTATTGTTAAATGTTTTTTTGGAAAATGGTTACTTTCTCTCAACTCGTTCTTTATTTTACTTTAAAAAAAGAAAAAGAAATCTTGCTACATTCTTTAAAAGGGTAAATTTTTATTGGAAATCAACACATAATATCACTTCTTAATTTATAGAATGCAAATGCAACATTAGCCAATAACAATTGTGGGTCTTACTGCTCTTATGTTTTTTATTTTTTTTTATGAACAAAGTTTTATTGAAAAGAGGACAACTAGTCACAATCAGGTTACTGCTCTTATATATATAGATCAATTACGTAGTAAGTGTTGTGACATTGCTCGTGATCGTGTTGGATGGTTTATTGTGGCTTATGCAAGTCGGTTGGTCAGGTGCAGGTACAGGTGCAGTGTCTTTAGAGAGGAAAGACCCCACTGTGTTGAAGAGCAGTGTCTTAGCCAATAACAAAATATAAAAATAAGGATGAATAAGAGGATAAATTTAGAAAAAGCCTGTGTCAATGCGCAGTGTCTTCGGAGAGAAAACACCTGGGCGAGAATAAGAGAATAATTTTTTGTATTGCATGTTACTCTCTCAATGTATAACAACCCGTCGAATCAATCAATTGCAGCGAAAGACTTTCAAACCAACAAACACTAAATACTCTACTCTTTTGTATAAATCTTTTTTGGGAGAAATCAAAAACTAAGAATATAATAAGAATTAGAGAATGATGATAGAGCCATTTTTAAAAGGAATTCTTTTTCTTCTGCACTGCCCCTCAGGTCGTATATATAGATAAATATATAATGTATAGCTGTGCAGCCAAAACAAGAAAAAAAATTCCTTTTAAAAAATCACTGCCGGCCACTTCTATCTTTCTATCTTCCAAAATCATTCTCTAATTTTTATATTTTTATTGTTACCTTTGATTTCTCTAAAAACACAAAAGTTATTTTTATATAAAAAAAATTTAATGTTCGTTGGTTGGAATGGAGTGATGTGCTCTCGATCGACATCTAAATCTCTAAACAAAAAGCTTATACGACGCTTCAACCTTTTTCTAAACTTATCCTCTTATTTATTCTTGTTTATATTTTATTGTAATTACATTGGTTTTTTTATTAATTAAATAAAACTTTTCCTTTTATTTAATTTAATTTATTTGTTATTAATAAAACTTTTCTATTTATTCTTATTTATATTTTATTGTAATTACATTGGTTTTTTTATTAATTAAATACTACTTTTCGTTTTATTTAATTAATTTATTTGTTATTAATAAAACTTTTCTAATATAGGGTACTCACATAATGAGGGTTGCTCATTATTATTGAAGTTTGTTTGGAGACATGTTTAAGAGGAAACAAATTTAGCGCAGTCGCGAAATATTTATTTTAGGATAATGCAAATATGTTGATAATTTATTTGGTGTTTACTTTATTTATCTTACGAAGCATCAATTTCGGGCAATTATTTAAAATAAAAATACTCCTTAAATATTACTCGTTCAGACTGGGTCCTTTAGGTTAAATTTAATACTAATCAAATGATACATTAGTAAAAGTAAACTATCCCACACTATCCCATTCCGATTTTCATAATCATATTATCTTCGCATAATCATATTATCTTCGCAATGCAAAATAAGGAGGGACAATGTGTAAAAGATGAGAAAGAAACAAAATTAAATAAACCGAAATCAATCTTATTCAAACACAAATCAAAATCACCTAACTAATCATAATAAGTTTGTATAATTGAACAATGAATAAAACTGATAAAGAGTGAAAGGAGATGTTTTGGGTTTAATTACCCAATTGGACTGGGATGTTGGGATGTTGTTCTTATATTGGTTATTCTTTCGTCCAATTGAACTTGTCCACATGAATATACCTAGGCTGGCTAGGCAGGCGGATGTTGGAATTAAATCTATTGATCACCTCGACATATCCTTCATTATTCACGTCCTCTTTCTTCCACAAGAAGCGCAGCAGCGTGACCAACAACAAAAACAATATTATCATTGATGCAAACAAGTAATAGTGTGATGAAATTCTTCTGTTCACCATTGATGATCTGCTTTTTACTGTTGAAGTTATATGTGATTGTTATAAGGGAAGAGAATGTTGCATTAATTATGTGTATATATAAATAGTTTCAGAGTACTAAAATATAAGGGATTAGTTGGGATTTTATTATTTATTTATCTATAGATAAGTTGCACCGTGATTTATTTATGTATAGATAAGTTGCACCGTGATTTAGATTGTTTATGTTAAATGGTGATTTGGATTGCTGATAAATAATGATAACTATATTTTATCCAATTCTATTGGACTAAATTATTATTTAATTTAATTTAACTCTTTAACTCATGGTACATATTATTTTAGATTGGATTAGTTATTTAAAAAAAAGATGAAAACCAAATTGATTTTTTTAGTATATTATTTTAGTTTTGATTTGGTAAAATTGGATTGGCTCCTTGTTGTTAGTTTGATCCTCTATCTCTTCTTGTAATTTAGTATCTCTTTTTAACTTATAATAAATATTTTAATAAAGTATTAAGTAATTTTGGTAGTTCAAATTTAAAAATACCTAAAGTGATACATACAATAATATAAAAAATTGAGTTAGAGAATTTTTTTTAAAAAAATTAAGAGAGTCCAAATCCATCAGCGAAAACTCTAGATTTGAATGATTTTTTCATCCCATAAGTAAAAATATAATCTTCCCTTTTTAAAAAATTATACTATCTATGTAAAATCTATTGAACTAGAAATAATTAACTCCATATAATTAAAAATATACCCTTTGTGGATCATCAAAGGAAAAAAAATGTTTGTTTTTAATTTGCTATCATTTCAGAAGAAGCAAGGATGCTAACGGTGATTAGGTTTTAAACGTATATACCAAAAATACTTTATTAAGCGAGACACTTCATGGTCTATATGCTCAAAATTAATTAATTAATATTCTCGGGCATTAGAAAGTGATTGAAAGGTGCCATTATAATTGTAATCGTAATGGATTAGCTAGAATATTAGCTCAATTTTAGTTCACAAAGTTGATATCAAATGGATTCCACCACGAAGTTTTAGAAATTGTCAAACAATCCATCACACATGATCAGGATAAACACCCACATAGTTGTAATTCTCCATCTCCTATTATTTCAGCATTATCCAATCTCAAATAAATAAACAAGGTTAACTCATCATCATCCATAACTCTTCCATAAATACAAAATTTATCAAATAAATGTTGGTGTTTAAATCATCATAATTGCTTAGCAATGCTGGAGAGATCATAACGGTATTAATTAATTGATTATAATAAGTAATTGTAAGTCTTTTTGTATGTCTTGAAGGTATTTTTAGCATGCTGGGTAGTTTATTTTGATCATGAATTTCATATGATTGTATGCCACGAGGGTGTTGTGTTGTAGGGGTGTTTGATGTATACATTATATTGGCTGTTTTTGAGTATTTCTTATACTCAACTTGATTTTAATAAATTTTCTTTGTAGATAAAAAAAATACAATATTTATCAAAATGGTCAAGTATGCTCTCTAAACATTCTTGTTGAGAACTTCATAGGATCAACACCAAAATTATATTGCCTAATTTATTCGATAATCGATTTACTATTGTGCTTGCTTGATACTTGGACAAATCGGCACACTTCAATTATCAAAATTGAACTAAAAAAAATTAATTACAATATAAATCCTATCATACATTTTTTTATAAATTCGATTTAAAAAATAAAAAATAAAAATAGATGGTTCATGTGCTTCACCATGAATTACTGCGTTTTTTGGTATCAACTTAGCAGTCGCTATTAGTACATTAAAAAAAACTGAAGATAAAAATGGGTAAAATATTACTATTATCAAAATTGTATTTTATTATTGTATAATGCTAATAATAACTCTTTCGGTTCGAATGATAAGAAAAATAACTAATTTTACGCTTATTAAAGAAGTTAGCTGACTGTATTTAATTTTCTCAAATTTATAAAATAATATAAGTATTTTATTAAAGTTGCATTGGTAATGAAAAAAATTAAATAAGATAACAATATTCTAGGGATGTTTTAGGAAAGTAACATAACATTGAGAATAAAATAAAATTTAAGAATATTGGTTAGTTTTGCTTATATTTTAAATCTCAAAAGAAGTATATTGTTATTTGCTTTTATTTCAAGTTAGAGGGAGTATCCTTTAAAAAAAATGCTACAAATAATAAGAAAATGGGTAATGCATCGACAGTGTAAAGTTTTTTACACCATCAGTGCATCATCCATTATTTATCCGTTTATGGTCGTTAACTTTTAGATTAAAGTAATACAAATGAATGGTGAATGATGAACTGATGGTATAAAAAACTTTACACCGTCAGTGTATACTCGCAAGGCCGGCCCCGAGGGAGGGCGGTCGCCCTCGGCCCAAAAAATTCAGGGGCCCATAATTTTTTTTAATAGTATATTTATTTTTGAAAAAAAAAATTAATAGTTGCAAGTTTTTTTTATCTCTTAATCATCAATGATTTTTAGCATAAAACTTTAATTTGTCTTTTTCATTTGCTCACTTAATTTATAAATAAATGAAGTAATGAACTTTAACTTTGCAACTCAACATAAAAAAAAGTTTTATATTATCTCTTTACTTGATAACTTTTTATTTTATTTCAAATCTTATTTTTTAATAATTAGTTTTATTATTGATTGATGTCATTGTTTTAATTAATTATATGTATATATATACTACATTTTTAGTTGATCTTTTATTTTTATTTTTTTTTTATGATTTAGGGGCCCCAGATTCTTTTTTTCTATTTTAAAACCCAAAATAAGTTAGGACCGAGCTGTTAATCTCACCAATAGTTATAAAAAACAATTATGATAAGCACTCATAGAATCATGAGCGTTACCGTAGTGAACTTTAAAGGTTGCTGGACACCTTCACCTAGATATCATGCCTACATCATTGCCCGGCTATTTATTAGTCAATTTATTTTTAAAAGAAAAAATCCCTAAAAAAGCTAAGTTTAACTAAAAAAAATTATTTTTTTAGAGAAAAATATGTAATTCATTGGATAACATAGAATGATAATATAGAATAGTACAAGTAGATCCAACGTTACAGAAACAAAGCACACAATAAAGATTAGATACTCAGCAATAACAGCAAAATCCCTTTGAACATGAATCATCATCATCAACATCCAGTTTTGAATTCTAACCAGAGATTCAACCGCCTTTGTTTCCAAGATAACTATCTCATGGATGCCGGAAGTAAGCACATTTCAGTGACAAAGAATCTCAGATATGTGGAGGTCGAGCCACTGGACAGAAGATAAAACATAAATATGGAATGGAAGATCTTGACATAAGATAAAACAGAAATCTGGAAGGGAAGATATGTCCCGAATATCAGCCTTCTTATTTGAGAAAATAAGAAGGTCAGATCTTGACAAACAAGCACTATACAAATGTCTTCCCACACTCAAAACAAATACCCAGATGAAATTGGGAGAAGAAAACCACACCACTTGCACAAAGGCAAAATTATTTAACCCAGATATAACTGGGAGAGAAAAATCTGCACACCTTCTAAAGAAAGGGGAGGGAGGATTACCGCTGTCACACTTAGAGAAGAGATGAAAACAAAGAAAGCAAGTAGAAGAGAAGAAAAGAGGAGAAAAGGGAAAAATATTACTAAAAAAAATTATTTTTAAAGTATGTTTCTAATTGTGAACTTATAAAATGCAATTTTTGAAAGAGAACCCAACTCACACAAATTTTATAGAATGATAAAAAAAGAGAAATCATTATCATTAAAAAAAATTAAATTGCCCTCCTCAATTTAGAAGCAGTGTTACAAATATAACTAATTGCAAATAGAAATTATAAGGTGCTTCCAACATTAAGACCCACTTCCAACATTAGGGCCGGACATTTTTTATGCTATGTTTGTTTTACTTTGGCTAAATTACTCATTTGTCCCTTCCCTTATTTTTCAATTTCAAATTGGTTCCTTACTTTTTTTTGGTTTCATATTGGTCCCTTATATTTTTTTTCGCTATCAATTTGGTCCCAAAATCACTGTTCATCCTACGTGTCAATATTATATTGGTCCATGTGGAGAGAGAAAGTGACACGTGTCCATAACATATTGGTCCACATAGGATGAACAGTGATTTTGAGACCAAATTGACAGCGAAAAGAAACATAAGAGACCAATATGAAACCAAAAAAATGTAAGGGACCAATTTGAAATTTAAAAATAAGGTAAGGGACCAGACGAGTAATTTTGCCTTTTACTTTTCACGTGTTTGCGAAGAAGCTGCAACAAGTAGCTTTAACATTGGTCAAACGTTTTGACTTTTTCGTAAATCCAAACATACGCTTAAGAGCATCTCCAGCGGGTTGCCAAAGAAGTTGCCAAACGAGTGACGAACGTGTAAATTGGTTCATTGCCAGTGGAAAAAATATCCGTTCGTTGCCATTTCACAACAATGAACTATTTGGAAACCGGTTTATACTCATGGATGAGAGAGAAACAACAATAAAAAAACACATAACTCTCCTTTTTTTTTTTTGCATTTCAAATGTAATCAATTAAAAAAAATATCATATGTATTTTTATTTTCACATATATATATTTTTTTGTCATTTGGACTTAATTTTTTTTTAATCTGTGCTTTGTGACAGAGGTTAAAATTTTTTCCTTGTTTTCAAATGTACTCAATTGAAAAATATTCTATGTGTATTCTTTTTCACCGATATGCAATAGTTTTTATGATTTGGATTAATTTTTTTTTTTACTCTCTGCTCTGAAAAACTATATTAAAAATGAAGTTAGTTTTTTTTAAATGATAAAAATATGGGTAAAAAAAATGGTTAGTTGATTATGATTATATTTATTATAAAATATTATGAGTGTGAGATAGGTAGTGGGACCCATTTATGAACGAAAAGTAGGTTCATGGATGGAGTGAAAATGTAGTTGAGGTTCTTAGAGGTTCATAAAGTATGGAAAAATGTGAAGAATAATAAAATAATGTGTGCGATCCATTTAAGAACGAAAAAGTGGTTCATGGGTGGAGACGCTCTAACAATGTGTTTGAATATGTGGTTACCTAACTCCAAAAGGTGCGTTTTAGCAAAAGCTAGTGACAGGAAGCTTTTTGATCAATGTGGGTTTGAGCTTCCTAAACGCATAAACAAACACATTTATTTGTTTAAGATTGATTTTACATTTTTGAATTCTTTATTCTTAGGACAATGGTTAGCAAAATCTAAGTAATAATACATCACGCGATATCGTTGTTTTAATCATTAATAAAGCAGACCAAGTACATAATAATTAGGTAATCGTAGTCATGGATGGTAGTGAAGCTTCAAAAGCAAAATCAACAACTCAAAATTCTATTGAGCATAAGCAACAGAACGGTGTTGAGCATAAGCCAATGAAGAACACTAGCAACTATGGTAATTTAACTCACCCCCTAATATTAATTAATACACATACAGGGGATAAATTACCAATACATTTAAGTCGTGAAATACATAAAATATATTGGAGGACGTGACCCGTATGAGAAGGAAACACAAGAACAGTAGAACACTAAGCCAAATTTCCATAGCTGAATACATGTGGTAATGACATTGTTATAGTCAATAAAACTGCATTAACCCGAATCTCTTCTCAGTTTTTCAGGCAAATCTGAACCTGCTACCTGCTGTACAAAACTGCACAAGGTACCAACAAGTGGTAAAATAGATGTTAGAAGGAAGCAAAAAAAGTATTGTATTTCACTATTTTGATATGAAATATGAATGGGGTAGAGGCACTTATACAGTAACCATTTTTTTCCCTTGGTACCAAATTGATAAGGATATTCGGCTTTTAAATGTGGACCGCATTATGCAGCAGCTACTGCAACAGCGTCAACCGCAATTTAAAGCCTTGGATACCATATCGCTTTCAATGAGCAGCATGCATTTCAACTTACTTGCGAGACTCGGAACCAGGTGCATCCGAATCACTTGCAGATGGATTGAGTTGGTACTGAACTGAAATTAAACCACCGTCTGTTCCACTTGTAGATAAAGGAGATCCCTGGAAACTTGCCACTGAACCTTTTCGGGTTGACAAACCTGCAAAAGGATCATCTAAACCAAAATCAAGATAAACAAAGAAAGCTAGCGAATTTTTGCTGATCAGAATAGAAAAGCAGAACAAGACCGCAGGAAGTATTTTGATCCCATCTTTGTGCATACTGTGTTGGTTTATACCCAAAATGATTTCGGTGATTGACTCATTATATAAAGTGCATGGAAACAATAGAACTGGAAATTGCTAACAGTTAGTCTATTGCTAAATTTTCAAATTGAAATGGAAATGGCAACATTTCACATGCGAGTAATCAATGAATAGTAGTAACTTCAGCAGTCTCCCTAGTTTACAAATGCTAACATGTAGAATTCTATTTAATTTGATAGTTTTAACTTTCACGAAAATGATGATTTCTCTTGGAGTCATCATTCACCAATCACCAATCATTGTAATGAAGTACTAATCTCAATTTTCAAAAGGCCTAGCTTAGGAAACAGAATTGATAGGCAGATGCAGTGAAGAAAACAAAAGATGCAAAGGTAACAAAACAAAGACAGACCTCAACAATTTGCAAGACTCTTGTCATTATCTAATTTTTTTGGGGAAATCATTATATCTTTAGATAGCTAAAATTCAAAGCTAAACAACCTACGATGTAGCAGTACAGAAGATTATAAATAGGTTGTCTTATGCATGATATGATTTACTTTTAGCACAAATGTTACCTTGGATTATTATAAATATAACAAAGACGACAGTAAAAATCATGGCCCAAATGCTGCTATTGGAAGATGATGATGATGATTTAGCAGCTTTCATCTTCTTCAAGGCTTTCATACGCTCTACTCTTGCGCGCTTCAACATGGCAAATTCAGATATCTCCCTGATTAGCTTATGGTCAGCTGCATCTAATGTTGGACCTTGTGGAGGTCTTGGAGGTTTGGCAGCCTTTTTATTACTTGCCTTTTTACGTTTCTCCTTTACCGGAGGCTTCTCTACACGCCTCACTGGGTCTTGCCCCGTCATTGGCGTGTTTGTCCCTTGCACCACATCCACAGAAACTTCTTTTAAATCTGATTCATTGCAGTATAAGCTTGGCCTGTCTTCACTGTTTACAGAACCTCCAACAAAGCCACCAGAAATTTTTGATAATAACGTCTTTCCTTGTTTTGCAGTACCTGGAGTAGAGACTTTATTTGAACCATCTATTAGGGGCATTCCACTTTCAAGATCTAATTCGGTATCCTTATCCGTTTCACTTCTTTGATCCATACCAAAGCCACAAATTTAATTCAACTTCTCCAAAATCTTAACCTACAAAATGTCCTCTAAACTGCCGCCAGAAACTTGATTCTCGAACTCAACCCATCACACAAAATGAACTTCACAACAGATTTATGCACTAAGAACCTAGGAGACCACAAATCATCAGGAAAGCCAGCTATACATACAACTAAATGCCAATGCAGACAACAATAAAATAACTATTAACCGCCAAAAACGATTTCTCTTCCTTTCTAAGCTATTAACCTCAAACTCAACCACTCCTCCAAAAACAGAAAGAAAAAAAATGCAATCCCAATAACAAATTGACCCTGCACCACAACGAGAGAAAAATTTCAATCAATTAAACCTATACAATTAACAATCTTACAATGATTTTCCCTTCAATTGAAGGAAACTGGTCTCATCATGAGGTGTTTGAATGAAGTAAACCAAATATTACAACAATAAGCAATCCAAAAGCACCAATTCAAACTTATAATCAAAGTATGCAAAAAGAAAAAAAGAAAACCTTTACAAGAAAGCAAGGAACAAAACTAGAAAATGAAAATGGCACCAACAAAGGCAGAGAAACGGCTCTCAGAAATGAGAATAAAATAATACACAAGGTGATTGATTGAAGCTGATGAGGCAGAATTCTTCACAGGTTTTGCATTAAAGGAAGGCCAACACAGAACAAATTAATATAATCAATAAACCCCTTAAATATAAAATACACAAGGTGATTGATTATGAAAGTAAAATGCTACATATAATGCCAAACTTATATTGTAATCATAGATGATTGATTATGAGTAAATGGGCACCCATTAAAAAGGAAAAAGTCAACAACTTTGAACTAGTTACATCCATTACAATAATAATAATAATAATAATAATAATAATAATAATAATAATAATAATAATAATAATAATAATAATACATGAAGAAGAAGAAGAAGAAGAAGAAGAAGAATAAAAGAAAGTGAAAAAATGTAGTAGTACCTTTGAGGGAAATGGAAGGAACAGCAGATCCGATGAAATGTGGAGAGAGGGAGAGAGATATAAGGGAAGAAGGGATAGGGACACGAGGAAGGGTGATAGATAACCGGGAAAGGAAACTAAAATCACTGCCAAATTTTTTAAGATTTGTTCAAACAGAAATGTCTATGTCTCTCTCTTTCTCTCTCTCCCTTTCATTTTGTTTGTTTTTTTTTTCCCCAAATCTAATGTGCTGTCTTCAAAAAGCGACATATTTATATTATAGTCCTAAAAATAGTGAAGTTGGGTATTATCCATTATGGACAGCCCTCACCGACAGTTGGCAACTCCGCGTTTCACTGCCCTGCGCCAATTTTCTTTTTTTGGCTGGTGTGTATAACAGTGTTTCTAATCCGATATTGAAGATTAATCCTTTCTAGGTGAAGAGATTATTAGAGTAAATTTTGATTTTATCTGTTTAATATTTTTGTAATAAGTAGGAATCAAAATTCTAATATTATGTCTGTGGAACCTCACACCAATTTAAGTTAATATCATTTTTGGATTGTGTTAGTGTTGCAGCATATTGCATTCATACGAGGAAGTTAGGCTTGGTAATTGGACTCGTACCAACGCATAATATTCGTAATGAGTTTGGGTCTTGATCCAAAAATGAATTTGCGCGTACAAAAACAGGGGTTGAGAACTAAATCTCATAGGGAATTGTTTTTTGGTCCCTGTTCACGACTTTTTGATCCCCATTTTCAATTTTTATGGACCAAAATGCTCTTTTGTGTGTTATTATTTTCGGTTCTACTAAGTCAGAAAATTGTTTCCGACTTTACTTAACCGGAAAAATACAATGATTTTGCCATATAATATTTTTCCGGTTCTACTGAGTCATAATGATTCCGACTGCACGTAACCGGAAAAATATATTACTTGTGTTTTGTCTCATCCCAACGAAACCAAATATATTACTTTTGTCTCGTTTTGTCTCAGTTTTCAAAAATAAGAACATGGTAGCCTCATCCCAACGAAACCAAATAGAGACCCCCCTTGTCTCTTTCTCATTTTGACATTGTTATTGTCTGCTTGAGCTTCCATCTCCATCAAACCTTCATCATCTCAGTGATTGATATCAAGTAAGTTAATCCTTCAAATCTCTCTTTCTCTATCGTTGTTCAGATCTTCCAACTTGCGTATCTGTTTGCAACCTTTTCCCATATGCTTTTGTAGCTTCTTGTTACTTGTCCCTTATTTATATTGCTTTCGCTGGTTCCGCCTCGACACATAATTCATGGTATGCTTACACAGTTGCACCTAAATGAAATTACACCAACGAAGCTCATTCCGGTTGTTCAGTACCGGAAGTATTCCGGTTCAAGAAAACCAGGATTTTTTTTCCGGTTCAGCAAAACCGGAAATATTTTTCCGGTTTCATAGAACCGAAAATATTAACACTGTTAAGGATATTTTGATCCATAAAAATTTGAAATGGAAGCCAAAAAGTCAGTCATGGGGGCCAAAAAACAATTTCCAATCTCATATAAAAATGAGCACCCATGAGCAATACTAGAAATGGGTCTAGATTCGAATCCGTATAATGGAGTATTGGATCCGCGAGTACCCAGACCCCAAAAAATACGTAATAATGCGACCCACGATTGGGCCGGTGGTAAAATGTTCACCAACTTTTCATGCAATCTATGTAGAGGTGATAGCAAATTATTTTGAACCTTTTTTTTCTGACGTCTAAATCAGGCTAATTGTTTTTTTTATTATTATTATTATTTTGTTGAACATTTTTTATTATTGGAAAGGAAATGGATTAAGGAGATTCACTAATGGGAGGTATGTAGAGTATAGGGGTGGGAGGTATGTAGAGTATAAGGAGATTCACTAATTAGGATTTAACAAAAATAGGCTGGTTTGTGTTCCAAACTTAAGATCCAAGTTTGCCTATGAGTTTGTCATAGGCTAAATTTTAAGCCTAAACTCGGTCTATTTCAAAGTCTGGCTTGGTCCATAAACCTGCTTAAAAGCCTATTATTCAATAAAATTCTTACATTTAAGTACAAACATATAAATGTTTCATACTCTCAAATTTTGTAAACGAAATAGAATAAACTGAATTGTAAACAACATCAAAACTCGAACTATATATCAACAAAAATAAAATCATACAAAAACATAAACAGCCTCATACCTCAAATTAATAAACCAACATAATAGAATCATTTATAAATATTATAGGCATCATGTCTCAAATTACTAAAAGTTAAATAAAATCATTATGTGTTTAATCCAATGATTTAATAATAGATAATGACATCAAACAATCTAAGCAAATGACAGCAACAAATAGTGACTAAGCCTCCTAAAAAGCAACAAAGAAGAGTGCACCGACCAATTACTGTTAATACGTGGCCGTGAGAGAGTGACTGCAGATATTGAAATTATTAGGATTTGTTTTTTTACATGTTAGGATTAAGTTTAATAGAGAGTGAAGGAAATTATATTTTTATTTTTAATTATAATATTATATTTAATATATTAAATTGTTACTTTTAATTTAAATCACTAATAAAATAAAATATATTAATATTTAAAAAATTAATTAAGACGGCCCGATGAGTCTAATAGGCTTTTTATAAAGCTTGGGTTCAACTTAATTTAAATATATAGAATTTTTAAAAAAATTTAAGTCTGACCTTTTTATTAAATAAACTGAGTCAAGCCCGATCTCAAGTGATCCGAGCCTATGCCGGCCCCCGGTAGAGTAGGAGAAATTATTTTATAGTAGTTCACATCATAAAATATACTAATCCAATTAATTACTCCGTAATTAAAAATCTTTTGCTTACAAAAAATAAAAAATTTAGATGTATGTG
This sequence comes from Crotalaria pallida, assembly GCA_037953625.1. Lineage (NCBI taxonomy): Eukaryota > Viridiplantae > Streptophyta > Magnoliopsida > Fabales > Fabaceae > Crotalaria > Crotalaria pallida. The sequence goes on from CM075656.1 coordinate 87,426,072, forward strand.
GTAGAAATTATTGATCGTAGACCACACCATAATTTAGTAGAGTAGAGCCAGCTCACTAACCCAATCCACACTAAAGAGATATACTTCCTTCACTCTTGTTTATAAGACTCTTTTGGGGTTTTTCACTCCCACCAAGGAGAGTGAAAAAATTTGTCAGTGGCATTGGAAATGTGAAAATTTGATATATTTTTTCAAAATTACCCCTATAATTATTATTGGAACTCTAAAATGTGTTGACTTTATAAGGGTGTTAGTGAAAAGAAGTAATTAAGTGCTATTGAAAATTGAAAATGAATCTTATAAATAGGACCAAAATAAAAACCCCAAAACGACCGGAGGGAGTAACACGCATGGCTGAATGCAGAGTATCTCACAAAGATGAGATGATGATAATTGATACTTCAATTTCTATCTAGTATGGTATTTAATGCAGATAGCCCTGCAGGTTGGGACAGGTGTTTATTCTTCCACACTCCAGATTTCTCTTTGCCATGATATTTGTACATTAAGGCCTGCACAACAACATCAACTCTTGCAGCTGTAGACTTTGGATTTATTTAGAGCGATTTATGGTCCGGGACTTGTTTTGAGCAAGAACCCATTAAAAAAGTATTGGGATGATTGCTTATTAATCCTTTTGCCATATCAAACTTTGACGCCATGTGCAATTATTACACTTTCGAATAACTTTATACGGAGTATATATAATATGAAATTAATCAATTTCATTGTTGAATTTTATAATATTATCATGATAATTATACATAAAAATTTTAGATCACTTAAAAAATCATAAATATGCGATCTAATAAGGAAAGTTTACTAACATTTCAAATAACATATATTTATGTATGTGTTAAAATAAAAAGATATACGATGAAGCAATGATTAATTTTTATATAGGATGAAATTTTATAAATTTGATTTACATCATTAGAACTTTGAATTTAATGATCAAATGAATTTCATAATTTATAAAAAAAAAAGTTATTTGAAAGTGTAATCGTCTATAATATACACCCAATGTCAACACATATTAACTCATAATAATATAAGGGTTTTATAAACTTTAGTCTTAAAAGGAAGTTGATGATAAGAAGTTGAATAAAACGGTTTTTCATTAAAAACTTAAAGTAATTTTATCATCTTTTTGATATCTAATCCTTGATCCTTAAACAAATTCACGATATACTTGAATACTCCTCTATGATATACATATTATCCTCGATAATTAAACAAACACTACAAGAAAAACCTTTTATTGCAACGACTTTTGGCAACGACTTAAAATGTCGTTGCCTAAAACAAATGTTTGGCAACGACTTTTTTAAGTCGTTGCGTAAAATAAATGTTTTGCAACGACACTCATATGTCGTTGCGTAAAATCAGTATTACGCAACAACGCTCATATGTCGTTGCAAAACATCAATCCAAACATTTGTTTTAGGCAACGACACTGTGGTGGTCAAAGAGATTGAATTTATTTATTTATTTTTTTTTAAATAACTAAAAGAAGTTGGTGTTAGATCCGATAACACATATTTATAAGACCTAACCCATGGCCATGAGCAAAGACCGAAGTGCTAACCCACAGAAGGAAGGGGGCGGCGGCAACCCTAATTCTATAACCCGTGGTGGCCCGTCACCTTTCTCCCTGGTCCTTCGTCCTCCCTCTCTATTCCATATCTCCCTTCACACGCGTCCATTCTCATTCTCTTCTTCAATTCACAACCAATCTTCCACCGCCAAACCCTCACCTCTCTGAATTAGGGCCGGCGCTGCCACGTAGGGCGTTCGGTGCTGCCTCTCCTCTTCGATTCAATGAGCTCTACCACCACAAGTCGCGGGCGCCCTCCCTTCTCTGCACAGCCGGCCTCACCTTCGCGCCCTCCGTAGGCCTCCACTCGTGCCATCCTCCTGCTCCAGTCGCGCCTTCGCTGCCCTCCGCCAGCCTTCAGTCGTGTCGTCCTCCTGCTCCGCCGCCACCATCTCCACCGCCGCCTCTAGTCCTTGATTTTGTTTAGGTAAATCTCATCCTAATCCTTTGTTTTAATTTTGGTTACCGCCATTTAGGTTAGGGTTTTGGTTTTTTTGTTTTATGAACTTTTGTTTTTTTTTATGAACTTTAAAGAGAGATATTTTGAATTTTTGGTTGTTGTTGTTGTTGTTGTTTGCTATTGGGTACTAGGAATCCTTTGTTTTAATTTTGGTTACCTGCATTTAGGTTAGAGTTTTGCATAATTTTTTATGAACTTTTTTGTAATGAATTTTAAATACCTCATTGAAAGGAACTTTATTCGCTTTCTGCCTCTCTTCATTGGCCTTCTGCTTCTTGGCAACATCAAAGGTGAATGACAAGGGTTATGTTCTTTGCATTTTTAATTTTTTTTGCTTAGTTTATATATATTTTGCTAAGTTATCACTTTTCTTGTTCTTTTTTCTCCATAATTTTGTTCTGTGTTTTTTTTTTTTGTTGGAAGGGTGGAGTTTGGTGTGCTGCACGTGTTCCTTTTGACATGTATTTGCTGAAAGTTATTCATTTCTGCTACATTTATGGCGGTCTAACTCACTTTCTATGATTTTGCCATGATCCTATGATTCTATAAATAGGTGGAAATAATTAAATTTTTTTTGTTGAATAAGCAGAATACATCTTTGTAGAAGCACAGACTTTTGAAACTGAAAAAAAAAAATACAAAACTACTTCAATGACATTGACATATTCTAGGCAAAACCATGGAGTTTGAAGTTTTAAAGAGCTTGTATGCTTGTTTCTTTTTCCACCAGGTTGAATATGTAATAGGTTCTTGTATATTGTGCTTATTATTCTGGAAGAGAGTTAAATGAAGAATTTCGCATTAGGTGTATGATTGTGAATCTTACTTAACAATATCTTTGTAACTAAATTTGTAGATATTTGCTGCTTTAGCTCCTTGGTCTCTTAGATTACTATAATTGGTTGCCATTTAGGCTATAAGCCAATGTGCTACGTTTTTCATGCATTCTTTATTCACAGTTCCATGTGATCAAAACTCGGACGGATACCTGCAAGAAAAAGGTCAGCAATTGTTATATATAAAACAGTAAATCATTTAAGTCCAATTGAATAATTGTTGCTTATTCTTAATTAGGTAGCTATAATTCTGTTTGTTTTATGGTTCTAGTAATTGGTGTGAACAATCATTAGTCCTATACAACAATATAATGAGAAATGAAATACAGGTTAGAAGCTTGGAGCAGATGAATGAAAATCTCCTGCTTGAACTTGTAATTTTCTTCTCAAATTAGCATTGATCCGAGAAAAATATATATATGAAAGTTGCATATTAGCTAGTGTTGGGAACGAGTGTGAACTGAAAAACAGAATGAATGGCTTTTGTTATTCTGTCTATTATCTGTTCTCTATATATAGTCCTATTGCCTGTTCATTCATTTTTCCAATGTGAACTACATGTTTTGTGTTGTTATCTTATAGTTAATTTATGCATTTATTCCAACATTGGATAATGCCAACTGATTGTTTTATTACACTGTTGTTGACATGCAGAACCTACTGGAGTGCTAGTTGATTTTGCAATGAAACTTGTTACCTTCCATATTCTAGAGGATTCAGTAAATGATTGGAGGGAAGCATGGTCATGTTTAGTGGTACGACACCTTTCTGAATTTTCTCTATCTTTCTCAACGCGATCCTATTTTAATTTAGTTTCCAATTTCATTTTCTTTTTAATTTTTTGTTTCTTCTATGTTATAAGCTCCAGAGTCACTCCCATGCTTTATTCTGTTTACATTGCCTATGTAGATTGGAAAGAGGAGAGAAGGAAACCAGCTTTGTAATATTACAATAAAATTCCCATTTAAAGGCTAAACATCCAAGTAAGATTTTTTCACTCAACAAAAGCTTATTTTAACTTGTGTTTTTTTAACAACTTAACACATCCTGAAAATTATGTCCAACTGAAAATAAGTATATATGTCTTTATGTAAAGCATAACTATGTAGACTGCATTATGTAAGAATCAAACTTTGCTTTAACTTATTCTTGCTTTCTATTTCCCGTAAGAATAGTATCTACAAGAAGGAACCTTGGGCAAGAGGAACAGCCTCTGAAACAGAAGGAGATGAAGCTGCAGTAGGCATAGTAGGAGGAGAAGGTGATAAGGAAACACTATGAGAGGGACAACCAGAATCCTGAGAAAAGAAAAGTTAGACAGAAGCTTACAACAGCTTATTAGTTCTCTTCGCTCTCAACTTCTTATTTATTAGCTAACTTGTGTGGAATAGCATATTAGCTTAGCAGTGGGGCATATGAAATTATACAATAACCCTGAAGTACTAGTGAACTACAAGTAGTACTTGGTGCATGTAATAATACCACTGTATATAGTTTTGAATTCTCATGTAATGCATTTCTTCCTAATCCGAGTCTTATTTTTTTTGGTAATATTTGTAGGTTTTGATCTCAATCGATTCCAAATTGAGTGGTCCTTTCTCATTTCAGTAAAATTGAGGTAAGCATCCTTTCTATACTCCAACCAGCTATTGATTCTTCAATTTTTAATTGAATGTGGGTGTTATATAGCATATCTAATGTTCTTGTTTTTGATATGTTAATGCAAAATGCTGCTAATAATTATATGAGAATAATGTATCTCCTCAGCCACCATCATATGTCTTTGTTCAACAAAAGATAAAGATAATTAGAACAATGCTACTTGTATTTCGGTAGTTTAATTAAGGACTTGTATAAATCTTTGAGAGCTAATACTGTTTATCCAAAACAAGAGACAAGAAATTTATTATAGTTTAGTGAAAGAACATAAAGCTACACTACACTGTTTCGGTTCTTGATTCAAATTAATTTAAATGGAACCTAGCTTTAGAACAAGGAAGATGCTAATAGGACACTGGCCAAATAATCAAGAGACTTCACTGAGTTCAATACAATAGTTACACCAGTCCCTGCGTAACCTTGGAAATAACAAATCCTAATTTTTGTAATTTTCTGGTTCTCATTTGTTAGTTATCAATGTCAAGAATCATCCCTCAATTATGTGCACTAATATATTTTGTTACTGGCTTTAGATGAATTCAATACATTTCTGTATGAATATGGACAGACTTGAACTATGATAGTGTATTTTTAAGCCAAACTGATGTCGCAAGCAGGGTTAAGAGCCAGGTGAAACTTGTGGTTATGCCAATGTACTCAAATCCTCCCATTCATGGTGCATCCATTTTGGCTGCCATTCTCAGGGACCGGTAATGAACCAAGACCACTCTACTTTCCTAAGTATAACTACTCATAAAAGGATTTATTGTCGACTGTAATATCTTTCTGCTGCTTTTTTTTTTGGGTACAAGTGCTAGTCTTGAACTGGCATAGGCAAATGGTAAAGAATTTTATGATTGTATTTGTTTCAGTATTTTGAGGGCATTCTTCCAATACATTTTAATACCCAAAGAGGAGATCCTACTATATCAAGCAGATTGGAATATTTACTTTCACTGGATTGAATGCTGAGCAAGTTTCCTTCCTGGCTAAAGAGTACCATATATTCATGACATCAGTAACATCCTACCTTTTTACTTTAAAATATAATACATACTTTTTCGTTAGTGTTTACATAAATAAATACTTGGGTTTATGGGTGAAAATCGCATGAGAGAAAGGGAAGAATTTTTGGTGTGTATGGCTGATTTTGCAGTAGCACCAGCCCTTAAACTGGTGCGCGCCCCTGGGCGCACAGTCTGCTGTGCGCGCTGGTGCCTTCCGTGCTGGCTGGTGCGCGTTGGCTTGAGATTGATGCACCAACTGGTGCGTCTGGTGCATGCTTCCTGCGCACCGGTGCAAGATTCTGGTTCTACATGCGTGGTGCAGTTTGATGCACCAACTGGTGCTGGCCCTCCACGCACCGGTGCATGCGTCTGGCTAGCCGGTGCGTCCCGTGCGCACCGGTGCTATAATTTTTTTTAATACATTCCAAAACCTTCCTAAAAATAAAATACCTAATAAAACATTAAAATTTCATTTTCTTATAATTATTTAACTTAAAACTTCTAATTACTTAATTAATTCCATTCTTATAATTTCATTTATTTTTTGCTTCACAAGTATTCAATTAATTTCACTCCTTTATTTATGTTGTTGCTAGTTTGTTACAGGTTTAACATTATTGGAATAAAAGTGACATTGGCCATGCATATGGAGATGAGAAGATATTTTGCTTATGTTAGAAATTTATGTCATGGGCTTTGAAGTGTTATTTTGGATTATTAGTTACTAAATACATTTTTTATTTTTAATATTTTAGGCTGATGTAATATCGTGACTCAATAGAATGCTAAAGACATTCTCTATATTAGATTGTTGAGATTTGAGTTCATTATTTATGGGCAATTTAATAATATAAAATTTATTTATTATTTTTAATTATTATCAATCATACTTCAGAATTTAAAGTTCAAAATGACTTTATCAGGATTATTATTTTTTTTAATATAAATAATGGCTATTGCAACGACAATTTTGTCGTTTAAAAAATCAAAAGGATTTTGCAACGACAATGTCGTTGCCAATAATACTAAGTCATTGGTAACAAGAAAGGTAAGCCACGTCAGCAATAAGGTATCATTGGCAACGATAAATGTCGTTGCCAATGATACTAAGCCATTGGCAACGACTAATATCGTTACCTAAAAGGTAAGCCACATCACCCTGTTATTGCATTTTTGGCAACGACAAATTATTTGTAACGACAAATGTCGTTGCATAACCGGTGTGAATCGCAACAAAGGGTTGTCGTTGCGATACTTTTTCGCTACGCCCTGATCCGTCGTTGCGAAAAATATTATTTTTCGCAACGACTTTTCATTTTTTGCAACGACTTTTGTTGTTGCAATTGGCCGACTTTCTTGTGGTGAAATCCATGATATACATACATATTTTGGACGAGGGCATATCGAAAATATATTTTTTGAAATTTCCGACACTTCAAAACCAAAAACTATATAATACTTCATTTGTTTCATATATAGTGTGTTTTAAGGTTATGCATAGATTTTAACAAAAAAAAATTGACAGAAGGACCAAAAATGCAAACGGAAGTAAACTTAAAGAACCACTTTCGAATAAAAAAAACTTAAGAGAACACTTTAAAATAAAGAAATAGCTTAAAAGGAAAAAAAAAAGTTTTAGCCTAAAAAAACAATATAAGTTTTCATAGAAAAATTACAAAATCTGAACTTTTAATTGGTTAAATTTACCGATTTCTAATGAATACATGGCACTCTTCAGTTTATAACACTGCATGAAATACATTTTTATTTAACCACAAAGGAAGGTTGTGCACTCTGAAGAAAAAATTGATACGTATTCCCTCCGGTTTTTATTATAGATTATATTCTAGATGATTTTCTTGGTCCTAATTATAAGTCACTTTATATTTCTTATGTATCATTTATTGTTTTTTTTTTTGCTCTTATTAAATGCTTTGACTATCTAAATGTTTTTTGTTGTTCATTAATTAGTGTTAATTTTCGAATAAAAGTTGAGAAGGTAAAATTGTAATGTTATAATATATTCTCATATAATTCATAAAACCAACTGTTTTTCTTAACATGTGTAATTCGATTAAGTATGTCCCGTGATAAAGACCGGTGGAAGCTAAGTATAAGTTTTTGCTTATTCAACCATTTTAGATTTGTTCAATGATTACTTAAGACGGGGAAGTTTTTTTTTTTAAAAAAAAAATAATTATTAACAGATTAATAAGCTTTTTTTTTATTAACACTGAAACATCTTTGATAAAAGCCAAAAATGGACCTATTTGGAAACCCTACAGTCTTAATTAAACCCAAATAAAAAATATATATATATTTTACAAATAATACTACAAACATTCCATACAGAAAATAATTATGCAAACATTAGTTTTTTTTTCTTTTTTTGTTGGGGAGATACCTACCCCGTCTCAAAAGCGTCTTCCTCATAAATTATGGGAATGTCCGCACTAGGCAGGAGTCGAACACGCGATCCCGCAAATCAATGCCCTCACCCTTTGCCAGCTAGGCTAGACCCACGGGACATTATGCAAACATTAGTTAGTGTAAGTAAAAACTTTACTCTTCGAACATTATTTTTGATAATTAACTCCTCTCATAGTTAGGTCCTCTCCTTTAAAATAAAATAAGACTCGCTCACTATTATATCTAACTTTTATTGATAAAATTCAATTAACACTATAAGAAAAATGTAGTAGCTAGTATGTGTTGCAAAAATTTGAGTGTCTACTAAATACAAATGGTTGGGTCCTATTTACCCTTTATAAAATTAAAATTCATTTTACATTCATTACCTAAAAAAAAGTATCGTAGTTTCAGATTTTGTTTTACAAAAAGAAACATAATATCATCTATATGTAATTGGCTATCATTTTCAACATTTCTAAAACTTTTATTTATGCTTGGGAGATTGACGTTTCAAGAGATAAGTTAAGGTCCTTTTCATTTCTCAAGATAATGGGCAAAATCGTCTTAGCCATTATATCAAATAAATAATTATGACTAGTATTGGATAAAAGAAATTGACAAAAATACAAAAAATGAAATGAAAAGATCTCCATATTTAAGAGATAGGCGAGAATTAGAGCTTCTATGTTCTACTCATGCAGCACTTAGTTAAATTTGCGGCTTTCCCTTATTACTGTGGATTTTATTTTTTATTTAAAAAAAAATAGAGGCAACGATTGAGAATAAAAAATGGAAAATAACCACATAAAAAAAAAAAAAAAGTTCAAATGATGGCAAAATTTGAAAAGAATCATTTTATTTATTTTCACTAGAATTGTTGTGTCTACTAATATAAAACTGATAAAAGCTTCACCAAGAACTACTACTGATTCTATTTTCGAGTCAAAGAAACTCACTCCACAATCATTGTTACAAATAAACCAGTGATCAGACATACACCATTATTATTCTCTCTTTTATATTGATCTGATATACACCAAATGCGAAATGCTAACTGAATGAAAACACAGAAAATGTTTCCTAACTCATAAGATTCCTTCCCTTTTCCAGTGAGAGAAAGAATTCCTAATTCCCTATCATATTCCACTTATTAGAGAAACTTCACAATCTTTGTTACAATTACAAACCGCACTTTACTACAAACAACTCCTAAAAATGAAATTAACTCCACAATCATTATTACAAATCCGTGATCAGTAGTAAAGATAATGCGAAATACTAAACGAAATGCTAACAGAATAACCGTTTTCTAACTATCAGCAATCTTCTTCCAAACCTTGTTTCTCTTGGCAATGAGGAACGCACATTGAGCTTCGATGCAAGCAAACAGAATCTGCTCTTGGCTCAGACGAATCTGGCCACTCCAATCGCTGAATTTGATCTCATCCTTATGCTCCACCTCAATCCCGAGACAAAGCTTCGCAATTCCACTCACTGATTTGATCTGATCGGTGTCCGCGGGGTCCGTGCAGCAGGTACCGAGATCAAAAGGATCCATATGCATCTTCAAACGGTGCTTCGAATCCTCAAGCTTCTTTCGATGAGATTGGTTGAAGAATCCGACGAAGCGGTTGGTACGGTGCAGTAGGAACGTGCGGAGGAACTCCGGAACGGTGTCGGCGAGAGAAAGCTGGAAGATAAGGCACAGGCTTCCTACGCAGAGCTGCAATGTGTGAGGCGGAGGGTTATCGGTGCCGTCGGGAGTGCACTGAACGCCGAGGCCAACGATTAGGCGGTGGCGGTACATGGCGTAATCCTGGAGTGTGGAGTATAGCCACTCTTTGACGATGGAGGGGGTGGCGGTTACAGTGACGATAGTGGGGACATTTTCGTTGTTGAGGTTGACGGTGTAGACGCTTTTGCTTAAGTGATAGCGAAGGGCGATGGTGGCCATTTTTTTCAAGACGGTTACAAGAAGAGGAGAGAGAGAGAGAGTGTTTTGGTGGCTTGGCAATACGCACGTGACACAAAACGGTTAAAAGTGGATGCGTTCCCGCTTTGGGGGCTGTGATATTGTACGAACACCTGCATCTTGAGTAGTGAAGCAGCGAATTCTTTTTCACCGAAAAATAAAAATGATTTTTTTAATAAAAATTATTTCTATGGTGGAATAACATTTAAAATGTACAAATTTAAAAAAAATGTAAAAATTTAATATATTGTTTTAACTTTATGTTTGTGTTAATTATTGAAAATTATGACCCATCAAATCAGTGTAGTTGAATAATGATATTTTTTTATTTTTATAAATAAGACTTAAAAAACAATTGGAAAATAGTATTTCCTTTGTTTTTATGTATAAGACTTTTTTTTGACAGATTTTTAAGCCCATTAAAAAAATTAATTAATTTATTTAATTATATTTAGGAAATGTGAACATTTGATGTATATATTTTCTAAACCATCTTTATTAATAGCATTGGAAATCCAAAAATATAAGTTAAATAGGGATGTTTATGGAAAAAAAATTAATTATAGTTGAAAATTGACATAGAATCTTATATATAGAGATAAAATAAAAATGTCAAAATGGTTTTATAATATATTGTATTAAACCAAAACATATATTTATATAAATAATTTTTTTAATGAAATAAATAAGCTAATAAGTCAAATTATTGATTTATACTCCACAGGCACATCAAATTTTGTTCAAACCACTGACAAGTAGAGAAATGTAATTTTAAAAATAAAAAGTAAGAAAATTAAATTGTTCAACAAAAAAAAATAAGTTAAATGAGTGATTATTTTGTTGGGAGTTACTAACATGCAATTAGCATTGGCAATTTGGGCGAGCAGGTGGGCATGGGCGCATGCCCGCACGCCTGGGCGGGCGGGCGGGCTTGTGGGCGGCCCACTTTAATTAAAAAAAACTCATAAAAAGGTCAAAAATTGAAAAATGCTAACGGTACGTAACTAACGTAAGGCTATAAATTACTCAAAATACTCAAAAACACATAAAAACAATCAATGAAAGGCTGAAAGCAAAACAATCGGTCAAGCAGTTAAATAAAAATTAAGCAATCAATTAAATTTGTGCTGGATCAGAATGACAATCAATTTTTTTTTTAAAAAGTAATCAGTACTTAGAATTAGGAAACATATGACATATGTTTTTTATTTTGAAAATTAATGGGCGGCCCGTGGGCGGCCCGCCGCCCGCCCAAGAATGCCCGCTAAAATAATGGGCAGGGCGGGCAGGCATTTTGTTTTGCTGGGCTTAAAATCAATGTCGTGCCCACAAAAAATTGTGGGCGGGCGGGCAGGCCCCATGGGCATCCGTCCTAGTTGCCAATGCTACATGCAATATAAATTTGGATGGTTGCTATGCAACCCGTTGTTAGACTCATAGGAATTTGTTACATAATACATGTATGTCATGTCATTGCTTAAAGCATAATATTGAGAACGTGAAAAAGAAGAAGGAGCAGTTCTAGCAAAACTGAAACAACTTTAATTTTTTTTCTAAGTAATGTTTTTGAAAATTAAAAGTTATAATTTGTGTAAATGTACAAAGGAGTAGTTTTTATGTTGGACTAAATTGCAAAAATCAATTTTGACTACTTTAAACAATGACATAACATACATATATTAGGTGACAAATTCTTATTAGTCTAACAAAAGGTTGTATAACAACCATTCAAATTTAGATTGCATGTTAGAAATATTCTATTTTATTACCTACTCCCTCTGGTCCTATATATAGGACACATTATAGAAAGTTTTCTTGGTCCTAATTATAAGACTCTTTATATTTTCTATGCATCGTTTATTGATTTTTATCTTTTTTGACTTTGTTAAATGATTTGATTATCTATGTGTTTTTTGTTATTCATTAATGGGTGTGAATTTTCCAAAAAAGAAGTTGAAGAGGTAAAAATGTAATGTTACAATATATTCTTATATAATTCATAAAATCAACCATTTTTCTTGATATGTGTAATTCGGTTAAGTATGCCTTATAATAAAAACTGGAGAGAGTGCTAGAGTAAGTTGCATGCATATCATACAGAATGCGGCTGTTCTTACAATATTGCAACCCACAAAGCGGGAACTCACCAACTTTATCCGTTTCGCGTTTGTGCACTTAGCTAAAAGAAACCCAACAAACAAAAGCCACTGCCATACTCTCTCTTCCATTCTCATTCTTCTTTGTAACCATCTTCAAAATCATCGCCACCATCACCCTCCGCTTATTCAACAATAAGCGAACCCTCTCCACCGTCAACTTCAATGGAACCGAAATCACCGTAACCGTAACCACCACCCCCTCCACCGTCATCGAGTGGCTAGACTCCGCTCTCCAGCACAACAACCGCAAATTGTTAGATACTGTAATAATATAAGATCATTTTTGGGTTTTTAAGTTGGTTCTATTTATAAGACTTTATTTCAATTCTTAATAGCATTTAATTATTTTTGTTTTATATAAATACTCTTATTAATTTAACATTTTTTAAAATTTTAATAATAATTATAAGAGTAATTTTGAAAAAGTATATCAAATTTTCACATTTCCAATACCACTAAAAAATTTAACTACCCTCGGTAAAAATGAAAAATCCCAAAAGATTGTTATATATAAAACGAGAGAGGGAGATCATTAATATTATTTCGCCATTATTTTCATCCATAATTTTACTTTACTAGCTAATTTTTTAATTTAACATAAAAAACAACTATTAATACTTAGTTAACTTCAAAAAAAATTTCATTTAAGAAAAAAACACTTCTAAAGAATGTTTGAATAGAAAAGAAGGTAGTAATCGCACAACAACTATTAAAAGGCACTGCCACTCTCTTTCTTTCTGCTCTCTCTCTCTCTTCTGCAAAAATCAACACTGCAGATATTTTCTCTTCCATTCTCACCCTTCTCTGTAAACGTCACCGTCTTCAAAAAATGGCCTTCATCGTCAACCGCTTCCACTTCCCCAACCGAAGCATCTACACCGTCAACCTCCACGGAACTCATATCATCACCACCGTAACCGCCACTCCCTCCATCGTCCGTAAGTGGCTATCCACCACGCTCTACCACCGCCGCTACGATAACTGCTTCGTCGTCGGCCTCGGTGTCCAGTGGACTCCCCACGGCGACCCTCCGGCAGAGACCTTGCAGCTCTGCATCGGCCACCGCTGCCTCATCTTCCAGCTCTGCTACACCGACCGCGTCCCGTTGAAACTCCGGCGATTCCTCATGGACCCTGACAACACCTTCGTAGGGTTCTGGAACCACTCCGATCGTGTCAAGCTGCGTGGATCGCTTCATCGTTTGGAGATGTGCAAGGATCCGGTTGATCTGAGGCTCCACGTGGTAACGGAATACCACGAGAACCTGTCACGTGCTCAGACGAGGGTGATCGTGAAGAAATGTCTCGGGTATGACGTGGAGAGGGGTAATGACGTCAGCAAGAGCTATTGGCGTGTTGGAGTTCTGAGCGAAGAGCAGGTTCTGTACGCATGCGTCGACGCTCACTGCGCGTTTCTCGTTGGGAGGTTTTGCACTGCTTTGGGAAATTGATAAGACGTAAATTTTAAAATCGATGTGCATTTTCTTTTTCCGTTGTTTTTGTTTTATGATTGCTGATGATTCGACAGAATACTCGTTTAATTTTGTGGTGATTTGACAGAATATTAGGTGTGTCTGTATTTTCGTGCTTATCAGACTTTAGGAAGATCGGTGATGTAGCATTGTAGGCTTGTAGCATTCATTACTTCCAATTTGTCCAATCGTTCTCGCGGGTTATCTTTGGAGTAATTCTAGGGTCTCGAGAATGAAAAAACCTTGTGGTTTCGTTGACACTTTTTGCTTTTTACAGTAAAAGTTTTGTTGACACTTGAATGCAAAAGAAATGAATATCCTATTTATAAAATTTTTTTTGGTTTTTTACTCGCACAAGTAAAGTGGATAAATTTGTTAGTGATATTGAAAATGAGAAAATTTGATATATTTTTATAGAGATGTTAGTAGAAAGAAGTAATTAAATGCTATTGAAAATTGAAAAAAAGTCTTATAAATAGGATCAAAATAAAAACCTCAAAAAGGTCTTATAAATAGGACTGAACTGAGTATATCTTTTGATACACATGAATATTGTGTGAGGTTAATGATTGAATGTGAAATTTTTTTAGGGATTTCAGATTTGTTTGTTATTTTTCAAATGAAAATGAAGCAACTTAACGTAGTACTGTATTGCATATGTTGGTCGATTGGTTCATCAAATTTAAAAGTATTCCATAATTATAATTTGAGTAACATATCGATTAGTTTATGACATTAAACTTGTCAAATTAGTTTTTTGATATTATTGAAATTTTAAATTAGTCATCGAGATAGAAAAACGTGAGTCATGTTGATGAATGTTGTTAATAATTCATAAACTCAAAGACCAATTTGACTTATGTTCACAATTTTAAGGACTAATTTAACTGATAATCAACGATTTTTTGTTTTTTTGCCAAAATAATGTTGTTTTGACCATTTCGTTAATCTATATTAAGGACTAGTGACACTAACTAACATTAGGAGTTACTCCCTCTGTCCCTTAATATAAGTCACTTTTATCTAATTCATGCAGATTAAGAAAAATAATTATTACTCTCAATTTGATCAAAAAATATGTTTTCATTCCAAGATTACCCTTATTAAAAACTTTACAACTTTATTCATTTCTCTTTATTGTAATTATTACCCTATAACCCCTATGCAATTATGAGGGGTATATTTGGAATAAATTCTTTAATACTACCTAGATACTCTAAAACGACTTATAAAAAGGGACACCAATCCACCAAAATGGTGCCCTATATTAAGGGACAGAGGGAGTAATATGAATTACGTTTTGCTATCAAATAAATTAATTTGAAATTTCGAAAATATTAATATGAATTACGTTTGACAAAATTAATCAACGGCCACAAAGTCAAAAACCAATATAACATATTATTCATTACAATTTGTTCAAAAGATATTCAATAATTAAAATTTGTAAATTAACAAATACAAATTTAAGAATCACCAAATACTCAATCAGAGAATTTGAGTTCATACATCAACATCTTCCCTCGATTAACTTCAACCATAATAATGTAACTATAAGAAAAATCTTCCTATTCATTGTATTGAGATGAGTTTAAAAATAAAATTCATATTTAATATATTAACTTATCTATCTATATATAAATTAGGGAAGTTTCCCTCCCACCCACTAAAACTCCTGCCCACTACTCCCTACTATGTTTTTTTTTTTTAAAACTTTCCCTCCCACCCGCTAAAAATCAAGCCTACTACTCCCCTTTTTTTTTCCCTTTTTTTTTAACTACTCCCTTCTATTTTCACTATCTCACTCAAACAATACAAGGGTGCTTATAGCATGTACCGTTTTTTGGTGCTCCGACTCTTTTTTTATTTTAATAAATATAAAATATTTATAAAAAAATATGTTTTGAGTTTTCTGTATTCTTTTTATGTACATGTTTTTGTTATTTTGATTTGAATTTTTTTTTATTATATGCTTCCTGACACAGATAATGGTCCAAACAAACAAGTAAAAATAAAACAAGGATGCTTCTACCATTCACCGGTTTTTGGTGCTCCGGCTCTTATTTTTATTTTTTATTTTAATAAATCTAATATATTAAAAAAAATATGTTTTGGGTTTTCTGTGTTCTTTTTATGTAGATCTTTTTGTTATTTGGTTTTGAATTTGAATTTTTTTTATTATATGTTTCCTGACACATGTAATGGTCCAAACCTTTCATTATATAAAGCAATGGTGCTTTTACTATGCACCGGTTTTTGGTGCTCCGACTGTTTTTTTTATTTTAATAAATCTAATATATTAAAAAAAATATGCTTTGGGTTTCCCGTGTTATTTTTATGTACATGTTTTTGTTATTTCGATTTGAATTTTGTTTATCATATGCTTCCTGACACAGGTAATGATCCAAACGAGTAAAATATAAAACAAGAGTGCTTCTACAATGCATCGTTTTTGGTGCTCCGGCTCTTTTTTTTTAATTTTTTTATTTTAATAAATCTAATATTTTTAAAAAAATATGCTTTGGGTTTTCTGTGTTATTTTTATGTACACGTTTTTATTTTTGGATTTAAATTTATAATGTCATTAATTACTTCTTTTTCAAAAATATTTTTATTCATTTTTTAAAAAAACGAATTTTTTAGTGTAAAAATATTGCATACAAGAATGTTAATCGACTCCAATTTATCGACTCTTTCGTAAATAATAATATTAATCGACTCCTTCCTAAACAATTTTTTTAACAAGAATGTTTACATTATTATACTTTATTTACACTTAAAAATCATTTATATTAAAATTCCTCGTAACTATTCAATAATAAATTAAAACTAATATTAATTGTAACTTTGTAAAATGTTTTATCAATACATTAAAACTAATATTAATTACAACTTTAAAAATGTTTTATCGATTTCGTATTTTTCCCTTGCATGGCACGGGGTTGGGGCTAGTTAAGATTAAAATTAAGGTAAAATGTTCAAAAAAGACAAATACTTAGTTTATTTATCAGCCAGCGTGCAGGTGTAGTACAATATCGCACCACCCACAACGCGGGAAATCAATCACCCTCCCACTAATAACCGCTGAGTGTGCGTACACTGCCATACTTCCACTCACCCCCTCTCTCTCTCTCTCTCTGCAAAAGTCGGCGTAGCAGAGAGATTCTCTTTTCCAATTCTCTTTCATCCTTCTCCGTAACAGTTACCGTTTCGAAAAAAGAAAATGACAATCACCATCAACCGCTCTCACTACTACACCACTCACAGCATCTTCACCGTCAACCTCCACGGAACCGAAATCACCGTCACCGTAACCGCCACACCTTCCGTCGTCAGACAGTGGGTACACGCCACCCTCTACAACCGCCGTCTCTACCGTTTTCTCAACCGATTCGTCGTTGGCCTCGGCGTGCAGTGGACTCCCGACGGCAGCTCAAATCCTCCGGCGGAGATTCTGCAGCTCTGCGTCGGTTGCAAGTGCCTCGTGTTCCAGCTTGAACTCGCCGACCGTGTTCCTTTGAAGCTCCGGAAGTTCCTCCTGGACCCTACCATCACCTTCGTAGGGTTATGGAACCACTCCGATCGGAAGAAGCTGCGTGATTCGGTTCATCGTTTGGAGATGTGTAAGAATCCGATTGATCTCAGGTACCACGCGGAAACGGAAGACGATGAGAACCTCGTTCGTGCTTCGCTGAGTGAGATCGTTGAGAAGAGCCTCGGTTATGAAGTGGATCAGAGTAGAGAGGTGAGCATGAGCGATTGGGGAAAAGAGGTTCTGAGCTCAGAGCAGGTTCTGTACGCGTGCATCGACGCGCACTGTGCGTTCCTCATTGGCAAGAATCGTAGGGCTTGGGAACTTTGAGAGGTAAAATCGATTTTCGTTCTCTTTTCCTAATACGTGAAAATGCATTTGATCTCATGTTTTGTTTCTCAGTTTTTGAGTTACACAGAAAGCGATTAAAGACTGTAGCTATAATAGTACTGTTACTGTGAAGTGTATCCGGTTATCCACTTTTTGAAATTCACCGGGACAAGTGCGGAACCATTTTCACGGTGAAGGATTGTTGTTTGGTTCATATCTGTTTTTGTGTAATTTTGGTTTATCTCTCTGCCTGAGCTCTTTACGTTTTCACTTTTTTTTTTCTTTGCATTAATGGTGATTTGACAGAATGGTTTAAATTTAAGAATTGATTTCCTTTTAACCTCTTAAGAAAATAGAATAAATTCATTATAACTCTAAATTAATTATATCTTTATAATATCTTATTTTGAATTTTAAAAGCTAAAGTTAGGTAAACTTTTTTCAAAATTTATATATCAACTTATAAAATTGACTTAAAAAAAGCACAAACACAAAATAATACTTTACTTATTAAAAAAATAAATGTCATTTATCATACATTATGAGGTTATTTAAAAATTTAACTTCCTTTTTATTATTTCACGTCAATTAAGCTAATCTTTACGTGGATATCTGAGACCTGAGAGCGGTGATTTGGCAGAATGATATTAGGTTCAGCATCAAGAAACTTGTATTTGCTTGGTTATCGGAAAGAAAATGGAAGAGAGAAAATGAGAAAAGAGAAATAAAAAATATAGATTAAAAAATATAGATTATGATGAAAAAATGACTAGATTTTATAGTTGTTTGGTATGAGAGAAACTGAGAAAAAATATGAGAGAGAGAAAACTCTTCTTTTGTTTGGTTGGAGAGAAAAGTCTCTCCTTTTGTTTGGTTGGGGAGAAAAGTGAAAAAAGAGAAAACAATAAATTTGTTAAAAGACAAATATACCCTTTATTTTACATAGTACAAATAATTCTTTTTTCTTTCTCTTTTTTTCCTTTCTCTATTAAACATAACCAAATATTTTTTTCTTACTTCAATTATTTTTTAAATAATAAAAATTCTAGATTAAAAAAATATATAAAAAAATTACATCAAAACTACAATTCCATGTAGAGCGCTACAATTCCAACTAGAATGGATTACACCAAATACATAAGTTCAAAACACAATACCCAATAGCTGAAGTGGCAAAGAACAAAGGAAGAAGAAACTCATAATGTCCAGGGGTAATTTCAACTTTTCAATTAAAAACCTATGTTTTCTCCTCAAAATCTTGTCACATGAGGAGAGAAAACAAAAATCCTTGTGTCCCAATGTAATTTCTCCCTTTCCTTGTTTTCTCACCTCTTCCAGATTTGTTAAAACTTGAATACAAACGAAAAGATAATTGAAAAGATTCATTGTCATGGTCTTTTCATTTTTTTTATGCAGAAGCGAGTTAATCTACACCGTAAATAGGAATTTATTTCCATGAAGTCATTTTTTAGGATTTTCTTAAGAATAATAATTAAAAAAATATATACTCTCTTTGATTTTATATGTAATATCTTTTAGGAAAAAAAATTGATACTATTTGTAAGATTTTATTTCAATTTTACAATAATATTTAATTATTTTTTTCAAAAACATTCTTATCAAATTAACACTTTTTAAAATCCCAATAATAATTATACTATAATAGTTTTGAAAAAGTATATTAAATTTTTATGTATTCAATATTACTAACAATTTTAACCCATTTTTTGGATGTAATTTTCATCAACAAAGTCTTACATACAAGGGCCTGGGGGAGTATATATTTTTTGAAATTAAAATTACGTACTTAGTGTATGTGGTGATTTTAATTTAGTGTATGGAGATGTAATGATCGCACTCGTCAACTTTGGGGTAATTTTATTAGTGTATGGAGATGTAAAAAGTCCTATGTGGTTTAGTTGACAGTTCGACACTCTTCACGATTATTTCTGTAATATATGTTCATATATGAGTTTTTAATGACCCGTTATTAAAACGAGCGGGTCTGGATAAGGGGTATTTAGACTACTCATCAGATTCGCAAATTAAATTACAAAGATAACTTTTATATATATATATATATATATATATATATATATATAAAGGATGTTATGATTTAAAGCAATGTTTTGTTTGTGTATATATATATATATATGTGTGTGTGTTATGGTATGAGATGTATTGCTCACCTTTGTTCAAGTTTTTGTTCTTTCATTTAGTGTTGCCCGTTTCTATTTTCGTTTTGTTCAGCATCTCTCTTTCATCTCCCGTTTTTATTTTCGTTTTGTTCAGCATCTCTCTTTCATCTCCCGTTTTTATTTTCGTTTTGTTCAGCATCTCTCTTTCATCTCATACGTTACCTCTGTCGCCGCCCAAAATTCATTGGGTACCCACAAACCCGTTGGATATCTCAAAACCTGCGATATATATCCACACAGGTTTGGGTCTAAATTTATATTAATAAGATAAGTTCGGATAATGTAGTACCCGACTCGATTACCATTCCTATTCTGTGGCAATTAAGAAGTAATCTTAAAGAACTAAACATTCCATTTTTAAATACTTTAACTTCATTTAACATTCCCGTATGTAATTAATTTGAAGATTTTTGTTTTTAAAAAGGGAATAGAACTTTGATTAAATTTTTTTTCTTGACCACAGTCTTTAAGGTTAAGGATAAGAGTTTAAAAAGTGAATAATTTTTATTGAAAAAATAAATACAAAATCTTTTTATTCTATCAATACAATACTTTCCAATAAAAAATGTCCATTTTAGGCTCATATTAAGGCTAAGATTAAGAAAAAAACTTGGATTCTCATATTTTTCCTGATGCTCGTCTCTAACCTATTTTGAGCCCTAAACCAAAAAAATATAAGACCTCTAATTCATGAAACAAATTATTAAAAATAAATCAATTAAAACAATACATTTGATCAATTAAAACAATGAAAATTTTGTAACTTTTTTTTCCAAAAATAAAAATTGTTCTATATTAGTGAATGTTGGTACGGAAGGATGGGGTTTGTGTTCTTTAAGCATGTGATGACGAGTTTATCTTTGACACATGCAAATTGAGATTGGCTTGCTGTGAGTGCCATCTCTGAAAGGTTGTGAGCGCCATCTCCAAAAGGGCCCAATTGATATGCGAACGAATTAATTACTCAATTGTACATGTGGATACCGTGGATTTATAAAAGAAAAAAATTGTTTTACGTGCTTTTAATATTTTTGAACCGTGAACAGTGGCCCTCAAAACCCTCCCTCGCGGCCAGGCGCCCAGGCCTGTTCTCCTCCTCATTGGGTATTTTACCATCCTCGTACAAAAATTCCCATTGCTATGGCTGGAGCTGGATATATGCTCGTCAACGTTGTTAATGCAACATTATTTGGCTATAATTAAAATTTCTTTTATCTTATTTATAAGTCATATTTAATCATAACACATATATTAATATGAGTAATTGAAGTAAGTTAATTTTTTGGTTTAAAAAAAACCACATTTACACATTTACCCTCTTTCATACATACCAAGGTGGGAGAAACATGTGAGAAGTAAATGTTTTCTAGTTAATAAAAAAATTAATTAAGGGTAGTTCACGTAAAAAAAGGTATTTCAAGAAAAAAAGTTAAATGTCTCATAAAAAAATATAGAATGACTTATAAATAAGATATATATATATATATATATATATATATATATAATATTTAAATAAACCTATAAATAAGACATTGAGAATAACTACCTACTTTTTTTTCTTATAAGAGAATAACTACCAACTAAATTATATATTGTCTAACCCCGAGCGTGTGGTTCAGTGGTAGGATTGATCCACGCTTAAGCAAGATCGGGTGTTCGAATCCTGCCTTGTGCATGCAGCAGTGTTAAATCTCGGGGCCAGCTGTCCCCCCCATTAGAGGTGTCTAC
This sequence comes from Crotalaria pallida, assembly GCA_037953625.1. NCBI lineage: Eukaryota > Viridiplantae > Streptophyta > Magnoliopsida > Fabales > Fabaceae > Crotalaria > Crotalaria pallida. Next base: position 87,447,433 of record CM075656.1, read on the forward strand.
AAGCCAGCGAGGAGATTAGTCACTGCGGTCGGCGGTGGACACTCCGGTCATGGACCCAAAATTATATATTGCCTTAGTTTCCATGGTTTGTAAGCATGCAAGTATGAAACCAACTTCATTATCAAAGAAAAATAGGAGGGAGGAAAAAAGGGATTGAAGAATCGAAGGAAATAACACGAGGAATAAATTTGTCAATAAATATTGATTATTATAACAAAGAGACATTGTTATAGCACTCTTTCTACACATATCACTACATCTGGACTATAAAATAATATAAAAAAAGAAATATAGTACATTAAGATTTGTTTTTATGTTCATAACTACTCCATTTTTTTTAAACAATGGGTGCCATCTAGTGCAGCCATTAATCACATGCCCTTGCAATCCTCTAAGAATGAGTTCACGTAGGGTTCCACTCCGCTATAATCTGAGACATCAAGTCAATTATTAAAAGGATAGAGATTTCATCCAAATAAAGAAAATGCTAAGACACTTGTTAAGAAATTAAAAGTATTATTTTGACATAAAAAGATGTGATTTTTGAGATTTTCGAGAGAGTGATTAATACCAACATATGATTGTTTTATCACCTTTAACAACTTTAACAAATGTCCTAAAGACACTTGTTAGCAAGATCCTAATTACTAGTATATGAGTAATTTTGAAAAAATATACAAAATATTACTATTTTCAATACTATTAACAATATTAACTACTTTTCTTAATCTACGTAAAGATTAAACCTATCCAAGTACTTATATAGTTATATTAACAGAGGGAGGACGTAACATTTACTCATATGAGGAGTTCTCTCATAATTAATGCTCCCATAATCCACTTCATTTGGTATTGGATAAAAAGCAAAATTACTTGTGCGTTACACTATCGTTTAGTTGTTGGGCATGGATATTATCTGGTTATCTTGTTAATTGGCCTTCTTGATTTTACGTCATTGGAGAGTACCTGGTGATAAACTTGCAGTATTATAAAATAATGGAAGCATGGTTTTTTCGGTTTTAGTAATATAAAATATAATTTCATCCGGCCCCAAAAGTTTTGTAAAATCATTTTTTTTTATTTAGTATTTGTCGTAAGCCAAATTATGTTAAGTGTATTTGGTGTTAATAATGTGTTATATTTTGAATTTGATAAATGTTATGTACTCCTTCCTCTCATATAGATAGTGAAAATTTGAAAACTCATCAAAAATAAGAATATATGATTTAAATATTTTGCCCACAAATCAATGAATCATCAAGCAATAATTCAATCATATATTATTTATGTAATTTTTAAATATTTTCATTCATTAACATTACTTAATTTAGGACAATATTTATTTATTTTTTTTAAATTTCTATTGTTGTGGGACGGATGGATTAGTTGATTTTGCATTTGGTCTATTTCAATTCATTTTTAAATTGGGTTGAACAAAGCTCTCAAAGGTGCAGAGCCGAATATCCAATATGATAATAACCTGGATTGAAATTTGACAAGCTTAAGATACAGAAACTTTAAACAGTAACATTTGGGCGATGAGAATTGTCTTAAGATATTTCGATATGCAATGTTAATAGAAAATCATTACCGCTTATTTTGAGAATCTAATTAGAAGACTTTTTTAATTGAATCCATTAGTTTTCTAAGGATTACTACTCCCTCCATTCCATTATTTTTGTAAAAAAAATGCAAAAAAATTTGTCCCATATTAAAATAAAAAATTAAATGAAAAATCTTAAAGTTTGTATATTGTATCAATAATTGATAAATAAAAAATGAAAACACATTTAAAGATTTTTTTTGGAGACAATATTGCAATATATATTAATTTCAATGATACGAAAATTTGTGTAATATCAATTTCTAATTAATAAATGAATTATGCATTATATTAATTAAATATATACTTAAAGTGAAAAATGATTAAAACGATTTTCATTCTCATTGAACAGGAAAAGGAAATATCAGGATTTATACAAGAGCCATTCATCTAGAAGCTTCATGCTCTTATACACATGAGCAAGCAACTAACAGAATGACTATTCCCCAAACTAATTCTAACTAACTACCAAAACTAACAACTAACAACAACTTAATTAAATTACAAATCAAGTCTTCTACTCTACATGAGTCTTCTTCTCTTCCTCAATCTTCACATGCTTACCATAAGCTCCTTTATCATTCAATAGCCTCCCGCAAGCTGGAGTGTGGATATTAAGCACTCCAAGCTTGGACATTAAGCGATTAAATTGAGAAGGATCCAGTGCTTTAGTAATTAAGAATTTCAGCAGTTTGTTCAGCAGAAGTGATTGGCAGTAACCGAAAAAGCTTTGAATTCAGACGTTCATGAACAACATGACAATCTATTTCAATGTGTTTAGTACGTTCATGAAACACAGCATTTGCAGCAATATATCGAGCAGAAGCACTATCACAGTATAAGAGTGCAGGTGCAATGAAAGAAACACCAAACTGCTGCAGCAGATAAGTAAGCCACTGAACTTCACATGAGGCAATGGCAAGAGCGCGATACTCAGCCTCAGAGGAAGAACGTGAAACTGTGTTTTGTTTCTTAGAACGCCAAGAGACCAATGAATCACCAAGAAGCATACAAAAACCAGAAATAGATTTCCTAGTCTCAAGACATGTTGCCCAGTCCGAATCAGAAAAGCCTTTAATCTGCAATGAAGAGACTGAAGAATAGAATAATCCTTGACCAGGACTACCCTTAATGTAGCGCAGTACACGAGTCACTGCCTTATAATGATTGATGGTGGGAGCAGCCATGAATTGGCTTAACTGCTGAACAACAAAACTCAAATCAGGCCTGGTATTGGTAAGATAAAGGAGTCTGCCAACAAGCCTGCGATAGAGCATAGGATCTGAAAAAGGATCACTGTCTTGTTGAGATAGACGAATAGTCTTAACCATAGGAGTAGGAACAGGTTTAGAGGCTAAAAGTCCAATGTCTGATAACAAATCCAAAGCATACTTCCTTTGACTGAGAAGGATGCCTTTGGAACTTCTTGCAACCTCAAGCCCAAGAAAATAGCGCAAAGGACCAAGATCCTTGATCTTAAACTTGTTATCCAAGAACTGCTTGACAGAATCAATTTCCATTTGATCATTACCAGCAAGAATGAGATCATCAACATAGATCAATAAGGCTGTAAAGTGACCAGGAGTGCTCTTAGTAAAGAGGGAGTGGTCATGATGAGATTGTATGAAGCCAAGACTCTGCAGTGAACTAGACAGCTTAGCAAACCATTGTCTGCTGGCTTGCTTAAGTCCATAAAGAGACTTGTGTAATTTGCAGACCTGATTAGGACCAGCTCCAATAACTCCTTGAGGGACCTTCATATAGACTTCTTCATCAAGATCACCATGCAAAAATACATTATTGACATCCAATTGGTGTAAAAGCCAATTCTGAGATGCTACAATGGCAAGAAGAAGTCTGACAGTAGTGAGCTTGATGACAGGGGCAAATGTATCAAAATAATCAAGCCCCTCAGTCTAAGTATATCCCTTAGCCACAAGCCTTGCTTTGTGCCTCTCTAAAGAACCATCAGATCTGTACTTGATCTTGTAAACCCACTTATAGTCAATAGGTTGTTTCCCTTCAGGCAGAGAAACAAAAGACCAAGTATGATTATCCTGAAGAGCCTTCAACTCAGCCTGCATTGCCTTAACCCAGTGCTCAGATTTAATAGCCTGGTGATAAGACTTAGGCTCTTCATGAATACTGATGGTTAGAGAATAGTGTAAGCAAGTAGAGGACAAAGCATGATAAGATAAAATTGAGGATAAAGGATGTTTGATACCTGTTGAAGATGATCCACAAGAAGAAGTGAGAACATTGGAATGAGAAGCCTGAAGAGTGGTATGATAATCCTTAAGGTATGTAGGGGGGTGATGAGTTCTGTCAGACCTCCTCAAAATAATAGGATTAGGTGGATCAGGTTCAGGAACAGGTGAATGATGAGGTTGGTTAAGTGTGGAGGAAGAAGAAGGATTGGAGAATGGAAGTGGACCATGGGAGTGTGTATGAGTGGAAATAGGAATAACAGCCTCATAAGTCAAAAAATCAAGTGAATTAGATATGTGAGAATCTGAAACAGCATGAGGACTGTCGGGAGGTGAAAATTGAGTAGCCTTATAAGGAAACACATGTTCATAGAAAATGACATTTCTAGACACAAATATTTCCCTAGAAGACAAATCAAAAACAACAAACCCCTTTGTGCCTTGCTTATAACCCATAAATAAGCACTTTCTAGCCCTAGGATCAAGCTTGGTCCTGTTTTGCAGTAATGTAGCTGCAAAACACAAACTACCAAAAACCCTTAACTCCAGTAAAGTAGGTGGATCACCAGTGAGTAGTTCAAAAGGTGATTTAAATTGAAGAATAGGAGTTGGCAGTTTGTTAATCAGAAAACCAGCATGTAAAACAGCATATGACCAGAAAGATTTAGGCAATTTAGATTGAAATAGCAAAGATCTAGCAACATTCAAAAGATGTCTATGCTTTCTTTCAACCACTGAGTTTTGTTGAGGGGTTTCTATGCAAGATGTTTGATGCAAAATACCAAGCTGTGAGTAGAGCTGAGGCATTGAAAACTCTATACCATTATCAGTTCTAATCACTTTGATAATTTTGCCATACTGAGTTTTGACCATCTGAATGAAATTTTGAACAAGATGTCTACATTCAGATTTGGATTTCATCAGAAAGAGCCAAGTGTATCTGCTATAATCATCCACAACAGTTAGGAAATATTTATGGCCATGAATGGATGATATAGCTAATGGTCCCCAAATATCCATGTGAACTAAATCAAAAATAGCAACACTGACATGAACACTATGTGGAAATGGTAACTTTGATTGCTTAGCCAAATGACAAAAATCACAAACAGTATCAGAATGAACGTTTACATATGGAAATAGCTTGCAAACATTATGTAGGACTGTAATAGAGGGATGTCCAAGTCTAAAATGCCACAAATCAAAAGGTACATTATTTTGGCTAACAGTGTTTATGTAATTTGTAGTACAGTGAATAGGTCTAGTACAAAGAATAGGCATATGTGGCTTGGTCAAGATGTAAAGACTGTTCTCAACTTCAGCTTGTCCAATCATCTTCAAGGTAGTCATATCCTGAATCAAACAATGAGATTTATCAAAAGTAAGTCTGCATGTTAAAGAATTTGCTAACTTACAAATGGAAATCAAATTGTATTTGAAATCAGGAATATATAAAACATCATATAATAGAAAATCCTCAGAAAATCTTATAGTGCCAGAGTGTTTAGCAATAGTAGTGTCTCCATTAGGTAATTTTATCACAATAGGTCTGATATTTCTGAAAGTAAGAAAATTATTCATGGTGTGAGTCACATGATTTGTGGCTCCACTGTCCAATATCCAAGCATCTGGACTGATTTCCTTACCAGAAACAGCATGCTGTGATAGCTGATGATGATTACCATGTTTATCTGTCTTGGAAACTGATTTGGAACCAGATTTGCTGAGTTGATTGATAGCATGACCAGTACTTGCAGTATTGTTAAAAATTGCAGTGAGTTGAGCAATTTGCTCAGGTGTAAAACTCAGTCCTGGAGACACTAATTGTTGCTCATGAATCTGATGATCTGAGCCTCCCTTGACACTAATTCTATCATTTTCAGCATCATCTTCATCATCATCACAGAGGACTGCACTATTTACATTACCTTTTCCCCTATCTGACTTCGGTTTGAAGTAATGTGGTGGAAATCCATGCTTGAAATAGCATGTTTCCACAGTATGGCCATCTCTACCACAAAATGTGCAGATCCTTGTGGAATTGCCTTTACCTGAACCTCCATTCCTTCGCACAACTCCCTTAGTACCAGAATCACGATTAAAGGAAGTTGCATTTCTGTTTTGATTACCAGAATTTGAAGTAGATCTCCATTTTGGAGCAGTACGCATAGAATTCAGTGATACTTTATTATCATTCAACAAAGTACCAGTAATTTGTCTTTCTTGTTGTAGAACAAGTGAAAAAGTTTTGTTAATTGAAGGAAGAGGTTCCTGAAGCAATATTTGAGATCTAACAGTAGTGAAGCTTTCTTCAAGTCCTTTTAAGAAGCATATAACATATTCATTCACTCTATACTTCTTAATTATCTTAAGCAAATCACAAGTGCATTTTATTTCACATGAACAATTAGGAATTGGTCTCATAGACTCAAGCTCCTCCCATAGTGTCTTCAAATTAGTAAAATAAGCAGAAACAGTTCTATCACCTTGCTTAATCGAATGAATCTCTTGTAATAGATCTGAAATTCTGAAGTGATCTCCCTTGGAGAATCGTTCTCTGAGATCGTCCCAAAGCTCCTTCGCTCCATCAATGCAATTCGTGCTCTGAGCAATTTGTGGAGAAAGAGCTCGAGTGATCCATGATGTGATCATGTTATTACATCTCTCCCATGCATCATACAGAGGATCAGTGAAATCTGGCATCTCTATAGTTCCATTAACAAACTTGAATTTGTTCTTGGAAATGAGAGCTCGTCGCATATTACGACTCCATGAATGGTAATTGCTTCCATCAAGAGAAGGTGAAACAAGAATAGCTCCTGGATTTTCACCAGGATGTAGATAATAAGGACTCGTAGGATTTTGTGAAAAATCCACAACTAATTCAGAATCTGATTCAGACATAGCTTCTGCAGATTGTGAAAAAATGAATAATCGATGATGAAGATCAAAGTGAAGAAGATGATGAAGATCGATTATGAAAATCGAAATGAAGAAGGTGATGAAGATCGATTATGAAAATCGAAATGATGAAGATGATAAAAATCGGTTATGTGAATCGAAATGGAGAAGGTTGAGATTATCAGAGTGTGACGCAGCAGAGCTCTCAATTTGAGAGCTCTGATACCATAAAGTGAAAAATGATTAAAACGATTTTCATTCTCATTGAACAGGAAAAGGAAATATCAGTATTTATACAAGAGCCATTCATCTAGAAGCTTCATGCTCTTATACACATGAGCAAGCAACCAACAGAATGACTATTCCCCAAACTAATTCTAATTAACTACCAAAACTAACAACTAACAACAACTTAATTAAATTACAAATCAAGTCTTCTCCTCTACATGAGTCTTCTTCTCTTCCTCAATCTTCACATGCTTACCATCAGCTCCTTTATCATTCAATAATACTCTCTTATTTTCATTGACTTGTTTGACTTTTACCAAGATAATAAGATAGAGGGAGTAAAAAATAACGCAAACAGAGCTAGGATTGGCTAATTTTTTTCTTTTTCTTTTTTTTAATTCATAATTTGAGAAATCTTAATACACCTTATATATTGCAGATGGATATATGAGATACAACTCCGAGATAGCTTTCATATGCACTACATAGGATAGCAGAGTTGGGCATCTCAACACAATAGTAACTTCTTAAACATGAAAACCCTTACATGCATTAAGAGATTGTCATCGCATACGATAGAAAACATTAAATACTATATATATACATACACTGATGAGCTAGCATTATTGCCACTATGTAATTAGTACTACCATATGTATATATATTGGTCCACTATTTTCATATACCATATTATAACATCATATATATTATTTATCATCTATATTCATGATCTTGCTTCATTAACCCAATCCTTCAATTGTTCTCCCTCCTCGTCAATTTAGTTGACATAACAATGTCTTCAAGCAGCCCAGTGTTCCTCATGATGTCCTCATTATCAATTAGGGTAATGGATGATGGTTCAAAACCTCCTCCATGCTCTTGAGCAAAGCCTCCAAACCAATCCTCCGAACTCATGCAGTTACCATTCAATGGAGGGTAAGAGATAGCATCTGGTAGTGGTGGCAAACCACCTCCATGTTGATCCTCCTCATGCCCTTGATGAGCAACGCCGCCACCAAACATCGGCTCCGAATTTGTGTAGTTAACATTCAATGGAGGGTTAGAGATTTCAGCAGGCAGTGGTGGTAAATCTCCTCCATGTTGATCCTCCGAATTTGCGTAGTTAACATTCAATAATGGAGGGTTAGGAATAAAAATCATTGGAGGGTTAGAGAAATCAGGTAGTGGTGCAAACCCTCCTCCATGATTTTCACCATACTCCTGAACAACAACGCCGTTAAAAGATGGCTGCGGCGGCGGCGGCGAGTTCATCACATAGTTACTCACCGGAGGAGGAGGGTTAGTATGAGAGGTGACATAAGCTGATGATGAAGCAAAAGCTCCTCCTCCTCCATTATTCTCATCATGCTCCTGAACAGAGAAAATTATTAGTTACTCCTTAACCGTTGATAGTTTATTTTTTAATTAAAAAAATTCAAAAATTAAATAATGGATGGTGGTATTCTCTTGGACCATGTGGTCCCGGACCACCTAATAATTGCTCAGGACGACTTAACAGTGACACTGAGTTCATATAATTATTCACCTGCAGCGGAGGGTTAGGGATGTTATCATGAGTTGAAGAATTAGCAAAACCTCCTCCATTAAACTGCATCATCGAGTTCATCACATAGTCTCTGATTGGAAGGGTAGAGTCGTTGTTGTTGTCGATGAACAAAGATGGTTGTTGCTGCTGCACACTGGCGTTTTGAAACTGATAATCAACGACAGGATTTTCCATATGTGGCAGTGACAACAAACCTCCAGCTCTACCACTGCTTCTACCACCCGCACCCGCACTAGCACCAGCACCAGCATCATGCATGAACCTGTAGCTAATAGGCCTTGAGCCCTTAGGGGGGTCGTGGTTATGTTTGCCCAGATAGGTGGTGATAACATTGGAATTATTTGCAGAGGAACGCATCACTTTCTTCCTCACCCCACAGCTAACGGAAGTGCAACGATAGTAACTCCTGCTTTTGTTTTGAGAGCCCCGCATCAAAAATTTAGCACACAAACAAAAGCAAAACAAAACAAAAATTAATATACGGCATCCCAAAAATAAAGGAAAGACGAAAGAGAGAAAATAAAGTATCAAAATTGTAGATCTATAAACGACACGTGACGTGGTGATAAAAAATCAACTAATAATTTTTCTCAAAATTGACACAAGTGTATTAGGTTAGTGTACCTAGGAAAAGGGCTGTTTCTAACATTTTTTTGGCCGTACTTGCGCCATTTGTACCCATCGTCAAGATTATCATCCATAGGAGTCTCTGTGATGAATGTATGGATTGGTCCCTTTTGCTTCCTTGCCTTCCCATCTGTTGCTTCCACCCTGATTTTTTTTTTGTCAAAGGTCATCAATTCTTACATAAAATCACCTTGTTTGAATAACATTTCAAAATGACTAAAAATAAAATTGAAAAAGAAAACAGAAATAGAGAAATGAATTAACGATGACATTAACTAGAAATGAAAAAAAAAAAGGATTCTTATCATGAAATTAATCCTTTACAATTGTTTCTAAACTAGAAACAATTAGTAATTATAGAGAAAAACGAAAAATTAAGCAATAAAAGTCATTTTTGCCATAAAAAAATGATGAATATATCTAAAAAAAATACACATATCACAAAGAGAAAGTGACATATGTCACAAAATAGTATTTTAATTACGATTGATCGATTAACAAGTGACGAATATTACAATTTTTTTTAGGTTAGTTTATTTATAAATTGATTTATAAAACAATATACTATAGCTTAAAAAAATTACTAAGGAGTATTATTATTGTTATTACTCACGGTGAAACTGAATTTTCTTGCTCTACGTTGCTTCTCAGAGGTTCCTTCATCTTGTTGTTCACCGAAGCATGTGTGCTGGAATTGATTGACTCCAACTGAGTGGTCGTCACCTTGGAGGGGCCATGCACCTTAGAGCTTCCAGAGGCGCCGGTGGTGTCTTCATTGAAATCAAAATCAGCAATCCAATGATCATCAGCTAAGGGAGAATGATTGTTCAATGAGGTTGAGTGTGACATGTTGTTATTAAAGGTGGGGTTGGTGGGTGCAGCTTCTTCAAGTTGTGAAGGTAAAACCAAGCTGTTGTTGTTGGTTATGGTGGTGGTGGTGATCGGAATCTGACGCGGGAATGAGGAGCCGGCGGTGGAGGAGGATGATGAGGCGGAGGAGTTGTGTAGCTGCTGCTGCAGCCACTCTCTCTTTTTGGTGTCCATCAAAGAAACTAAGGAAGAGGTTTGCGTTTTCATGTCATGAAAAGGAGGATATGGAAACTAGAAATAGGGGAAGAAAAAGTTAGTGGGGTTTGATTTTTTCATTATTTTATCATAAGAAAATAAAAAAAAGTAATAAATTCATTTACTATTTATTTATTTATTACATTCAAAACAAAAATATTTAATATCAATTTATGTAGTGCACTCTACGTCGTGCATATATTTTACGCAACCTATTCTAAATTTTGATAAAAAATGAAGGTTGTGTTAAACAATTCACATTTAACATAAAATTTGTCAAATAAACAAATTTTATTTGAGAGGTGGTTGGGGTTGTATTTATTATATATAAGAAACATGGTAGGATCTTGTTTTAGATGATTTGGGTATATGTAAAGGAAACTATTAAAAAAAAGAATTTTCTTAACTTCAACCTTTAGATCAATGATAAGACACTACAAATAATAAGTTTGTGTTAAAAAATTAAAAGTTTAATATTCTAAAAAGTGATTGATTTATTTTCTCAATGCATTCATTTTATTTGTTGACTCTTTAACAAAGCAAACCATTAAAAAAAATCAAATTGACAAACATTTAAATAATATTATTTTAGTTTCAAAACTCCTCCTCTTATTACATTGAAAAACAATTGATTTTTATTTCAATAGGTCTTTTTATTTATTAGTATAACTCATATTTAAATGCATTGAAATAAAATATTATTATATCACGTGATTTAGAAATGGTAGAGTCAAAATTCACTTTAATTATTTATTTAAAAAGTATTCAAAATGGTAAATAACTAAATGTTTTAGAAATATATTAAGGTTAATTAATAACTACTTACTATAATTAGGTACATATAGTTGACCAGTGTATTAAATATACTTATTGAAAAATAAATATGCACTAATATTTTGCATTTAAAACTTGAATAAATTAAATTTGATTGAATGCACATTTAGTTTTCGCGGAAAAAAAAAGGAATCAAAATTGGTCTTTATTCATTAAAATTTTATTAATGAAGTTATGTAATATTTTGCATTTAAAAATTGAATAAATTAAATTTGATTGAATGGACATTTAGTTTTCGCCAAAATAAATAAATAAATAAATAGGAATCAAAATTGGTCTTTATTCATTAAACTTTTATTAATGAAATTTTGTAATATTTTTCATTTAAAAATTGATTAAATTAAATTTGATTGAATGCACATTTAGTTTTCGCAAAAACAAAAAAATAGGAATCAAAATTGGTCTTTATTCATTAAAATTTTATTAATAAAATCTAATTTTTATCTTGACTTTTTATCAATGTACATTAAAACACTTGTCAACAACACATTAAAAAAATTTGATTTTATTAATTCACTTAAATTTGATTTTATTAATTCACTTAAATTTAATATTTTCAATGCAAATATATTTGTTTTTAAATTTTTTAACTTATATCTTAAGGTACATATTAAAAAAATATTTTGAGGAGTATATTTTATTGGATTAATGATTGCGTCAGTATGCGTAAAATGACATTTGATATGGTTGGGATTTAGGACAAAATGTAAGATTGAGAAGTGCCCCACCTTCTTCCGGTTGTGGCTAAACGTTATGTGATTGTGTCATTTACTGCAAAAGAAGTGCCCCACCATCATTCAGTGTGCCCCACTGCTACCTTTACGCTCTCATATTTGGCTTATAGCAACAATTAACAAACTAACAAAGTAACAAACCAAGCTTGCTGCCCTTCTCGGGGGCACACACGTGGCTTTATAAAACGCTCCACCCCACCTTTTGCTTCTTCGTTTCTGCAACTAAAACTTCCTATTATTACACTCTTTTTTATTCAGATTATGCTATTCATTGCTTAAAATAGTTTTTTTTTTAAATTTTTGAAATGTTAAATTTATGCAGAAAATGATGTTGTATTTAATAAAATTAGAATTAATTTTTTAATTTTCAAATTTAACCTTACATTTTTTTTATTCTTCAAAACCATTGCATTAAGAATAATAATATATTAAAACTACCTTTTTATTTCTCTCCCTCCTTTGCTACTATATATTATTCTAAAATTCAAATATAAAAGTCAAATAAAACAACTTTTTCATGAAAAAGTGGCACTTATTACTGCCTTTGTTTTTATATCAGTTTTTTTATTAAAAAAATTCTAATAAATTTAGAAAATTAGTTAATATTTTTAGTGATATTGAAAATATTAACATACATTTGATATATTTTTTCATTACTAAATATATAATTATTATTAAAAATTCTAAAATAGGTTGAGTAAATAAAAATGTTTATGAAAATAAATAATTAATACTATTAAAAACGTAAAATATAAATAAAACAAAAAAATATATTAATGACCGTAGGGATATAAAAGAACAAGGTACCTCAATTATTGTCATGTTCATCAATTGGTTGGTTTCAATTATTGGCAAAATGGCAAGTTAAATTGTTTAATACTCTATCCATTCTTATTTATAAGTTAGATTTAATCGAAATATATAGATCAAGATGGATAGTTAATTTTTTTTTTTTTAAAAAACTATCAATTTTATGTTAAAGTACGAACCACAATATACTATACAATTATATGGTATGTATATGAAGATTATTATTTTTTTGGAACTCTATGAAGATATTTTTCTTTGTTAACAAGAATAATGAATTAATCTTTTTTTTTGTTAAATGTATGGTTACCCCCTTCTGGTAATTGTTGTTCTCATGATTGAATTCACCTTTTATCACGCACAATGTCTGGAAATCCAGTAAAACCTCATACCATTAGAATAACTTATCGTTAGTACACAAAATATTTGAGCAAATAAATTTAGGCTAATGTCCATTCAATCATGCAGTTTCGGTGATGAAAACGAAAATAATAAAGTTATGAGTGATGACATCTATAGAAGTATTCTTTTGAACTTGACAATTTGGTTGCCAAATTAAATATCCTCTTTTATCATCTAAATACTTATTGATTTACGGATTTCGATCATCTAACTTAGTTTTTGTATGATGATTGTCTCTAACTCAATTCCGTTTATACCAAAAGCAACAATTCGGAACACAAACATACGTTTATTAAATAACTAATACTGAATTGACCTAATTTGGATTTATTGAGCTTTCTCGGATTAATTACTTGATCGCCCGTAAATTACTATGCAAGTTTACTACGAACAAAATGAATTTATATTGTTCCTAGGGTAAGTTACGTTGTGATAGATCAAGTGTGAGTTTCCGAAAATTGGATGAAAATTAAAAAAAAAAGTATGTTGTGATAGTTAAACTATAATTAATAGGACGACTTAAGTGTGAGTTTCCGAAAGTGCACTATAATAATCCTTTACATGTTCTGAAATCTCAATGCTTTTTATGTGCCTATCCCCAGATTAAAATATTTGTAACTATCACTTAAAAGGATGATCTAAGACAAGCTGTATAACTTGTATAACATCATTGCAATTTGCATGTACATGAAGTATGTGAACCAATTTGCATAATAATTCATGTCGAGAAGGTGGGGCCGGGAATCGTGTGTCATATGTAATGAAGATGACCTTTATTAAGGTCACCGCCATGCTAATAAGAAGCATGGGGTCAGTAAAAAAAGGGCAAGGATCCCACTATTGACTAATGTACAGAGTCAACCATAAGTCCATAACTATTCCTTGTGGAGGGTTCCACGATTTAGATATACTATATAAGTTCGACCCTGACCATATATTTCAGGTACATTCAAACCCTACCAACTAAAAGAAGCCACAGATTCGTTAGTTCATAAGGAGGCATATATTTGGCCCACCAAGAGGCAAGACCCAACGCTCTTCTCACCCCTTTATATTTTAGGAAAATGCTAACTAGTAAGGGCACTTATTAAGAAATTAAAAGATAATATATTGTTACAGAAAAATGTGATTTTTGAGATTTTCGAAAGAGTGACTTATGATTGTTTTACCATTTCTAATAACCTTAACAAATGTCTTTATGATTATTTTAGGGCACTTGTTAACAAAACTCTATATTTTATCTTCCTCACACGCTAGATTAATCGTGTTTTACAATCATGATTTTCCTCACATTTGTATAATCATAACCCAATTGATGATGGGAAATTGTGAACAATGTGACGATCAGAATTTTTTTTTTTTTTTTATATAAACCAAAGTTAATTATGAGAAATATAAGAGGTACTCAACCTATATATAACTCAAAGAAATACATTAATATTATGCTAACATTAAAATGCGGGATACAGCACATACACACCATCAGAGAAAAAAATATTTGTATTGCTCATGCTAGAAAATCAATTCAACACTTAAATGGGTTTGGCTTAGTGAAAGTTTGTTAGGACCATAAGGATATTGAGAACCCATAAGATCATAAGGTCAGAGGCTCGAATCCTTATGGAGAATAACCCCTGGGGAGATACCTCACCCTTATTGCTCCAGGTGCTGTGAAGTTCCCCTCCACAATTTTTTTTATAAAAAAAAAAAAAGAAATCGATCCAACTTCTAACCTTTCTTTATTTTCATGTAGTGTGTTTGGATGTGCGTTCTAAAACGCAAAACACAAAAGCTGCTGAGAGCTTGCTTCCAGCTAAATGGGCTTTTGAGGAACCCCAAATGCAAACGCAGAAACAAACACCCTTATAATTAAGTTATGAAGGGCAAAACTATTTCTTTGGGCAAAATTATTTCTTTTCCCAAACATATTGTCCAGAAGTGTAAACTTTGTTCACTTGAACGACTTATCTGAAAACATCGATTCTATTGTCTTAAATCAATGCTTACCAGACCTTTTTACATTTAGAGATCAAATTGTCCACTTTGTAGCACAATTTAGTAGCACAAAACATAAGGGTATCATCTCATTTCATTCTTCACAAACAATAGCAATATTATATTTATTTACCAAAAAAAAAAAATAGCAATATTATATTTATCATAAATCCACCAGATCTACAACCCTTTTGTTTTGAGGAAAGATATGAATATATGATGAAGCCAACATCATTGGATAGCAATTGATTCTGATACACTGTCTTCATTGGGTTTCATTTACAATTTGAAGCTTCAGTGGGGCCCTTCTAATTGCCCCTCTTATCCAGAATTTGAATTAAAAACACTTGTTATAGACAAATAACATTGGTATCAGCAATATAAAATTGAACTAGGAGAATTAAATTGTAAAGTAGACGGAATCTACAAGATTTCAACAAACAAAACCTTCCCAGTGTGGTGTATATTTTCCAAACATTCTAGAGATCAGGTGTAACCAATATGTATAAAAATTAAAAAATGGTTTCTACCTAGGAATCTATCATGGTGAAACCAGAATTGCAACCTAAAATTTATTAGAAACGGTCAAAAGATTAGAATCCTACTCTCATCTGAGAAAGTTATAAATGCAGAACTTTTTAGATCTAGGATGTTGAATTCTCTTTTGATGAACATCCCAATTATACACGTGACCAATTGTAACCTGATCAAATACCAAAAAACAATCAATTGTAGCATTCAATGCAGTTAAAAGTTTATTCACTTTTTTATGTTAAGGTGTAGCATAATAGGAAAATAGCAAATGTAAATATGGAGCACTTGATAGTTAGCAATCTGACTTAAGCAATTGTCACCTCATGATCACTCAAGAACTGTAGATTAGCAATAAGACCTTCTGAACTGGCTCTAGAATTATCCAGATTCTTCTGTAGAAGAGAAGACCAGTAGCCTTCACCAGAAATTTACATTCCACTTATGCAGGTGGAAAATTAAACATGAAGATTAAAAAAAAAAACAGCAATAACACCTAAAACTAACATATAATCACCTCTTCTAATGACTATTCCAACTTAACATTGGCTCGCAGCCATAAACAGAGTCAGTTTCCTCTATGCGAGCTCGTGAATATGTATGCCTTTAACACTTCGAAATCAGCCACAAGTTCCAGCTTTTAATTATAGTAGAAATTTAAACCTTTGAGGTGATAATACAACTAATTTTTTTCACATCCAGGAAAAAAAAAGAATTAACAGTTTGTTGAACAGGCGGCACCATATAGTATATTAGTTGATCAAAATTTGGAAACCTTGTAAACTATTCCGATTTCTTGGACTAAGGATGAATGAAACATCATTTGCAATTCTCCTGAACATGTTGCAAATTGCCATAGAACATGAATTCAAGCATTTAAAATTGAATTAGCTCTTCATTTGAGGAAAAAGAAGTACTGGAAGATAAATTTTAGGTATAAATGAAGGTTATAAATAGGAAAGCAATGCAGTAGTAAAGTGCATTCAGAGCTAACATGAATAGATTGCATCTATATGTTAGGGAAGTGATTAATCATCACATCAATGTCTCAAGACTTGAGGGATAAACACAAATGTAGACTCCCATTAGCTTGAGATAATGAACCAACTAATGGGGATTGGCAATGGGACAAATGCCAATGGACAGAAACAGAGAGAACTCTCTCCGATCGTATCACGTATAAACATAACGACACAAAAATTGTAACCTAGAAAAAACCAGAGGCATATATATCTTATAAGCTAATGTCCTAAAACAGGGAAATTAAAACAAGCAACAGTATTAGAAGTCTAAGAATTTAAACAAGGATACCCAAATCTAATAGCATTTCATGTTTCAGGTGTCAAATCTAATAGAGTAAGTAATAATAACAACTAATCTTACAATTTATATGGAGATTTTATTAAGATATCAAGTCCAAGTATCTTCAATAATATTTACTACTGTCCTTATTTTTATAGAAAAGCAGGTTCAGAACAAACCTCACTAGTACCATTCTTACCTTGCAATGTAGCAACAAGCCAACAACATCTAAGCACTTCTCAATATCTGGTATCCTTACCTGACAACCACCGCAAACAGTGTCACTAAACTTTTGATTAGGTTAAGGAAATTCAGAGAACAAAGAGCATGCCCCCGTAATCTATGCAGCACGTAGTTTATAGATATAAATATGGCATTGAAACCTGAAGATCCCTTTGCTGAGCAAGAAGTTTCATTTCAATCAGCAGCTTGTATTGTATTGCTGAACTCTGCAACAAGAAATATTGAGTTATAATATTCATAAAAACAACTTCTGGCATAAAAGGTGAAACATAGCTGAATGCATGAAATGAATTCACACATAAGTGGTTCTTTACGAGCAAGAAACTAAGAATGAACCCTTTGTTTCGCAAGCATCTGGTCAATGCAACAGAGCAACTTAATAAAAACTAGGTTCGAGGTAAAATCAACACACAATGACATAATAACAACGAACGCAATAAGGAGCTTTTTCATACGAATAAATTCCATTTATTGAATGCAAAAATAAATAGACTTAATGAATCTAAACAATGATATCTTACTCTTAAGCACAATAATACTGTAAAAAGTTTTAGAAAGACACCATATATTTAACACGCAATCTATATAAATAACAATCAATAATGTTACGTGAACATTAATATTGACATGTAGATCTAACATCTCATTGTCTTATAAAACCCACATATTAGATCCAGATGTATGTTCATATAATGTTCATATAACATTACTCAAATAACAATAAAGGCTTCCAGAGTCATAATTCAAGTACTATACATATCGCAGAAGAAAAAAAAGAAATAACAACTGACCATATAATTTGAAGTTGCCTGCATGAATTTAATACCAAAGGTATAGAATTAGTAAGCGAATTTAACAACAAAACCTTCGTTATAACCATTCAGTCTCAAACAATCAGTCCTGATTTTCTATAATTAACTCATTCGATCATAACATGAATTTTCAACAATCAGTCCTAATGTCACACATTTTTAAAAAAATTTTTACCTTTTTTTTTTTAGCGCAATTAGGTTCAAATAATAACACTTGGTTACTTAAACTTAAATGAGATATTGAGAATGTTAGAGTGAGAAAGTAAACTCTAATGAAAACTTTTATTGGAGGAAAGCGAGGGCGTAGTTAACTAGGAAGCCATATGAGTGAGATAGGTTTAAACATCCTTTATAATCATGGTGGTCTGAACTCATCTCAATTGTTCATTATGTTAAAAAAATATAAAAATAAATAATAAATAATGATGATTATCCTAGACCATGAAATCCCGAACCACCTAATAATTCATCCATTCTTCACTGCCAAGTGCCAACTAATAATTTCATTTCACAACATACACTTTATGGCTTGTCGTTTCGTTGTGTTCATTTGTAATCATTTGGGCCTGGGACAGCCCATATTGTGAGTTTTTATTTTGGGCTGTTTCCTTAATGGGCCTTGGATTTAGAGGTCTATCTACATCACTCTTGAGAGTAATTTTGTGGTGAATGCTTTTACCACTTCCTTGTTTTTGCTTATTTCATATGTATTAGTGAGATTTTTTTCGTATAAACCAAAGCTATCCTCCAGCCTTGTAAATGCTATACAAGTTCATTAATTTTAAAGATTTCAACTTTAGTTTATGAAATTATAATCATATTAGCTCCTAAAATTGTTGAAGTTTATATTATATGGGGACTTGTTTCTATTGCAAATAACTATTTTAAAGGCTGATTAGACCAGTGCTTGCAATTTTTGTTACGAAAATAATACTGTAGTTCCCAAAAATTTGCTAGGGATTCATATGATATGATCAATGTCTTCAATTTCATAAACTAAAAATTAAGAGTAGAACAAAGCATGAAGTGTTCAGCTCAATATGGCAGCCCATGCGTAAGGCCATGAGATTTACAATTGGGATTTGGCACAGTTGTGACTGTGTTGATGATCGAACTGTGTTGATAATTAAAATTTTTAAGCAAGTCATTAACACATTCATGACTCAAGGATAATTCTGTAAAAAAAAATAAAGTGAAGTGTATGTCCAAATATGGGGTGTCAAAATTCCTTTCCTTGTTAGTTTGTTGGTCATAATAAGCATTTTGGGCCATTTTTCTATTGCTTTCATATTAGGGAATTCATTTTTTGACCCACTCGTTTATTTTGCCGACCCCCTTTAGACATACGCTGATGTGCTGACACTGTGAGCGTATATGCAATTTTTTGTTCAGTTCGCTGACCCCTACTCTATGTTTAAAAAAATGCACATACGCAAATAAATGGAAAAAGTTTCTCTAAGATGAGTTTGTCTATCTCTTAAGTTTACAAGTTACTGTGCATTAATTTGCAGATAGATCATTTTGTGAGTTAAGTTCCATCTTTTCAATCAATAATGATGGACACACGCTTACTTGATCACTTTAAAAACAAATTAAAATGAGTCTTATCTGAAACATATTTAACATCGTAATTGTTGTAGACCCTATAAAGAAAAACATGCTAATGGTTGGTGGTTGATGACATGAATATGAAAGATAAAATGATAATAAAGGTATAGTAGACCTATGTACCAACATTAGAACAAGTAATTCTCCTAAAAAATGGATGAAAGAGTGGAATATTTGAGCTGTACGTCCCAACCGTTTTGGTCATGTGTAGAGCCTCAAACTAACCATACATGATTACTCCATCATTAACATGAGGGTGGCTTCATGATATTGTTGGAAATGATAAGGCTTATGAATAAAGCATAAATTTGTCCATGCATCATCAGCTAACCAAATGGAATAATGTTATCTTTGGTGTTGGATTTGGTTTACACATTTAATTTATTCAATGCATATACTTTTCTCTTGGACCTAAGTGGTGGTTTCAATGTACTTATAACACAAGTTGTTTAAAGCATCCAACACTATTACTTGGGAGGAAAGGTCCACTTAGCACAAGCTTGCTTAACGGAATAAGTAATCAGTATCATAACACAATGATTTAACTCTTTCTTTTCTTCTTTTTCTTTTTGGCCAATGACGGCTGGTGGCACTTCCACATGAACTCTACTAACAAGTGACTCTTAATGGCTGCCATATTCTCTCTATCAATGGTGCCGCCTCCACTAAATACTGTACGTAGTATTAATTTATGCAAAGTGAAGCGATAATAAAGAATAAGTCACATGGTTAAAGAACAATTCACAGGGATGTGTTGGTAAAAAACAGAGATTAAAGTGGTGTAGAATCATATGTTTTACTATGTTTTAGTTAAAGAACAAGGAACAGTTCTAACTTGTCAAGGCGACAAACTTTATTATTACTATTCCTTTAGCAATGGAGTGATCAGTGATGTGTCGGTATCTTAAGGTGAACTAGTCCGGTATCAATTGATATGCCAAAATTGCATGACACTTTTTTTTTTAAAAAAAAAAATAATAAATAGCTTGACACTTTGATTGATTGCTTCAGTTGCAATGTCTCTTGTCATATTTCCTTTTTTCAAGTGATCCTAGGCGGTGGTGTTATTCGGTCGAGAGTCAAAGACTAGCTTTTTAGAGAGAGATATATCACCGAGGTGGGTACAACTTCTGATAGGAAGCAATAAGCTTACCTACCAAGAACACCAAAAATTATACCTAAAGAATAAAGAATAACAAATAGATAATAAATTTCATTCATATTTTTCATTGATACTAATGAATAGGAGATAAATTCCTTATATAATAAATAAGGAACCCTAAAACTAATACTAGTCATACACTTGGCATAATTTTAAAATACTAGAACATTCTAGACAATATAATAATAAAGATAATTATAGCAATTATTAAATGATTTATATAAATAACTATCTTATCTATTTTCTCAAACTAGGCCAAATATTTCATTTTATTACTACTTGATCCAATCTTCTATCAACTTCTCTCAACATCGTGCTTAAGAAACTCATCTATTTATCAACTGTGCTAAGTTTTATTGATGTCCCTTGTCATATTTCCTTTAACTGAAACATCTACAATTCTTATGCTCAGAAAAAAAATATTGTTGTAAATTATAGAATTTCAGGGTGAATTAGAAATTCAAGAAAATAATTAAGCTTTTTTTTTGGCTTATTTATGGTTTTAGTCCCTGAAAGTTGGGAGTGTTTTGATTTTGATCTCTGAAAGTTTTTTGACATTGACTCATCCTTAATTGTTTTGAAAATTTGGTTTTAGTCCCCACCGTTAGGAAAATTCGTTAATTGCTGATGTGGTTAACGGGACACCACATCAACATACACGTGTGCAAATGTTGCATGTCCCGGTAGAATGACGTGGATGATTCGAACCCGCAGGAGCAAAAGGGCCAAGGCCCAACCAAAATGTGTTTGTGGATTGGGCTTTGGCCCTTTTGCTCCTATGGTTCTGGATCATCCACGTCATCCTACCGACGATATTCCATACCTACATACATGTATGTTGATGCGACGTTCTGTTAGCCACGTCAATAGTTAAAAAGATTTTTTTCTAATAACAAGGACTAAAACCAAAATTTTAAAATAATTAAGGATGAGTCACGATCAAAAAAACTTTCAGGGACCGAAACCAAAACATTCCCAAATTTTAGAGACTAAAGACATAAATAAGTTTTTTTTTTTCATTATTTGAAAAGTCTTATTGAACCAAGTTGAAAGTTGAGCATTCCAGATATTATTTGAAGGGAATCAAATTAAATTTCTTTGTCACTTGGACCAATTGCTGAACTTTGGCTAGTTATATGTTTAGCTTCATGATCATGTGGTCTGACGTTTGGGGATTTTTTTTAACGTCGGGGAAAAAATATTGAAATGGTTAATTCGCTAATAAAGTAATTTATTTAATATATATATAATCATATATACTCCACTCAATATTATTTCTTTTTTAATAGATATGAACTTGATTATTTTTTTTTTTAGGTATTTATTCATTGAGCAAGCTAATTAATCGGGTTCGGGTTGATCTTTCGGATGACCCTCTTGATGAAGCCTCTCACATTAACAAGATCAAGGAATCGAATCCTTGACAATCCTAATTGTCAATTGTACTAGCCCCACTAATAAATGTTGATTGTTATTTAATCAAATTGATTAATTACTCAATAATTTTTAATTAAAAAAGGCAAAATCCCTAATTTAATCTTTGAAGTTATTTGCGTTTTTAATTTTGTCCTTAAAATTATTTTTTTAAAAATTTCATCCTTTAAAATAAAACTTTTTATGTTAGTCATTTTTGTTAATTTTTTTTGTTCTGACATTGAACTGAGCAATTATTAATTGGTCATGGACCACCATGTCATTCATGGTTCAGGTCAATCATAATTTATCAAATATTCATATAAAATTAAAAATTAAAAAAAAAATCATGGATGATTATTAGTCATAAATACCAAATTATTATTGGCATGCTGATTCCTCTATTTAACTATCAAATAGGCCCCATTCGCCCCCACGAGGCACACACCACACACCCTAAATCCAACAAACGTGGCACCAAGATTCAAGATTTTTTAATCGAATTGAGCTTGAAAATCCCAAACATTGATATTGTCTGGATTCCGGAACTACTAATATATTCAAAACCACAAACTCGAGGACAAATTTGTCCTCACTTATCCCATTGGTTGAGGACAAATTTTTCTATATTCTCTCTTCGATGAGGAGAGAAATTTTTTTTACATTAGTCTCACCTGTTTTTTTTTCCTCTTCCCATTTTCTCTCCTCAACCAAATAGGAAAAAACCCAAATTTTTCTTTCTTCAAACTCTTTTCCCCAAAATCTTCTAAACCGAACAAAGCCTTAATGTGGGGGTGGTGCTCCCAACTCGATACTCTTCATTCACATAAATCAGAAATTAGACACATCATCACAAGGTTAAGGACTTCATCCATCTGTCTTTGTCAGCCTCCAATAATAAAATATTACATCCACCAAATAGGTCTAGCTTACTCTCACTGCCTTGGACCCAATAATTTCAGGGTCCATAATTTTTTTTTTAAATAATACATTTATTTTGGAAACAAAAATTTAATAGTTGCAAGTTTTTTTAGTTCTTATCCAACAATAATTTTTTAGTATAATACTTTAATATATTTTTTTAATTTGTTCACTTAATTTATTTAATAAATTAAATAAACTAAGTAATGAACTTTACTTTGCAATCCAACATGAAAAAGGTTTTTTATTACCTCTTCACTTAATAACTTTTATTTAGTTTCAAATCTCATTTTTTAATAACTAGTTTTATTATTGATTGTCGTCATTGTTTTAATTGATTATAGAGTGAAGTGTTAATTTAATTCATGATGTTTTTTCACTTTACTAGTTTAGTCCCTGAAAATTTATAATACACATTTAGACCCTCAAGATTTTTGGATATACCAATTTGGTCTCTCAAGATTTCGGATGACCCAATTTAGTCCTTAAAGTATGAGCGACCAAATTGGTATATAAGAAAATCTTGAGGAACCAAATTGGTATATCCAAAAATTAATCTTATTAATGGACTAAATACGTATTTATAAAATTTCAAATAGTAAATTGGTACAGTAAAAAAATATCAAGGATGGACTAAATTGATACTTCACTTTCTCTTTCTCTCTATATATATATAGTTTTAATTCATTTATTTTGAATTTTTTTAATGAATTAAAGGCTCCAAATTCTTTTTTACCGGGATCCCTGATAAATTAGGACAGGGCCTGCCTACTCTACAAGAAGAAATCGTCTGGTTTAGGCATGTCTGTTGTTTAGCTTCAAAATACAGGGCAAGGGCACCGCATGAAGAAAAGATGCTCTATTATAATAGGCACTATCCCTTTTTAAATTAAAAATCGAAATATTTTCTTACTTTTGTTCACCATGTAAGGGTAAATTATTTAGAAAAAAAGTTATATATACACCAAAACGTTTACAAATTTAAAATTGCAACTAAATTTATCGCATCTAAATGATTAATTTTGTGCAGGCATTTCTGGCAAAATTTATAGTTAGTTTTAAATTAATAAAATCACTACTATTTTTTAATCAATAATATTATTTGAACATCTATATCTAATATTCAAATTCAACATTTATCATTTTGAAAAAAAATAATAAATCTTTCAATTTATCTTTCTTATTATTTTTCACATTTTTACTTAAAATAATAAATATCTAATTATGTTAAATATAAATATCCAAATATCAAACATTTGTCCTTTCATATATGTGTGAGTGGGAGAACCAGTTCGGTGAAAAGGTCATAATAATAGGAGTGCCTGAGTTCTGGAGGTTGGTCCCCATCTCTTTATAGTTTTATAGTGTTAGCTGGCTAGCTTTTAAACTTGATATTGAAAGTTGACCATCATTTGGCATTTCCTTATCAGCAGCAGTATTAGGAAAACAAGCTAAGTATAGTAGTGGTAGAGAAGAAAGAAGACTTCACTAATTATCTCCTAAATGATTAATTGGTTTATAGCTGGAAACTCTTGTCACTCATTGTTTTTCTTAATTATTAATTGGATAATATGAAGATTAAAGATCTATCGTGTGGACAATTGCACTTTTAGACCTAATTGTATGCGAGTGGTGCTGGTGCAAAATTCCAAATAATGCATAGATGTAGCTGGAGCCCTCCATTATAAGGGTTCAATTCAGCTATATATGGAAAGACCAAACCTTATGAAGACAATTAATCTCAAAGACATGTAGACTGTAGAGATAGGAAAAAAATATGGGTTTTTCCTTTTAGCAAATCCATGGTCTAGAATATTACTAGAAAAGAAAATACATAGACCCTATGGTGATGGAACCAATTTTATTATATTAAATGTTGTCATCACTAAAATGTTTATTATTTAATTTGTAGTAGTCTTTTATTTTCAATGTATTCAATTCAATAAATATGCGGCTTTTACTACTTTCTTCATTTACTTCACCTTTACTTCTCAATGTCAAGAAAAATACTTTAAATAATTTAATTAAAATTAAATTTATTTAGCTAACTTTTTTAATAAGTAATTTTTATTGAATATTCAAAACCGAAAGAGTAAACAATGAAAAAAATTAGGGTTAATTAACTTTTTAGTTTATGAACTTAAGTGCTTTTTTGAAATTGGTCCGTAAACTTTTTTTTCCGATGTTTTGGGTTAGTAAACTTTGTTCAATTTTTGGAAATGGTCCTTTTATCATTTAAGTGATAATATAACCGATGACATGCCACGTTACTTTCACAATATTGATGAGTGACGTGTTATGTAGCGTCACGTGACACTACATGATTTTTTTAATATAAAAAAATAATTTTTTAAAAATTATTAAAAGGTTCAATTTTCTTTTAAAAAAATACAATTTTTAATTATTTTTATTAAATTTAAATTTTTTATAATTTAAAAAATTCATGTGGCATCATCTGACACGTTACCTATATCGATGTAGTGAAGTTGACGTGGCATGACCTCGGTTATATCACCATTTAAGTGTTGAAAGGACCATTTTCAAAATTTGAACAAAGTTTAGAGACTCAAAACATCGAAAAAAAAATGTTTAAGGACCAATTCCAAAAAAACACTTAAGTTCAAGGTCTAAAAACTTAAATAAGCCAAAAAATTATAATGAGCACGCATGTTAGCTAGTTAGATTTAATTTCTGTAATATACTGTGAGGGATATAAGGAATAAGCCATAAACCGAAACTATTTCTATCTGAAAGAGCTGGATGTAAGGCATCAACCGATACTGAATTGTGTTAAGGTTGTTACACCAAAAAGATTATGATCCTCACAATGTCAGAGCTTCATGTGGTTCAGAGATAGTCACTACTCCCCTTAATTTCCCTTTTATATAGATATATACATAACTGCAAAATTGCTCTCACTAGCCTGGTGGCTTGTTGCATACCTCGCCATAGTACAATATGTAGGTTCCATCCCTGAGGTACGAACTGGGAATTCATAAACATGATGAAATGTCATGTAACCATCAAGAGTTATGTTAATTTCCAATTCTCAAAAAACAAATATTTATTATAGTTTAAGGTTGGAATTTTGGCTCCCCCAATAGCCCAATAATAATGGTCAAACTCCAGCACAGAATCCTCCGTTGAAATGTTTCACATAAATACTAGTATTAAGTTGTTAATACTAGTAGAATCTTGCCTGAAGTTATAGTAGTGACTACTGAGATTCGTGAAGGGACCTCACTCAGCTCACGAGGAGAGGTGGCTTTGACCCTATTCAAGTCTCTCTCTGTCTCTCTTTTCCCCTGACTTGCCTGTGTCTAATTTCATGATTTATTTACTACCACCAAATAATAATTCGATCTTCTTTAGATAAAGTATACAATAGGCATGAAGTATTGTTGCAAGTAAAACTCAAATTCAACAATGTCACCACTCACCATCATATACAGTTAATGTTTACAATCAGGGGCTCAAGTTGCTTGCAAGAATTAACTACCCATTTACTTGTATCTATTATTTCAACTAATTACACTGCTCGACCCTACTTTCTCTAACTTTTTGAAGTATATTCAGAAACTAATTGAGCGTATCACGTGCGTCTGTACTATCTCTGAATGTGCTTTGAGTGTAGTTGCAGGGGAGTAGCTTATCGAGCCTTTCTCTTGTTACTTAATAAAAACATTTAATTATGTCACGATTTTCTGAAGTTTGGGATACTTTTATCAGATCTTTATATTTTTTTCAATGTCTGACTCCTCGAAGTTACTTCTGGATTTGTCATATATCGCTACTATAAATTCTGGCTAATTTTGATTACATGTAACATCATAATCCTAATCAGACGCAGGAGGTTGGTCATGTAGTGCAGCGTGATGTTACACTGGCGAAGACGACCTCTTTCTTCAATGCTTTTATTTCTTTTTTTTATTTAAAAAAAATATAAAAATATTAAGTTTTTTTAGTTTTTAAAGTTTTGGAAAAAAGGATCTTCGCCCACGGGGCACCAGGTGCTTAACCTCCTGCGTCTGATCAGGATTCCGATGTTACATGTCAGCAAAATTGACCAGAATTGGTAGTAGGGGTATATGACAAACGCATAAGTAACTTCAGGGAGTCAGACGTTGAAAAAAAAAAGAATAAGGGTATCTGGCAAAAGTACCCCAAACTTCAGGGACTTGTGACATAATTAAGCCTAATAAAAATTATAAACTAAATGTAAAGTAATAATTATAATTATCAATATTTTTTTTTTAAAAATAAAAACAAAAAATATTTTCGTAAATCAAACATATTCTTAGCTTGTCATAGGAGTTTTAAAAATCAAAGTACAAGATACATTGAAGAATGTTATATGTACAACTTTTACGGTAACTTTGGGCCTGTGTAAGATATAATCAACTCTGGTATTAAACAAAAATTGTCTTCAAATTGTTGCTACGCAGTTTATACACTAAACATTTCTGATATACTATAGAAACGTAACACAACAAGAAATTTGCAAATCACTTAAATGAAGTAATCCTTGGCCTTGCTTGTTAATTATTATCGCTCGACACAGATTTTTTCTGTACCAATTTTTTCGTCACTTGGAAAAACTTTATTCCCTTGATAGGTGCTATGAAAGACCTATTAAGAATGTATGTAAAGTTCAACCAACATAATAGGAGTAGTTTTTTTTTTTACTATACTCAAATATGAGACGTTATTTAATGAAAATCAAGTTTCTTATCACTTTAGACTAATAAGTAATGGTAAGCGCGCTATTACTGTACTTGACTGCTTTTATCAATTTTGAACTTTTTTCAATATTGATACCATTCACTTAATCTTCTAGCTAGGCATTTTTTTCGTCTTTCATTAGCTAGGTACTTTATAGTAGAGCCTATGGATCGACAACTAATGAACAAAGTTGCGAGCAAATCCTTGTATTCGCCTGATTAGAAAAGATTCACAAATTATTGAATGTGATAATCATCAGTACTGTAATAGATACAGTAACATACTAACATCTTTCTTTTTTCTTTTCTTTTTTTCACAACGAACAGAAGCAAGCACGTGAAAGCATCTAACCCAAATATAGCAATAATTGTTTTCTTTAAAGCCAATATAATGTGCCTAGGTAGCTAGTTTAATCCTACAATCCTTTTTGTTTTTGTTGAAGGAACGATCCTTTTTTTTAATAAGAAAAAAAAACACTCAAGCTATTGGCTATTACGAGATATTACTCCTATTATAATCCTACAATCCTAAATGGATGTGCAAGTTCATTGTTAGAGATCACTTATAGACTAACTCCGTGTTGGAATATGTTCATTAAATATTATTTATATTTATTTTAAAATTAAATATCTTACTGTAATTTATTTTTAACTTCAAATTTGTGTAATTCTAATTTATGATTACTTAAATTATTTTTCATGTACCTGTATGAAATTACATTATAATGCTTTTATGTTCTCCTACACCTTTATTACCCCCCCCCCCCCCCCCCCCCCAACTTGATATGTCACTTTAATTAGCTTTTTTAGCTTGTTCCAAATTATTTGTCATTTTAGGTTTTCAAGAGTGTATTAATTATTTTTTCCAACTTTAACCTTGCATTTAATATATTGAAATATGTGAAATGAGTGATAATTAATATATTTTGAGGATATTATAGTAAAATTATCTATAATAATTCTCTTGAAAATTGAAGTATTAAATGAAATTTCTTAATCCGTGTGAAATTTCTAAAGTGACAGTTAAATTGGAAAGGAGGGAATACTTTTTAATGATTATTATTGTCTTTACTGTTCTTCTTCCTTAATCAATTCAATTGTCATTCAATTTTATAAGAGTTTTAGTCCCGAAACCCTTAACTTTATTCCCAAACCCCATTTTCCTCCCAAACCCCTATCCTCCAACCCTTCTTCTTCCTCCTTTCTTTTATTCTTCTTCTTCTTCTTCTTCTTCACTGCCACCACCCTCCAATCAGCCACCATGCCGCCACGACCCAGTCACTTGAGGCCACCACTTCACCATGATCGACCCACCACACCACGCCTCACGACAGGGACAGCCATAGCCATGACCTTGTTTTTGATTCAGAAATTCTATGGGTTGTTCTCAACATCCTCGTATATCACCACCAACGAACTAAACTGCTTTCGAACTCGGTTCACATCCTCACTGGCGGGTCTCCGCCGTCGTTGAAGACTCTCATGCGAGCAGTGACGCTAGGGTTTGTGGTGAGCCACGGGTATGGGATGACAGAGTAAACGTGCGGGGTGATTATTTCTTGCGCGTGGAATAAATTAAAGAGTGGAACAGATTCCCGACGGCAGAGGTTGACGTGGTTGATGGGGAATAGAAGAAGGGTGTGGTGGGTGAGTCGTGGTGGCCTCAGGTGACTGGGTTGTGGCGGCATGGTGGCTGGTTGGAGGGAGGTGGCAGTGAAAAGAAGAAGAATAGAAGAAATGAGGAAGAAGAAGGCCAGGGTTGGTGGTTTCGAGTTTGGGAGGAAAATAAGAGATAAGAATATTTTTGACTTTTCATTATTAAAATAGGGTTTGGGATTAAAATCAGGGGTTTGGGGACTAAAATCAATTTATAACAGACAAATTCAATATTCCTAAATTGCTTTTATTATTTTTGTTTCTGTTACATTTCTACTTTGGATTCCTTTTTGTTTTCTTTAAAGCACATGTTGGTATATACTCATTCCGGTCCTAATCATAAGCGAAAAAAAACACTTTATTAATGATCTTAAATAGTACTTCTATAAGCAAAAATTAACTAACTTTTTATTCTCAATACAATCATTCATAAAATATCCATCTAAAGTAGTTGAATTATTTAATTTTTGTTTCATTCCTAATATAAGTTTACTAAAGTAATGAGTATTTTTTTAAAAAAATTTGAAAAAATTAAATACAATCAACTAACTTCCTTAACAAATGTGAAATTAGTTTTTTTTCTTAAAAATGAAACCAAAGGAGTATTGAGCTCCAGCACATGCAAGAATAGAGAAGGGAGAGCAACCATGCTTCTATCATAACACACATCTTATTTTGTTTAATAAAATTGAGTTTTCAATTTTCACTCAAAACATATCCTTATATGTTCCAAAAAAATAGATCTTTTGCTGCATGGTTCACAGGTAAAAAATGTTATTGCCCTCAGGTGACAACATTAATTATTTGTAGTTCACCGAAAAAAAAATTAATGTTCTAAAATAGAAGGAAATTTAATTATTTCTTCCGGTTTGCAATATAATTTTTTTTTGGGTTTAAAACATAAGAAAAAAGTTAATTAATCATCTTAAATTTGGTTTCATTTTCAATATTATTTTCCTAAAACATCCCTAAGAAATAGTTATCTCATTTAATTTTTGTTTCATTTTCAATACCACTTTGCTAAAATATTTCTATTTTTTTTTGTAAATTTGAGAAAATAAAATACAATAAATTAACTTCCTTAATAAACCAATTTTAGTTTTTTTATTAGATAAATTGGAGGGAGTAATTCTCAATTATCAAATAATATCATTCATAAATTATTCATATTTAAAAGGTTGTCTCAATTAATTCTTATTTTATTCTCGATGTTACATTCATTTCTTTTTAGTGATTATGATCTTTCTAGGGGTGGAATTATGTATATAGAAATAGAGATAAATAAGGCAACTGTAAGTAAATAAATAAATAAAAATAAAACAAACAAACAACTTCGTTGATAAGAGTTCCTTAATATAAATTATTTATATATTAGTTTTTATAATTTATGTATTTGGTGTATAAGATAAATAAATTAAACCTTAAAAAGAAAATCTATATGAAAATATAATTAATATGTTTGGTTAATAAAAATGATATTTAATTTTACAATATATAAGTTTTTTTTCTTATGTTTATTTATTTTATGCATCTAATGTATAGGTTAGAAAAATCCTATATATATATATATATATATATATATATATATAATATAATGTAGTTAATTATTTTTGCCTTTTTACATTGCTCCCTCTAGTATAAGTTATTCCAAGGGAGCAATATAACATCTAATGTATTTTTACTATTTTTGTGAAACAGATGGATTATTTTCTTGCAATTAAAAGTATTCATGTTTACTTGATAGGGATATATGGAGTATGATAATTTTTTTATTAAACTATACTTCAGGTAATTAATAATACTAGTAATAAATATCAATCATAGTTGATTTTGTTTAACAAAGGTTAATTTTTACCCTTATCCATTATTTCTTGTTCTGTCCTCGGCCTTCGTGTTAATTAGTCAATGGTTACACACGAGGCCAAAAACCCTAGTATTTCTTCCAAAGTCTGCAAAATTTGTCCGCAAGGAAGAAGACGAACCAAATGTACAATATTAAGGGATTATGCTTGAAAACGAACTTCTTCCATATGCAATCCATATAGTGGTGACCATATGGGGTTGCCATCTACAATACCTTTTTCTTTTTCTCTTTTGTCACTTTATTATTTTTCTTGGAGTTTAATGGACAAGCCATGACCCCTCCATGTGGGTTTAGAGAAAGCTTTTAAATAAATTATGCAAATTTGTCAAATGCTTGTCATTTTCTTTACCTTAGCTTTTGTTGTAATCACATGGCTCAGACCACACATGAAAAGCAATCTATACTAAAAAATTATAAAGAGAGGAGAATAAGTAGGAGGGTTGGTTTACATGGCAAAGAGAAGTGGGTAGCAACATAGTTATGGTGTTGGGGTGTGCCTTGACATACCACATGTGACTATGTTTTTTCAACGCTTTGTACCACCTTTATTCTCATAATTCATAGCTAAGTTGAGTATATGAAATTCTTCATTTTAAGCCCTCAGCAAAGGTACATTTCCAGCTGCTACAGGGAAACAAAATTAAAGGGTAACAAAAGAGGCCGGGGTTAATTAACCGATGATGTTGACCTTGTGTTACCTTGAATTGAAAGTGTTGGACGAGCACATATCAACGATATGTATGTTTTTGGTGGGAATGAATCTTCTCGTGGCATTCTGTTTATCATGCCAGATAGACACAATGCAAAGATTTTAGTAAATGAATTTTCTTGAAAATTATTAGATTTAATAATAAAATATTATTTTTATAACTATATATGTATTGACCACCTGGCTACCATGTAACGACATAAGAGAATTATTCATGGCCACAAAATTAGGGACAATATATAATCGTTCGTGTAATAAGGTTAGAGGACTAAATTAAAGAAGAATATTCTGTTATAGTCACTAGTATCTTCTATATAGGAGATAATATTTTTGAGCCGGGTGAGAACATTTACAATATAGTACGATTAATTTTCCTAATCAAAATTTTAGCCACATACATAAGACTCAAATTTAGGTCTTAACTTATAAAATAGTACACATGTATTACCCGAACGAATCACTAGTTAGTAGTTGGATGAAAATAAAGCTAGTGAAGCTTTGGAAAAAAAATAAATTCAAATGACTTATTATGTGATTCTTGCGTGGTAAGATAGACTTGTTTTGTTAAGCATTTAAGGCTTGTTTAGTGTACGTGGAGGATAAGATAGACTTGTTTGTCTTATTATATTACTATGTAGAGTTTGGTGAATCAACAAGATAGGATAGTGTTATCTTGTTTGTGTATCATATCTTGCCTGCTTATTAGTCTTTATTTTGGAGGTTATCACCATTGTATTCCTTGTTGAGAGGATCCTTTTCAACACTAATTTAGAAATGAGCATGATAGGATAGTACAATTTTTTCTTTTATAGCTTTATCCATTAGCACTATTGTTGTCACCATCTTCACACTACCACCACCTTCACCACTTCATCAATGTCATCAATTCATCATTATTTGGTGTGCACCAAATAAATATGTGACAGGATAAAAGTTATCTGCTCATATCATATCATATTCTTATCTTGTTTTTTATCCTATCTCGTCATTATTCTATCCTAGCTAGCTATTAAATGAGATTGAAGAATTTGAGTGTAATTAATGAATGAAGAATTCTGATTTTTTTAAGCAAAACAATAAAATATACTAGTATATAATAACACCACAAGGAACATTCAGTCCAAATACAATGGACTAGAACATAGAAAAGGCTTAAATATATTTTTGATATCTATAAATGTATTAGTAAGTTTAGATTTTAGTCCTTATAAAAAAACTATAAGATGTATTGTTATATTGAAAAAATAAATATTAAATATTTACAAGATAGTAGACATCGTTTTCCAGATTTTCTTTCTATCATTTTTTGACTTACAACTAAAGCTAAGCGAATTCTTATTTTATTAAAGATCAGATTTTGGACTTAGTTAAATGCTAACGTTCCATGATTTACTTATGCTTATTCAAGCTAGTGTTACAAGATAATTCTATCATATCTCGTTAACTCATCATTAAAATTTGAATTAAAATAAAATAAAAGAAATTATTATATCTTATCATTCTCATTAAACGTATTTAACCCTTATTCTCATGCATGTATAGTTAGTATGGTCATAAGGTAAAAAATAGCTACTGAATTTCAACTATCAATCATCAGTATCTATGAACCTTGGCTCAACTGGTTGATGGTTATTTACCCTTAAATAAAAATTTGGGTTCAAATTTTGTGTATGAAAAAAAAATTATCAAGTTAAAAAAAGTCATTAAAAAAGGTGACCCTACTCTGCTGCTGATATTTTCAGCTAAAAAAAAAGACTTATGTATCAAAGATACTTGTGGCGAGAAAGAAAAAAAATCGGGCCATTATTGCTTATTGTAGCCACCTTTGCTCTAATACTAATTTGATGCTTGGTGGAGGCGGCATATTCCTATTTATTTTTCATTGTGTTTCGAAGAGTTAGTGCTGCAAGTTAGATTTGGCACTTTAGTTTTCAAGGATTAACTTCTTTCCAATATAATTCAAGTTCTAATAGGGGAATAAATAATAATAGTGGACGGCTGCAATGTAGTACTATCGATAATGGCTTGGTCGAATAATATATATAACCATTTTCATTTAGTTAATATATGAAAAATATAAAAATCAATGTAAACCAAAATATCTAGGCATGCATCCATTATTTATATATCAAAGCCTCCTCTAAACGTCAAGCTAAGTCTCAAGTGGTATTATTCTTTAGATCTTGTTAAGGATATTTATTAAAATATGATTTTTGTTACCAATAGTAATTATTCCATTAAAAAAACAACATATAGGAATATAATTTTTATGTGATATATAGTCTATAGTAACGTATAGTATTTCCTTCAATTTATTTATTTATTTATTTTTTGTGAATTTATCACTCTAAAAAATAGTTGAGGTGGGTGGTGATAGATT
This sequence comes from Crotalaria pallida, assembly GCA_037953625.1. NCBI lineage: Eukaryota > Viridiplantae > Streptophyta > Magnoliopsida > Fabales > Fabaceae > Crotalaria > Crotalaria pallida. Next base: position 87,481,725 of record CM075656.1, read on the forward strand.
TACAGCATGTTTGTTTTTAAGTTAGAAAATCAATTCTAGTCCAAAAATTACATTGGAGTAGAAACAACTGTTAATAATAAGTTGACATTCCAGAATTGATTCTGAGTTAACTTATCGCAAAACCAAATATGCACTTAAGCCATGGTGAGCAAGACTCACTCCCACTTCCCTTCTTATCATGCTGAAAAAGTGAGTTACAATATGATTTTTTTTTTAATTTTTTGATAAGCAGTTACAATATGATTTTTGTTCCTCATTGATCAAGCACGAGTCATATAGCCCCAATAGTAGTTGGGTTACGGTGAAAATGGATTATGACTTCATATAAATTTGCATAAATCTTCAAGAGGTAATAACTCCAATTAGTAAAACTACAAAACATAACTCTTTTTTCTCTTTTTCAAAAATTTTATCTAGACAACAAAATATAAACTCTACATGTAATGTTAATTAAGAGTTAAAACCAGAGCTTTTTCACTACAGGAAGGCTCTACATCAACAGCAATTTTTTTTCATGAGAGTGTATCTTCTCCAAATTCTAAATTTGTACATCCTCAAGTATTGAAAATAAATAAATAAAAAATTATAAGTTTTAAGGTTTAAAATATAATCAAAACTAGATATTTAACACTATAAAAAATTACTATTATTTATAAAATATTCTTCATTAAATTTATAAAATTTATAACATTTTTTTCAATAATCTTAAAATTTGTTCTATCATTTACTAAAAATTCACACATCCGATGCAATGGACTTTTTTTTTTTTTTTTGGCAATGGAGTACCAACATCAATTTAAACAATAGAAATTATTTGTTTACAAGAAATAAAAAAATTAAGTATACCCAATTAATATTCATAATATGTGATGCTAGTTTTATTTTTTAATAAATGAGACCTAATAAAATATATACCTAAAATAAAATATTATACTAACATTACTGGCTTTTAATTTACTCTACAACTTAGGAGTATCTGTTTAAGGAAGATCTGTTGAAACGAAAAAGTTAAAACCGAGATTGCTTAATAATGAGGTTTCATACATCTTAAACAAGTAGGAGTAGTACTGTATTTTGTTGTACTGTACAGTATCAAACAAATTGGAATGAAGTTGCTTTGCTAATTGCTATTGCTACATGCCTTGTCCTTTTCCCTATTATTACTGCATTGTTATCATACAAAACCACTAGATTTTCAAAGCTTAAAAGGGATTTCCACCGAATTCGAGGAAGACAATGGGTAATTTAACCATTGGTCCGTTCTTGGGTTAAATTAATCGGACATATCTTTGTCAGAAGAAAACATTGTTGGGAGAAGCACATGAACGAAGAAGAGGACAACACGAAGGGAATAATCTTGCTAATTTCTTATTCATTTTTCCCTTTCATAAATCTATTTTTGTTGTGATGGTAACATTTTTGTTAGGAGACTAGGAGTTGGAGACACCAGTTTCAATAAGCAAACGCCACATTGACCAGTGGTCTTTCTTTAAAAAAAAATAATAAATAAATCAAATTAATTAGAACTAGGTACGTGAACCAATTACGAGAAAAGAGCCTTCTCCATGCTCAATAAAAACGAATTGATACACGATTTGAAACTCATACATCAGTTCAAATAAAAAAATTTCTACTCACAAAAATTTCTACTCATACATCAATTCATATAATCATTTGTAGTTTTTTAACTAACATCTTTAAAATACTTGTTACATTTTTTCTAGGTTATAAGTGCTCGAATGTGGACTAATCACGCTTGACTCAATTTGTTCCTTTATAAAAAATCAATGTTTTAAAATAATTATTGAAAAGAAAATGCTAACAAATATTATTTGAAGAATTATATGTAATTAAAAAGTATTAGAAAATGTAATTTTTGATAATATTAGAGAAGAAGAAACAAGGATTTGTATTATTATTTTTTTTATTTCTAGAAAACTTAACAAGTGTCCTTAGCAAGACCATTATTGAAAATTTCATTCCTAAAAAAGTTAGGGCTCATTTGGTGAACAAAATAACAAAGACATGATATGATAATTTGTTCTATCATACTAATACTAATATCCAAAATTTGGTGACCAACAAATATGATAGTGTTATTTTGTTGGCTTATCTAATCTCTTCGCCTATTGAATTTTTCAATAAAATTCGACGAGTTTGTTGATAAATGAACATGATAAGATAATGCATGCAGTTTTCCCTCTCGTACCCTCACCTCATTAACATTAATGTTGTCACCATTGCACTACCATGACCATGACCACCTCATGAATGTCATCATCATCTAATGTACACTAAACACTGAACATGATAAAAGCTATCGATCATCCTTTTATTCTGCTCTCTATTATATCATGTCCTTATCCTATTTTTTTTCAATGAGATAAATTGATCTTTGAAAATTTTGATTTCATCTATTTTAATCTAAATTCTAGAAATTAAACTGTCCCACACAATATATATATATATATATATATGGAATTGTTCCACAGAAATTATCTTTAATTTGGAAATTTGGTAGAGAAAATAATTTCATGGATCAAATTGGTCTTTACTTTATTTTCAATATGAAATTTATTGTTGAAAACAAATTTTTTTGAATCAAAAAGTTTAGATAAAGTGAATTCCGAAAGTTTACTAAGGTTAGGATATGTTTGAAAGCTCTATGAATAATTACAAAAGTGCTTATAAATTACTTATCAATGAGATTCTTAAATCAATAACGTAATTTGAACTCGTGATCTTGTAAGGTATGAGTCAGTTCCCTTGCCAACTAAATCAACCTTCCTTGTCTTCAAAATTATTCATTATAATAACGTGAAATTTAAAAAAAAAAATCTAACTTGTATTATATTGAAAACTTGGATTATTATTATTACAATAAGAGCATAAATTATTTTTACGTACAATAAATTATATTTAACATTATATTAATATTATATTACTCCATCATATTACTTTGTTATTATTAATCTATTACCAAATTTAAGTAATTACATATTATACATCATATTTTAATAATATTCAATATAAACTATAAAGAATGGAAAAAATAAAATAATTGGAAAAAAAATCCAGGCTAAGCTGGTTGAAGGTAAGAAATCCACACCATCCATTTTCTTTCATTTTTCTCATGCCTTATACACCGCTAGATTTGGGTTAGCAATGTTGCTAACGAATATAGCGTTAACCACATAAAGACACCCTTATATTTATACATACGGAGTAATAGTTTTTATCAAAGTTCCATTTGGTCCTTCTTCATTTGTGTGTTTCTTGTGTTTGTCAGAATTCTCAATTGGGTCACACTTGATGTTGCAAAAAATAAAGCAGGATTCAATAGATACATTGTTGGATGTATTATTGAATTCTGGTCACCGTGTGTTGAAAAAAATTGTAATTAAATAATAAATGGTACCATTTCATGTGATAAGCTTTAAAGGTACATACAAGCTAGCTAACAAATGTTGAAGCCTTTATGTGGTCCTGTAACTCAATCATGAATGTGCTTTGATGGAAAATTAACCTAACTTATGTTTTTTCTATACCATTTCTTTCATTCATTCTGATCTAGAGATAGATGTGAAGAGGCAAATGCTACTATTGATAGCGATGAAACTGAGGCACTCGTGTGCCTTAACTGATTCTCTACATACGAAAGTGAGATGTGTGTCTAAGTTGAAGACAGCAATGACAAGTGCCAACCTGTTAGTGGTCTTCACACTATTACCCCATGTGGAAGGCCATGTGAACCATAGTATCTCTGCTTCTCAAACATAAGTAATAATACATCCAAATTCAATCTATCTCTCTTCTTATTTCATTTTTTTTAAATTTATTCTTAACTAGGTCTAATGTTTTGATGGTCATGTATTAGATTTGTGACTTCAATTTACATATATTTATAAATAGTTCGTCGTTTACTTCATCACAAAAATACTAGTATAAATTATCTCCATACACATTACAAGAGGAAAAAATAGAAAAAAAGACGGACTAAATTGTAAAAATTTGAATTCAAGTACTCAAATTTCATATTCCATCGTTAAATTAATTAAGTTGATTCTATGAAGATCTATCTTTTTTTTCATAAAAAGGTCATTTTTTTCTCAAAAAGTAATTGTCATGTGCAAGTTGATAAAAAAATATTTTTGCAATATCTACACTTCATTATCAAACTTAATTCTTGAAAAACTACTAAATACTAACAAATCGTATTCTAAAAAATATACTTTTGTATCTCTACACTGCATTATTAAACTTAATTCTTAAAAAAATATATAAATCCGAACAAGTATTCTAAAAATATTAATTATTAAAAATCTTACTAATATATTAAAATACATTATATATTATTTGAAGTATAAAATAAATATAAACTTTTGCGCATGGAGAAGGAGGATATGCATGTCAGTGACACAGTGAGCGTTGTTAATGTAAGAGAAGAAGAAAAGAAGAAAGAGGGAGAGTGATGTCAAATGTCAGTGGAGTTGTACAAGGTGGGGACGACAAGCCACATGGGTCCAATTTATTGTATCGAAAAATAAGCATGTTTTTGGAGAGCACTTTCGGTAAAAACTTTAGAGAGAAAAAAAGTGGAGTTGGCCATTATTCTCTCTATGCAGTTTCAATCAAGTGTCTTTGCTTCCCCTTACAGTAACTTAACAGTGAAACACTATTCTCATCTAAGATAAAGACCCATAGAAATTCCAAGTGTTGAACACCTTCATGGAATTCAGCACTACGACATATCCCATGTGTAAGGGTTTGTGCCTCAACAGTTTAATACTATTTGGAGGAACTGGCTATCGTAACACCCAAACCAATTAATTTAGAAAAAGCTGCCATAACCCATTTGTGTTTCTCTTTCAGGATGATACACAGAAATTGGAATAAGAGGCCGATACAGGTGCAAAAATATGATAAACCTACTTTCCTTAACAACATTACTCATGTTCATTATCCTCAAAATAGATGTTCGAGTTGCAAGCTTTAAAATTTAATTTTAGCTATAAAATATCAAGGGTCTCGCTAGTAAGCTAACCACTTTAATTTAGGCGATCACAATTATTGTTAAGTTTTCTATAATCATGAATGTTTCAGAATTTAAATAGAATGTAGTATTTTTTATAGTTATTTATTACATTTTGCTTTTTAATAAATACATTAATAATGCTTGTTAGCATTTGTCAAATACTAATACCTGCTTTTTTCATCACAAGGCTAAACATTCAAAATAGTTGATGGATAATCAACTGAAATTATTATAGAATTGACTTTTATCGTTGTATTAAAATTATAAAAATGCTCTAAAATATTTTTAACGAAATAAAATATTATTGAGAAATATTATATTCATTAAATTGATAAGTGTGAAATGCATGTTTTAAATAAAATGTTATTTTTTTATTGATTCTTTAAAAAATGTCCTTCACTCACTAGCAAAATCCTAAAAATTATTGGTTTAAAAAAAAATCATCCATTGATTCTTTAAGGAATGTCCTTCATTACTTAGCAAAATTATAAAAAGTATTGGTTAGAAAAAATCATTTGGATGATCTATGATCTAGGCTTCAAACAAAATTATAAAAACCTTCCTAGTCCCATTGAGTATTTACTCCTTTGGTTCTTATTTACTACGTATTTCTCTTGTTTCATTAAAACACACATTTTAAAAATATACAATGATTATATTGATTTTTTTATAAATTAATTAATTATGCTTTGCACTGGTTAATTATATTTTTTTTAATGTAATCATCAATTTTTTTCCTCTCTCAATAAACAAGAAGTACAGTACGTATTTTGTAGCTAACCAATATTGTTGTAAGGTTAGCACTTCTTAACTGCCACCACTTTTTTCACTCTTCTACTTTCTTTTCTTTCCCTTCCAGAATCTAAACCAGATTCACATGAACCCCATAAAAAGAAAGTAGCGTAGTAGCTTTTCTTTTTTTTCAATACGTACGTATCACACACTAAAAAAAATATCAACTTAGTATGTTACACATTCTCATAAACATTTCAACCTAAATATGAGATTGAATTAACTTAGAGGAGAAAGAGGAAAAAATAAAAATTAAGAAGGAAAACAGAAGATTCCCTTATATTATATGCACTTAACAGAAACATCATAGAGAGAGTGAAAACAAGATAAAAATAAAAATAAAAATAAAAATAAAAAATGAGACCTGACAATCATAGAGGACCACCAAAAGTGGCGGAGCTAGACTCAGCACCGCCACCGGAAGAGGAGGAAGAAGAAGAACCAAAGAGTAATTGAGAAAGTGCTGTCATGGCTCGAACCTGCATCTCAAGAGCAGGTATATAATCAATAGCTTCTTCTAAAATAACCGGCAACGGTTCTTTTTTGCAACCCGGAACCAACCGCCCCAGAACTTTCACTTTTCTCTGAAAAGCCGGAACAGTTTTGCCCTTCAATCGAAGGACGCTGAACCGGCTTTGTTTCTTTAATCGGGTCTGGGCCGGTCCAGGCCCGATTGAAGAAGCAGTTATTTTCCTTCTCTTGTGTTGCTGCTTCCTGAATTTATTAATCTTGAGCCGGCTCGTCATGAGGATGGCTCGGCTCCACCGGGACCTCCCCTTCGCCGTCACGGCGAGGACCCTGTCAGCGGCCTCCCGGACCTCCTTTCCGCGACGGTTACCGGCGAGGTTGACCCTGGTCAACGCTTGACGGAGCTTGGATGAATAAATCTGCTGCTGCTTCTGCGTTTTCCATTTTGCATGGCTCGGTTCTTGTCTTTGTTGTTGGTGGTGGTGCTGATGATGCTGTTTTTGGTTAAGTTTCTTTTTCTTCTTGTGGTGTTGCTGCTGCTGCACGTGAGTGTCACGTGATGGGTTTGTGGTGGTTGGTGGTGGTGGGTTAGTAGAGGTCAGAGATGACGCCATGTGTGAAACGCCAAATCTGGATTTGGAAATGTGAAAAGGGTTTTTGAAAGTTTTGATCTTTTTGAGGTTTCTATTTATGGGTATGAGAGGTGGAAACAAATGGTTTTTTTAGATTCAAGATGGATACGATTCAAGAGAGAGAGAGAGAGAAGTTTTATTTGTTGCTAAGATTCTAGAAAGAGAAATTGGTGAGAGTAAGGGAAGTTTGAGAGCAAGAGGGATAACATATAACAGAGAATGAAGGTGAGAAGTAGCGGAATAGAAGGAAGAGAGGGTTGAAGGGTGAGAGAAGTGAGAACGGAACGGGGTAGGGGTAAGGGAAGGAAGAAGAAGTAGGTGAGGTGTCCCTTCACACTCACTTCAAGATTGAATGAAGGTGGACAAGACTTTATATAAAGGAATCGCAATAGACCATGCGTCTCTTTCTTTCTTCATAGCCAAATAAAATTATGCAAATGGAATAAAAAAAAAGAAATTGTACTCTTTATTTTATTTATAGGGCATACTTATTCATGTTACACGGATTAAAGAAGAAGGTAATTAAGTTTTTTGAAACTTAAAAAAAAAATACATTAACATTACAATTTTATCATCTTATCTTGTATTGCGATTTTCATAATGTATTATGTCACATTAATGGATAAAGGTAAAATAAGATAAAATAACAATAAATGCTTCTTAGAAAATGCAAAATGCCTTATAAATAGGACAAAAAATTCTTCTAGAATGTGCCCTATAAATAGGACCAGAGGGAGTACTATACTATCGTAATTGAATTTTGCATTTTTTTTAACAACTCTGTTACATAAACATTAGTATTTGACATCTATACGGAACATCTGCCTTTTCAGGCAAAAACTGGTGGGTCCTACGGTTTCTCTTTCTTACAGGACCCACCATTTTTTACCCAAAAAGGAAGGTGTCAGTCTTTGATGTCAAATACGGATGTCAAGCAAACATTTTCCCTTTTTTTAAATAAATTGAATTTAAGGAACACATGCTTAGCAAGTACTTCTTCTGTTCCTATTTATCTGTTATATTTCAAACAAATCACACCCTTTAAGAAATCTAATCATTACTCAGATTTTCGATACATCAATTATGTTTTTTTCTCATTATACTCTTTCTCTCTATAATTATTAATTTGTTCCCACTACTTACATAAATCAAGACATATTAAATAGGAGCAAACATAGAAAATAACATTTATTATACTCTTGAAATCCTCAATACGACAGATAAAAAGAAATAAAAAATCTCTCAAAAAAATAACAGATAATAAGAAATTAAGGGAGTAATTGAATACGTTGTTATAAGTTATTCTTTCTGGTTTTATATATAAACTTTTTCATTAAAAATCACATTCTTTAAAAAAGTTACTCAGTGCATATTTGGCTTGGCGATGAAAAATTATGCCAGGGCTCAAAATTATGTTGGGTGTGAAGTAATTGTGAGTAATTTATGCTTTCTAGAATCAATTTCAGGAAAATCCAACGTGCATCTAAATATGTCCTATTAGTATTATTAGTGGTGTTGGAATTATAAATATCTGATATACTTTTTCAAAATTACAAGTTATTCTTTCTGGTTTTATATATAAATTTTTCATTAAAAATCACATTCTTTTAAAAAGTTACTTAGTCCATGTTTGATTTTGTAGTGAAAAATTATGTTAGGACTCTAAATCGCATTGGATGTGAAGTTACTGTGAATAGCTTGTACTTCTCATAATAAATTTCAAGAAAATCTAACGTGCATTCAAACATGCCCTTAATATTATTAGTGGTGTTGGAATTATAAATATCTGATATACTTTTTCAATAAAAATTAAAATGATAAAATTGTAAAATTAAAGTACATTTTTCAATTTTTAATAAAAGTAAATAGTGTTCTTAGTTTTTTATAAAACAGTTAAATGTGAATTATAATAAAAACCTGAGGAAATATTTATAATATTGAACCCACCTAAGCTTCTTTTCAATGAGCTAATTTAAAATTAATCACCACCTTACATGAGAATTAAATGTTAGGATTGAGTGTGACAATGATATATTAACAAAAATGATATTACTGTAATTTTTTGAAATAACTTCAATATCGAATGTAACTATACCAAACATTTGAAGGTATAAAAATAATTAAATTTTTAATTAAAAAATTAATGATTGAAATTACTCCTAATAAGATACTTTATCTTCACCAAGTTCAGCATAGTTGATATATATAGTGGGGTTCTTTAAATATATATGATCGATGCTATACTATTGGTTTGATTTATGCATAATTTATTTGAGTGATTTCTATGTCCTGAGAATAATTAATCTGTGGCATGAGACAATTAAAAATAGTTTTTTTCCACTCTCATTTATTTCCAATGAAATATTAGTATTTTTCTTTTATTAAAAATGAGTTTGGTTGAGTTGAATCTCAAGCCATACTAGGATAGGATTAAGACAAATTCCATAACTTAAAAAATGCTTATGAATATAATTGCAAAGGGATTCTCAAATTGACAAAAAGATTCGTACACTATTATAGATTATAACTCAAATCTTTACCAACTTAATCACTATTGGTTAACTTCATTCTATTATATCTTATTACTTATTACTTATTATTAAATAAGTAAAGACAACATTACTTTTTTTTTTTGGGTAGAAAAAGACAACATTACTTTTATCACACTTTGTAATGCTTCTTGTGCTAATTTTCGGTGATAGGTTTAAAAAAATTAAAATTTGTTTTAATTGTAATTTGTGAACTAATTTATTTTGGTTTAGACCAATCAACACATTTTGGCATAAAAAAGATGGTACAAATTAAAATATTTGGCGAGTGATGTATTCCACATAAGATATCCATACCAAAGGATACCCCTCAGTAAAACATATATATAGTCCATTTTACTATCTTCAGTCAAAACCATAAACCCCAATAGAAGCTCAATATTAAGGTTTGGCATACATTAGTCCTCCTTAATCACGATGAGTGTGTTGTTACTTTATAGAACGATTGCTAATACTTCCAGTGGACTTGAGATTGAATGCTTAAAGGGAAAATGGATAGCGATGAAATTAGATAAAGAGATGAAGGATAGTAAAGAGTAATTTTTACCACTGGAATATTCTGGGTAGCTTTTAAATTTGAGTGGTTTTAATTCCCTACATTCATTATATAACTTCTTCATAGTCTTAGTTTGTGTTTCTTTTAGTGATTGCACATTTTATATTCGGATATTGGGCCTTTGAGTCCTTGCTGGGCTCATTGATTTGAACCCACTATTAAACCAACGTTGCTAGCATTTCAACGACTCTGATGTAAATAACATGCAGCAATAATGGAAAGTTGGAAACATCCATATCCTCCAAATCACATCAATTAGATATATGTCATCAGATCACAGAGCTGCTATTCCGAAATTCTACTCACCTGACTAATTAATTAGGTTCAAGAAAAAGACATCCCAGTACAAAGAACCATTTTAAATTACTAAAAACTTGTTTAAGATATTGATTTGAGCTGCTTAACCGATGACTTGAATATAATTTTTAGTTTTGTGATCACCAAAGTTCTGTGATAGGTAATGTTGACTCTTCAAAATCTTACAGTATGTTTTCCAACTTGAATGGAAAATTATTAAAAAAAAAAAATTTTAAAAAAAAAATGATGATTTCACTTCAACTTTGATTTCTTCAAATAATATGTTCATCATGATATGTGATAATCTAAGACAAGCTTAAGTATAAATGGGTTTGTAATAGGAAGTGGGATCAAGTAGTGGTAAAATGGAATGTTTGGCCCACTTGGAGAAAAGGGATAGGATAATTATTTATTTAGATCTTTTAATAATTATTATAATTATCAATTATTAGTATATTTTCTAGAATATTCCTATTTCCTAAGATTGTGCCACTTGTATGGCAACATGATCAAATCAATGAAAAATATGAAAGAAGTTTATTAGCATTTGTTATTCTTTATTCTTTAGGTATCAATTCTTTAGTTCTTGGTAGGTAAGCTCTTTGCTTCCTATCAATTGGTGCTTTCATATGCCTTCTCAACCTCCCACCATGACAAATCTTTACTCACCATATCCATGGCCATGGGAGCAGCAACCATCATCTCCATACTATCCATCATACTCCCAATCGAATTACCCTTCATATTTACCTTCTCAGCCACCTCCTCAACAAACTCAACCTCATCTATCATTCCCACATTGGCCATCTCCACAACAACCACCACCTACACAACCTTATCATCCACCATGTGCTCAACCCCTAGCCCCTAAACCACCACTCAATTATTTCAGATCTGACATTTCTCAAGAGCCACCACCCTTCTATCTACCATATTATCTAACCTCTCAAGCATCACCATATCAAGTTCCGGTCACTAACCACACTCCGGTTGAAGACTCTTTTACTGCGATTAGAGAAAAACTTATCAAGATAAAAGAAGATATAGCAGCAAGTAGAATAACAAGGCTCCTTGAAAAAGAAAAGGAAAAAAAGAGGTACACAACTTTGCTTTCCTTATCATGGGAGGAAAACTCGCCGGCGACCACCGCCCCAACACCGGCGACAACCGAGTTGCCATCATCGCCGCCGTCACTGCCACAGTCTATATCTCCACCGAGCACACCATCAATTGTTTCTCCTTCTCCGCCACAGTGGTTCACACCACAACCACCACCAAAACCACCATTGGATCTGCACCATCATCAACCGCAAGCACCGCTAGAACGCCGCCGCCTTGAGCCACCCCTAGCTCTGCCACCGCCACCACCGAAAGAGGAGAGAGAGCAAGAGATCTCTACGGGCCATGGCGTAAGACCGCGGGATCCGCCATGGAGACCACCGTTTTCGCCGCTGCACTTGGCACCGTCTCCGCCGTCGGACTTTCCCTCCAATGAGAACAAGGAGAGAGAGGAAGAGAACTTGATGCTTCGTTGCGCACCATTACAGATCCACCATCAACCACCGCGACCTCCGCCATGGAAACCACCAACTAAGTCGCCGGACATCACCGCCGACGAAAGAAAGGAGACCGAACAAGAAGCCGTCGTGTGCCGCCTTACACCACCGTGGACGCCATCGTCGTATCCGCTGTGTCCATCACATTTAGTTTCAGGCTTATGTGAAGTTGAAAGAGTTTACGGGAAAATATTCAAAATTGGATCTGAGATATATTTTGAGAAAGAAGTAGAGATAGAGAAGAAAAGGTTGTCTGGCACTCTCTCTCCCATCACATTCACAGCATCCAACGTTCTCACAAAGGCACAAGGACAATTCAACTACTCCATTGGGAACAGTCTCAAGTCACAAATGCAATATGGGCCACTTTCCTTTTGTCACCGGGTCAATATCTTTTGGCCATCTAACACACATTATATTCTTGGGCCTAATTTTATTTTTGAAGACACAGAAAATTATGCCAATGAAAACCATGCAGAGAGAGTTGATCAAGTTTTATGTTGGCCGGATTTAATTTCTAATGCTTTCAACCTTGAGGACAAGGTTGGTCTTCAAGGGGTTGGCAATAATAGGAAGTGGGATCAAGTAGTGGTAAAATGGAATGTTTGGCCCACTTAGAGAAAAGGGATAGGATAATTATTTATTTAGATCTTTTAATAATTATTATAATTATCAATTATTAGTATATTTTCTAGAATATTCCTATTTCCTAAGATTGTGTCACTTGTATGACCTACTATCATTCTAGGGTTTATTATTTCCTAGTTAAGTCTTTGTATGGCAACATTGATCAAATCAATGAAAAATATGAAAGAAGTTTATTAGCATTTGTTATTCTTTATTCTTTAGGTATCAATTCTTTAGTTCTAGGTAGGTAAGCTCTTTGCTTCCTATCAGTTTGTATGTGAGTAATTCCTTATCTTAGCTTTATACGATAATTAAAAAATATGATATGAAGGATAACCGTCTCATTTTTTTTATGCATCTAAACAAATAGAATAAGACAGAAAAAGAGGGTAACTTATCAGTTATAACTTATAAGGGATACTATCATTCATCCACACAAAAAAGGGTAACTTCTTAGCTGTCACTGAAAGTGTATCAAAGCTGCATATCTCAATTCAGAATCTTAAGCCGTTTTTTTTCCCAAATCAAGGGTATATCCTCCCGTTGTTTTTTTTTTACACCAACCAGTACCCGGGTCTGTTTTACCCAGAATCCGACTCATCCGGTACGACCCAATTGAACTCGCACTAAACGATAGGGATCTCCCAGCGGGGTTGCTCCATACCCAAGGCTCAAACTCGAGACTAGTGGCTAACAGACCAAGTGAGCTACCACTTGACCAAACACGTTGATTGGTTTTTGTATCTTCTAATAAAATATTTTTCACAGGCACAATAAAAAATCAGAATAAAGTTCCTCCTGAGTAAAGGAGGTAACTTATCTTCTCGAAGCCAATCAAATTTAAACGCATGTTTTTATTTTATTTTATTTAAAAAAAATCAAAAATTAGCTAAGATTCTAGAATCATCACATCTTTAAAGATAAACACCATAGATAGCCAACTCCATTCACATGAAATCTGGTCATCTCACCATTTATCTCCTGAACCCAATTAAGTTTAGACAACTTTTTCTTTTCCTATTACTTTAATCTTAATCCAAACAGAATGTAGAGAAGATTGTCATACTTTGTCACATACTCAATACTCGACATCCACCCACCTGTCGGCCATGCATGTCGTCCCGCCACCGTCATCGTAGAGAAGGGAGAATGAGAGAAAGTAACCAACGAAAGAAGGAGCAATGAGCAAATAACAACATCAAATCACAGGTGGAACTAGTCACCGTCTAATGGTTCACCAAAGAAGGTGACTAATGCTGAGAATGACAGCAGCGCCAACGAGAGAGGAAGAAGACTCGAGACGGTTGGAGGCAGGGACGACCAGGGTGTGTGGTGACGGTGGTTGAAAGTAGGTGTCATCAACAATAGTGGTGGCGACAAAGGAGGAAGCGACCGAGATGGTGGCGAGACGACTATGGTGTTTGTCTTTGAAGATATGATAATTACCCAATCTTAACTAATTTTAGATTTTTTTAAAAATAAAATAAAATAAGAACATATGTTTAAATTTGATTGGCTTTAAGGAGATAAGTTATTTCATTTGAGAAAATGGAGAAAGCATCGACAATGTAAAATGTTTTTATATCATCACTGTATCATTCACCCTTCATCCGTGTATGGTAGTTGACTTTTGGATTAAAGTAATACAAACAAATGGTAGATGATGATGTAAATTTTACACCGTCATTGCATACTCATTAATCTCGTCTCTTGTTCAAGAGGAACTTTATTATGATAAAAAATAGAATCTTGATATCATATTTAAAAAATTTAGTTATTTATCCGCTCATAGAGTGCCATCAACAAGAATTAAAACAGTTACTTGTTTTCATTGCAATCCAATTCAATTTTTCTATAGAATGTTATCAAATGCAAGTCACCACGAATGGTTACGGAGACAAACCTTGACAAATTCTGACAATTTGAAAGCCTCGGTACACAGGTTTCATTACAGTTGAGCAATTCCATCACCAATTGGATTGGTGCATGCTGTTGTTGTCTTTCACTGATTGGACTGAACTGAAGAATGGGGGCCCCACACATAATTTAATTTGATTCCGTTCAATGATTATTATGCGTGATAATCTGATCTACTAACAGTAACAATAACTCAAAAGTGGATGCATGTGCTATGTGGGATGTTTCTCTGGCACTTTTCTATTCAGGGCTTTATTTTGGGCTTTGGGTTTTAACTCCTCTGATCTTGTGAGACAGTTTTGCTCCCCAATTCCTGAAATGGACCCATGCTCTGTGCAATAAAACTTATCTTTACTATAATCTTCAATTACTTTATATTATAATTAGCCTACAAGAATCAAGCAGCAGAAAGCAAAAAAAATTGTGTCCCTTCCTGCTTTTTCTATTCTTATTCCAGCGCAGGTTTCCTCCATGCTACCGTTTAGTGTATGTTTGGGTATTTGGTGAGTTTGTTGAGAATCAATTTTGGAATGCTAACACTACTCACATCAGCTTTTACTCCAACATAAAAATGAAGGCTATTGTAATTTTATAACGTGAATCCAAACAACAACACAACATAAAGATAGACTCACTTAAGTGAGCGGTTGCAAGTAAAAGGTGAAAAGATAAAACAAGACCTAAACGCCAAAATCTTGGTGATTATTTTGTTACAGGACTTACAGCTGTGACAACCATAAGCATGCCCTTCCTTCCTGTGAAATTTAGTGAGTGATTAATTTTAATTATTTTACCCATGTATGTTTACTATTTAAAAAAGATGAAAATAAATATGTTTCTTAAATACCACTAAATTGATATGATTTATAAATTTGACTGATTATAAACATGCACTAGATTAAGATTGAAGCTAGTTGGATTTCAAAGATTCATTATGATCAAAGCAAAAATCACATTTTTATGTATACTTATAAATTATTTACCAATACGGTTTTCATATCGACAACAAAATTCGATCATATGATTCTATGAAGTATAGTCAGGATGAATTCTTTATCAACTTGACCAACTTTGTCGATGCGAAACAAGTCAAACAAATATATTATTTTGGAAAAGCAAACCAAAATGGGATTATGATGCGCCTGAGAGGTTGCCTCACTTGGGTAAGACACTAAAGACGGTGAGCACCGAAGATAATGGAGGAGCATTAAATATGTTGAAGTTATAATCCGGGATTTGAATGTTTGGTTCTGAATGATTCGCTTCGCTGATGGATGAAGCAGTGCACATAATTATATGACAGTTTGCATATCCTCTCAGAATCTCAGGATGCATGCACATAGCAAAATTTAAAAAATTGTTTTTTTAAATTCACCCAATCTAACCAAATTTTGAACAATTGCCCCATAGTTGATGGTTTTTTTAATTGGTTGCATTTAAAATCTCATGACATACAGCTTCTTTGGTTTATTTTTCACGTCACCAGGATTGCTAGTGAATCAAAATTTCCTTTCCATTACATGATTGTGCTACAAGCATGAGCCCAATGGTTAATATCATATTTATCAGGTTTTCTCATTTACTTTGTATGCCCCATATTGAATTCACTGTAAAACATGAATTGCGTTAGATTCATCTCGAAAAAAAACAGATAATGTAAAAATTGATAAATTGCATACTCAAATAAACTATAAACATATACCCGTACTACATATTCGGTAACTTGTTTAATAATCAATTGTTTCTCAAAAATAACCAAACCAAAGTCATGAGATCGGTATCCACAGCGGAAACATTCTGTTAAAGCAGAAGAGTCACCCACTCGAATACTCAATGCAATCCTGGTTTAAAATTTTTGCCAATACACCAAATCTGCTATAAGTAAAGCTAGTGCCAAGGTCCTACTCTCGCGTGCACTGACTTCAGACCCGTCCCTATTGGCAGGACAAGAGGGGCAACTGCCTAGGCCCCTAATTTTTTGGGGCCCCAATTATTATTCCCTCCGTTTCATAATGTTTGGCCTTTTAGGTTTGGGCACACATATTAAGAAAGTGTTAATTATTGTAAGTATTATGTATAGTTTGTCTAAAATGCCCCTATTTAATCCTTATTGAAAATTGAAATAGTATTTAATTTTTATTAGTAAGTGTGTCCATTAATTAATGTATAGTGGTTTAGATATGAGAGAGATGATAAAAACATAATTAATGAGGAGTAAGAGAAATGATTGAATGAAAGGTTAATATTGGAAAAAAAAAATATGTTTGTGTATTGATGTAAAAGGCCAAACATTGTGAAACAAGGAAAAAAGTCTAAAAGGCCAAACATTGTGAAACGGATGGAGTATTATTTTTTAAAATACCTATAGTTAAAATTTAAAAAAAGAAAGTAAGAAAATAAATAAAATAAAACACGTATAGCGGTATAGGCATAACAAAACCACAAGGCACAAACTCACACACAAAACTGAGACTCTGAAATTCAAATCAAATTTAGAAACTAGAAAGGGAAAAGAAAAGAGGTGGAACCGTGGAAGTTGGAACACAAAGACAAAGGGATAGAGCCATAGAGGGAGTCAATAGTTGATGTGTTTTTTTAAAGCAAATTGGAAGTTTACATTGTATAGAGATGACTCAATAGTTGATGTGTTTTTTTATCAAGCTTAAAGCAAATGTATAGAGATGACTCAATAGTTGATGTGCTTTTTTAATCAAGTTTAAAGCAAATGATAGGATGAGTTTCTTCAACCCTTCCTAGAAGGTGAGGAGAATAATGCTATAATGTTAACTTAAGCTTGATGTTAGTAATGAAATTTCTTAATTATTAAAAAAAGATAAAGTTATTATGTTATCGTGTTTCAATTTATATTGCAAAAGTTTTATGTGGTTAATTTTACGTAATTAAAACTTTTAAAAGAGGGTCCCTAGTTCTAATTTTGCCTAAGACCCCGAAAATATTAGAAACGGCTCAGAGTGACTTGAAACGTACATTCATGAATCACATCAAAACTTTCACTTTTTTTGTACTATTGAATTGAATATAAGAAAACCTGCTTGATTCCACACACTAGTCCATTACCTGCTTTCATAAACTCTATTACATACTTATAGAAGGCAATAACTTAGAAGTACGTTTGGTTAGTACATATGAGTTAGCTATGTGCTACTCATCCTAGTTGGAACTTGGTTGTAACCTTTTATTAATTGTCTAATTAGTTATAAGAGATGAAAACAACTTATTCACGAACTATTCCCTCCGGTTCTTATTATAAACCCCTTTTATTAATTTTCACATCTTTTAAGAAAGTTAGTAAGTATTATTAGTGATATTGAAAATGTAAATATTTAATATACTTTTTCAAAAGTAACCCTACAATTCTTATTGGGAATATAAAAAGTGTTACTCTCTCCGGCTCGAATTATAAGCATAACTAACTAAAATTACGCTTATTAAGGAGGTTAGTTGATTGTATTTAATTTTCTCAAATTTATAAAAGAATAGAGGTATTTTAGGAAAGTTGCATTGGGAATGAAACAAAAATTAAATAAGATAACAATTTTCTAGGGATGTTTTAAGAAAGTGGCATTGAGAATGAAATAAAATTTAAGAAAGTTGGTTAATTTTGCTTATATTTTAAACCAAGAAATGTATGTTTTTTGTTGCTTATATTTCAAGCCGGAGGGAGTAAGTAAATATGAATATTTGTAAAAAAAAAGACTAATTAATACCATTGAAAATTGGGTTTATATTAAGGAAAAAAAAAAGTTTTCAAAAGAGGCTTATAATTAGGACAAGGGAATAGTATTTATGTTTGAGACAGTTGCTCAGATTGAATATCATTTTGCATTTTTGCTCATCCTAATTTTGTGTTCACCAGGATTTCTATCGACCTTTCATAGTTTCTCCACTTTTCCATTGGAATTTCAAAAGATTACTTGATCAACCACCGTAGGTCCAAAAACATTTACGATGATCAGTGGAATTTGATTTTCAGGCCGAACCTTGTCTTTTAAATGCACAAAGAGAAAAGGATGTGTGTTAGTTTCCATAACTTGATTTATGGGATCGTGACACGGCCAGGGGCCCTTGGAGCATAGAAACGTACGAGTTTCCGGCCTTTCTCGCAATCCTGCAATCAGTGATTTCACGTGTACAGTCGCAATTATTCTATCAAACATGATAGCCATGAGCTCTTGCTATAGAGTATAGTCCATGGAATTTGAGTAGAATATCGGGTCAAGCACTTCGAATTATTCTATGCCAAGGCAGAGAAAGAAATTGCTAAATCAAAATTTACTTTTCTTATATTCATTTTAATTGAAAAAATATCTAATGACATGTGTTTAAGTTTGAGCCTCATCAATACGTGCTAGCAATGTCTATGGTATATTCTTGCAGCGTACCAATGTTGTATGTACAGCTGCAAGAATACCATATAAGACAAACATGATTACCATCCATGCATGTCAGTGATCGAGAGCACTTCGAATGGAGAGTGGCAGGTCTAGAACCGTGCCTCTGGATATAAGGTCATGGTTTAAGAATAGAACAATGACAGTAATATCATCATGAAAATGGCGCCGGATCTTCTTGTCAATATTATGGAGATCTGAATACTGTCGCTTCCCAAGTCTCTTGGCACTACCCTGCATTAACCCAATTCATAATGGCAAGGCAGTCACAACTGTGAACAACATTTATCAACAACCAGCTGAGAAACAAAACTGAAAATGGCTTCCTCATTTGCCTTTAATATATAACATATCAAGCCTAATACGATAGGTAACTACAGAAGCTACTCAATTCACAGTATTACTGTAAGAAAATAGTTGTCAACCTCAAAACCTAACTGTGCTAGATGTAACAATCGAATGATCAATAATGGGTTCAATAAAGTTAGCACAATGAAAACAAAAACCAAATAAAGTCCGGTATACAAACAAGAATATTCTGACTGGTAGTGACTCCCATTAGGGCCAAATGCTGTTGATACATGTCAGCTGCGAAATAGGCCTTCTTTAATGAGCCCAAGTGACGAGAGAGAAAACTGCACTGCTGGGGCATTAGGGAGTTGAGGGCCCAAAAATAGAAAAGGCTCCATGAATGAAACTTTTTCTTAATTACACAGGAGAAGAAACTATTCCCACCTCCAAAAAAAAAAAAATAGTGATAATAATAATAATATTACAATGTTTTTCATACACAACTTTTTACACTTCATCTTTCTATCTATTCCTTTCTTCCTTTCTCAACACATCACCTATGAAATATCCTTCATTTTTTTTCTATTTCTCTCTTTCTTACATAATCTATACCTAAAAAGAACATGTGGGAGAAACATTTTCCAAAAAAAAATACACATCCCGGAAGGAAGCAACCAGTCAAATTAGGTGGGGGTAAGAAGCCCCATTGCTGTTGGCCAGCAAAAGGAATTCTTGGACTGTAGCACTTGAAGGTTATACCTTTCTAGGAAATTTGCCGAGTATTTAGAGCAAAGATTCATTATAGATATCCCTCAAAAAAAAAAAAAAAACATTGTAAGAAAAATGAGAGAACTATGTCCCGGATGATGCCAAGAAATAACTGTCAATGAGCCTAGTTCTTTATGAATTGTTACAAGTTTTTTCTTCTTTTTTTTCTTTTAAATAAAATATAGATTTTCTCATGTATGCTAGGTCATTCCATATCTTCCTCCATATTTCTTCAACTACTATATGCCCTAATTTTCAGCCAAATGTTCATGCCCCAACTTTCTGCCAAGTGTTCATGCCCTGATTTTTTTTTTTTTTTTTGGGGTCAAGTGGCATCAGTTGCTGCTATTTGTATAAAGTCATTTCATGTGTACAGGTACAATTGTCAGATAGTAATATACAATCTCTTGCCATATTGAAAGAAAGAAAAAACCCTCCTTTTGCAATGAGTTCATTCAATCAACATGCTGACTTATAAACCATTGCTCCTCCTTGGAATTTGAACGGAAAGATTAGGTCAAGCAATTACAACACTAAGTCAAGGTAGAGAAAGGAATTGCTAAATCAAAATTTTATTTTCCTTTTTCTTTTTTTAATGGGTAAAACTCTAATGCCATGTGTTATAAGTTTGAGCCTCATCAATAATTTGTCTAGGTATCTCAGTCTCAATAACCATACGTGCTAGCACTTGCCAATGGTATATTCTTGCAACGTACCAGTACCAATGACGTATCCTCAAGAATCGGTACAGCTGCAGGAACACCCGTATAAGACGAGCATGTTTTACAATCATACATGTCAGTGATCAAGAGCACTCCGAATAGAGAGTGGTGGGTCTAGAACTGCGCCTCTTGATATAAGGTCATGATTTAAGAATAAAACAATAACAGTAATATCATCATGAAAATGACGCCGAACCTTCTTGTCAATCTTATGAAGATCTGAATATCTCATCTCACGTTTTCTGGCTGCTTCATGTAGGGCGGCCTTCACAAGTCTCTTGGCACTACCCTGCATTAACCCAATTCATAATGGTAAATCAGACAGAATTGTGACCAACATTATCATTAACCAGCTGACTGGAAATGGCTTCATGATTTGCCTTCAGCATGTAACTTATCAAGCCTAAGACACTTAGTAACTACAGAGAAGCTACTCCATTCAGAGTAATATTCTAAGAAAATAGGAGTTGCTGGATGTAATAATAACGGATTCAATCAAGTTAAATAAAATCAAAAGCATTTTGTTGGTCATCTAAAATGCATACAGTGAAAACAAAAGATAAGTAATGTCCAGTACACAAACAAGGGTTACAAGAAAATCAAACAAATCAGAAAAGAATCTTACCGAATGTGGATTGCTCTGAACAATATCTACTGCTGTTTCATTACTGATGTGCTCCCATAAACCATCTGATGCAAATATGAGGAAGGAATCATTCGGTTGGAGATTATGAGAAAGAATAGTTGGATTAGCAGACATGATAGGCATGTTCATTGGTTCAGGAAGTCTGAATTTTGCATTAATTGGTTCCCGGTTAAACTGCGCATGTTTCATGTATACATCACCTATAGATCTAGAAACCTGCACCAAATATCGGGTAAGTGGTGATACAATATTGACATTAATTCAGAGAGGGAAAACCAATGACAAATAAGATAATGTTGCAGGAGCTGAAAATTTTACTATTTAACTGACAAACTATATACTTCATAGACATACATCAAATAAATCAAGGAGCAGGGGATTAAACTGAAAAAGCATATTATCAGTGAATTTTAGTACTAATAGTGCATTTAATTTAAAATCATATGTTAATGCACTCTGGTTAATTATCTAAGACACAAGTACTCTCACGGAAATTTTCTTCATGGGGTTGCTTCATATGTGTTGCTAATCTTACATCAGAATTCAGAAACACCAAAAAATGTTTCTCAGAACTTAGCCAAAGCACAAAATTGCTAGATTTAGATGGGTGCTAGACAACTCTGAAGCATAGCACATTAGCAGGCAACTTAATGAATATTTTTTTATTATGTGTGTGGTCTAAATATAACATTTCTGACCTTACATATGGACACGATAACCAATGACATAAATGGTACTGATATGCTGCAACTTCAAAGACCACAAGAACAGTTCCACAAGATATATGTTGTGAGGCACTAACCATGAAGCAGGAGTTTGTAGGGTTGTTTCATGCTTTTGGTAAATCCTAGGAGTGATCTCTCAATTTCCATTTGACTAGCCTCAGGGACTTTGGAAAAATTAAGGAAGGAAGGCTTTATGAAATGTTGCTACCTATTCTACTCTTTGGTGTATTTGGCTTTAGTGAAATGATCATGTCTTATAAATTTATTCCAGGGCATAACATCTCATATGGGACAGGATCACTTTTCAAGCCTATTTTGAGTGTTAGGCCCATCGTCTCTGTTAGCCTCACTAACAGATATACAAAGGGTTTGGAGAGTTTTACTGTATTGAAGTCTTTGGTTGTCTTTTATATGTTTCTTTCTTGAGCCTTGGTTAAGAGGATATCTTATTCTCCTTTATTCTTCATAGTCTCTCTTTGTCCCCAAGTCAGCTTTGACAGAAGGAAAGGTATTTCATCTTTTATTAGACAAAAAATTAGTCACAATACAGTATGGTATTGTTAAATTAAATGAACTTTCAACTTTATCATCAAGTTTCACTAACTACAATTCATCTTTGCTTCTATTGTATGGAGATGTATGCCATAATGCCTTAGCACGTTAATATGGTTAGACACGTGTGAGTAGGATTTGGTGAAACAATAATAGTTCCATATGCATTTTGACTAACAAGAACAAGGGATTAACTGTATCTAATTGAAAATTCTCCATTTATTTTCATAAGCATTTTGGATGTACAACGATGTTGCAAATATTGAGGATGGGAAATGAAAAAATTAATACTGATAACAAAAATCATAAAGATAAAATACAAAAGACACAGTAAAAGAACAACTACAACCTTAGACTCATAAAGATATGGATTTTTTTCGGAAACGACAGAACAAGTGCAGCAGAGAAGAACAGTCCATATTGGTACAACTGTACAAGTGTTATGGAAGCCTAAGGGCACAGGTTCAGTTGTTCCTAAGTCCTAACACTATTTTCTACCATCAAAACTCAATACAAGTTCCTTCAGCACAGCACTTCAAGAAGAACACAGTAGACACAAGTGAGAACTCAAGTAATTAGTAAATGTTTTAACACACATTCATGGTAGTTCTGGTTTAAATGTAAGAAGGGTTTTTGGCAGAACACGAGTATATTAAAAAATTACCTGAATAATGCCTTTTACTCTCCAGACTCCATGTTTGAGAACAACAATCTGGGGGTCATCAGGGTGTAATTCTTTAAGTTCCTGTCTAATGGCCTCAAGATTTGCATTGTGTTCCGTAGAAAGCTGAATTGCAGCAACCCCACCAGTGTTTCCAACTTTCCTACCCAACACCAAACGTGAATCTCCAAGACTTGCCACAAAGAGAGTCTGCTGAAAAATCACCCCAACCAGACAGCAAGTTCCGGAAGTTGCAACTTGAGGCCGTGTATCCCACAATTCTGAAACAAGAGCAGTGAACCCCTCTTCGGTTCGACGGAATGCAGTTTCAATAGTCTGAGCTGTGACAACTCCTTGTGACTCAGCTGTTATTGCTGCACAAACAAAAAACCCAAGACTGCTAAATAAGAAGGGTTTCTTCATCAATAAAACAGGATCAAGAACCAAAATAAAAAACATGAAGTAACCAAAATTGAATGCAAAAGGCAAAAGTCCAAAATAAGATTACACTTTCACTACACTGTGTGGTAAGCAAAAATCTCATTCAATTTAACAGCCAAATAATAAAAAAAAAATAATAATAAAAAAAAAAAAACGAAGAGTCCGACGGAGACAGCTCCTACATTACACACACTGAATATTCTTACATAGGCATGTGAGCACAATCGATCAAAATGTTAAAAATAACTTTAAAATAATTACAGTAAGGACTTTCTTGTCTCATTAAATCATCCATCGTGGGTCACAAGATTCATTCACATTTTCACACTTATCTATCAAAAATAACAGGATTTGCGTGCATGCTTTCACCGTTCTTGATTCTGATGAAATCTCAACAACTTTCATAAAGATGATCACAGAAAAGCGAATCAATCAAAATCACTACAAGAACCGTGAAAAAAAGCTATATATCGAAATCACGAAACCTTGGAAATTTTGAAACAAGTGATCGCAGACGTATCGCGCAGCGTCGGGGCCGCCGTGACCGTCGTAGACGCCGACGAAGGTGCCGTAAGGTCCAGACTCGATCTGGCTCTGGTCTTCAAGAACCTGATTGGCCTGAACGACGGCCATAGAGAAATCGCCGGAGCCATACTTGCCGGTGTCGCGGAACCAGAGGAGACCGTCTTTGCAGAGAATGGCGCCGCCTGAAGAAGATGAAGTGGAGGAATTGGAAGAAGAAGGAGATCGATCATTGGAGTTCCCGAAGGGGTTCCAACAGCGAGAGAGAAGATTCATGAATGCATGGAGCATACCACATGTCTCGGAAACCCTAACCCTATTGTGCGCCTTCTTCTTCCCCTCGGCGCCGGAAACGTTACCGAATCTAGGAGGGGAAAAGAGAGAGAGGGAGAGAGAGTGAGAGAGAAACGGTTACGTGGAGGTTGTGAAGGAGTGCGCAGGATAAGAGGGAGTGCGTAGGTTAGGGAGAGAGGGGGGGATGGTGGTGGAAGAAAGAGGAATGGGGTGGTTTCTTCTATTCATGGGAGGCCGCTTCTTCCGTCCTCTTCTTTTCAATGACTTTCTTCTTCTTTTCTTTTTCTTTTTATTTATTTATTTTATTAACAAAAACTTGAATAGTTGCAAACAGCTTACTTCTCTTTTGAGTTTTGTCCATACAAATAGAAATTATGGATGGTGTTTTATCAATTTCTTTATTTAATATTCAAATTTGCCTCCTACAATTTTCTTTTTAAAAATATAAAATCTCAATTTCGTTATGTGTTTGTACTTCTATATATCATGAGTTAGATCCGTTCATGCGAGGTGTAAATCTTGCTCAATTACACCTTCAAATAACTTTTTAGTATATATTATGAAATTTATCAATCCAATCATTGAATTATATGTTATTATCATGATGATCACGCATACCAAATTTAAGATAGTTCCGATATTTATGGGTATGCAATTTAATAATGCATCTTTACTTATATTTCAAATTTAAAATATAGTTGTGATATGAAGTATCAAATAATTTTTATATTTTATGAAATTTTGTAGACTTGATCTACTTTTGGTCCATGATCGGATTGTCCACCGCCGACCGCAGTGACTAATCTCCTCGCTGGCTCGTAGGCACCTCTAATGGGTGGGACAGTTGGCCCCGAGATTTAACGCTGCTGCATGCACAAGGCAGAATTCAAACACCTGGCCTTGCTTAAGTGTGGATCAATCCCTACCACTGAACCACACACTCGGGGTTTTAGATTTGATCTACTTGATTAAAACTTTAAATTCAACGATTGAATTAATAAATTTCATAATATATAAAAAGTTATTTCAACCGGTGTCAACTGATCATATACCATATACTCCCTATGTTATTATCTATACTAACGTGTCAACGGATATTTTTGTGTTTATCCGCTCATAATTTTATTACCTTATTTTGCATTATAATATGAACGTCCATTTTTGCATTTTTAAAATTAAAATTCAGTGCAAAAATTATTTTGTTAAGGTGTTGTAAAAACAAAAAAATGCACGCGGGTCTTATCGTGTTTACTACTCCTCCCGTCTTATTTATAAGTCACATTTTAGAAGGATTCATTGGTCCTATTTATAAGTCACTTTGTATTTTCTAGGAGGCATTTATTAGTATTTTCTCTTATTTGCTCTTTGCCCATTAATGTGAAGTAATACATTGTGAAATTCCCAATGCAAGTTAAGAAGGTAAAATTGTAATGTTGAAGTATTTTTTTAAAGTTTCAAGAAACCTAACTAATCTCCTTGATCTGTGTGATATGGTTAAGTATGCCCTATAAATAGGACAGCCAGAGGGAGTAATTATTATGAAAGTTATTGTGCTAACATTTAATAATAATAATAAAACCAACAAAGCCCAACACAATTGGCAGATAGCTGAGTTCTTTAAACATGATGTCAGGGGTTCGATCCCTATCGTGGGCATGGAAAAGGCTTTGTTAGTAGTGGCAAAACTCACTTCGATGATCTCTACGCCTCAGAAGGGATTAGTATTCGGCTGTCGGCTGTGGATACTCTTGGTGTACACAAAAAAAAATTAAAAAAAAAACAAATAGAAGCATGCATCATAATTTTTTAACAGTTATTTTTTTTTATTTGGAAATTATTTGTGGTTATTTTTCATTTTTTGGTAGGTGATGGACAACAAATAACCCGTGGCTTTATAAATAGTTATAAATTAAGTCATACTTAATCAAAACATATGGATCAAAGTGGATAATTTTTTTTTTAATAATCAAAGTGCGTAGTTAATTCTTTTTTTTAACAAAAAAAATTCTATCAATTTTATAGTTTTATCATCTTATTTGCATTACATCTTTTACGAGAAATTGAACTTAGCTAATAAAAACACTCATTTTTTAAAGGTAGTTTAAAAAAAAGAATTAAATATTTCGTAAAAAAATATAAAGTAATATATACACAGGAACAAGTAATTCTGCAATGTAACCTACATATAAAAGTATAAGGAGAATATATATATATATATATATATATATATATATATATTAATTAGTTGATTTTCCTTTAAGAAAGAATCCGGGCTTTTGTATGAAAAAAATCCCCATTAAAAAATAATAGATTAATGAATGTTTCTTGATGGTGTAAAAATTTATATTTTCGATTCATCATTTATTATTCATGTATTTTTTTAATTGCGAACTAATAACAATAATACATAAATGGTAAACAATATATTAATAATATAAAAAACTTTTACATTATCCACATACATTCTATTTAAATACACTATAATATGAATGTTTTCGTTCAAAAGAGATTGTTTTCAATAAAAGAACCTACGATTCATACCAAAATACATAGTAAAAAAATTCCTATTAAAATATGTCTTTAGAACTTATCTTAAACATATTAATAAATAAATAAATAAATATGTCTTACCATTTAAATAAGATAATAAGAATATGCCTTTATAATAAGAATATTCTTATGATGGAATAGTATATTCTATTTTTCAGTTATATATATACCTGATAATAAAAATAGGATGGAATAATTCTTATTATTTAAACTTAGTACTGTGAATCATATAGTTGATTTGGTAAGAAAGTTACAAGTGTTAAAATTTGTTTCTTTGATGTTTCAAATCTAATCTTTATAAATGTTATTTAGTGAGTTATCGGTGGTTTATTAATTTTCTCTATTTTATTCTAGTTAAAAAATTTGTCAATAATAATAATTATCATCATTATTATTATTATTATTATAAAATGTATTTTTATTTTTTAGTGATCCACGAGCGACTATAGCATTAAGATTTAAGCACTTTTTAAGATGTATTAATGCCAGGAACTACTATTCAGCACTTAACATCTACTGTATGTAGATCCTAAAGAAGCACTTGGCATCATCAAGTATTTTAGAGAAGTAGTGTTCAAGAGCATATCCTAAAAATCTCCAAAGCCGTGCCAGAAATATAACACTTCACTGTTTTGTCAAGAGCACAAAGTAATACAGTAACAAAAATTTCCCTCTTCCAGTCTTCATTCCTGCTGCTACTCCAACTGTACAAGACTACTTTCCCTTAAGAACAACATATATAAAAGAGTAGTGCATGATGCATAGGTGAAATAATGTCATTATTAGTATTATCACCATCAAAGAATGAAACGCTATGCTTCGCGATAATAAAGTTGTTTAGTTTCAGTAGGGTGGTAATTAAGCATCCGAGAAAACGTACTTGAATCAATTCCCACAAAGCGGCCAGCCATGTGCACAGCATCCGAAATTCCGGATTCTCAAAACCTGTTGCACGTTAAATTAGTTTCAAGTTACTCAAACAGGACCATGCAAATTAGTTGGTGTATGTATACTTCAATTAATTAAAAATGTATGTTGAATACGAAAAGAGTGAGTGACACACATCATGTGCATTGTAATTAATGAAGATATCATCCACAGTGGTAAACATCTGCACAAACAAATTGTGACCCCTTCAAATCGATCTATCTCCTCTCATTGCCAATTGGTTTTGAGACGGAACTTTAACATCTGTAGCTCTTCGATCAGTAAGACTCCTCAACTGGGTGTTGAATAATTGGACTAGTTGATTGGAGAAAGTAAAACAGTTATCTAAAAGGGCTTCGATAATTTTTGCTAGTTGGTAGGGTTTAAATTTTTGTTGAATAATAATATAAATAAATTACATTTCATAAAAAAAAATATATAAATAAATTTGATATACTGGTTTATAAATCAATCTATAAATAAACCTATATCACAAGAAAAGGAACATAAGTGTCACTTGTTAACGCAACCAATTGGTCAATAATAATTAAAGTATCACTTTGTGCTATAAATTTATTTATATATTGATCGATTTTGTAGCTCTATGTATATTTTTTTAAAGAGAAAGGTTTACATGTTCTTAGCAAAAATTACAGTGAGCTGTTGCTTGAGTATATCATGGTGGCCGTAAATAATTCCAGAGATACCAACTTCCTCTCTAGAACTGAGATACCAACATAAGTTGAAGTAAAATCCTAAAAAAATTTCGCCTGAGTTATTAAGAGTTCCACCTGCACCAGAGGCATAATTCACACTCTTCAGAACCAGTGTTCCAGCAGTTGTGGAAGCTAAACCATGTAAAGCTAATTAGACCCAATTGCTGAATGAAACAATGTAATTGTAATTGATTGATTTCGACTTAGTCAATCAGTAAATGAAATGAGGCCTGTCCATCCAATTTATTATTATTTTTTTAATAATGTCTTTTCCATTTATTCTACAGCAAAAGGACTAAAGGAGCATTGGATTGGACTCCATTCAAGGTAAAATGTGTTCTTGTTTTATTAACACTGATAAAATATTTCCCCAAAAAAACACCGATATACTACGCTTATTGTATACAGACCCTTGAGACACAAGCTATGGGATAATGTATAGCAGATTGAGAATTTATTGACCAATTTAAACAAGCTTGTACTAGTAGTAGCAACCAAGTCCAACATTACAACTCCAATAGGGGTGTAAGTGGTCCGGTCCGAGATCGCGAGACCGCTCGGACCGAACTGGACCGGACCAAAAAATGCAGTCTGGTCCGGTCTCACGATTCGGTCTGGTCCCAAAAAATTCAGACCGTTCTAGAACGGTCCGGTCCACGGTCCCAGATAATTTTAGACCGCTGGGACCGGACCGGACCGATAGGACTAATAATAATAAAAAAATAAAAAACGTACTGTACATTCTGTGGCTTTACACTTTTAAATTTTTTCCAAATTGGTTTTATTGACAGAGAGAACCATCTCTCCCATTTGTTCTTAATCCATATCTGATACTAATTCATTATTTTCTTTGATATAATTGCTTAAATTATCCGCATCCTTTTGTTTGCAATCTATCAAATTTCCAAATACTTCTGAGATATAACATGTTCATCCATTAAGTACTGTTGTCTAGGTGACATGACACAATCCCTTCTTGAATAGCTTAAGATTTTAGGCTATGTTATCAATTGCGCATTTGCGCTGCATTTTACGGTTGGGGGCTTCGTTGGCGCTCTGTGATAGCTGCGTGCAAACTCCTAATCTATGTTTGCTTGATTTTAAAGAAAAAAAAGGAAAGAAATGCAAAATAGATCGGACCGGACCGGACCATTCATGAACGGTCCAGTCTGGTCCGATCTTTGAAAATAAATAATATTGGGACTGGACCGAACCGGACCATACTAAATTAAACGGTCCAGTCCGTAATATGGCTCATAGACCGAACCGGATCGGACCGTTACACCCCTAACTCCAACCATGATATACTCATTCATTATTACTACTTACCTTTGTGTTATATACCGTGTGTTTGGTATAGGGTTTAAAATCAAAGAAATATTCGTGGTCAAACTTTTTTTGGGTACGGATTTATGGATCAACTTTATAATTAGATTATACTCTACTAGAAACACATTTATTAAATAGAAATGTTACGTGAACATGCAAATTTGATATCTGGATCTAACATTTAGATGGTCTTATATGCAGTTTTATTGTTTCTATATTTTTCTTCTCCTAAAATTAGAACAAGATTGAGGTCACATATTTAACGTGCCACTGTACATACTAATACTTGCGGTGCCCTTGGGGTTAACAATTAACCAGCACTCCAGCAGCAATACTGTATTTCATTTAACCGGCAACAACTATAAAATATTGATTGGCGAAATCATTTTATCTTGTTAGAACATACTGTAAGTATATCAAATCTTTGTTTGAGGAACAAATTAATGAGCCATAGTATTTGATACTATTTCCTAGCAGCAGGGGTACCCTGCACAAGCTCTTTGTCATCTATCAATAAATATGTTCCATATGGTCAATACATTTAGTGAAGTGCTATAAAAAAAAGAAAAAGATAATATCCCTCATCCATTTCACCAGAGGACTTATCCTTATGCTTGAAAGAGCTGGCGAACATTGATTGGAAAAATGTCATTATGATCACCATCTAACAGGCGCTTAGCGATGATAACATTTGCTGCATCGGTAGGATGATAAGGGTCCCAAAACACATACTTGGATCTGTCATAGCACACATTAGATGTAGGACCACAGGGGATTAGACCTCCAAAGCGCCCAGCCATGTAACAGCATGAGGAAGATGGGTTCTCAAAATCTAACACATTAAAGGTTCTAATCTAATTAGTCCTAACAACAAAAAAAAAATTTAACTTTGATACATTGTCAGTGTAAAAAATTATACTAATAATCATTCAAACATTTTATGTTTGACTTTGAAGATATATATAGTTATTATAAAAATCAAAGATTTTATTTATACGATAATATATTTTTTTTTGAAAGATTGATTGACATTTTAAAAAATGTTTACATTATCATGCATATTGCATTGTAATCAAATTATTTAAAAAAAATAATAAAATTGCAAATTTATTGTGTTTTAGGAATATGCTTGAATTTGTCACATGGGTGATGTGCTAGTTGAGTAATTGTTATATCAAGACACGTACCATATGCTATGTAATTGTTGAGTATATCTTCTAAAATGTGGTAGACATCTGCATAAACAAACATTGAACCCTTCATGGCTGAGGTGAGCTCTGCAATAAGGCCCTTCAACTGATTGTTAAATAACTGAGCTAGCTGATTGGGTAGAGTGACACAGTAATCTCCAGCACCTGGATTTGTATCCCTTTGGTTTGGTATACACCCAATAGGCCCCACATTTGTCACAATAATTTTTCTGGCTCCAAGATTGAATAGCCTCTGCATTTATAAAAATTAATATAAATGAGTAACACCAAAATATATAGACAAATTTAGAAACAATGTGACTAAGTTCTGATCAACATTACAGTGAGCTGTCCTCTGAATTTTGATATCATAGTGTTCACAAAGAGTTCTGGAGATGCAGAATTCTGTTCAGAAGTTGAGAGTGGAGGTGGTGTTAAGTAGTTATTGATAAAATCATTTGAGCCAATTGTCACTGAAAATATAGCCTTCTCTAATAGATTGAGAGCTGCAGGCACACCAATGCTTGAGATGATATCTTGCCTAGTATTTGCAAAATTATCTATCTGAGCATCAAAGTTGATTCTGTCACCCTATATAAACCACTTGCACATAGTTACTATTTTATTCAAAATTCAAATAATAGTTAGAGGTTATATTAATAACAAGTATTGAAGCAGAAACTTACAAAGATTTTTCCGGTGCCATTGAGGATTCCACCACCACCAGAGGCATAGTTGACACCCTTCAGAACCACTGGTCCAACAGTAGTAGGAGCCAAGTAAGGTGGAGTTAAACCAATGCCAAGTTCCTGACCTGGTGTGGAAAAAATAAAGTCATTATAGACATGTAGTAAAATCCAAGTAGCATCTTAGTGAAAGAAAAAAATAAGATAAAATAAAAGCAATCTTGCCTATAATGTCAACAATGGTTCTTCCATTTGTGAACCTCCCAGTTGGTCTTCCAAAGTCAAGACCAAAGGGTAAGAAATCAGCCCTTGAGATTGAAACAATGTAGTTGTTGTTCCCTACATCAACAAGAGAATCTCCCAAGACAAAATTTGCTGGTAGCTCATCTGAAGTAGTCATCTTAAACAAGGCCAAGACTAAAAGAACTCTAAACACATTATCAATAATGATGGGTCTATTCAAATCAATAGCCATTAGAAAATCAAGTGATGAACAAATAATCAATACAATAAAGTTTTCTAGTAGGGTCTTCCTTGTTTACTTTACTCTGTATCTAAATGGTAAAGGTGCCAAAATTAACAACCTTTATATAGCATGCACAACAAAGACCATAAGAGAATTATTAAATGCTAAATATTAAGTTCATAAAAAAAGTTAAACATAAAGCCAAAGGAATGATAGTGGAGTAGCTCTGTGATGAAAGAAAAAACAACAAGGTATGGAGCAGACCAACAATACATTAATGGCCCGGCTTGTAGAGCAACTAACCGTGAGAGCAAAGCTTTTAATTAGTAGATAGATGAAATAAATAACAGAGAAGTGTTATATCTGCATGTGCATGTAATTATCTTATATGTTAAAACAATTTATTTATGCATATAAAATAAACAAATGTACATTAATATGTCAATTTTAGATATACATGTAACATTAGTGTAAATAATAATAGAGTTGATAATGGATTATGTTACGAGATGACATCTTCTGTCCCGTAATCTTTGTTACTTTATATGTCATTTATTGTCATTGGTCTAGAAAATAAATTTTAAATTAAATATATATTAACTTATTATTTTTTGGATCAATAAAAATAAGAAGCATATGAAGTAATACAAATTGTGAGACAAAAAATGTTAACTCTTATGTTACAGCCTAGGCCTCAAGTTCATTTTAATTATTGTTTAAGCATTTTTAATTTATTTCAAATTATCTATTGGTTAAAAAAATTTAAAAAGGATTAATTAATTTTTTTCCATCTTTATTATTGCCTTTTATCATTTTTAAATATAAAAAAATGTGTGATTGTATAGAATAGTACAGGAGTAGTAAAACATCGATTTATCAAAAAAATTAACTTTACCTATCTTGAATTATAAATTATCAATTTTAAAAAAAAATTATAAACCATCTAATAAGATTCTTAGTCTTTTAACAAAACCTTAAATAACAGTTAAAGTGAAAATGAGGAACTATACATGTATTAGTTTTCATTTTATGATTTCTTTTTTTTTTTTGGTTAACTTCATTTTATGATTTCAACCGGTACTGAACACATACTTTAATTTTGCCACCTCACACACCGGTGCTCATATGCATGAAACATTGCTATATATATACACATCAAATTTTATTATCATTAAATTAATTTATTGGCTTTTGTTATGGAGTGTCTTAAAAGCACTTATCATAAAATTTAAAAATTGAAAGTTAGTCTTAAAAAATTAAACTCAACTACTCTCATAATATTAAATTCATCATTTTTATGCAAAATAGCTTTTTTACCATTTTATTAAGTATCTATTCCTTCCATTCTAATTTATCTGTTGTTTTAGTAAGAGTTTATTAAAAAAGTCATTTAATACTTCAATTTTCAAGAAAAAAGTAAGGAAATTTACTATATTATCCTCACATATACATTAATTATCGCATATTTTTTTTATAAAGTTATGAAAAATTATTTAATGCATCCTCGAATTCTTAAAGCGACGAATAATTTGAAACAAGTTTAACAATAAATAAATTAGAACAGAGGGATTAGTAATTTTTAAAAATTCTTGTTAGCATTTTCGTGAATGCTAGGACTATATCTATACAAATGAAAAGTTGGGATCTGTTGACGCCAAGTGTAAAACTTGGTCACTTACATCTTCACATAACTTTTTATATATTATAAGATTTGTCAATCCAACTATTGAATTATATGTTATTATCATGACGATCATACATAACAAATTTCAGATCATTCGGAAATTCACAGGTATGTAATCTAAAAATGCATATTTAATTATATTTTAAATAACGTATCAAATAATTTTTATATTCTATGAAATTTTGTAGACTTGATCTACATGATAACAACATATAATTCAACGGTTAGATTGACAAATTTAATAATATATAAAAAATTATGTGAAGGTGTAAGTAACCAAGTTTTACACCTTGTGTGAATGGATGCTAATTCTACAAATGAAATGACAAAGTTTCTGTGAAACACAATGGAACTCGTGCATGTCTGATCTTGACCAGTTTAACATTTTAAATAAAAATTCATTCCCAACTACACAGCACAACAAAAGCAGGAGTTTGTTCAGAATTCAAAACCAACGTATTTTAACGTCTACTCCAAAAATTTAATGCGTTTTCGTTGAAGAGATCAGAGAAGAACAAGAACTTGACGCTTGGCAAGGACTTCCCCATTTGGTAATGTTCATCTCACTGCTTCAATTGTGAGAAAACATGCCAAGTAATGACTGGCCATTCCTTTTCATTTATTATGTTGAACTGCAACGTGAAAGCTAAGAATGACAGTGTTGCTCAACACGTTAGAGGGTTTTCCGCAATGAATTGCAGCTATCAAAAGAGAACAATGATGCATTAAAGCAATACAGTTGATGAAGATAACAGGGTATAGTATCCGGTGAGTGGGTTGAATGAATTTAATTTTAGACCATAAGAATTTTATTTTCAAGTGAGTCAAGTGAAGTTCAAAATGAGACTTTTATTTCACCATGGTAGATAAGAGTTGTTGGAAAATATGATTTTTTTATGCTTTCAAGATAATAATAAATAAATGTGGATTTAATTTTTTTTTTAATATTTAGTAACATTAACAAGTGTCATAAGAAACCCAAGTGTATCGGCCTAATGGAAATTGACTGCACACCTAGGGACTTCAGGGTCAAAGGCTCGAGTCCCATTTAAGCCAATTCTTGAGGAGTATCCGTATCATTGAGTTAAATACTCGCACAGTTCGCGAATCCGAGGTGGATTAGTTGGCCCACAAAAAATGTGAAGTCGAAAAAAAAAGTGTCATGAGAACACTTGTTAGCAATACCTTTATTTATTTATTACGGTACACTATCTTAGGCTTAATTTTTTATTTCTTTGCCCTTTTTTTACATATAAACGATCAATTTTGGTATTAAATATTAAAAGTAAGGTTTTTCTAATGTAGGGTACACATGTTAATAAAAAAATTTCATTCGATAAGTTTATATTAAAAATTGAAAAATTTATATATATTAATTATATTAGAATTGGTCAGATTGGTCCCTGACTTTGTAGGCGCGGTCAAGTTAGTCTCTGACTTTATCGAAATAACAATTTAGTCCCTTAGATAGCATTTTAATTCACATACGTCTCTGTCTTTATCTCATTTTAAAGCAAATACATCCCTACGATAGTGATGACAGAGACTAACTTGATCTACTTTCTCCTATCTCAAGGACTAAATTGCTATTTCGATAAAGTCAGGGACTAACATGACCGACGCCTACAATGTCCCACCAATCTGACTAATTACTCTTAATTATATCAATGCTTATAAAAAAAATTATATCAGTTTATGATGATATTTAACCAAAATTTATTAATATATACTATAGAACACACATTATTAAAAAAAAAATTTTAAAAAAAAAACACTAACGATTTCACTAAAAATAATGCGAGATAACTTGCGGACGCAATCTAAGTCATATTTTGCCCTTAGATCAAAACCGATACATTTGTAGGTTGTTGACCCAACATGCACCATAGCCCTTCATGTCTAACATCATGTGCATAACCGCGTAACAGTGTTAGTGGCAACTGGCGAGTTGTATTTTTCATTACAAGAGCTTCCAAACCAAGTAGTTCCCAAGTCCCTAGTGAAACTTTATCAATTCCACTAATTCATTATTAGTATTTTGGTGCTGTGAGTGGTGGTATGGGCTTCCAGTATCAAGGCTTGTCCAGAATAAACAACTACTGGTTGTTTAGGTCTTTAATGCAGCAAAAACAGTTAGGATTCCTTTGCACATGAAATTGAAAATGATTTCAAATAATAAATTGACTTTTTTTCTCATGTTAAGGATACTTTCACCAATTTGAATCATATCATGCAATTTTTATATGACTTTCTCTAACTTGGTTTTTTTTTTTAATTATTGAATCATTTTAAATCCATTTAAATAACGGGTGCTTCTAATGTCCAACAATTGAAAATCGGTGGACATATAATAGTTAAGTTTAAGCTGATATTTTTTTATGGACAAAACCAATTTGGATTCAAGAAAAATTGTGTATATTTGATATTTTGATCCATAAAAAATGAAAAACATGACAAATTTATGCCAAATATTTAATGATACATACATATATATGAAGTAAATTGTACTGAAAATTTGTCCTAAAATAAATATATTTTTTTGCATACTTATAAATTTTATGATAAAATAAATAAATAAAAATTAAATTTTAAGATAATTAATCTAAAATAATTCAATATGGACGAACTAAAATGATAATACATTTTCTTTTTTGGGCCCTAAAATGATCTCATTGTAAAAAATAATACATTTTCTTTTTTGGGTACACCAACCGGTACCCGGATTTGGTTTACCCAGAATCCGACCCAACTGAGCTCGCACTAAGTGATAGGGATCTCCCAGTGAGAGTTGCTCCATACCCAAAGCTCGAACTCGAGACCAATTGATTAAGGAACCAAACTAAGTGAGTTACCACTTGACCAACCCCACATTGGTAGAATAATACATTTTCTATAATAGATGATATATACATATATTTTATTAAAATATGATTTATATTACTAAAAACAATATTTCATTATTTTACTTATGTCAAAGTTCTCTTGCTGTCAAATGAGAAATCTTGTAATGTTAAAGAGGTTTTTGTTATGTAGGATGACATGTGAAGTCGGATATTGTTTTTGGAGGCCATTGTTATTTGATTGGAGCAGGAACAAGCCTTGATGTTGTATGATTTGATTCATGACATTCATTTGGATCCTATCAATGATGACTCTATCTTTTAGCTGGGCCCTAAAAGGGTCGTTTCTCTGTCAAATCTGCTTATGCCTCCCTTGCTCAAGACTCGGTGATTTTGTTGCACGGTGAGGATAGTGTGTTCTCTAATGTCTGGTGGAAGGTTTGGAAAGTGAAAGTTCTGAGGAAAGTTCAAGCGCTTGTATGGCAACTAATGCAAGCTTGTCTCCCAACTAAAGCTAACCTTATTCGGCATGATGTTCAAGCGGTTGATATCTGTCCTCTTGCGTTGCTGCTGGTGAAACTTAATCCCAATTATTTATGCACTGCTCTGTGACTAAATTGGTATGGGATTGGTTTTATAATTGGTTGGAGCTTAATGCCCCAAATTGTGCTTCTTTGGAGAATTCTTTTATGTTGCTGCGAGATTTCTTTACATGAAAAAGGCAAAAGAACTTTGGAAGCATGCTTTAATTCACTTTGGTTCGGCTTTTGTAAAAAGAAATAAATAGAATTATTATCCAGGATTCTCAATTCTAACTCTCAGCGCTAGAGGATGCTATTAAGTCTAGGACTTATACTTGGTTCAATGGGGTAAGTGATAATAATGTAATATACAATGTGTTAGGGTTTTAGTAAACCCTAGCAGAGAAACAAAGAATTCTTTAGAATAAAGAATAGATGAGAATACTCAGATTTTTCATTAACCCCAAAAGGAAGTGCAAAAGGGTTTTAAGTACAAAGTTGTCATCGTACTGGGCTGAGTATTACAAGTAAAAATAGTAAAAATGCATATTACTTCTAAATAAGAGAAGAAATTCTAACACCCCACATACAAATTCATACACCCCATTATTTAGTGAAAATACAAAACTACCCTTCTTAAAAAAGAAAACCTATCAAACCCCATCAGCCACCTCTTTCTCTTCCATTGACCACACCCCACATTCTTTCCTTTTCCACCCAAACCCCATCATCCACACCCCACACCCTTCCTCCTACCAAACCCCATTAGCCACCTCTTTCTCTTTCCAGCCAACATTTTTCCGACGTCCCCATCTCGCCGTCGTCATTCCCTATCTTGTCGTTGTCGCTTGCAATCGTCGCTCCGCATCTCGTCATCGCTGTCGTCGCATCGAGCAAGGACCCACCGTCGCAGCGAGCAACCACCACTGCCTTCGGCGCTGCAATGAGGGAGGCTACGATCGCGTCTACAGCTTCGCGAATCGCGACAAGGGTCACGACCTTCGTGAATCGACGCCGTCACCACCGACCATCATTGCCTGTACCACAGCTGCCGCCCTTCGTGCCCCTCCGTCGTTCGTGTTCGCCTTCGTGCAGGAACGCGAGGAGCGCGGCGGGAGCAACCACTTGTTGTTGAATTGTCCTTCATCATCAACCCGGTATGTTTGCAACTCTGAATCGGGTTGTGAAATGCTTCACGACCCATGGTTGTGGAAAGGGTCACGACCCAGATCTACGCTACTCTACTCTTTTTTGTAAAAAAAAGAGTAAAAGAGTAGAGTAGCGTAGATCTGAAGGGTCGCGATCCAAGGTCGTGAAGGGGCTCACGACTCGAACTCAGGTCTCAAAGTCGTGAATATGGGTCACGACCTGGGTTGTGAAGAGGGTCACGACCCGGGTTAGGACCGTGCCAATGGATGGGGTCATGGGGTGGCTGTAGGGTGCTGTGGGGTGGGGTGGTTGGGGTGGGGTGGGGAAGGGAAAGAGAAATTTTTATTATTGTTTTAAGAGAGGGTATTTTTGGTATTTTTTAAAAAGGTGGGGTGTATAAAGTTGTATGTGGGATGTTAAAATTATTTCTCCTAAATAAAATAAGTGAGCCCATTTAGTCATTTTAATATTCCCTTCAGCCAAGTAGGGGCTTTTGTCTCTCTTGGGCCTGTCTAGAGACAGGGCATTAGGCTTAACACAATGACTATTCATGAGCCCTAGATCGTGTATTGAAATGTGTGGTGCCTAACTTCTCCATTGTATATGGTTATGTTGGCTTACTTAAAATAAAAAATAAAAAAATCTCATGTCAAAGTTCTTGTTAAATTTTTTTAACGGACTTCATGGACTCGCTATATAAAAACTCAAAAATACATTTCATTAACTCTAAAATAATGTTTAAAAAAAAAATAGTTGTTTTTTTGTTGCCAATCCGGGTTTCCCATATATTACTTAGGTAGGTCCAGATCCACTCTGGATCGCGTGCTTGGATAGGGTAGATGAGTCTCCCAACAATTAGTTGTTTCTAAAAACACGATTCGGTTGTAACAAATTTTGTACATGTATCATAGATCATACATTAAACAAAACTCTGACAAATTTTGTAACGTTCGGTTGGTAAAAGAATTTGTCGGTACATCATGCACCGTTCATTTGCATTACTTTTATTTAGAAGTCAATAACTATATATACATCCTTCGATGGTGGATGATGTACCGACAGTGTAAAAAACCTTTATACGATTAGTGTGCAAACTATTTTCTCAAAGAATTTAATATTCAAGATACAATAATTACCAACTTTTTACCTTGCATGGTATTTCTTAATTTGTGTAACAATTTTTGTTAGCTCAGATGAGAATTTTCAAACAAAAAAAAGACTACATTTAAGGATTATTGACCCAGAAGGTCAAAAAAGAAAACGTTAAAACTAATTTCTTGCCGCATGCAACCGCATTGGTAATCTGTGGACGCCCTCCAATGTAGAGATATCTTGTAACCAACCCTTGTCCTAAAATTTAGTGACCCTCGCACATTTTCTACCTGCCCAACTTCTTTAGTCCAAAAATAAAGAAAACCCTTCGCACTTAAGAACCTCCCATTCGCAATACTTGTCCCTCACACAACAATTCCCCAAACCCCCAAATTCTTCTTTCCATCCCCATGCAAGACATGGCTTCTCCTTTGTCATCTTTGCATGCTTCAACATTCATAATTGCATTAGTCTTCATTTCCATGACCTTGTGTTACATGCCATATACTGCTCTTGCCACCAGTGCACAAACGGTCATAGACTCTCCTTTGTTAACACAAAGGTTAGGAATTAATCGTACCATCAAAGTAGACATTAATGGAAAAGGGGACTTCAAATCTGTCCAAGCTGCCATAGATTCCATTCCCGAAGGAAATTCTAATTGGGTTATTGTCCATGTTAGGAAAGGAATATACAGGTACAAAGCTGTATGTTACAAAGTTAAAAGTTTTTTCTTAGCAACTCGCCATCAAAAGTATTGTTGCAAAAACTAGTACGACATTAATTAGGATTTTTTTTAACATCAATCTTATAAGAATCTCAAAGTAGTTTTTTTTCCAAACACTTAATTTTTATAATCTTTCAGTGTGTCTTTTTTAATAAAAAAAAATATTCATTTTAAGGTTTTATCCTTAATTATAAGGATTGAGGATAAAAAAAATATAATAATTAATACTTTTAATCGCGACGTACATTAACAGTGTCTCTTTCGAGAAAAAAAAAAACCTTTGCTGACGACCTTGTATCTTTAAATTTGCAATCAATATAAGCTAGCTAGTAGCCATCAAGTTATATGAGGTGCTCAACTTGTTAATTAATGCAATTTTTTTTTTTTTTTTAATTATGTGAAGGGAAAAGGTGCACATACCAAAGACTAAGCCTTTTATATTCATGAGAGGGAATGGAAAAGGAAAAACTGCTATTGTTTGGTCACAGAGCTCTGAGGACAACGTGGCTTCTGCTACCTTCAAAGTCGAAGCCAAAGACTTTATTGCCTTTGGAGTTAGCTTCAAGGTCAATGATCAATATATATATATATATATATATATATATATATATATATATATATAGTACATTAGTACTTGAAACTTTGCACCCCTTTATCTCATTCATATGATACATGTTATGATTATAAAAGAATAATCATATTTGTACATCATTTTATTTACATTATTCTCAAACTATTTTTTTTATATTAAGAAACAAGAGAGAAAGACACGTGCTAACATTTACTTTTTTGAAAATTAGAAAAGTGTCAGCTGTGATTTAAAGAATATGTTGTACAAATACAATTATAGTAAGTTTCATTCTAAAGTATAACATCACATTCTAATAATTCTCCTATTTCCCCTGCTTTTGCATTGCAGAATGAGGCACCTACAGGGGTTGCATATACCTCACAGAATCAATCAGTGGCAGCATTTGTGGCGGCAGATAAAGTGGCATTCTACCATTGTGCATTTTATAGTACTCATAACACTCTCTTTGATTACAAAGGCAGACATTATTATGAGTCATGTTACATTCAAGGCTCAATTGATTTCATATTTGGCCGTGGCAGATCAATATTCTATGTAAGTGAAATGAAACTAATCGTGTAATTAGCATTTTTTTAATATTAATTGTTTACTTGATGTGTTATCAAAACACTGCTTACTTAGTAAAATCGTGAAACATGAAACATTGAAATCAGAATTAAAATGTGATAACAACGTTGAATATTTGGCTAGTAAAAAAACTACTATTTATTGAACATGATACTAATCGTGAAAACATTTCCATGCAGGGCTGTGAGATATTTGTGATTTCAGACAAAAGGTCACCAATTCTTGGGTCCGTGGTTGCTCAAAATCGAGAACAGGAACGCGAGATGAGTGGGTTCATCTTTATCAAAGGCAAGGTCTATGGCATTGGCGGGGTGTACTTAGGAAGGGCTAAAGGTCCTTATTCTAGGGTGATTTTTGCCAAGACGTACCTCTCCATGACCATTGTGCGTGAGGGATGGACCAAATGGAGCTACGATGGTACCACAGAGTAAGAAAATCACTAACTAATAAACCCTTGTCGGAAAATAAAAAAATAAATAAGCATTTTTGCTTTGTGAAAACGTTTTTTAGTTCTGTTTTTATTAATCCTTACAAATATTTCTTTTTATTACAATTTTGTTTTGTTTATATTTACAAGAAAAAATGCAAATAATAAAAATAACAAAAGGTTGTTTTCAATGTTAATGGTACAAATTTTTTTAAAGCAGAAAACAGAACGGAAACAAAGTAACATTTTTCGATTATTAATAAAATTGAAAATATACCCAAAATAAATCCTTATTATAGTATGTTCATGTTGATGAGAATATTGATTAGTTTCTTGTAAATGAAAATGTAGAAATCTATTAATGGGAGAATACAAGACTCGTGGACCTGGAGCCACCGTGGAAGGACGTGTTCCGTGGTCAAGGCAGCTAACTGAAAAAGAAGTTGCTCCCTATTTGTCTATTGACTTCATTGATGGCAAGAATTGGTTGCCAGCATACTGGGATTAATCATCACTTTGCGCAATCTCTCTTAAATGAACGGTGATGGATGATGTTGCTATATAGATACCAAAGATATACACACTCTCAAACATGAAGATGAATGTTTTGTTTAGCAAAAGCATCCGCTATTATATGTTGTATACCCTCTTAGTCATGGCATTGTTTGTACTATATGATGATCAAATCAGACTTATGCCTAGCTTTATTAGATAGAACCCAAGTTGGTGATCGAGGAACGGAACTCTTAAGGAGTATATGTAGGGACCGGGTGCAAGAAGTGATATGTACTTGTCTCATTTCACTTATAAATTCATCATTATGGAAGTTGTGGCTTATGTTCATGAAATTTAAAACCATCCTTCTTAAATATAAGACCTTTTTAACACTTTTATTTTTGTTCCTATTTATAAATTTTATATCAATTTTTAATTTTTAATGAGAATTAATTATTTTTTTCTTCCATAAACACCCCTAATTATTTAATATATTTTGGATTTTCAATACTATTAATAGAAGTGATTTTGAAAATACATATCAAATATTCACATTTCTACAACCTAGAAAATTATTATCTTATTTAATTAAAGCATAGTATACAAATAAAAGAATATTATTTATTTAAGCTATATGAGTATACAAATAAAAGAAGATTATAACAATAATTATTATTCTTAATGATAAGTAATTAAAGCATAGTATCATATGAAAAAAACTCAAATTTATTACGTTAATCAATACGTACGGAGTATTGCCAATATAATGCATAGTGCATACATGAACGAGCGTCACAAAACTCACATTTATTTAACTAAACTATATAACGTACTTGCATGCTGCATTCATGCATGAGCACCATATTTGCATGATGTATATATAAGATAATCCATGTTTTAAGGAAATTTTTAAATTAATGTCCTCCTTCAATTCCTCCATCACCTCCGTTTCCACCACCGCCTGCACCAATTCCTCCCCCTACGCCACCACCAATTCCTCCTCCAAAACCACCACCAGCACCACCACCTCCTCCAGCTCCTCCTCCAAATCCACCACCATGTCCTCCTCCAATTCCTCCACCTACACCACCACCAGTTCCACCTCCGATGCCACCACCGGCTCCCCCGCCTCCACCTGATCCTCCTCCAATGCCACCACCATGTCCTCCTCCAATTCCTCCACCTGCACCACCACCTTTGCCAAAGCCACCACCAGTGCCACCTCCGCCTCCGCTGCCACCACCTCCACCAGCTCCTCCTCCAATGCCACCCCCGTTTCCGCCACCTGCACCACCACCTTTGCCAAAGCCACCACCGGTGCCACCTCCGCCTCCGCTGCCACCACCTCCACCAGCTCCTCCTCCAATGCCACCCCCGTTTCCGCCACCTGCACCACCACCTTTGCCAAAGCCTCCACCAGCGCCACCTCCGCCTCCGATGCCTCCTCCAGCTCCACCACCTTTACCGCCACCTCCACCGGCTCCTCCTCCACGGCCACCCCCAACTCCTCCTCCTTCCCCGCCACCTTTGCCAAAGCCTCCGCCGGCACCACCTCCACCTCCGAAGCCACCACCTCCACCAGATCCTCCTCCGATGCCGCCGCCATTTCCACCCCCAATCCCCCCACCTCCTCCACCAGATCCTCCTCCAATGCCACCACCATGTCCACCCCCAATGCCTCCACCACCACCAGCACCGCTTCCAGCTCCTCCTCCAATACCGCCACCATGTCCACCTCCAAAGCCTCCTCCAGCTCCACCTCCACCACCAGCTCCTCCTCCAATACCGCCACCATGTCCACCCCCAATGCCTCCACCACCACCAGCACCGCCTCCAGCTCCTCCTCCAATACCGCCACCATGTCCACCTCCAAAGCCTCCACCACCACCACCAGCTCCTCCTCCAATACCGCCACCATGTCCGCCTCCAAAGCCTCCACCGGCGCCTCCGCCCGCACCACCACCAAACCCACCTCCACCACCTTTACCAAAACCAGTTGTTACAGTGCCATCAAATATTTCATCATCTTTGATTTTTCGGCATTCTGCTATTCCTATCAC
Organism: Crotalaria pallida; assembly: GCA_037953625.1. Taxonomy (NCBI): domain Eukaryota; kingdom Viridiplantae; phylum Streptophyta; class Magnoliopsida; order Fabales; family Fabaceae; genus Crotalaria; species Crotalaria pallida. Next base: position 87,526,206 of record CM075656.1, read on the forward strand.
TAATACAAACAGCACAGCAAGTGTTCCAATACATTTATGAAATTTTCCCATCTTTGTGATAAAGCTAGCTAGAAACGCTTGATTCACTTGTAATTTGAAAGCTAGCAAGGAGTAGTAGTATATTTATAGTGAAAAGGCAAAGTACGTGCCATTAATACGTGTAGTTGAGATCTCTCTTTCATCGTGATACTGATGTCTTTCCATCGTACATACACTTACCCAACACTTGGCCAAAAAATTCAAAACTGGAGGAATGTGAAAGGAAATCTGTTATCCCATGATTCGATAGTGATATATGAATAATAATACACTCCATTAGCAGGTTTGTAATATTAAAAAAAAAATGTTTTAAAATTATTTTAAAAAATCAACTAATTTTATCTGAGTAAATTTTTTTAATTCTAAAATTATCTGCATTAAATACATATTTTATTCTCAATATTATTTCAACTACTCTTCTTTACAATTATTAAAAGCATTTTAGCTAAAAAAAAAGTTTTCTTTTAAAAATAAATTTAAGAAAATATATTGCACGTAACCAATTTTTATTAGTAAGCATAATTTTAAATTATTCTTATATTATATACTAAATGATGACCAATATCAATGTTACGTTTATAAACCAACAACTTTTGATACTAATGACGGAAAAGCTAGCTCAAACTATAATCCCACATTTAGCTTAGCAATGGTAGGGAATTACTAACAAGCTTGCATGTTATCGACAGCGAGCAAACCATATAAAGTCTTGGGCTTTTATCAAAACATAATTATAGTATCAAATTCTGCTGCCGACAAATTTTACTCACTAAATGGCATTAAAATTAGTGGCTCTGTGTTCATCCTTGACCCATTGTCTCGAGTATTTAATCTTTTACCTACTAAAGTCACCCACTAGATCGACTCCATGAAAAATTGACAAAGCTCAGTATAATTACTCATAAATAGTTGAGTTCTTTAGTATGATATCAGATGTTCGATTTTTGTTATGGTTGTAAGAAAGATTTTGTTGAAATAAGTTGTATCCACTTAGATAATCTTTTAGCCTCGAAAAAGATTAATATCTAATTGTTGGCCAAATAACATCCTTATTAAAAAAAACCCATAACAGCAACAACTTTAAGGACTTAATCCATTTTTTATAAGTGTCTTTTTAAATTATAATGAACAAATTAAAAATGTTATTAATATGTTTAGTTGTATTAAATTATATAACATTTTTAAAATTTATTATTTATTTATTTAGAATAATTATAGTCATTTTGTTTCATTTTTTTATCTGTTTTATTATTTAAGTAAAGATAAAATTGTAAAAATAGCAATTAATGTTGTTTTAGAGATGTATTAAAAAAACATATTATTTTTCCTAAAAAAAACAAGTTTGTGAAAGGAGGGACTAGGGATCGGAGTATATGGTTGCTTAAGCACAAATGAATCGAATATGAAATCAAAGATTGATTCTTGAACTCTAACATGCCTATTAAGACTAGACTTTAATAAATGAGCCGAACTTTTAAAATTGAAATTTGCTTTATTTAAAATTATAAATGGTTCTGCAAAGCATTATCAAAAGCATTATGATTAAAACAAATAAAAAAATATTTTAAAACTAAAAAATCAATAATCTGCTAACCTATTAAAGGATTCTACTACGAATGTTTAGATCCAAACCGATAAAAAAACTGCAAACAGATAAAAAAATATTTGTTTTAATGATTTTGAACTGATTATTATTGAAAAATGATCGGTTCAATTTGCTTTTTTGTTTTAGTTTTGATTCGTACCGAACTAAACAGCTTGTTATTAATTGTAAATATATACACATAAAACACCCTGGATTGGACTTAATACTCACAGGCACATATTGCACAACAATTATAATTGGACTTATTAATACCCACACACAAAGGATTGCATGTACTCATGCACATAATGCACATACTTAATCGCTAGTTAATATTTATGCACATATAGACAATGACATATCGTTCTGTACTAATTATGAATGCTAACAATAATGATAATTGCTTTTATATATATACGTTTATGACCTGTAACAAAAAAAAATATGTGTTTATAACTAAATAATTAATTTTTTAAAAATTACTTGAAAATTTTAAATAGAATTAAAATCGAATAAAACTGAACTGAAACATCATGTTTAAAGTTATGCAATAGTTGGAAAAAAAATATATTTCATTTGTACCTATTTATAGGTTACCATTTTGAAAGTTTATTTGTCTTTAGATATAAGTCATTTTACAATATCCAAACAACATTAAATAACCTATACCAAATATACACCTAATGATTCTATTATATATTCCATATCCCAATTTATTTTTTTTGTTACTTTTCTCATGATAATATATAGCTAAATCAATTTAGATTGTATTTAAATTTATACTGGGATAAATATATTATATACTTTTTAATAACTTTAAGAATAATAACTATTTTTATTAATATGTGATAAAAGTATGTGATGAATCAGTTAATAGTACTATATAATTTGGGATGAAGAAAATATTAATTATATGGATATTTTTAAAAAAATATAATAAAAATTTATATTTTTTTCTTATCACAGACAACCTTTATCTACGATGTAAGTCAACCTTTTTATTACAGTAACTAAATTTCCAAGAAAAATCTTATATTATTCATATATTTCTTCCGACTTGAAATATAAGCAACAAAAAACACATTTTATTTGGTTTAAAATATAAACAAAAGTAACTAATCTTCTTAAATTTTATTTCATTTCCAATGCTATTTTCCTAAAACATCCCTAAAAAATTGTTATCTTATTTAATTTTTGTTTCATTCGCAATGCAACTTTCCTAAAATACCTATATTTTTTTTTATAAATTAGAGAAAATTAAATACAATCAAGGCTAAATTACTCATTTCGTCTCTTACCTTATTTTTCAATTTCAAATTGGTCCCTTACCTTTTTTTGGTTTCATGTTGGTCCTTTATTTTTTTTTTCACCGTCAATTTGGTCTCATGATCATTATTCATCCTACATGTCAAAATCATATTGGTCCACATGTATACTGTTTGAGAGAGAAAGTGACACGTGTCCATAACATATTGGTCCACATAGAATGAACAGTGATTCTGGGATCAAATTAACAGCGAAAATAAACATAAGAGACCAATATGAAACCAAAAAAAGGTAAGGGATCAATTTGAAATCTAAAAATAAGATATGGAACCAAATGAATAATTTAGTCTACAATCAACTAATCCCCTTAATAAACATAAAATTAATTATTTTTGCTTATAATTTAATTCAGAGATTGTGTACGAGGGACGGAGTAAGTAGAGATTGAGGAGAGGGGGTAATTGACTTAAGTGTCTATGCATTAATGATTTGATCAAGAAAGCCAAGACTTTGTAATTTTGTATGGCAGTTGTCATCCATATCAAGCAAGCTTTTTTTTGTCCCTCCACTTGTATATATAGTACTGTATGTTGTTACGAAGTCAAATGGAGTTAGTGTTGTCTAATTTCATATGGCAAAACTTCAATGCTTTATTTATTAGGGTATTGCTATATTGTTAAGATTTTTGGAGAAGAAAAAATATTATTTTACATGTTCTTAAATATAAAACAATTTTAACATTTTTATTTTGTTCTTATTTATAAGAGCATTTTACTAATTTTCAATGATAATTAATTACTTTTTTTTCACAAATATTCTTATTTATTGAACACACTTTAGATTCCCAATAATATTAATAGGGGTAATTTTGAAAATACATATCAAAAATTCACATTTTCAATACAATTAATTAAATTATTTCACTTTCTTAATGGACGTAAAACCTCCCAAAATGATCCTATATTTAGGGACTAAGGAAGTATAAATCTCTATTTCTCTTTTGTAAAAATAAAAAATAAAAATTCATACTTTCCAATAAATTTTTATCCCATTTACTCACTTTTTGACAAATACCATAAAGGCTAACAAATGTACTTCTTAACTTTAAGGATATATGTTAGCATTTTCATATTTATTCCTCCTTCCGGTCTTATTTGTAAGATCCTTTTGGGATTTTTATTTTGGTCTTATTTATAAGATATCTTTTCAATTTTCAATAACATTTAATTACTTCTTTCCAATAACACCCCTATAAAATCAACACTTTTTAGAGTTCCAATAATAATTATATGAGTAGTTTTGAAAAAATATATCAAATTTTCACATTTTCAATACCACTAACAAATTTATACACTTTCCTTAATAAAAATAGAAAACTTTTAAAGGATCTTATAAACAAGACAGGAGTGAGTATTATGTGGAGGGCTTGGTTTAGAAACGTAGCATTTATTGGGCGTTTTACCCACTAGCAAGCAGACGTCGTAGAAGTTGTTTCATTGTACTACCTCTCCTTCGATATAACCACGGGATTTTCGAATCTCGACCGAGAAAAAACTGAACTATGTCATGAGCCTGATTTCTTCTCCGTTAGATCTGCAACTACGGGAAATCAACGGCTTTCAATCAATAGCGGGTGACCAATTAGGCCTCTTTCTATTAAACTTCGTTTGGAGAAGAGAGAATGAAAAAAAAAATAATGATTTTTTCTTGTTTGGTTTAGAAAAAAAAAATTGAAGGAATGGAAAAAAAATGGTAGGACTTAGCGAGAAATATCTTTTCCTAATTAAGGCTTTGTTTGGTTAACGGAGAGAAAATAGGAAGAGAGAAAATGAGAAGAAAGAAATAGGGAAGAGGGATTATAGAGAGAAAATGAGTAGATTTTATGGTTGTTTGGTATGAGAGAAAATATGAAGAAATTGGAAAGAGAGAAAAGTTGAGTTTTCTTTCCTTTTGTTTGGTTGGAGAGAAAAGTAGGAAGAGAGAAAATAATAAATTTGTCAAAAGACAATTACATCATTATTTTCAAAAATATAAATAATTTTTTTTATTTTTCATATATATCTATATTTCATATGGTCAAAGATTTTTTTTTACTTCAATTCTTTATTACATAATAAAATTTTCGAATCCAAAATATTATAAAAATAGTTTTTTTTATTAAAATAAAATTTTTTTATTTTTTTTCAATTAAAGAATTAAAAAATTAAAGAAAAAAGATGAGGTAAAATGGACAAGTGAAGAACAGATGAGTAATTTTACATGTCAATCACAGTTTTCTCTCCAAAATCTCTTCATTTGGGGAGAGAAAACTTTTTTTGTGGGTCCCATGTGTTTTTTTCTCTTCTCTCCATTTTCTCTCCTAAACCAAACAAGGGAAAATGAAGTTTTCTCTCCAAAATCTCTCCTCCCATTTTTTTTCTACCCATTTTCTCTTGAACCAAACAAGGTGTTAAAGAGAGAACGGAGAGAAAACATTATAACAATAGCAAAAATACAATAATATCCTCTCTTTTCATTTTTCTCATTTATTGATGGGACCTATCGATAGAGCTGTCAAAACGGGTTTGTGGGTCGGGTTCGGGCCGGTCCGCTCGGGTTCGGGCCAAATCAGGATCGGGCCAAAATGCCCGGTTATAAATTGAGTACCCTATTATCAAACCCAAACCCGCCCTAAGCGGGCTTCGGATCGGGTGCGGGCAGGCCCGCATCACCTTTTTTTTTTTTTTTTTTTTTTTTACAATTCAACCACTTCAAAAAAATATATTTTTTTTCAAAAAACTTAATGAATTAACTTCCTTTATTTTTTACACATACTATTTTAAACAATAATAAGTGTTTTATTCTTTTACACATTTTTTAGAGGATAAATTTGATTTTCTATTCTTACATAAATTAAAATGTATGTATAACTCATATAAGACAATTAATGCTGTGCTTTGATTTGATCAGGTGCATTTTTGATATGTGAATATTGATAAAAATTAAGGGAATTTTATTATAAGTGTTTTTTTACACATAAAATAAAAATAAAAATTGATTTTTTTTCTTTTTTTCCGGGCCGCCTGGCCGACCCTAACCCGATCGGGTTCACCCGACCCGAACCCGAACCCGATCGGACTGGGCTAAATAGCCCGGGTTCAATAAATAGGCTATATTGAGGAGCCCGAACCCTATGATTTTTTGGGCTTTTTGGCCCGGCCCAGCTCGCCCGGCCCATTTTGACAGCCAAATAAAATGAGAGAAAACTAAATTTTTCTCTTTTATATCTCTTCACATTTTATCTTAAACCAAACAATTATAAAATCTATTTATTTTCTTATCATAATCTCTCTAACTTACTTTTCTCTTTCTAATTTATTTCGTGTAACCAAACATTAATATTGACATTGAAGACTATGTTGTCAATAATAAGATTACTACTCCATCCGATTTAAAATATAAGAAAAAATTATACTTCTTTAGATTTAAAATATAAGAAAAAGTAATTAACCTTTTTAAATTTTTTTCATTTTTAATACTCCTTTCGGTCTCTAATATAAGAAAAACAATACATACTTATATTGATCTCAAATATAAGAAAAAGATAACTAATTTTTTATTCCTAATACATTTATTTCAAAAATATTTTTAGAAAGTAATGATTTCATTTAATTTTTGTTCATTTACAATACAACTTTTATAAAGTAGCTATATTTTTTTTATGAATTTAAGAAAATTAAATACATTCAATTAACTTTTTTAATAAGTGTAATTTTATTTATTTTTTCTTATAATAGAGATCGGAGAGAGTATTAATTTAATAAATACCTCTATATTTTTTTTTATAAATTTGATAAAATTAAATACAACCAATTGACTTTTTTTAATAAATGTGATTCTGTTTTTTTTTTTATATTATAGTAAACCGAAGGGAGTATTTTGCATTGGATTTATGGTCTGAAATTCATGAAGGTTAGTTTTTTTTTTAAAGAAATTTTTTATGTTTATTAAGAGAGTGGATGATATTGGAAATGTAAATATCTAATATACTTTTTTTTTAAAAAAATTATTCTTATAATTATTATTGAAATTTTAAAAAATGTTGACTTAACGAATATGTTTTTGAAAAAAATAATTAAATGTTATCGGAAATATAAATATGGTTTTATATATAAGATCAATCAACCAATTATCAATTAACTAATTTAATGCATAATTATGTTCAAAATCTGTAATTTCTAAGCATTTTCATTAATTACTTTAACTTTATTTTTATTTTGAGACAATTTTTTTTATCAATTTTATAAGACGGAGGTAGTATTACGAATAGGATGGAAGAGAGTATTTAAAAATGTTATATTATTGAAAATGCATTATTGCCTTTCCTCCCTAATTAAGCTCATCCTGGCCCAATTATCACCGACTCACCGTCTTCCATTCATGCTAGCCACCTTAAGATTGATTAGCCACCACATTCTTCGCAGTTGCACTGGAGCCACCATATATTATGTTCAAAGTTGACATTGTTCCTTCTCAAATTAATGACCACTATGATAAGGAGTAGGCATCTATTTGCAATAATCGAAGCTGACTGATTAATATTGCGCGAAGGAATAGACAAATTAAAGTGGCTTCTTGGATCACATCTGATATAAATATCAGAAGGAGACAAAGGAGAAGGCAAATATTTCATCTTACAATTTATGAAACAGAAAACAAATACGAGTACTATTTAAACAAAATAAAGCAATATAAATAAAAATTCCTTTGTACCAAACTCATCTTGCAACTCATGAATCAAAAGACAATATTCCTTCGTACAAAAAAAAAAATAATAATCAATGTTGAGTAGTTGGTAGAAAAATTATTGCTTTGTGTAAGTGAAATACTGTATTGATTTATGTTGTTGTATGCAAGGGAAATATTTATCCTACACTGATCATATATGAAATATTTAGATGAAGGAGACGAAGGGTGGTAGAACCGTAAAAGTAGAGAAGAAGGGGTTTAGGTTGGAAATTTAATTTGGGATAAAAAGGTAGAATGTTAATTAATTTCAAAATAAAATAAAATAGGAAAAAATGGTAATTAAAATTTTGTATCGCACCTTGGTTTAATTAGGTTGGTGTATTTCTACGCATTGGAGGAGATTATTAGTCTTCGTCTATCGATCGGAGGATACGATGTAAAAAAATAAAAAAGTGTGCACAGAAGTTCTGAACTTCTGATGAAGATGTTTTAATTTTTTTTTCTATAAAAATAATGTTTTTATCTGTATGTGATGGCATGTAACTGCTCTATTTTACTTGTCATTTTATCTGCTTTATGCCTTTATCCAATTTCACAACTCAACTTGCTTCATCATAAAAATATCCTATGAGTACTAGTATTTGATAATGGAGGTATTTTGATCCATTTTATTTACTTCATTGATTATTATTGTTTTTTAAATATACCCTTATCTTAATTTTGATCAACAAAATATTTAACGTAATTTTTTTTCTATTAAAGAATCTTCTCACTTAATAACGTCATGCATGTATACCTTTGCAATTGCAAATTTGAAAATAAAACACTAATTTTGAACATATTTATTACTATTACATATTTAAACTAACTTTTTAAGTTTTTTTTTTTTTGGAAAAGTATCCTTGAAAGTTTATATTTAAAGGCATATCTATAATGAAGGGCACGTTACATAAACAATTTACCAAAAACATTATAAAACAAATAAGGGTTTTGTTAAGAAATATTTTTAGAGCACTCATTAAGGTTATTTAAAGTGAGATAATAATCATAAGTCAATATCTATTTTTTTTCTCTAAAATCCCTAAAAATATACTTTTCAATACATTTTCATTACATTTAGTTACTTGTCAAATATTACTATAAGAACAATTGTTAGCATTTGCAAACAAATAAAATACTACTGTTGTAATGATATCTTTGTGTGGAATACACTTGTTTAGTAAATTAAGAAGTCTGTAACCAAAAAAAAAAGTAAATTAAGAAGTCATGCTTAATAGTTAATGTTTTGGTTTTTTTTTAAAAAAAAATATCTTTAACCATATTCTCTAAAAAAATTGTTTTTTATAAGAAAATTTCATTTAAAAGAAATTAAGAAATATAAGATGTACTTCTAACAAAAGAACAAGAAAAAAACACCAAACTGAACCCCTGTACTTTGATGCTGCAAAAACAAAAAGAATTCCCCCTAACATAAGAAATCACCAAAAACAATTATGCAGAGAGTACGACAACCATACACATATCATGGCTCTCAATCTAATGACAACATTCATCATATGCCTCTACCCCTTCCTTAGTTTCAAACAATATGATTGAATGCACGCATAAGAGTGAATTAGAGAACCATTCAAAAATAGACGTTATGCATTGGTTACGCCTCCCTTTAATCCAAGCATAAACAATATTTTATTTTGATTTTTTCACTACCTCTACACTTGATTATACCTCTTCACCAAATATCACGTCATTTCTGCATAACCAAATTTACCAAAATGCTATGAGCCAAATTAAAGACTAGTATTGATTTGCTGCTTTCGTCGTTTTAGCCAAGTACTGTGTTGCAACATCACATGGCATCATTGAAACAATCCCCAACCAACCATACATTGCTTGTCAGATAGTATATGCAAATCGGCATGTGAAGAGTACGTAGGTGTCCAATTGATTCGTCTTGAACCTTGCAAAATTGATACGAGTTAGGATCCTCTCCAGCACTGGAGGGTCCAGTAATTTTAACCAGATGAGAACACGTGGCTAACAAAATATTCAATGGCTATGATTTAAATTAAATTTTAAATTGAAAATGAAAAAGAAAAAAAATAAAGCAGCAGTATCTGATATGCTCGTTTCAGCAACTCCCTTTCAACGGTAAAACAGTCCACCCCTTTCACCGCCATGTAGTTCACCGCTCCTTCAAAATCCACCCATTTCACTGAGATTTTCATAGAAATGAAATGGGTTCAATCTCATCAATCAAAAACAAGTTTATTAATGCAATCTTCATAAATCAAAAACAAACGTGAAGTAAGAAAACAAATTCGTGAGTGGTGGTGGTAGTGGTGGTGGTGGCTCGACGGTGAAGTGAGTAGCGATGAAAGAGGAGGAGAGAATAGTAGTAGCGGTGGTGGTAGCTCGACGGTGAAGTGAGTAGAGGTGCCATTGGGGCTTTTGCCGCCATTGCGGTTGCTCAGTGAAGCCATAAACATTGGTAGGCACAATGGTAGAGGACTAGGCTGTTGGGGTCAAATTTTCTTTCTTAAAAAGAAGAAGAAGAAGCAGAAAGACAGAGAAAGGAAAGCACCGAAACAGAACACGTTTTTCAATTTTTTATTAAGTTAAAAGCATTAATTTTAAAATTAAATCTGGACCATCCAATATTTGTTTTGCCGCGTGTCTTCATCTACTTGAAAGTTAAAAGTACTGGACCCTCCAGTACTGGAGAGGAACCAGACTCAAATTGATACCACGCATATTCTGCACTTAAATGAATTCCCCTTATCAAATTCAGATTAGAAAGAATCTTATCAAGGAAAGCTCTCAAAGCGAAAGTGATAGTCTTCAATATTTACCTCGAGTTAAAGGGGCGGATGGGAGATGCTCTAACCATATCATATCCTCTTTGTTACACATGTATTTACCGCACGTTACACATGGCAAATCTGTGTGTAGAAAATTATCATGTCATACTCCATCCGTCCCATAAGAATGGTTATAAAATTCAAAGTCAAAAAATTAAGAAAACATGCATTTAATGGTTTATCTAACACATTAACCAATTATCAAACAACTAATTTAATACATTTTGCATGAATCAACTAATCACAATTCAAAGTTTACAATTTCTAAATTTTTTATTAATTATTTTAACTATAGTTTGGGACAAAAATTGTAGCCATTTTTTACTATCATTGTAGGACGAAAGGAGTATTTTTAATGATTAGAAGGATGTTTAAATGCTCATAAAAGAAAAGCAGGATGTTTAAATTCATTTCTTATGAATTATAATGATATATCAATTAACTCTTTTTTTTCGCACTAAGAGCATCTTCTAGTCGATAGTCGAATACTAATTCCCCTTTTGAGGCGTAGAGATGACCTAAGTGGGCTTTGACTTTACCAACAAAGCATTTTTCATATCCACGGCATGGATTGAACCTCCGAAATCATGGTCAAGGAACCCAACTATTTGCCAACTATACTGGACCTTATTGGTAATTAACTCTTTTTTTAAGTTCCATATTGTTCCTGATTTTTTTACATCGTTAAATTTGGTTTTAAATAATCATTGATACTTTTATTTATAGGATAATTTGATCCGTAAAAAAAAAAATACTAAATCATAAAAAATATCTAAATTCTTGTCCATGGGTCAAATTGGATCCCTAATATATTGGGCCAATTATCCAGACACATTTAGGCCCATGGCTGTCTAGGCTTAGGTCTGTTATGTCACAATAATATCCACCAACTCCATTATATAGAGAGTTTTATGATACAATTTTAGTTTTATATGTTAAAATTTTAGTTTTGGTTGTATTTTTTATACAATTTTAGAAAAGTGATGTATAAATTTTATAAAAATTTTCCTTGTGATAATACCAAAATTATGAATTTTGGTTAAAAATAAAGAAAATTGTGGAGAAAAAATATTAGTAGGACCAATATGATAAAAAAAAAGTTTTATGATCAAATTGAAGAAAAAAAATTAAATGACATTTTTAGAAGAAAAAACAATAACGATAGATAATATTTTCTTGTGTTCTTATTAGAGATCACTTTTGATCAACACACAAAGGCTAATCAAATTAGTTAAGATTAAAAAATAATACAACTTTACACTTTTACCATCATTTATTATTGAAAAGTATTTTTCAATTAGGAGTATCATAACTAACAAACTTTAATTTAATCACATTATTATCTAAGTTTTTGTTATTTATCTAATTATTTGTTCGTTAATCAATGACATAAAAAATATGGGAAATGCTTTTTGTTACAAATTAAAATTCGTACAATCACGAAAGCACAGTTATTAGAGCAATGCTACACATGCTTTTTCTCTCTCGTATTTATTACCATGATTTATGTGAAATCCCCACATTTCATTGGCTACAATGCATTCCCACGAAATTCGTTTCGTGTCACGTAGCATTACTCAAAAAATATAGATAATTAATGAGGGCAAATATAAGAGGAAAAAAAATATTATCTAAATTTTTATAGTGACATTTTTTTATAAACACTTATAAAATGGATCACCAAAACTTTATAAATTATCACTTATAACATGGATTAAAATGAGTGATAAGGTTAAGATACACTTTTGTTCTCCCAAATTTATTAACTTAATGATTTTAGTTCCCTAATTTTTTATTTGGTGAAAATAGTCATGATGTTAGCACGTTTTCAATTTTAGTTACTCTCTCCCTACATCAAGGTTATGTTTGGATACATTGAGATGAACGGAGCAGAGAGTGGAACGGGGTGGAATGGATAAAATTGTGATAGAATTATCATTCCAATGTTTGGATTTTGGATATTTGAAAATGGAATGGAATGAAACTTAAAATAAAAGATATTTTGATTCTATTTTGTACATTTTGTACACTTCAATTTGTAAGGGAACAAAAATGAAGGATTGGATGGAATGCACTCCATCAACTTCCATTCCGTTCCATTTTAAATTAGAATATTCAAACGATGGAATATAACTCAATCTCATACCACTCCATTCCATTTTATCAATCCAAACAAAACCTATGAATATTTGGCTAATTAAGTCATAAGTTTTACACATTTGCGATTTTAGTTCTCCCTTTTTCAGATTAATGATGTCGAGGTGATGAATAGTATGACACTTATAATATACTCAAAAGTTTAGGTTTATCTTTTGGGTTATTTATGTATTTAGTTCCTAAAAGTTGAGAGTTTTTTTATTGTGATCTTATAATTTTTTTTTGACATTTACTCATTTTTAAAATGTTTTAAAAATTTGGTTTTAGTCTTTGTCGTTAGGCAAAATCCGTTAACCACTGATGTGACTAACAGAATGCAACATCAGTATACATGTGTGCGTAGAAGTATTGCAACTTGCACGCTACCGATAGGATGACATGGATGATCTGGACCCCCAAAAATAGGGTCAAAACCCAACCGAAATGTGTTGCTGGATTGGGCTTTGGCCCTTTTGTTCTTGCGAGTCCGGATCATCAACGTAATTCTACTAATGGCATGCCGATGCCGTACATGCATACGTATATGTGCATGTTGATGTGACATTCCATTAGCGACATTAACAGTAAACAGATTTTCCTAAGAGAAATACTACAACTAAACTTTCAAAACAATAAAACAATTAAGGATGAGTTAAGATAAAAAAAAACTTTCAAGAACCAAAATCAAAACACTTTTGCTCTTAATTTTCAATGATTAAAAACATAAATAAACTCTATTTATTTATTAAAAAAAAGAAAAATGTTATAATTAAAAAAATAAAAGAAATCACGGTTGTAGAGTTTAGGCATTTTCTAAAAAGCAGAAGATATAAAGAGTTTTAGGCTCAGAAGGATAGGTACTCCTATCTAGCTTTCGTACATGTATCAGGTACGTGTATGAACCCGATATGTCTTGGGTACTCCTGGGTGCGTACCAAAAACAAAAAAAAAATTGGGTACTTGAATGTGTACGTACCCACCAGACGTACCCACCATGTGGTACGATTGAACATAATTTTTTTTTAAAACGATGTGTTTTGTTCACAAGGATAAAGAAAAGTCATCTTTATTCAATATTTTTCAATTATCTTCCCACCCTCTTTCATTGTAACCTGAAAAAATACTCTTTAAGTCTCAAATTTCTTTCTCCTCTTGTTGACTTGATCCCCTCTATCCCTCACTATGCTTGACCCCATCCACCGCTCGTTGTGTTTGACCCCCTCAACCTCTCGCGTTACCCCTCATTATGCTTTCCTCATTCATTAGTTTTATGTCTCCCTCTAAACTGTCTCCCCCGTCTATGTTTCCCTTATCTCTATTTTGTTCTCTTACTAATTGGTACTTCTGTTTTTCATCTTCTATAATTATTTCTCTCTTTTCTTTTTCTTTGTTGTGATGGGATAATGAATACTATCTTGATTTAAAACAACAATAAAAAATGGTTTGATGCTCATATTTTGTTTTGATTTTTTTTTTTCACACAAAGTCTTTAAACTAGTTTAAAAATTCAACCACTCTTTTTTTTTTCCTATTATGCACCACTTTTTCTTCTTTCTATTTTGTGTTATTTTTAGATGTTTGATGTTTTTGATTTTTTTTTTCTATTAATTGTTACAAAGTGCTAAGATTATAGGTTGGGTGGTAGGAAATTATTTATTCCTAAATTTCAATTCGTTGATTGTATTTTTATTTTTGAAATTTTCTATTTTTAAAATTTATATATAATTATATTTATAAATTAAATATATAAGAACAAAGTCGTATACTAATTTATTTAAAAATGTCGTACTCCGTATCCGTATTTGTACTAATGCAACACAGGTATTAGGGCTCCTTTTTGGTTGCAGGGTTTTGGGGCAAAGCAAGCAGAAAGGTTGAAGCTTTGGAAGAAGGAGAGAAAAAAAAAATGGAGGGTGGGGATGAAGGAGTGGAGATGGTGGTTGACTCAAAGGATTTACAGCAACAGAGCAAAGCCTTCGATAAGCTCACTGACCGCGTCGAAGATCGCCAACTCGATTCCACTCGCGTTCAAGAGGTACGGTACCCTCTTTTCGTTTCATGATTTTTATTCATATTCTTAAAAATTGAATCTTTCTTCATTTTCGTGTAACGGGCATGTGATGATTTTGCAGGCTATGGCTTCCATTGCTGCATCTGCTGAAGCTGACTGGAATGCCCAGCGTTTGAGGTAACATCATGTTATGTTTTGAGATTCTTTTTTATTTAATTCAATACCGAACAATAAGAGTATCATTTAAACTTTTGAAGGGTTTTGCTTAGGTCAATTGTTAAGTTTTCTGGGATTTTGTTTGTATATTTAATGATGAATGGAACGGAACGGAGTTTAGTCGAGTGGAATGAGATTTAACTACCATTCCATTGTTTGGGTGATTTATGGTGGAACTGAACAAAATTTTAGTTCCATCATATGCAACTGAGGTTTTCGATGGAATCGGGTGGAACTTTTTCCATCTCCGTTGTCACAAATGCATTTCAAATGATAGAACATAATAAAATATCATTCCACTCTGCTCCGTTTCATCACATTCCCTCAATCCAAACATAGCCTAGAGGTGGATCATAAGTGCACATTATTGTTTCTCTCGAAAATATCAAAAATTTAATTTTCTAATGGCTTTCCACTACTTTTGGTTGCTTATGACAATTTTTAGCATTTGCCTTTATTTTATTTTTTTTTCCATTTGCACAAAGATGTTTTTTGGAGGTATTGGATTTTAATATGTTTTGAATAGGGTCATGAGTCAGGTCAGGACATTCCTGGTGTGTGAATGTCCTTCAAGTTTCCTTGTTAATACTTAGTAGCAGAGCGTATGTAGTTCTCTAATGCTGCATGTGGTGTACTTAGTTTTTGGTTTTGTCTGGTAGGAAATCATAAAGGTCTAACTAACCCAATAAGATTTTGCTTCTGCATTTCGACAGTATGTCTTGATGGCTAACATTTTATTGGATATTATTGGCTGTCACCAAGAATGTTAAAGAACAAGTTGGATAATGATTATACCGCCTTCACTTACTAGTGACGGGGATCTGTGATCAATATAGAATTTTTTGTAAATTCTTTTAAAAAATCCTCTTCCACCAATCATATAGTCCTAGTGAGAGAATCGAGAGAAACAAATGGTAAGCTTGAGCTGCAGAGACAAGCTTTGGAAGCACATCACATTCAATCACGTAGAAGTAAAGGAAAATATATGAAATGAAGTTCAGCAAGAAGCACCGCTTAGAGATAGAGGTGAAAATTAGAGATCACACCATTCCACTAGTTACACTTTTATGTATCTTGGCTCCATTAACAAAAGATGACAGAAATAGAGGGTGTGTAAATTGTAGGATTCAAGATGAAGCGGAAAAGAACTTTGGATGCTATTTGTGGTAGAAGCCTAGAAGGTATGTGTCTCTCAAAATTGAAGGAAAATTTTATCTTATAGCTACAAGGCCCATGATGCTTTATGGTACTGAGAGGAGGTGAAGAACCAAAAAAAGCATAAGCTTGATGTTGCAGAGATGAGGGTGTTGTCACTGTTGTGTTAGATGAGTATGCATTCAGATTACAGGACAAGATAGAATTAGGAATAAGAGCATTAGATAAGTAGGGCTAGTATTTATTGTCAAGAAGATGGTAGACTCTCTACTTTGATGCTTTTTCCATGTTAAGAAGACTACTAGAAGTCAGAGTTGATAAGATTTAGGATATCCCTATAGTCGGTTGTGGAGGAAGACCGGCAAAAACTATAGAAGAAACATTAAAAAGGACTTGTAGTTAAACAACCTTTATGAAGACATGGCTTTTGACAGGATACAATGGCGTTGTTTAACCCCATGTAGTTGGAGAAGGTGTCGGTGGTGGTCGTTTGAGAAAAAAAAAACACTCCTTCAAACTTTTCTTCAATGTGGAATTTATCGAGTCAGATATTGAATACTTAACTCTGTTTTTTCCTACGAACTTTCTTTGCTGGTCTTCAACTTGATTGAGTACTTACTCAAATCTGAAAATGTAGGTGTCTTGGTTTCTATTTTTGTAGTACATTTGTGTGACAAAGATGGATGCTTGTAGCTGTTTACTGATTTTCAATTTCCAACCTTTCCACCACTTTATACAGCTGTACCTATTTTTTTCTTATACTCCTACATGAACTGAAATATCAAGTTGTACCTGTATTGCTAATAGAAATATAAGGTGAAGTGTTTTTAGTTCTGAAGTTATATTTTAAGTGCGAGTGAAAGTATGAAACATGACTGTAAATAAATAGAAAAAGTCTAGAAAGTTACATTTAAAATTTACTACTCCATTCCCCCCTTGTCTCATACGGATTAATGATTTATGTCCCTTGTATCTCTAGTAAATCATGATATTTATTTTGCTTCAATTGCAGGGAGAAAGAATTAGCTGCTGTTAAGATTAATGCAGCAGATGTTGATATAATTGCAAATGAACTAGAGGTAACTTTTTTCAACAGATTTTTCCACAATCCATCTATATGTTTATATTCCAATTAATTGATACTCTTTTCTTCTTTATTGCTTCCTATAGTTGGACAAAAAGGTGGCGGAAAGAACCTTGCGTGAACATAAAGGTGATGCTGTTGCTGCCATTCGGCACTTGCTTCACTAGTGCGAACAAAGATCAATGTTTCAAAAGACCATACGCATTAGCTTTTCTTGTTTTGCATTGAGATTTTAACGTCAAATGTATACTTAAAGACATAATTTGCTGAGAAATTTGAATTGCATTATCTACTGAAACATGCAATTTGGATTACATCCAATCTTACTAGCACTGGAAGCACATGGAAGCTTTAAGAATTAAGATCAAGAAACCTGTTTTGCATTTTGAATTAAGATCACTGGGTGGGGTGGTAAGATCAAACATCATTTGACTAAAAAGATCCTAGTTCGATTCCTGCATGTGTTCTTTTCATTGTCTAGTCATTTGGAACTGCTGATGTAAGCCCCTTGAATAGACTTGACAAACCTTACCATTAGAATGGGACATGATCAAATGTCTTATACTTTGTGCCTTTCCTTATGTCAAGATTTGTGAAATTTATTTACCATCATTGTGTCTATCTCTTTCATATGAAAAAGAAAATGATAATAACATGAGAGGATCCAAATTCACCCTTAATTTATCCGCGTAATTAAGTGCTTCTCAGGGTCTATATCCTGTCTTTATATGCTCACTTATTCAACATTTGTTTGTTATTTTTTGTTCAAATAATCAAATGGAAAAGAAAGCCTCGTGGGCCTGCACTTAACCTCCTTTTTTGCTCTTGTGAGTTTCTGTAGATGTATGTGTATGAAGCATTTATGATGCTATATCTAAATTGGTCCCTTATGGTCTAATTTGCTGTCCGGAAAAAATAAATTATCAAAACAGTATTTGTTTATCCGTCAATTTGATATTTGAAAAAATTAAGTTACCAAATTTTTTATAGGACAAGTTGGTTCCTTAAAAATTATTCGTGGGACGATATAATCCCTAAAAGATCGAAATAAATTGGATAAAGTCAATATTTTTAGGAGATATATATGCATAAATTGATCCCTTGAAAAAAAATTTATGGGACAATTTAATTTTTATAAGTTTGAACTAAATCAGGTGTAGTTAAATTTTTTAGGGACCAATTTGTTTTGTAACCAAATTTTTTTAAAGATTATTTGATAACTTAATTTTTTTTAATGCAGCAAACTGTCTCTCAAAAAGATTCAAGAACTATTTTTTTTTTTCGAATGGTAATCTTCAGTCGATAGCCGAAGACTAATTCTCTCAGAAGCATAGAGATCATCAAAGTAAGTTTTGCCTCTACAAAACCTTTTTCATACTGATGGACCGAAGTGAATTTTGCCTTTATAAAGCCTTTTTTATATTCATAGTAAGCATCAAACCTAATTATCTATCAACTATATTTAGCCTCATAACTTGTTGGTTGATTCAAGAACTATTTTTAAACTTTATATTTTTATCAAATTTTGCAATGGAAGGATAAATTTGGATTTTTAAGTCTCTTTTGTCAATATATAATGGCCTAGATTCTGGCTCACATGTGCTTTTTTTGATTGACATTGATGGGAAGTGTCCACATCCTTGCTAAGTGCTAACGTTTGCGTATTAGAAAAGATTCCGATAAAATTTGTGGAGGAGGCCTAGAGTCCTAGACCAAGCAAAGCAAAGAGGTCCCCTACGCTTCATTGCCTTTTCTTTCTTAAACTAGCTATAAATAATTTCTTGAGACCCAATAATTAGTCAGAAAATATGGGTATATTACTCGTCTATTTAATAGGTTAAAATTGGGAGAAAAATCATAAAACAACTCTCGGCTATCATTTAATCCCTGAATTTAAATAATGTGTAAAAATAAACCTTTTTTTAAATTTTCATTATATGCGATTTAATTTCCTAATTTCACTCATAGTTTACCACTTGGGAGTTTCTCACTTTGGAGTATCTCTTTGTGTCAGCGAATCCCACTAGTTCCACTGTGAGTGATATAAACTCAACCCTTTGTGTTGGAATTATTATTATTGCTTAAAGCATAACCCTCATTCAATGAGTTGAAAATGAAACAGACCAATCAACATGTCCATATGGGTGTTTTTAAATGTCAGTCCATCGTGCAAAGCTGACGGCTTCTTGCTTCACAAGTGGGTAATGATGACAGAGATCCAACAATGACACTAACATGACAATAAAGCATACCAACTTTCTGATCCCAAACTATATAGTACTAAAATGAAAGATCTTTTGTTTTTCTCTTGTTGCACTTTCTATACAACTAAGAAGTGGTACAACATTTTCCATATTAAATTACAATGATGATAATGAAAACCTATTCACAAGACTCCACGAATACAACAGAATCACTAAGATATTGAAGATCTTCTATGATCACAACGAAGAAACATAAAATGACTAAAATATAGTTTGGTAACCTTTTTCCCATTTTTTATTTTCCATTCTTTTTTTTCCCCTTCATCCTCATCTGATACCAAGAATTTGAGCCAGCTATGCTGCACCCAAGACCAGCTGTTTGTATTCATCTACTCATATATGCAAAAAAAAATCCCTATGCATCCGCTGCAAGTGAAAAAAAAACGAAAAAACAATCTCAAAGGTTGAGTCTAAGACGAGACAACATACGCTTGTCCCACAAAGTGTGGCACAACATTGTGTCATGGATTGTGGCACACTTTGTGGGATAATAAATGTTATCTTGTCTAGGACTCCTTTCGGGTGCTTTCCTTGCCACTGGTCCGGGATGCCTGGAACTGAATGGCATACTGTCTTTGTAGCTCTTTGAACCTTTCCAACAGTTCCTGGAATGTTGGTCTGCTAGCTGGATCACTGATGGTAATGGACAAAGTTGTTAGTTAGCATAAGATAGTTGGTAACCGCACCACAGTTATCTTCAAAATAATGGACTGTGGCTAAGAATCAATGATGTTCACCGGAAAATAAGTGAAGTTGGTAATTAAATAAGTATCCATTAAAAATAATAAGAGAAAGTGTTATGTTAACCTAACCAGAGTTTAATAATATCCAATTATACAGGCTACGCTCTATTAACTTCTTCTCGTTTGAGTACATGAAATGATTAAATCCAACATTAACAACTTTAAGTTAAGCATGATTAAATAATAATGCTCAAGGAAAATAACTTGTCCACAGAAAATGACAATACGAAATATGGACAAACTGAGTAAGTATTAGGACACAAGTAACATTTAAATTTATCTGTTTTTTCGCAAGAGTAAAAAGATTTATGCTCGGATATTCACAGCCGTGGGGGAGAAATAAAAAGTAGGAAGTATGACAGTGACAAGAATGCGCACCTATGCCAGCAGCTCTTAATTATAGAAGCCCACTGTGGATCAACATCTTCTGGAATTTCTAGCCGATGATTCATAAACCCAACAGTTCCAGTAACCTGCAAGAATCCCAAAGAAATTGTTGTTCACATATCCACCCACTTAGCATGAGATGACAGTGAAATATGATTATATATGAATTTTTATGTGGTATCAAAAGGAAATGTGCAAAAAAGAATAGCTAAATAAATGGTAACGTGATCAAGCGATTTAAAAGGCTAATCTGTATTCTAAATGGTAAATGGTTTACCTTCGAGTACTGGAATGGCAAACCGAACAAGAATAAATGTTTCAACAATGAAAACCAAAATTTCCAATGGCTTTGCATTTCATAAGCTTAACTAACATATCTCTTTGTATATCTGTTGTTTTTTTTAACAAGTTTTCATGGTTCATGTAAACAAGAAAACAATACCTGAGTTACATTAAGAGTATCCCAAGGGATCTTTTTAGTTGCAAGTTCCCACAATATCACCCCAAAGCTGTACACATCAGACCTGATGTTTACAAGAAGCAAAAATAATAAATATCCACAGTGGAATTTTTGTAAGAACACACACAAGGGAGAGAGATAGTAGACATACTTCTCATCTGAGGGTTCATGGCGAAGTGCTTCTGGTGCCATCCACTGGGGCTAGGAAGCAGAAAAAAGCAAGTATAATCAGCAGATATTTTCAATCTGTGTAGCGGTGAAAATTTATAGAAGGGGATAAATGGATAATTTCAAATACATCAAAGATCGTATGGCTCAGAGAAAATGAGAGCCTACCGTGCCCCTTCCGGTCTTAGTTGTGAGATATGCTTCATGCTTAAGACGCGAAAGACCAAAATCACCAACCTAATCAGCAAACATATGATTCAGATTTTGTCTGGCTATAAAGGTTGAAGCAATCAAGTGAAAGAATAAAGCCAGCATAAGGAGAATAAAAAATAAAAGTGACAAGTAAAAGACCTTCACAGTCCAATTCTTATCAACTAGAATGTTTGAAGACTTCAGATCTCGATGGATGATAGGGGGGTTATAATGATGAAGATAATTTACACCTCGTGCCTGTAGAAAGATTAAGCAAACAACATTACTTCAAGCACAGTGATAGAGATTCTTTTATGATAATAGTTGAAGTCAAAACCAACTAGTGCTCCAATAACACATGTCTAAAATAAATAATATTGAAAAAGGAAGAGAGAGGAGAGCTAAAAGGATAAGTTTCAAAGAATGAGATATCTGTATTTAGGAGAGAGAGAGAGAGAGAGAGAGAGAGAGAGAGAGAGAGAGAGAGAGAGAGAGAGAGAATAGTGCTTTTTTAAGTACTCACTATATCTAAGGCCATATGAACTTGCCGTCTCCAATCAAGTTTGGTTGTGTTTTTCTGAAGCATTTGAAACAAGCTTCCGCTGAATTGATCAAAATACAAATAAAAGCAATAATCAGAAAATTAGCATTCTGTGAGACATTGCATAACAAACTAGAATCAGGATGTTCACCCTACAGAGGGTTAGAAATAAAGTCAAGACAAACCGTGGGAGAAACTCTGTCACGATGCAGAGATGTTGAGGTGAAGTCACTGCCCCCATAAAGAGGAGAATATTTGGATGGCGAAGTCTTTTCAATACAGATACCTTCAACAGAAGACAAAGTAAAATCAATGTTATACAACGATATCTTAATACAGCTGCAGGTTAAATTACTCGCAGAAATCATCCAATGTAAAGTGGAAACATGCCTCATTATGCATATAGACGCAAAAAAAAAAAAAAAAAAATCAAAGAGGGAAAACATGAGGAACTGGAAGTGGAGCCCCACATTGGCTACAATTAAAGATAGTATATCAATATCAAACCCCTGGTTTCAGTGTTCTCCTACAAGGTTTCGGTATTCTTCGAATTTTGGTTTTGCCAATTCTTTTAACGGAAATGAAAAAAATAATTTACCATTAAGAATTGTGAAACTTACCAGTACAACACAATTCTGGTTATAACACCAGTGCCATGTATCCATGTCATCAACGTATATTGGAATATAATGTGAAAGAATAAGTATGACAAAAATGAAGACCCTATAAGGGTAGACAAATAAAATAGCTTTATTGCGAGGATTATTGTTTATCCCTGTTGAATTTAACCAAATTTCATGAAGCAATCTCAGACACCATAAGTAAATAATAGACTATCAAACCTCTTGTCTGAAGGACTGTATAACATCATCTGAGTATTGCTTTGAGAAAATCTTAACAGCAACATCCTGCAGACACATGAATACAAGTTGAAACCAGATTAGAAGGCAGCAAAATTTAGGCTACATTCACAATACACATTTCACAGGCAAACCGAAAGTACGATGCCTAATTAAATAATGTTTAATCATATCATTAAGGGACCTCAGTGTACTAAATGGCTAAATGCTAGTAATTGGAGATGCAACATAACAATTTGGAGAATATATTAATATATATCAGAAGCCTGACCAAGTTTACACTCAAAAAGGAGAGAAGGAGAAGAACATGTCAAAAAAAATTCTTTTGTTCAAATAAATTGTTTGCTAGAATGTCCTATATAATGCATGATCTTAAAACCAGAAATTACAGGAAGAGAAAAGAACATACCGATCCATACCACAGAGCATGATAAACTGTTCCACAAGAACCTACAAAACAACAACAGAAAGTTAAATAGAAAATAGGTATAGCATACCAATGCATAATAACCATTGATCCCTATATTTAGGTTTTCAATTATGGGCTCCAAATTATCACGGCTTCATAAAGGTAGACTTCAAAAGTTTAGTTAAGAACACGTCACTTTCTCATGCATGCCACTTGAGTTAAGAACATGTCACCTTGCCCAATTTGTTCTCCAATAGTCAGGTCATCCCAAAAAATTTCATTATCCAAGCAATCAATGTCAGCATCCGCTTTATTATTGGCAGCACAACTGCTGCTACTACCACAGCTGCTGCTACTACTTGAGCTATTAACATTAAAGGAGGACCAGGATCCTGAAGCCTCATTATTAATTGGTTGATTACTTTCACCTGCTTGGGTTTCAAGCTTTAACCCTGAAGAAACATTCTTAAGGTTAACTGACTCATTTTCTTGATCACTCCCCAACCAAGGCCAAGCAACATTCCTTGCATCAGATCCTTCCCGACCATTTGCTCTCCGTGGCCATGATAACGTTCTCTTTTGAACCCGTACTTCAGCCTTAGGAGTTATGATCTTGTGAATTGGTTTCCCTTCATTCTCATCACCAGAGTCTCTCATAGAATTTCCTTGGCATTTCTCTTCAACGTGAGAAAATACACCAAAAGGAGATGGCTGCAGATCTCCTCTGGGGGTGCTAGCTCCACTGGAATTAGCATCCTCTCTCTGGTCAGCAAGAGCATAGTCTGAGAAACTATGCTCAGGATGATGACTTTCTCCGCTCCAACCTTCACGATCGAGATTATTTTCTCCTGTCCAGATTCTTGACTTAACTCTGTTACTCACCTGTGATGCCTGTTTTAAGAATCGTAATATCAAGACAAGGCAAGCTATTGTTAAATACAGAAACGTGAATGAAAACAAAAATATGAATGTCAAGAACCAACACTTCGACAAGCTTAAGCTATTAGGTGCTCATGGATGGTTTTATTTTTATATGTAACTTGCCCCATCAGACAGGACCAAAGCCTAGACAATGCACAGGTCCGCCTATCTTGACTTAAATTCAACTTTTTATTAGAAGAGTGCAGGCAGCAAGGATTGAAATGTAGACCATCTGGTCATTGAGGCTCTGAAGTCCTGTCAATAACCAGCTCTCTTAAAAGCTTAAGCTATTAGGTGAAGGTTCATAAATGGTTTTATACATAAAACGAAAAGTATATTACTAACCAAATTTGAAAGTCTAGATGCTAGAGCAACATGAAGTGGCTGCTCAGAGTCAAGGGAAAGTTTACTTGCAATGCTGCTTCTAGGATTGGCAGAACCTGAATCTTGTTCATCATTCTTTACACCTGATAATGGAACTTTGATTTCGAGAAATGGTTTTGAATCACTGGAGACACAAATAATCCCGACCAAGTTTCCATCATCATCATAGAAAGGTGTATTGGTTGCCGCAGCTAAAAAACTGTCCCCCATCTTATTCTTCAAAAGGAACTGCCCCGTCCAGCTTTCTCCCATTGTGACGCGGTTGAATACATCACCCGCTAAACCAAAATCACTGGGATCTATAAGCAGCTCAATCCCATCCCTGCCAAGAACTTCTGCTGCTACATAACCATAAAGATTTTCAGCACTGGGGTTCCTGCAAAACCATTACAAAGACCAATCACAAAAAAGAAAATTTTTACTCTACTTTGCAACTAAAATAAACACCCCACATAAGTAAGAAGGGTCCTTTGTCGAGCTCAAAAAAAGTGATTCTCCAAAAAGAGATTTTGATACAGACATTTATGTTCTCCTAAAATCTGAATTTCAGGTTTTTTCCTACTAGATAAACATTTTTAATAACGGTCATAAATGTCAGAAATGATTTTTATTATAAAAAAAAACACTTTTTTAAGAAAGGAAAAAAAAAAGCCTAATCAAACTCAAACATGCCTTAACTTAATTAGAATAAAAAAAAGAAACAACAAAGAGAAGAATACTTACTGACCAGTATGTGATGCGGCATTGAAGATCCAATATATGAAGAGAATGCCCCATTGACTGCAATATATTCAAACACTCTCTATCAGTTAGGTTCACAGCACCAAGTTGTTGTTGAGGTTCATCATTCTTACTTTCCCTCTGCAAAGGGGAAGAAGAAGAAGAACATGAACCTTTATTAGATGCAAATGGTGGTGGTGCTTCCTTTCTCAACCTTGAACGTTGTGGTGATAGTGAATGAGACCTATGCTTATGATGATTATGATAATGACCACGATGATGATAAAGATCCTTTTGTGAAGATGAAAGTCTAAGCTTTGACACTTCCTGCTTCAAATCATCTTGAACAGCTTCAAGCTCTTGAATCTTCTTCAAAAGAAACACTTTTTCTTCTGCAACTTCTGCACTTCCCATTCTTTTTTTGCTGTTGACTTTTTTTTTTCACTCAGCAATTTTCACAAACACATAAAGATCATAATCTTCAGCTATATAAATTTCTCTCTCTACAAGTGTCCCAGAATGTTACAAAAAAACAAGTTCATAGGACAAGAATGAATTGAGAACAGATATGGTTTTGCATTTAATTAGAACATTAAAGTAAAAAATTTATCAACCTTTGTTTTTTAAATTGAAAAGGAAAGAGGGTCTACAAGATCTTACACCTTTAACCTTTGTTTTTAATCTATATTTTATTTTTCAGAAGATATTTTCTGGTTTCTCTATTTATTAGAAAATATCTTAGTCTCAGACACAACTTGTGCCTCATCCTTAATACCTGAAATCTACCTACTTAAACCAAATTTAGTGATAAACAATTGTTTTTTGTAAAAGCAATTGCTGCTACAATTAAAGTTAGTCGGTGATGATTATGGGGGCATGCTGAGTAGGACCACCAAAACATGGCAAAATTTTAGCAAAAAATATAGTAAAAGATTCTTAAATTATTTAATGCATTATTTTTATTTTTATTTTTTTCATTTGAAGTTTTAGTCTTGAATTGTTTTTTCTTTCAAGTGTATTCTTGAATTGTTAACCGGATACCAATTAGCATTTTTCACAAAATAAAGCTTTTTTTTTTTTTTAAATGACAGCTTAAGTTTATTGCAATTAACCACTTCATTAAGATAAGGCAAATGTTACTAATAAACACGGTGTGTTAGGGGTGTGCAGGACCCGGACCGACCCGGTGACCCGGACCGGACCCAGTTGGTTCGGGTCGGGTTGGACCCGGTCTCATATGCGAAAAGGAGACTGGTTCGGTCCAAATAAAACTATCCGCCATCGGGTACGGGTCGGGTTCGGGTTTGCCTCAAGGTCACCCAACCCAACCCGATATATGTAAACATTTTTTTTATATATATTAATGGTGTAAACATGTTTTTATTTTATTTTTATATTATATATTTATACAATACATCATATATTAAATGACGTCATTTCTAACTTAGCAATTTAATTACTTTTTATTTATTTATTAAGTGACACTGTATTACTTGATTTTACTACCAAAAGTCCCATTTTCTTATCTTTGTTGTACGATATTATATAAATGGCATTTTGTAAAGAATATTTTCCTAGTTCAATTATTTTTTGTAGCCATAAGTGAAATCTTGAATCTAAATTTAGCATAGTTTTTTTTTGTTTACATCGAAACTTAGTATCTAGCAATGATTTGCTTTACTTTGATCCCACTTTTAGGCTTGTGATTTTTGTCCCGGGTCAACCCGAACTCGTCCTCATCTTGACCCGTCCTACTTAGATCCACATATATTCGGGTTTTTTCGGGTTTAGGAACGGGTACGGGTTTAAAAATTGACCCTGCTAATATTTTCGGGTCGGGTGACGGCCACACCAAACCCGTCCCACGCTCACCCCTACTGTGTGTTACACTTGTTAAAAATACAATTGAAATGATAATTAACATTATGCATTTACAACAGGAAGGGGAAAATTATGGCTAAAAAGCATTCATGATTAATGTGCATGAATTTGAATATTTGAAAAAATAATTGTTGAAAAGGATAATCACAAATTTTATAAAATTATAATTTTCCATTATGATAATACAATGGAGGGATGTAAAGATTTTTTTTTCATTTTCTTTTCTCTATTTTATGTAAATAAATTATTAAAATGTTGAAATTTTATCCATTTCCTACCTAATGAGGTGGGAACTAAACTTGGTAAAGGAATACCTTTATTAAAAAAAAATATCAAGTTATGTAGTTATGCTTTTATTTGGTTATTATGAAAAGTAACAATAAAAATAAAAGTTTAATTCATATGTATTGACAATGTAAAAAATTTTACATTATCAATATATTATCTTCCTCTTATTTACTTTATTTTTGTTTAAAAATCAATAATCACAAACAGTCAATAATCATAACTCATTTCCTCTAAAAAATTATAATTGTCCAAATAACGTCTTTAAACTTTGCAATGGGTGCAAAAAAATCCCATATGTTAATGGGGTTGGTAAAATTGACTGACAGGATAAACACATGAGATGACTTGCATGTGATTACCAAGAGGTGGTCATGTGCCAAAGTGGAAGCATCTCATTCCAAAAAGAGAATAAAGTTTCAAAGCCCAAGTAGCTAGAAATATCTGCCTATGCATGCCCTCTAGACTCTAGACGTAAGATAATTTTCGGTTGATACAGTAATGCTAATATTCCTTCTTACTGCACTATTTCCAATTATTAAATGCTTATCCAATTTCTGATCCCTTTACGTCCAAAGTAAGAAATTCGCTCTCCCATAATGCTTGGGTGCTGCATAAATTGCTACCAAACTATCAAAGAAATTAATGATTTCAAATAATGAAAATGAGCAACCAAATATATATTTGGGCCCTGAGGCATTTTTTTTATGGGGCCTAAGGCATTTTTTAAACACTGTTTTGAAACTAATTATAATGAAGATTAATTAATTAAATAATACCAATAACTTATCTTATATTTAAGGGAGGTTTAAATTAAAGTAATATGGTCAGCTATTTTTGTGAGGAAAGAATATTAGTAAGTTTTAAGTTTATTAGGAAAGAATATTAGGAAAAAATATTTATCCGAAACAGAGTGCGGTGGGACGCGAGGCACATGAGTTTCATGGCATAGTTAACGAAGGTGGGGTGGTGGGTGCGGCAGTTCCGGTTCCAACGCCGGTGGGTTCCGACGCCGGTGAAGTGGTGGTTTGGTTACAATTTTACACAATACTGAAGAGGTTGTTTTTGTTCATGGCATTATTATTAAGTTGCAGGGATGATATTAATTTTTTAAATAAACAATAAAACAACTTGATTTTTATTAAGGATCTCTCTGCAAATATTTGCCAAAAATTCAAGTAGTATATGTTACTTTTATACTTGGTAGCCAACTAATTTTCCAGCCCTTGATCACATGTCAGACAAAATCAATGGTTAAAACAATGACATGCATCAGTGCATGCTTACTATTATCATGCATTTGAGCTTAACCCAATATATATTTGGGCCCTGAGGCATTTTTTTTATGGGGCCTAAGGCATTTTTTAAACACTGTTTTGAAACTAATTATAATGAAGATTAATTAATTAAATAATACCAATAACTTATCTTATATTTAAGGGAGGTTTAAATTAAAGTAATATGGTCAGCTATTTTTGTGAGGAAAGAATATTAGTAATTAATAATAGTATTGGTGGCCTAAAGTAAAGACTTTATTTATATATATATATATATATATATATATTATTATTATTATTATTATTATTATTATTATTATTTGTGTGCAATAAGGGTCCCCCCAAAGACTAAGAGAGATCACTAGTGCGAGTATGCACAATTGGTAGTACCAGATTTTGTTGTTTTGGAGAGAAATAATGATGGTCCTGTTGCATCCTACCATACTACTCCAATGTTGATAATTTTATCTCTATTCAACCTCGAGGTAAGGTTGTTTTCCAAATGGACAATGTGTAATAAAGCTTTTATTCTTCTTTTTAAAATTGATCAAATTCTTGTGAAATATTATTGCCTATGACTAAGTTCACGGAAGAGTCTAACAAAAAAAAAAACTGATTTATTTTTGTGGGAGACAATCATGATTTAAATATATATGTAAATTAAAATTTTCTTTTTATATACTCTAATGTTGTTATTGCCTTACAGTTCCCAAAAAAAAAAATGTTGTCATTGCCTTTTAGGTTCGACGCATTATTTGCTAGCTATTTACTTCATTCAATCCACAATGATAAAGTGGTAGTCCTTTTTCCTTTTGTGGCTTCAATTATGTACAACTTTTCTTCACCTATCTGCAAAAATTTGATCAGCAGAAAAAGAGGCTTTATTGAACTGAATACCTGGCATACACCAACCAGAGGAAGGAGAGAACTACTACCCTTCTAGAGCTCGTGCCTAAACTCCAATTCCAATTCGATCTTCAATACTACAATTATTGTTTTTGTTTATTGTTTATACTTTATAGACCGAAGATTGAAGAACCACATGTCCACATTGCTTGTTAAAGGTTTTGCACCGTATTGTAGTATTAGATTAGTAGTATACTTTTTTTTTCTTTTTCTTTTTTTTTTAAAAGGCAGAATATCTGTTTCTATTAACCCTAAGAAAAAACCAATAAGAAACAATGTAATGTTTCCAAATGACATATTTCCTTTTATTGCTTTTCATTTGGACGGTTAATATCAAATATTCAAATGGTTGAATTTTCTTCGCATGTGAGATTATGGAGTTGATCTTGGCCTGGGCCACGTATGATGCTTGTTCTTATACCATACCATAAGCATGTTTGGATCCAAACAGAAACAATTAGTGTCACTTAGAACAAAATGCTTTCAATGAAAAAAGGTTAGAAATATTAGGGAGTGTCATTCTGAACAATCAGAAAAAAGAATATTAGAAAAAAAATTAGAGATTAGAAATATGCTTTCAACGTGAATAGAACACCAGTAAAAAACTTTAAAATGTCGCATAAGCACAAATACATAAGCATGTTTCATTGGCTTGTGAAGTTAAGTTAAATAGGACTTATATTTTTTCATGAGCAAATTTTATAAAGTCTTTCAAATATTTTGCTTGTACTAAGATAAAATAAGCTTGAAATAAGCTCTTTTAAACGGGACCTATAATATTACCATCACTAATCTAAAGTCTAAACCCTTAAGTTTTATGTTTTTTGTCTTAAATATGTTTTTGTCCCTGAAAACTCAGTTAATTTTAGTTTTAACCCCTATAATTTTTTTTTATTTAAGCCACTTTTGTTTATGGATTTTTTATTTATCCGTGGTTCTCAAAGAATTAAAATAGTTACAATTCAAACTACTTTGAGTATCCAAAAAGTAGTTGGTCACTCGTGATGAAGATGAATTTGACCTATGATAGGTTCTTTTCAACATGGTCTTGAGTTCAAGCCATGCAAATGAAAAAGAAGTGTGTTGACTCTTTAATAAATACAATATATATATTTTTTGAAAACATAAATCCAACACTTCCATATAAATTAAACCTATCAGCCTATCCAAAAAAAGAAAAAAGTTAAACCTATCATTTTTTAGCAAAAAATTACTCATTTTACTTTCTTAGTAAACAATACCAGAAAAACACTTGTTAACATTATGCTATATAAAAACAAGATAGGCACCAGGAAGATCTCCCCCTCTTAAATAGGCTTTTTCAACTCCACTATGACTATTAGTCTAGGTTCAATGTGATTCTGAATAGGATGCGAGACAAAATATCTTCTCATTACAAAAAAGGTTTTAACTGAATTGGAACCATTAGAAACATTCATGCATTATGACTATGAAAGGTATTTTCTTTTTTTCATGGGAGTTATTGCAGAATCTTTCAATAATGCTGCATGTTTTAGGAAAAAGAGCAAGTACTATAAAACACCAATGGTGCTTTCCAAAGTGCCACAGTTATCAGCTTGAATAGGTGCCATTTTCAGAGATCATCTAGGCAGGATCTTACAGTCATATTATAATGTATAAATTGGAAATGCTACTCACAACTTAGGAGAAACTTGGGCTTAATAATCAAAAAGGTGGTAGTAGTGGTAGACTAGTAGTACAACCAATTCTTAACACTGAGAACAGTAATTTCTTCTCGGAAGGAAGCCATGTTTTGCTGTTCTATAATGTTGTATAAGTTAGGTGTTTCATCCTCTACAAGGAGAATGCTGAATGCCTAACCTTGATGATATTTTGGATTGTTGTTGAACTTTTTTATCCTTTCATATAATATATAATTCAAATAGACAATAAAAATAAATGATTCTCCTGCTTGTGGTATTTCAAAGGTGAACTCAATGACAAGTACTATTGCAAGCTTTGAAGCTCACCAAACCATCCATAAATCAACATCTGCTTCGGAGTTATCTAAGAGGTCCTTTGCTCCCTGGTGCTTCCTGGAATGGAAGTTGTTATTAGTTCATCACTTCATCTGTTAATGGGTGCTGAAGAATTATATAAATCTGCATAGACAAAAGCACAGACAGATAGATAAAGAAAGAGAGATGAATATTCATTTTTTATTCAAAAAAGGCTAATGTTATTGAAGTTTTGGAAAATACAGGATAACCCAGTTTTTATTACAGCAAAGGAAGAGATGTGTTTGCAGGGAGCAAACCTCGTTGCAGACAAGATTTTACAATAATTTGCAAACTTGGAAACACATATGGTATAAGCAGTTACTTTCAGAACAGAGAACAATGGCAGGATATGTATGCAGTTCAATCCAACCATGAAATAAGCATTTGCATGAAAATTGGCGCAGGACACCCACAGTGTGATCAAGATGTACGCATTGGCAACACAGCATTTCCATTACTTTATCAGTAAGATTTAATTTTACATTTAGGCTTTACCTACTAATTAACTAGCCACTCCTGATGTACCCAACAAGTTTTTGTCAGGGTGCAAAATAACAATCCAACTTGGTACAATTACATGTGGCTGGGATAGCTGGCCAATTGAATTCAGCTTGCTCAAATGCTAGTCCACTAAATTCCCTTGTTAGGTGGTGAGCATAATCTCAGTATATGACAATGAACTATCTATGGTCAACGTGAGTGGTGCCACCTGGGTTTAACACCTAGTTAACACTTGTAGAGCTTCTCCGCGTTACGGGTAGTTCAAGAAGAACCAAGAAGTAGCACCGTTCTGCCTCCCTGATGTATTGGACTTCGGCGTTCATTAGCTTTAGAATCTTCCTGCTTATGCTCAGCCCTAACCCTTCTTGAGTGACCCACCGACTACTATGGAACATGTCTTGAATCAATTCAGCAGGAAGACCTTCACCAGGACATACCATCCTTCACAGAAAAACAAAACACAACAACTCAAAAAATATCCACTTGAAAATAATAATAGGGTGGCCCAATGCACTAGGCTCCCACCCGATGGAGTTTAGGAAAGGTACTGTGTACACAGTCTTACTCTTGCAAGGGAGGAGACTGTTTCCAGAATTTGAGCTCGTGACATCCAGGTCACAATTTTTCTTTTTCTTTGATAACAGATAAAATCAATTTTTTCAACAGCTCACGTGGAATGTCAAGATATCAAAAAGGAAGTCAATAAAACACCTTTTATTTAGGGACTCCCAACATAAAGTATAGAGTAATCACAAAGAAGGTTTATTCAGTAACCTAAAGTTTATTAGTCATTATATGGTTACTCGAAAAGTTTTGCTGTCTTTCTTCATTAACAGATTAGTCCTGATGGGAAGACTAGATATTAGGACAGCAATATATGCAGGTTCAGAATATTCAAATACCACATTACCATGTGATGATAGAATTTAAACCCGAGGCTTATAAATCAAGGTGGTCATTATCATTTAACACTCATTAAGGAAAGAAAAAATTAAATGACTAGAAATTAATGCCACCATACCTAAATTCAGCATGGAGAAGAGTCAGCCCATCAGAAATTTGTTTTATTCTTGGACATACATGAATCTCGACCCAGCCATCTGAAGATGGTGCATAGCGCACCATATTCAATAAGAAATCAGCCAATACTTGTTGAATCCTCAATTGATCACCATAAAGAGCCAACGTTTTGATTTCTTCGGGAATATCACGAATCAACTGTAAATTTCGTTCTCTTAGCAATAACATTACTTGGCTAACAACTGCATCCATGACATTCCCAAGCAAGAATTCCCCCTTTTCAAGCTCCAAGGACCTAATTCAAAAAGGAAAAAAAATACATGAATCTTGTCTTTCTATAAATAAAATTGTTGCAGTCAGTCTACAAGGACAGAGGGTATCAGATTAATAATTTATTTATGTTAAAAAAAAATTGATTTTGATACTTGATGGATATGTATCCGTGAAGTATCGAAGAGTATCAATGTCGGATACGGATACAAGTGGCAAATTGAAGTATCAATGCTTCATGACCATTGATAATCAAGGAATACTAAAGATCCAGAATCCAAGAGGCAACAGACACTGCAGTATGTTATCAGATCAAAGCACATTACAAAACTTCATGGCATACTAATAAAACATAGATATGTGATATGTCTTGTGTTTGTGTCCTACGATTTTTAGAATTAGGTGTGTCCCTCGTGTCCGTGTCTCTAGTTCATAGATTAATAGTATTGGGACTACCTTATTTTGAAACACACAAACACAATCTAGTGAACTTATTTGGCATAAAACCATCAAATATCCTGATTGACAGATACATGCCAATATACAATTAGAATAAATGCATGCTTTCATGAATAATACTGCATGTGAAAAAGTCAGTTGACTTTTTAGCTTAGCTACTAAGGAGGGCCTAGGAATAGCTTACATGGTACCCTAATGTCATGTCCATGTTCCACTTGTTTTAAAAATTAAATCTATTACATTTCAATACAAGATAGCTTTGAATTGTGAGTCTGTAATTCATTACCTTTCAAGCCAAACAGGCTTTTGTGCAAGGGATATTGGATTTATAAAAGCCAAATTTTATAACTCTTAGCATTGACTTCCTGGAAAACCAAAAGAACTTAAATGTTTGCTCAGAAATCTCACCCGTCCTCAATAGTGTCTAGATCAACATCCCTTATTATCTTTAACATCTGTTTCTCACAAGCAGCACTAGTCTCAAGAAGCTGCTTTTGCTCATCAGTCAAGCCTGTAGCCTCCAAAAGAGAGTTTGTAAAGCGTATGCCACTCAACGGATTCTTCACTTCCTGACAAATATAAGCTAACTCTTTCATCCTAGCAAAGCAATTCTGCTCCTGTTGCCTCTGGACTTTCAGAGCCTGTTGAAGTTCAGGACTCACAATTTGCAAAAAGCAAAAAGCCCCAACAATCTGGCTATCGATATTAACCCTCTTATTTGCAGTCAAAAAAGATTGCACATATTTTCCATGCCGGTCGAGAAATGAAAAAGGGAATTTATCAGTATCTTGCCCACCAAGAGCATTGTGCAAGACTATCATGAACTTTGTCATAGCATCTGAACCCTTCAATTGACAGCAGCTACCAAAAACCTCTCCCACCAGCATTTTTCCAATAACGTCAGCACGGCCCCAACCAGTAAGCTTTTCCATGGCAGTATTCCACTCTAAGCAACATGTATTATCATCTGATGCAAAAATTGGAGGGATCAAAGGATTTGGACTATGTACAATAGCCTTGTAGTCACCTTGTATGTTAACAAACTTGTCCATTACAATTTTTTGACTTGTAACATCCTGACCAACAAAGCATACTCCAATTATATTATTTGTATAATCCTTGCTGGAGCAAGCATTCACCACCACAAAAACTGCCTTGTCTTGATGTTCCGGGCCAAATGTCCTCATTTTTATCTCAACATTCTTATCTTCTTCACCTGTAGTAATTAAATTCAATTTATCACTATACAACCAATTATCAATTCTTTATTATTTCTAAAGCCAAACTTGACAGTGTATATCAGATTAGCAGTAGGTTGCAATTTACTTCTAAGCTCAATGACATAGGGCCTGCTTCATTGAGTAAGCAGAAAGCAGGAAAGTGGAAAATAGATGATGTGGCGGAAATAGTTTCCAACTAAATCTAGGGTTCCAACTCCAAAGTGAAAAAAGAGTACATTTTTATTTTCCAACATATCCTACTTTAGTTTTATCAAGCAATTGTAAAGTGATTTTCATTCTGAATTTTCCACCAACTCCAACATAAATGTCTAAATGACACTGGATTGGACCACAAATGTTTTTCTTTTCCTCTTTTTTTCTTTCCCCTCTCAATAAGCTTTGCATGGTCACACAGTTGAAATTTATGCCCATATGGCAGACATTTCACATTTGAATTACAAATGACAAAACTACTAATTGAGAGAGTCCTAGAATTTGGAAAAAGGTAGTTATTTATCTTGCAAAAGAAACCATTACTTTCCAGCTCACTGTGTATTCAACAGGCACCTACTAAAAAATGGGGAGTTGAATAACTCTCTCATGGAAGGTAACATGCCAAGATGACGAAAATGAGTAAAGCATCATGTACACCTACTACACTTATTGCCTCATGTTTATAACTATAACTTTAGCAAACCAAAAATGGTAAGATTGGCTTGCCCAACCTAATAATGGTTTAGTCAGAGTTCTGTAGCCACCCTAATAAACTCAATGAGTTGATCAGAAAACCAGGGTTATAGAAAGACTACCTCTTAAAGCATGAGAAAGAAGCTTGTCTACAGTTTCTTCATACTCCTTATACACAAGATCATGAACAAGGGACTTCCCCATAGCCTCCTCAACTGGGAGTCCTGTCAATTCCGAAACCTTTGCATTCCACCCATTTATGCGGCCATCAACATCAACTGCAAATATGGGAGCAGTGGCAGTTTCTATCAGTCTAACCATTTCTCTAGCCACAGAACTCAGTTCATCCACCCCTTGCAACTCCATTTCTGCCAAATTGGTATGCACAACAGCCTTAGAATTGCTATGCTCAGCATCTCTAAAAGAATCTCGCAGAATAAGCTGCAACGAGTGAATTGCATCCATTTCTGCATTCTCCCATGGCAAACTACGGCTTTTTACCACTTCCAAAAATGCCTTAAATGAAGAACGAGGATCCATTCTCTGCCCATCATCCTTATCCTCCGGGTGATGCTTTGCACCACCCCATTTGATCTCTTTCGCTGTGTGCGATCTGAACCAGAAAAGGAAATCCTTTTCCGTGATGTAAGCAACGGCCATCCCACAAACCGTGTCCCCAAGTGAGGCGGCACCAGGATACCCAGCATCAGCCAGACTATCGGTGCTTAAACCCGTCGAATCTCCATGGAACGCCAACAACCACTCTATGATGTCCCTTATCTGAGACTCGGTCGGGGTGACACCTAACGGGTAGTAATTTCCTTGGTAATAGAGAGCTGCTCCATCACACTTGACCAAGTCCTTAATACTAGGACTCTGAGTAACAATGCCGGTAGGAGAGTCCCTGAGAAGCATGTCACACAAGAGAGTCTGCGTCTTCAAAACTCGTTTCTCCAACGACTGCGCCGCCAATTGAAGTTCCATATTCAATTGCAACCCAAAAGCCTGCATCAGGAACTCACAAGCGTACCGTAAAGGAAAAGGAATACACCTAGCAGAAGTATGATGGCAAACAACCAAACCCCAAAGCCTCATCGAGCTACGGCCTCCAACACCATCCTCGTCATTCCCATTTATTATAACCGCCAACGCCAGCGAAGCAATGGAACCCATATTCGCCATGTACTGAGCATGACAACCGTGCGGGGCACGAAGCGTTGATCCAACCAAACACAGAGGCTGCGCGAGCGCCTCGTCCTGAACCACCCTCACGGGCGAAGCATGACAATCCACGATCATCCTAACCCTATTCTGCTTAAACAAAAACCTGGACGCCTGCGGTATATCGGTCGCAGGATAATGCAAACCGATATACGGCTCCAAATCATCCCTCTTACTCTCAGCCACAACCTCACCATGCTCATCATCATGAAACTTATATACCATAACCCTATCGTAACGGGTTAACTCCCTGACACTTTCAACCACGGTATCACAAAGAAGCTTAATATCACCACCCGGAAGGGATTGCAGCAGCGAAATGGCGCGAACGGCGAGCTTCTGACTCTGCACGGCGCCGGCAATGGACAGCGCAGGGTCTTCGGTCCTGGCGGGCTCCAAATCGATGACGATACCAACATCAATCCGGTGCAGGATGCCGTAAAAGGGCTTCCCGGAGCTTCTGGAATGGATCCAGATAGGGTTAAGGAGCGTGATCTCACGTGCCGCGAAGGCCTTCTCAAGAAGAAGAGCGCTGGAGTGAGTGAAGAGGGTCCTGACATCGGTGCCTATGGCCAAGGCTTCGGGTCTGTCGAGAGAGGGGACGGATTGGGGGGTGATGCCGAGCATGTCGCGGGCGTTGTCGGAGAAGCCGAGGATGCGGAAGGAGGGTTCGTGGACGGCGATCATGGAGCCGAAGGGTTGGATGGTGCCGCCGCGTTGAATCTTGAGGAGGTAGGCGGTGATCTGGTGCTCGGGGAGGGAGTTGGCGTTGGCGGAGGTGGTGGTGGTGGTGGTGTTGAGGCGGGTGGAGTTGAAGGAGTCGGCGGATTGTTCGAAGACGGCGTGGAGGCGAGCGTCTTCGGTGTACTGAGCGATGGCTTTGGTGATGGAGTCGGAAGGATTGGTGGAAGTTCGTTTAATTGAAGAAGAGTGAATGATTTGTTGGTGTTGTCTGCTTGCGGAAGAAGCCATGAGAGTAGAATTGAGAGAGAGAGAGAGAGAGAGAGGAGAATGGTGGCTGGTGGATAGAAGTGAGGTGTGAAGTGGCTTCTTCTTCTTCTTCTTCTCTTTCTATCTTCGTCTCTATGTGTGTCTGTGTCTGTGTCTGCGTGGACCCTGGTCTCACTCCTCTGGTCTTAAACTAACATCACTTCCTTTTTTTTTTTTTTTTATTATTATTATTATTATTATTATTATTATTAGTATTATTATTACGGAGTACTTTTTTTTTTAAAGTCAAATATGTTTTCGGGATAATAATCAAAGACCAATGTCTTTCAAAATGGAAAGATTTCCGAGATAAATACGTTCTGTTCGAATTATAAGCAACAAAAAAACATATTTATCTTGGTTTAAAATATAAGTAAAATTAATTAATTTTATTAAATTTTGTTTAATTCCCAACGCCACTTTCCTAAAACATATCTAGAAAATTTAATCTTAATTCATTTTTGTTTTATTCCCAATAATATTTTCCTAAAATACCTCTATTTTTTATAAATTTGAGAAAATTAAATACAATCAACTAACTTCCTTAATAAGCATAAAAGTAGTTGAATTTACTTATAATTCGAATCGGAGAGAGTACAGTCTTTCTCGACAATCATTTTTATACTCATAACAAAAGTTGAACTTTTGATATTACATCAATCTTAAAAAACACAACTATTTATTAATTATGCTAAGCTCTTTTTTGGTTATTACTCCCTCCGATCTTATTTATATGTCACATTTTAAAAGAATTTTTTAGTTTTATTTATAAGTCACTTTCTAATTTTGTAGAAGACAATTAATGTTATTTTCTTTTATTTGCCTTTTGTACATTAATATGAAATAATACACTGTGAAATTCTCAAAGCAAGTTAAAAGAGTAAGATTGTAATATTAAAGTATTTTTTTTTAATTTCAAAAAACTTAACTATCTTTTTTAGTCCATATGATATAGTTAAATATGACATATAAATAAAAGAGAAAGAACATTAAATAGATAAATTGATGCTTTCATGGTGAATTGTACCAAGAAATACACTTGGGTTGGGTATTGCCTCATTCTTTCTCGTCAGGTATTAAGAGCATCCACACCAATCACATCATAAATACATTTTTTTTTTATTCTTAAACCGTACTCCCTCTTTTTTATTTTTTATTTTTTTATTACTCCTTTTATTCCTAAATACAGGATCTATTTAGATGATTTTACGTTTATTAAGAAAGTGAAATAATTTAGTTAATTGTATTGAAAATGTAAATTTTTTATACATATTTTCAAAATTACCCCTATTAGTATTATTGGGAATCTAAAAAGTGTTAGTAAATAAATAGAGATGTTTGTGGAAAAAAGTAATTAATGATCATTGAAAATTGGTAAAGAGTCTTATAAATATGGAGAAAAATAAAAGTTTCAAAAAAGTTTTATATTTAGGGACGGAGGGAGTATAAGATACTTTTATTTAATGAGTCTTGTTAAGGGCATGGTTAAGATTACTAGAAAATGAAATTCAATCATGAATTCACTATATTTCATCTCTCGAGAATCTAAAAAAACACATTTTCTAACACTATTTAACTATATTTAAATGTTTAACTAGTGTCCTAAACGCATTGTTAAAGAAAAGAGGTGTATGTCTTTACCTTGAAAATTGATGCATTTAATATATTGAGAAGTGTTGAACTTAAGTTTTCAATGTAGACCTATTTGTTTTGGAATGCTTAAACAATGTCCTTACGACATTTATTATTATAACCTTTTTTTCATTCATAAACATAATTTTTTTTTCTATAAATAAGTCTCACAATTTTAATATTTTAGGATAAATAAAAACATTCAGAAACTTTTGATTGATTATATCTCTTCCTTTTATGGTTTTCTCTTTTTTCTCGTTATTTTAATCCATGCAAATTACTGCGAACAATTCCTAAATAGAAACAATCCTTAAATTATGACAAATGACAAATGAAATGGTTTCTATATCAGAAAAAAATATATAGGAACTATCCTTATTTCTTGAATGACACTCAACATTGATGCTCTAATGTACTTAATGTTTAAAGAACTTACCTAACCCTTGAATAATTTGAAATAACCTCGAATTAGAAATAAAGTACTCAAGAGGAATACGTGAAATATTCTTTAGGATTATTTGGTTAACTGATACTTATTAACTGGTAGGCAATTAAAAATCCTAGAGGTTGTTGGCAGTGAGAAAGACCAAGCTAGCTGTTGATTGACATAGTGTTTGGCCTTGTATTAAGTCCGATTGATCCATTACAAATGGCATTTATATTCTTGAACATTTAATTTTTGTTATTGTAAATATTATATCAATTACCTTGACAAACCACATATTTTAAATTAGATTTTTGAAAATATCATGGGTGTGGATAGAAATACTGTAACCAACCCACACCCACTAGATTAACGATTGAACTCCATAATCCAGCTTACGACTTACTCATAATTTTAGAATGGGACTCCATGAAGCATTTGTGTAGAAAGGAAAGGAAATGTTACTTTATATACATATATATATATATATATATATATATATATATATTATTGGCAATATTTCTTTTATTTCCATATCACTTTATACTTGTAAGTATTTTTTTTCTTTTATCTAATTTCAATTATAATAATCTTAACTTTTATGCCGTTTTAATTTATAAATAGTATTCACATTCAAATACAATTTTAGGAAATGTGACATTCAATTTTACAAATATGCAGCATTAATTAAAATTAAAATAGCTAGTGCATTTATAAAAAAAAATATTTTAATTTTTTTTAAAAATGTGAATAAAATAATTAACGTGTTAACAATGCAAGAATCTTCGAACCCATTATCAATCATATCATTTTTAGCATGGTTCTTTGTAGTTCATGGTTGGAGTTGAGTTTAAGTTAAGCACCATAGCTTGCACAAGCTTGGGCAGATTGCGAGACACAGAGAACAATTGATAATTCATGAATGGGTTAAGAAAATCAACTGTGTTATATAGAGGAGTTGCTCAATTTATAAAAGGTCTTGATTTCATTGCAGTAGATGCTAACTTGCTAATTGTAAAAAGAAATACAATAGTTCTAAAAAAATAATAATAATAATAATAATAATACAATAACAAAATGGATTGAAGTACCATATGTTTTTTTCTTGTTTCAAAAATTTAAAATATACCAATTTTATTTTTCAAGATTTTCTTACATATCAATTCAGAAATTATGTCTTAAGAAATTAAAAGTGTTGACATGTGATAGCTTGATGATATAAGAACTGCGGATGCATTTATGATCGTCTTGGACATTAAAGTTTATTCCTTTTCTTCGCATTTCCTTCCCCTTCACTTTCTTTTCTTGGTTTCTTTCCTCAGTCATTGGTCTTTTCTGTTTTTTGGGTTTTTGGTTTTCCTTTTATTAATTTTATTTTATTTTTGCTGTGCTGGATTTTCTTGTGGCAGGGATTCGGTCGTGCGAACATAATTGAGAAGGAGGGTCACTCGAGCTATTGGTGCACCATCAACTTCCCACTTAGGACAACTGAGGTTGACAAAATTAAAGTGATTAGTACTTCCTGCAACAATATTACAAACTTACCATTACCTAATTGTGTAAGAGAGATAAATTTATAATGAATTTTCTTAACGCCAGTATTATAAACACCTTTAATTAGATTTTTTTTTTTTAAAAAAAATTAAAGATTAAAGATTTTATCTTTTCTAGATGTATCATTTTTTATAAAACTTAATTATTTTTAAGTTCTTATCATCCATCTTAAAAACTGAGTTAAGCAAACTCATTTATAATACCTGACTTCTTTCTCCAACCTTTTTTTATCCCTTTTCTTTGATTAAAAATATATAAATATTAATTTTTTAGTTTTTGTTAATTTTAAAAATGATTTTCGTTCACGTGTTATTACATGGTTAATTTTTTGTGTTTCATTAAGATTTCGATATGGCATATTAGTAAAATTTAATTAAAATTGATAAAAAAAATATATGACAAACTCACAAGTAATTTCGAAATTCAAACATTAAAAAAAACAATATTCTATGAAAAAATGTCATTAAAATTCGATGTCCGAAAACATAATTATCCGAAATATAAACATGTAGTATGTTCATTGAATAATGTAACGCTTGAATTTTCAAAGTTCCAAATGCAGCACTCTTAGATGTACTAGTACATCTTTTACTGTGAATTTTTTCTCTAATTAATTCAAAAGTGAGTTTAGTACTAATGTTACCAACTTATCATCTTGATTTATTTATATTTGATTATATATTTTTGATTATGAAAAAGTAATAACATCTCAACGTAGCAATTTGTACCCAAAAGCATGTCTAATTATTAACATAATTTTTTAAATTTTAAAGAAAATATACTCTTTACTTATCCTTTCAAAAAAATACTCTTTACTTATTTTATTGGTTTAGTGATCACTTACCAAATTCTCAAATATCAAAGTTTTGAAGAATCATGTCATCTCAAACTCGATTTATATGAGTCACAAATTTAAGAAAATTCTATAAAATTATAGGCAACTAATATTGAGAAATTAGTCACTCACCTTCAAATAGGAAAACATTAAAAAAAAAAAAACAAATTTTTATTAAAAAGAAAACATGCTTTACAAGCTATGTGGAAATATCACATTCACATCTTCACATGCTCAGAGTACTTTTTGCTACTATAGAATATTTTTTTCCTATGAGCAACGTTATATTACCTCGATTTCACGTGTATTGTTATATTTATCTAATTTTATCAATTATTAATTAATTATATTATTAATTTCACTTTTATGTATCTTTTTTAATTATATTATCATAAATAAAGATATTTTAATCAAAATACAATAAAATTTCACTCTAATTAATAATTTTTTAAACTTTGTACGACAACTCTAACCAACAATAATGCTTATAAAATGAATCGAATAATAATGTTTGGTACTATATATGATAAAAGCATGATATAAGCAAAATTTGTATTTTTTTCAGCATGCATTTTGTCATGCTGGGTTTATAAAATACAAACTAATAATTAAACTCATATGTTCTATTTCATATCGTGCATGGCTATCATTCGCCGGACAACCAATGTTGATTTGGTTGGTATGAATTTAGCTTAAATTTTATTATTAGGATGTGAGGTCGAATCTTGTTATGGTTGTAATGACATAGTCGATTGGTAGGATATGATTACATACATTTTAAAGCTTTTTTTAATCATGAAACTTGCTTTATTATGAATAAGTCATCAGGATTTACTTTATACTATTTTTTTTGTTTGGTTTCTAAATTCTTGTTGTTTAAGATTAAAGTGGATGAATTAAGAAGTATATTTAATGTTGTTAAACATGGTAACTGCCATAGCAACAGAGAGAGAAAGAGAGAAGAAAATAGGAAAGTTGTTTATATACACAGCTGATACTAATCAGCTAGCAGCCAAGAGTTTGCCGCTAAAACTAAAATAGAAAGAAAAGAAGACCTAGTCAACTAACTTAATTACAATGAATAATTAAGACCAAACTAACTCTAAACTAATCAACTGCTAACACCCCCCTCAAGCTGGTATGTGAATATCCAACATACCAAGCTTGGAATGCAGTGAATGAAAAAGGCCTGGTGCAAGAGCTTTAGTCATAATATCAGCAACCTGAGAAGTTGTAGAGATTGGAAGAAGATGAATTAAACCACTCTGAACCTTCTCACGGATGGAATGACAGTCCAGCTCGATATGCTTTGTTCGCTCATGAAAAACAGGATTCTGGGCAATATGAATTGCAGAACGATTATCACAATATAAAACCACAGGATGTGGATGAGGAATCAGAAAAGCCAGCAACAATTTAAGCAACCATTGAGCCTCACATCCAGCCTTTGTCATAGCTCTATATTCAGCCTCTGCAGAAGAATGAGAAACCACATGCTGCTTCTTACATTTCCAAGGATATGCTGATGCTTCCTCTCTACAATTCCATTTTGTTGTGGTGTTTCCACACAAGATGTGTGATGCATTATACCCTTGGAATTGTAAAAATCAAGCAATCTGAATTCTGGTCCATTATCTGTCCTGATGCACTTAACTTTCAAATTGAATTGAGTTTCAACCAGATTAATAAACATTTTAACAAGAGTTGAAGTCTCAGATTTCATTTTCATAAAATAAAGCCAAGTGTGCCTGGAATGATCATCTACTATAGTAAGAAAGTACCTATGACAGAAACAGAAGGAGTAGATATAGGACCCCAAATGTCCATATGGACCAAATCAAAATTGCAATTAGCATGAGAAACACTGTTATCAAATGGTAATTTCTTTTTTTTCCAAAATGACAAGCATCACAAGGATTATGATCATTATTCACAACAATGAAAGGAAATTGTTTACTCATAGCTAACAATTTGGTATGAGAAGGATGTCCTAACCTTAAGTGCCAAAGATTACATTTATTGGAAGCAAAAAAATGCATAGACCTACTATCAAAAGAGAGGGCAGTAGAAGGTTTTTCATAACTGACAATAGGAGTATGTAAAGTGTATAGGATAGCTGTCAGATTAGCTACACCAATCATCTTCAAGGTATGAAGATCCTGAATATGACACACAGAATTGGAAAAAATCAATTTGCAGGAAATGGTGGAAACCAGTTTTGACACAGAAATCAAATTGAAGGCAAAATTAGGTATATAAAGGACATCCACAAGATAGAGACTGTCAGACAGT
This sequence comes from Crotalaria pallida, assembly GCA_037953625.1. Taxonomy (NCBI): domain Eukaryota; kingdom Viridiplantae; phylum Streptophyta; class Magnoliopsida; order Fabales; family Fabaceae; genus Crotalaria; species Crotalaria pallida. The sequence goes on from CM075656.1 coordinate 87,570,808, forward strand.
ACTACGGTTCCAACAACATTAGCAATTACATGATTACCATCAGGCATTTTTACTGAAATTGGCTTAATTTTCTTAAATGACTGGAACTGATTCATGGAAAAACATACATGATCAGTAGCACCAGTATCTAAAATCCAATCTGAGATTTTCAATTCATTTGTTAAAGTGCATATTATACCTGAATCCTGTTGAGTAGAATGAGTAGTCAATTGATTCACATTATGATTTCCAGTAGCAACAGCAGCATTCTGTGTAACCTTAGCAGAATTGGTTTGTTGTAGTAGTGCTAAGAGTGCTCTGTGATTTTCTGAAGTGAACAAAAGACCAGTGTTGTCATGACTCCCTCTTTGAGACATTATCTCCTCATTGGCATCATCTTCATAGTTTTCATCATCATTAGCAACACAGTTAACAGTAGCAGAGTTCTTAAAGTGTGAGGGAAAGCCATGCTTTCTGTAACATGTACTCTCAGTGTGACCAACTCTATCACAATAAGTGCACACTCTAGTGTTCTAAGATCTTCCTCTACCTGAACCAGAACTATACGAACTTATGCCTCTACCTCTTCCTCTAATACTGTTATTTGTCACAGTAGCAACAATTTTGGATTCATCTATTCCAGAATTCATTTGTCTCTCTTGTCGTATCAGCATTGAGAAGACTTTGTTCACATTTGGAAGTGGTTGCATCAACATGATTTGAGACCTAACATTGCTATATTGTTCATTAAGTCCTTTAAGAAATCGTATTACATGATCATCATCTCTATAGGACCTAATGATAGGTATCAAATCGCAAACACAGCTAAATTCACACTTGCACATAGGTATGGGCCTGAAATTTTCTAATTCATGCCACAAACCTTTCAGATGAGTAAAGTACTCAGCAACTGTCATAGTACCTTGCTTAAGCGTATACAGATCCTCTTGTATTTCAGAAATGCGAAACACACACTACTAGAAAAAAGGAATTTAAAATCGGGGTTTCGAAATCGGTCGTTGAAAAACCGAGTTAAAAAAAACACGGTGGCAATTTTGTAAATAAAACTTAACTTTTAAAATCAGTCAGTGGGTTGACCGATTCCGTAAGTGGATTCGAAATCGGTCAAAGACGAACGATTTTGTAAGTCTGAAAAGTTTTTTTTTTTTAATTTTTAAAATTTTCGAAATCGGTCACTATAACGACCGATTTCGTAAGTGGATTCGAAATCGGTCAAAGACGAACGATTTCGTAAGTCTGAAAAGTTTTTTTTTTTAAAATTTAAAATATTTTCGAAATCGGTCACTATAACGACCGATTTCGTAAGTGGATTCGAAATCGGTCAAAGACGAACGATTCCGTAAGTCTGAAAAGTTTTTTTTTTAATTTTAAAATATTTTCGAAATCGGTCACTATAACGACCGATTTCGTAAACGGATTCGAAATTGGTCAAAGACGAACGATTTCGTAAGTCTGAAAAGTTTTTTTTTTTTTTGTTTAATTTTAAAAAAATTTCGAAATCGGTCACTATAACGACCGATTTCATAAGTCCGAACTTTATCCCAATACCGGGAAACGAAAGGCTCACACTCATAAATTTTTTTCTCTCAAACAGTTTCACTCATTTCTCTTCTCCTACTTCGCCTCTTCTCTCTCTTGCTCACACCTCCACTTCCCTCTTCTTGCTATTGCTCACCTCTTCACTTCCCTCTTCCCTCTTCCCTCTTCCATCTTCACCTCTTCACCGCCGCTCATTTCACTTCACTTGCTATTGCTCACCACTTGTTGTTCTTCATCGTCGCTCATTGGTCTTTGCTCACTGCACCTTTGTCTTCCTCCTTCCACCACCGCCGCCGGTTCTTCTTCTTCCACCGCCACGACCGAGAGAGAGAGAAAGAGAGCGCACTGAAGACTTCTCCTTCTTCTACAGACAACCACCGCGTCGCCAACCTTCTCAGGTCCACCACTGCGGCCTCCCTCTCTCGTGGTTTGCGTCTCTCTGTGCTCTCTCACGCCAGACGCCACGACCGTTGCTGATGAAGACAGCGATGATGACGCTCACCTCTCTCTCTCTCTCGCAGATCCAGATCTGGCCACCCTCTCACCACCACCGTTTCAGATCTGTTTTTTTTTTATAATTTTTTTTGCCTTTTTTTTTTATCATGTTGTACTGTTATTTCAGATCTTGTTTTTATAATTTTTTTACCTTTTTCTTTTCATATTGTAATATTATTTTTTGTTGTATACTGTCCTTCATGTTGTGATGTTGTTTTAATTCAGATCTGGGTTTATTTTTTGAATAATTTTTTTTGCCTTTTCATATGGTTGTATACTGTCCTGGACTTCATGTTGTGTTCTTGCATTGTTGTTGTAATTTGGTTATATTCCTAAGCATAATTTTTTTTTAAAAACCCAGCAATTAAAATCGGTCACCGTGACCGAGTTAGAAAAATCTTTTAAAATTGGTCGTTTTAAATAAACGACCGATTTTAAAAGTCTGACTTTTAACATCGTCGTTTTCCACATCGCCTCAACGGCCGATTTTAAAAGTCCAAAACAACCGATTTTAAAGGTCTTTTTTCCAGTAGTGACATCTCCTTGATAGTAGCGTTCTCGCAAATCACACCAGATCTCCAAGGCAGTCTCTAACCAAAGCACACTCTGTGCTATTGAGTTCTCCATAGCTTGATTTAACCATGATATAACCAGTGTGTTGCATCGATCCCACGCAGCATAGCTTGGATCGTGAATCGGAGGTCGGAGTAAGCTTCCATCAACAAACTGAAGCTTGTTCTTCGATTTCAACGCCATAGACATTGATCGAAGCCATGTGTGATAGTTGTTTCCATTCAGCTTCACAACAACTAGATTCGCACCGGGATTTTCATTTGGATGCATGTAATATGGACTATAAGGATCTAAAATTGGATTAACCGAATTCACCATCGAAGAATTGAGAAGAATCGAAGAATCGATAATGAACAATCGAAGAGAGAAATTGAAGAATCGAGAAAACAGAGAATTGAGAAGAAGAAATTGAAGAATCTAATTGAGAAAGAGAAACCGAATCAGAGTGAATGATAGGCGCGGTAGAGCTTCTTAAAGAAGCTCTGATACCATGTTAAACATGGTAACTGCCATAGCAACAGAGAGAGAAAGAGAGAAGAAAATCTTCAGAGAATGAGAGAATGAATGTAATGAATAAGGAAAATAGATTTTCTCATTGCACACAAAAGAGGAAAGTTGTTTATATACACAGCTGATACTAATCAGCTAGCAACCAAGAGTTTGCAGCCAAAACTAAAATAGAAAGAAAAGAAGACCTAGTCAACTAACTTAATTACAATGAATAATCAATATTATTATAAATCCATAATGGTTTCCAATTAGGAGACCAAAATATGATTTTAGCCGCCAATTTTGACTTAAGAAGTCTAATGAGAGAGAGTGCATTTATTATGTGAGTGTTTATTGAGTTAGTGGGCTTCAAGCCCAAATATATTTGTTTTCCCAAATATATCGGATGGGGAAAAAAAGGGTGGGATTGAATTCTTAGTATCGAAAATGAGCAGTGAAATCTCCAAGCTATCAAATGGGGATGGTGCAGAGAAAAATAGAGATGGAAACTTTGATGGAAGCTCTTCTAAATCAATACTCAATAGCGATGTTTCTGGTAATCAATACTCAATACAAGAATAAACTCATTATTTTTAACTCATATTTATTTTTGATTTCCAACATTTCTTTCTCTATAAAGTTGATTAACTTGACATTGCAGAAGACTTTGTGACTCCAACCTCTGTGCTGAAATCTCGATCTGGGAACTCCGTTCTGAAAAATAATAAAACTCCAATTCGTAATGAAGAAAACATTGAGCTTCGTTTGTCAGGTGCCGTTTTAGTTTCTCTTTTGTAATATACTCTGATAATATGTACTCCAGGTGGCGTTTTAGTTATGTCGATATACTGCAATTGAAGTGATTAGTTATCTTGAAATACATTATGTGGCTGAGTCATCTGCTCTTTTCTTTTATTCTTTTGTCTGAAAAAAAAATGGTGGGCTGAAAAGATTTTTTGGTTTTGCATTATTTTGTATTAACCTTTTAGCTACATGATATCTAACAATAACGCGGGCACTTGGGAAAAAAAGTTAGATCAATTTGACAACAAAGTTCAAATATTTCAATTGAATGAAATGATGGGTCTGTGTCTGATTTTAAGAAAAAAGTGGACTCAAAGATCAAAATTGAGGTTTAGTAATTAATAGTACTCAAAATTTTAAGCAATTAAGCATTTCCTGTCACAATAATCCAATTAAGGTTGATCAATTTGACACCAAAGTTCTTAGTAAATATTTTGGTGGAAGGTTGATCAATTTTGTAAATATTTCTCTCTTATTTGTCTTCCCAATAATCCCATTAATTTTGGTCTTCTTAATGCCATTAATTTCGATCTTCTCAATGATCCCATTAAGTTCTCTTCTATTAATTAATGAATTGCACCATATTTTCATACTTTTAGTAACCAATTAGCAATTGATTTTTTTTTCTTCTATTAGTAACTGATTTTTTTTGTTTATAGTAACTTATTTCTATGAAAAAAAAATATTGAATAAAAAAAACCTAAAAAACCAAAAGTTAAGAAACTAAAAAAAATATATTTTAATCTTCAATCATAATAACTACCTAATATATTTCTCTATGTTTTTTTTTTGAAAAAGATTTGCTTCAGATTTGGAATAAAATAATTACATTCAAAAAATAACTTATGCATCAATGAATAACAAAAACCATTAATTAATAATAATCAACTTGAAAATATTCCTTAAATGTTGTAAATATTTATCACCTATTTATCTTCTCAATGATCCAATTAATTTCGATCTTAAATGTTGGAGATATTGCTCTCCTATTTGTCTTCTCAACAATCCCATTAATTTCGGTATTAAATATTTGTAAATATTTCTCTCCTAATTTTATTCCCAATAATCCCATTAATTTTGGTCTTCTCAATGAAATTAATTTCGGTCTTCTCAATAATCCCATTAAGTTCTCTTCTATTAATTAATGAATCACACCATATTTTCATACTTTTAGTAACTAATTAGCAATTGATTTTTTTTCTTCTATTAGTAACTGATTTTTTTATTTTATAGTAACTTATTTCTATGAAAAAAATATAGAATAAAAAAACCTAAAAAACCAAAAGTTAAGAAACTAAATAAAAAATATATTTTAATCTTCAATCATAATAACTACTAATATATTTCTCTATGTTTTTTTTGTTTGAAAAAGATTTGCTTCGGATTTGGAATAAAATAATTACATTAAAAAAAAATAATATAATACCTAAAATTGAAACTTTTTAATGAAATACAAATTTTCGTAACTTATGCATCAATGCATAACAAAAACCATTAATTAATAATAAACAACTTGAAAATATTCCTTAAATGTTGTAAATATTTATCACCTATTTATATTCTCAACGATCCCATTAATTTCGGTCTTCTCAATGCCATTAATTTCGATCTTAAATGTTAGAGATATTGCTTGTAACGACCGGAGTCGTCACGGGAATTATGTTATGCTAAATGCATATTATTAATGTATTTTAAAGAAATGATATTAATGTTCTTATGATGGTACATAAAAATAGGAAATAATTTAAATCAAATACTTTCATGAAATTGCGTCATTATATTTCACATAAAAAGTTTGATTTAATTTACATCATGGCACATTGTTTTAGTCAAAAGATATAGCATCATAACTCTGAGTTACTAAGCTCAGTCAGTGCACATATGCATATATATGATAAGGTGTAACCCAGAGCAGTCCACAAAACTCTATAATATGATAGGAAGTCGCATAACATTCATCTTAATCAGGGAAAAGATGAATGATAAAGATCACACGAATTCTGGTCCTGAGGGGACGCATATGCGGGAGAGGATTGAGACGGCGGATAGTAACTTCCACCACTCCCTCAAGGACTACACTATGTCCCCTCCGGTGCCAATCTCCCTCAAGGAGAAACCTCATCTCGATGCATATAGGGTTCTGAGCCATGACCTACAAACAATTAGGGCAAAGGGAGTAAGACAGTGTCATTCACGTACAAATGAATAATTAAATGAACTAGGAATAAACAGACACAATTAGTCAAGTAGCAATTAGGATCACATAAGCAAGTAAGCAAACTCAGATAATCAATCGATAAATATTAAACAATAAATATCAAGAAATAATGTATGTTTCTAATGCATGTGCAATGTAATGCAATGCAATGTTCAATGCAATCTCCTCTGTGATATTCTACGGATATCATGCACTTGGAAATTCACGTTTATCGATAACGTCCTCAACGATTCAATTTACGTTTTATCGAAAACGTTCAAACGATCCAAATTACGTTTTAACGAAAACGTTCAAACGCTCCACGTACGTTTGACGACAACGTACCAACGATTCATACTAAATAGGAAAAGCAATTGGGAGTAAACGTCTTTCCACCAAGTATACAATTACAACCCATGTGTAAATTATACTAAAGACCGTCCTCCGCAATCACGAAATACTCCGAGAGATCGATAGAATAAAATTATAGTCATTGTAAAATTATCCCGAGTCGAGTCTGCAGAACCCACTCATCATAGGACTATTTTACCTATAATTAATTCCCACGGTTATTTGACGTATCACCGTCATAAACCTAATCTCCGCGTATTCTCATACCGATTTAATTAAATCGAATGTGTCTTTTCCTATTATCTTATCTTAACTCCTTAACACCATGCATGATTTCAATCACAACCAAGTTATTAGGATTGAATTCAAATTATTTAATTGGCATTGAATTGATGTTAAAAAGGAATTGACATCCAAACATTCTTTTAAATAATAAAAAAAATAGTTTTTATTTTAAAAGAATTAATTAAAAATATTAGGGAAATATTGGATTAAAGAAAAAATACATTTTTCAGGTTCTGAACAGTGTCTAACCGGTTAGGAAGTCGTGTAACCGGTTATTCACATTCAAATTTCCCTCTTTTCCAATTTTTACAGTAACTAACCGGTTAGTAGTTTCAGTAACCGGTTAGTCACTGCAACATCACTGCAGAAATGTCACTTTTTAACACCAACTCAAAAACCTTTCAATTTCAATCCTTATCAATCATTCACAGAACATATATGGACATATTTAAACATGTTCAAATCAATTATACACATCAATTTCATGAGATTCATATATAATTCCTCAAGTATGCATAAAACCACATATTTAGCACTTAATATGTCAAAATCAATTTCAGAGCTTCTCAAGTCAAATTTATAGTTCCTTTAGCTCGTGTTCAGTTAATATGACATGCTTGAATGAGTTTTATGTCCTATTTTGGCCTCCAAGCCAAAGTCCCAATTCAAAACCTATGGCCCTTGAGCTTGTAAAGCTCTTTTACATTCCAAGCCATTTAATAATCATTCTAGCAAATGAATATCTTCTCCCTTACCTATTGTAGCTGTAGGAACCGAATCGGAAGCAAAGAAAAAGGATTGACACGTTTTGGTGCAAACTTGGTTCAGCTGCAACACCCTATTTTTCAGTTTCAACAGAGTCTGTTCATCAGAGTTTTTCAACAAGAAAAAGCTAAATAAATTCGTGAATAAGGATTGGAATTCAAACTAGGATACATGAACTTGAGATTGAAACAAATTCGAGACTCAAAGGTAACTGGAGCTTACCAAATGAAATCAAGAAAGAGAGCTCCAAGAACAGATTCGTGCTCTGTTTTTCCAGCAACACAGAGTCAAATTGCAGAGCTTATAACTTTCTCTACGGTTTATCAAATCAAATGGGGTTTGTTTCTAATTCAAGAAGGTTCAGAGAGCTTCGTTTTGATATAAGGTTTATGTGTGTTGATGCTTCAGAGGAAGAAAACGAACTCAAACACAGTCACACCAGAAAAATGGAGTCTGAACTTGGGTTTATGAGATATTAAGAGTGATTTGTGTGGCTTTAGAATGGGTTAAGTCACCAAATCTCATAACCACTCATTCCTATCAGAGAAAAGACGTGTTTTCAGGCCAAGGTGACTGATTTTTAAGCCAAAGACGTGTTCCTCTTCCCAATTCGAGTTCCAAACCGACTTACTCTGGTTCTGCTGAGAGCACTAACCGGTTACTCATCTCACTAACCGGTTAGTGAGACACAAAAATCACAAAATATTATATTTTATTCTATTTTCTTTTCTCTTATCAAATACTTATTAAATACTTCTTTTATTTCCACAAAAAGAAATATTTACCTTAATAAAATAATTTTCTTTAATTATTTTCTTAAATTTATTTTTAAAACATAATTATATACTAAGCATCATAATTATATTATAATCACATTATAATTTTTATAATAATTAACGTAATTAAATATAATTATATTTTCTAATCGGGGATTAATTTTTGGGGTGTTACATTGCTCTCCTATTTGTCTTCTCAATAATCCCATTAATTTCGGTATTAAATATTGTAAATATTTCTCTCCTATTTGTGCTCCCAATAATCTCATTAATTTTGGTCTTCTCAATGCCATTAAATGTAAATATTTATCACCTATTTATCTTCTCAATGATCTCATTAATTTCGATCTTAAATGTTGGAGATATTGCTCTCCTATTTGTCTTCTCAACAATCCCATTAATATCGGTATTAAATATTTGTAAATATTTCTCTCCTAATTTTATTCCCAATAATCCCATTAATTTTGGTCTTCTCCATGTCATTAATTTCGGTCTTCTCAATGATCTCATCAAGTTCTCTTCTATTAATTAATGAATCACATCATATTTTCATACTTTTAGTAACTAATTAGTAATTTATTTTTTTTATTCTATTAGTAACTGATTTTTTTGTTTTATAGTAACTGATTTCTATGAAAAAAATATTGAATAAAAAAACCTAAAAAACCAAAAGATAAGAAACTAAAAAAAATATATTTTAATCTTCAATCATAATAACTACCTAATATATTTCTAAAAGTTTTTTTGTTTGAAAAAGATTTGAATCAGATTTGGAATAAAATAATTATATTCAAAAGAATAATATAATACCTAAAATTGAAACTTTTTAATGAAATACAAATTTTGTAACTTATGCATCAATGCATAACAAAAACCTTTAATTAATAATAACAACTTGAAAATATTCCTTAAATGTTGTAAATATTTATCACCTATTTGTCTTCTCAATGATCCCATTAATTTCGATCTTAAATGTTGGAGATATTGCTCTCCTATTTGTCTTCTCAATAATCCCATTAATTTCGGTATTAAATATTTTTAAATATTTCTCTCCTATTTGTCTTCCCAATAATCCCATTAATTTTGGTCTTCTTAATGCCATTAATTTCGGTCTTCTCAATGATCCCATTAAGTTCTCTTCTATTAATTAATGAATCACACCATATTTTCATACTTTTAGTAACTAATTAGCAATTGATTTTTTTTCTTCTATTAGTAACTGATTTTTTTTTATAGTAACTTATTTCCATGAAAAAAAATATTGAATAAAAAAAACCTAAAAAACCAAAAGTTAAGAAACTAAAAAAAATATATTTTAATCTTCAATCATAATAACTACCTAATATATTTCTTTATGTTTTTTTTTTGTTTGAAAAAGATTTGCTTCAGATTTGGAATAAAATAATTACATTCAAAAAAATAATATAATACCTAAAATTGAAACTTTTTAATGAAATACAAATTTTCGTAACTTATGCATCAATGCATAACAAAAACCATTAATTAATAATAATAAACTTGAAAATATTCCTTAAATGTTGTAAATATTTATCACCTATTTATCTTCTCAAAGATCCCATTAATTTCGGTCTTCTCAATGCCATTAATTTCGATCTTAAATGTTAGAGACATTGCTCTCCTATTTGTCTTCTCAATAATCCCATTAATTTCGGTATTAAATATTGTAAATATTTCTCTCCTATTTGTGCTCTCAATAATCTCATTAATTTTGGTCTTCTCAATGTCATTAATCTCGTTTTTCTCAATGATCCTATTAAATTCTCTTCTATTAAAAATTTATCTTCTATTAATTAATGAATCACACCATGTTTTCATACTTTTAGTAACTAATTTGTAATTGATTTTTTTCTTCTCTTAGTAACTGATTTTTTTTTATAGTAACTGATTTCTATGAAAAAAATATTGAATAAAAAAAAACCTAAAAAACGAAAAGTTAAGAAACTAAAAGAATATATTTTAATCTTCAATCATAAAACCAAAAGTTAAGAAACTAAATTCATTCCTGTTAGATATATATATATGTTTACAATATCTGATACCATTCTGCATTTTTCGTTGCATAATGAATGTGTTTGATTTGGTAAATAATATAAAGCTTTTAGCAAATAGTTTCCATTGTTATACAATAGAATAGTATATTTTAATTCAGATATAATAAGGTATATATGTAACAAATATTATCATTCACTTTGCAGGTTCAAGCAAAAAAATTCAGCACTCTCTGCCATCTCTGAAATAAAACTATAATTTTGAGACAAGAAGAATTGTTTGGTTTGAAATTTTTCGGTTTCTTAATTCATTTCAACCACTATTGCAGATTTAACCTTAATCAAAAACACTGTTTCAGTTATGTTTTTCTTACCATAATACTATGATTTTTATGTCCTAATTTGAAGTTTTGCTATCAACTTATGAAATTATTATGAATTTATGAATGTAAAGGGTATGAAATTACTTTGCTGGCAATTCAATTAGTTATTCATATTCAATGTTAACTTGATATGGATATACTGTACAAACAGAAACTAAGTTCAGTATACTACGTTAACTGAACAACTTTAACTGAAAAAACGGAATGTCCAAAACTTATGTGGATGGTTAAATATATTGGGAATGAAGACATACCAAAGTCTACCTCTTTTTTAGTTGTGCAGAGGTAATAGTAATTGCAAACAATTTTTTTTGGTAAAGCCCAACATGTGCCTATGAAGTTTTTTTGATAGCTTTCCTATATGAATTTTTTTTTGGTAAAGCCCAACTAATAAATAAATATACAACATGTTTTTTATCAAATAATATTTAATAAAAACTTTCTTAATTTTTATATAATATAAATATTTAATATGTTACTCAATTACTAAATAATACCCTTCCCTCTTTCACCCGTGCATGTGCACGGGCTTGCTTACTAGTTAAGACTAAACTAACTCTAAACTAATCAACTGCTAACAACTATGTTGTTTTTAATATATCAATTCTTGTTTTATCATTTTTTTTCTCTATCATAATAATCATTTGAATTTTCAAGTATTTATTTGATGATCATTTTATTTGAAAAATTGATTTAATCGCCATTACTTATATTTTTAGAGGTTCAGATGTTTTACTCTAAATTTAATACTCCCTCCGTTTTTTTCTTTGGTTCTTTTGGCCTTTTTTCCTTGTTTCATATCTTTGGTCCTTTTACAATTCCAATACACAAACATATTTTTTTTTCCAATTTTAACCTTTCATCCAATCATTTAATTCACTTCTCATTAATTCTACTTTTATCATCTCTCTCATCTCTAAACCATTAAACATTAATTAATGAATACACTTACTTATAAAAATTAAATACTACTACAACTTTCAATAAAAATTAAATAAGGGCAGTTTTGACAAAATACATATAAACCTTGCAATAATCATCATAATCAACACTGTCTTAATCTGTGTGCACAACTCCAAAAAGACCAAAGAAAAAAAAACGGAGGGAGTAATAAAGAAGGAACTGTATTAGACAGGACAAATAAATGTTGAAGAGATGTGTACCAACGAATAAGAAAGCAAATAATTGCCCATGTGAAAAGGTGGTTCTATGGACTGTTGAGGATAAATTATGCGATAAAAAGGAGTACTCGAGATGATGGAATGGAATTGACCATGTTTAAGCTTTTCTGAATAAAAAGGTAGTTCAATTTCTAGCCTAGATTCTGCGAACAAAAACAAGAGTAGTGCGAAAAATTCTATCAAGAACCATGAAATAGCAACAAGGGAATGGCAGGGTGTTGAAAGGAGTTACTATAAATATATAACTATAGAGGGTGTTGAAAGGAGTTACTATAAATATATAATTATAGAGACACTAATCATGATTATTACAGGAAAATTTTATTAACACCCGTGGTTTTGTTACTCGCACCTTATAGTTTATAACTTTTGGAACACACTTCCAAAAATATTCCTATTAATTTACACATAAACCCTTTTACTCACATTCAATACTTAAAAACAGATACTCTGTTTGTTATAAAAAAAAACGGATGATAAATCCACATTTCTTTATTTATTTATTAAAGAAGAATGGGTCATCCGTTGCTCCGGATGTCCCTTTTATCCCATCAAATACTCACAGAGAGAAAAACTACATGTTCTAATTCCTTTAGCCACATTGCCATACACACTTATGTGTGAAATCATAAAAAACGAAGGGAAAATCACATACTCAGATATAAGTGACAAGGGACAAGCTTTGATAGGACGAAGGGTCTGGAATTCTATAGGACGGATGAACGAATGTATACAGATGCTCAATCCATATTCAAATGTATATGGATGCTCAATCCGCTCTTAAGAAATGAATTTTTATCCGAGTGTAGTAGTGAATTTACAAGTGTTAATTAGCAAGAGTATTTTTGAAAATGAGAAACAAAAATTTTAAATTATTGGATGTGAGTAACAAAATCATGGGTGTTAATAAAATCTTCCTTATTATAAGTTTAATTTGACATGCAAATTTTAAATATATACCATATATATATATAATATTTGAAATATTTATTAAAAAGTCAAATATTGTTAATAAATAATGATATGATAATATACAATTGATTAATAATAATATAGTATATAAAAAAAAATAATATAGTATATAAAAATTATACATTTACTTAGGTAGTACTTAGGGAACCGGGTGGGCAACCAAAAAAAAAATTATACATTTACTATACATATAAATTAAATCCGGTTATTATTGCTGAAGATTCTTTTTTGGACCATCATCTTCAAACAAATACTCTCTCATGTCCTTAATATAAATGTTTTTTGAGGAATTTTACGAGAATTAGAGAAATTAATTAATATTGTTATTAAAATTAGAATTGATATTTGTTATATTTTAAAAAAAATTTACCCGTACAATGGATATTGAGATTCTAAAAAATGTTAAATAATACTAATAACTGTTATATTAGAAATTAGAAAGAAAAAAGCTTACATCAAAGAAAGAAAAATATCCAAATGAAGCTTACATTTAAAATCAGAGTATTAAAATGAAAAAACAAGTACTCCCTCCGGTCCTTGTTATAGGTCACATTCTAGAAGGTTTTCTTGGTCCTAATTATAAGTCACTTTATATTTTCAATGTATCATTTATTGTTTTTTCTCTTTTTTGTCCTTATTAAATGCTTTGACTATCTATGTGTTTTTGTTGTTCATTAATTAGTGTGAATTTTTCAAGAAAAGTTTAGAGGGTAAAATTGTAATGTTACAATGTATTCTCATAAAATTTATAAAACTAACTACTTTCCTTGGTATGTGTAATTCGGTTAAGTATGCCCTGTAATAAGGACAAGACGGAGTAACAATCACGACCAGACAAGATAATAGATGTTCACGAGGTTGTCTAGCAAGAGATAACTCTTCAATCCTTTCATAACATTTTGAAATTGAAAAAATGAACATTATCTCACAATAATGCAATTTTTATAAAAGCTAAAGTCTTGCCGATTAAACGGGTTGCTTGGATTATATGAGTATGTTGAGAAAATCTTCAATGAAGTAGTAAATGATTGTGTCAACTCATGTCAAAACTGAAGATATATTGACTCCGTCGGTTAGTGCGGTTTACTGTCTAGAACTTAAGCAACTCACTGACTTATAAGCTTGCATTGGTTTCTTTTATCCAAAGTTATGAAACTTGTTAAGAGATATAGTAGTATGTTTCTGGAAGACTGATTATGTACTCCGATTGTTTAGTTAATTTCAGACATATATAGACTTTAATTAAGACGTGTTATGAGTAATGAAAATAAGATTCATTAATTTAACCACACTTCTTACATTAACACAAGGGCAAGAGAGTAAAATGTACTATTTCTTAGTACCTTATTCAAACGAATTGTGCTTTACAATAGTGGTATAGTGGCTACCTCAGGAATAAAAAAACCGAACTAGACTTTCCCTTTGAAACCACGACAGAACAGATAACAGAATCACGAGAAATATTTTTTAAATTGGCCGAGAGTACTTTTCGTTACAAATTTTAATACACTTAAAAGGGATGCCATCAGATCGTACAACACTAATCTAACAACTAAAATAATGATTCCAGCATATTTCAGACGCAAGATTTCCCAAAAGAATGCTGCTCATTCGAAGCATGGTGACGTTCTTTCCAGCCATACAATAACCCTCTCACTTTGTGTAGAGAACATCCTCCCATGGGTGGCGGTACAGTGGTTGCTTCAATCTCTTTTGGTCAAATGTGTGCCTGAAATTTTAATCAAGGAACACTGAATGAGACCAAGCCATGTATAGTGTGTTTTTATTAGTCATTTTGGAGGTGCATGCAGATTCTGAGTTCCATTGATTCACCCAAGACCATGCAGTAATGCTTGGTCAGTAACCAACAACCACATTCAGTAATATCAGGGTGACCATGAGGACCACCTAAATGAATGTGAAACACTGGACCACAAGAGAATTGTGGATATAAAGGGACCATAAAGGTACAGAACTACAATAATGTCAAAAAAGTTAAATTAAACTTACCCAATCAGACCAATGGAGCGTGCCAGCACAAAGAGCCCATTTAGATAGCCAATCTCCACAATTTCATCAATCTCTTGCTTGGTGAACATTCCACTACCAGCAAGAAGATCCAAGAAAAGGGACCCAATTGCACCATCAACGTTAAGAACTAAATTATTTGCCTTCGTGAGAGTGTAGGTTTCAACTTCAACAGCATATTCCATGTATTTAACAGAAGGAAAATGCGTGCGTGCAAACTTCTGTAGCAGCTCAACTCTCTTGTCTTTGTTGTCCCTATTCTTGATCCTTTTACACAAAGCAAAACCAGGCTTCAGATATTTTAAACTACTTTAACAAAGTATACGGAAAGGGGAGGTTGCCTGATTCCGAGGCCAATGTATGGGTCAAGCTTTATCGAAGGCCTGTAGTGGTTACATATACATGACCAACCAATAAAAGACCACTAACAAGAATGAACCCAAGACCTTCTAGTTGATGCAGTTCCATCCTACTAGCTAAACCAATTCTCAATGCAAATACTTACTAGTATATTTTTATAGCAATAGTAACAGCTGCAGAAGCAGCATAATTATTACTTAGTAAATGAACAAACCGTAGTCATTACCTGTGCCCTATTCCTGGCACTCGAATGCCCTTCTTCTTCATACTTTCAACAAACTCATAAGGTGTAAGACCCTGTGACAAGACAAAGTATAGCACATTGTGTTAAGAGTTGTAGCAAAAGGTTGGATGATGAAAGATGGAGTACAATGTGTGTTTGGCGACAGTGGAGGAATTCGAAATTTTAAAATTTCCCCATTTTTATTTCTATAAAAATATATTTTGGTCCCCTTGACATTTTAATTCCTTTTAAAATTCTAAGTTCCAATGGGCTCCACTGGAAAAGTTTATTAATCATACCCTGTCACGAGCATCCTTGAAGTAGCGTGCAGCATCATCAATGGCACCCCCAAATCGAGGACCAATTGTAAGCAAACCTGATACAGGAGCAAATTAATTACTAACCATTTTATTAGCGTATAAGTTTTGATCATGCTGTCAAATACTAAGAATACCCAAGTAGACAGGCTAAAGGCATTTATTTACCTGATACAAGACTGGAGACTAGGTCCTTCCCAGCCCTTGCTGTCACAATAGTATTGTGTGCACCGGAGACACAAGGACCATGGTCGGCACATAGCATGATGCATATCTAAACAATGTAATGTATCAGCAAGATGATTCCTATAGTTTGCTTTGAAAATAAATATATAAATGGAAAACTGGCAGCATAGAAAGTATGTATGCAGTTCGAATGTAGGTCAGTGTCACATGTATGAAACCTTGAGAGAACCACACCACAAAAGATAACTATGACAGGAGGGGAAGCCCAAGGCCACATAAACCCCATATCGGAAACCCATACTTCCAATGAGGGACTCGAGTCCCATGCAATTGAAAAAACAGTCCACCATGCTTAGTAGCCCTGGCACCCATGTGGGTGTGAGTGCGCTAGCCCTTTGACTACCAGTCCAGGGCAAACACTGCAGTGCCAGTGTAACCACCTGCATTACTTGTTTGCAAGTTGTGACTAAGTGACAGGGTGGAAGGTTTTGGTACCACTTGATATGAACCTTGGGAGCACATACCACACGACCACAAAAAGCTAGCTATTGTAGTCAGAGATCCCAAGGCAAACACTTTTCAATGCTGGTGTCACCACCTGCATTGCTTGTTTGCAAATGAGAGACATGGTAGAAGGCTTTGATACCACTTGATATGAACCTAGGGAGAATAATACCTCATGACCACAAAAGCTAGTTATTGTAGTGAGAGATCCCAAGGCCAAATAAACACCACATTGGAATCTCATACTTCCATTGTGTGACTTAGATCTCATATCTTGCAAATGGTCCAAAAGCAGACACACAAGGGAGAAAAAACAATCAAGAAAAGCTATGTAGTATTGAATAACTTACCTCAATAAATTGAGTACAGTAACGGGGAAGGCTGCGTTTAAACCACAAAAGAGAGATAACATCACCCACACCATAACCCTTTTCAATAATGGAAGACATGGGTACACCGGCATAACATGGCTCCTCACCTTCAAAGAATATGAGAAGAAAACTTAAATTTAGCAATCTAATTTGAGTCTAATCCACAAATAATGACACCAATAACCCATGTCTACACTACAAATAAGTGGATCCCAAAATACCTCTGTCATCAGAAATGGTGGATATAATATGAGTTGGAGCACGGACTTTTCCACTCTTAATTGCAGAGTTAAGGTCCTCTGGGATGGGTGGAGGAGTAAATTCCTTCACTGATGTGATCTTCCCTTCTTCAACCTAGCAAAAGAGAAAATCCAACTACAATATTATAGCTTATCAAGGTAGAAAAAGATTATCTTTGAAACGTTGTCTACTTAAGGGGATAGGGAGAGGATAGAAAACTCAATCAGAGATTCAAAAAATTTCAAGATACATGATAGCTTACCAATTTGTGAAATGTTTCTTTAATTGAAGTTTCAAAAGCTTCGTATGAAGTGGGAACGACAGCTCCAGCATCCTTCAGTGCCTGATTCTTTGCTTGCGCAGATTCCAGCTCACCACCACTCTTAGCTCCCTGATTTATGTATGTGCCATTGGATATTAAGAATGCTGTCCTCTTATTATGAATGGTTAATTGAGAGCTTAGTCAAAGAAAAAGGCGCAGAGACATACAGCATGACCAAATTGTACTTCAGATTTGAAGAGTCGTGCACAGGTTCCACTAACCCAGGCAACAACTGGTTTTGTCACTTTCCCTTGTTTTAGAGCTTCCACTAAGGAATACTCATCACGCCCACCGAGTTCCCCAAGTACTACTATCATTTTAACCTGAGGTTTAACATAAATTCAGACTGGTCATTGACCAAAAATTGACATGCTCTATATTCCAGTCAGTTATGCATGGGTTGCAGATATCTTATGTAGCTCACCTGTGGTATGTTGTTAAACCGTAAAACGTGGTCAGAAAGTGTGGAACCTGGGAACACATCTCCTCCAATGGCAATGCCTATATCAAAACAGGATATAACTCAACAATACAACCAACAAAAACAGAAAAGATAAAATCAGCATATAAACTTGGTAATACCTTCATAAATCCCATCAGTTACACGGGCAATGGTGTTGTATAATTCATTGGACATCCCACCCTGCAATTCAAAAGGTTGTCTTCTCTCAGAACAATCAATGAATAAACCAGATCGTACCAATAACGCTCAAATGCCAAATTTTTGTAAACCAACATTTGGTGATCTTAAATCTTTAAATAAAAGCAATTTCATGTGATATCTACAATCAGATTGAGTTCAATATTCAATGCACACCAAAATAAACAAAGTAGCTTATTCAAAAGTAAAATGTATTCATTCACAAACATTTTCAACACATTCCAAACATAATTAACACAAAAGCACATCATGATTACAGGAAGCTTTATAGTGGTACTAGATTAAAAAGGTCTATTCTCAATGTGAGAAAGATGACAGCAACATGAACACGAAAGTGAGTAACAACATACAGATTTTGAAACAAATCCAACGGATCCAGGCCTGTAGAGTTTGCATTGAATTATATTGTCGATAGTTCCAGCCGTGTCACCAATCTTAAAAGCACCAGCTTGAATTCCACCAACAGTGGCTGGGCCAATAACAACCTACGAAATCATGAGCACAAAATATAAGTTTTTCCGGTTATTCTATTTGGCTATAAAGTTGATTTTATTTCAATTTCAATTTCAATTCTCACCTTGTTGTTTGCCCGGGCATATGCAATCAATTGCTTAGTGTCTGACTCTGGTACTCCTTCAGCAATAATAGCAGCAACTCTAATTGTTGGCTGCTTCAAAGCAGCCATGGATGATGCAGCAGCACTGCATGTATATCAGAATTTTTTCATTGTACTCGTGTACTGTGCAATAAGATGCCGAAGACTCATAACAAGATTAAAAAAATTACCGACCTTCTGAATGAAGCAAAATTGATGAAGACATCAGCAGTAGGATGTGCAGCACAAGCTGCTTCAATGCTGCAAAATAAATCAATGCAGGGCTAAGAACACATTACACTCAGACAAACAAGAATGTCATTCACCACGATTTAGTTGCTTTGTATTCAATGACATGCAAAAATAGAAAGGAGACCACTAAAATGAAGAGAAAAATAGCCCTCAACTACAAGTAACCAAATCCAAACCTAAAGAAGAAAATGGACAGTTTATGTATAGATAAGAATGAGCATCACATACGTAGCATGAACTGGGATGGCAATTTCCTCCTGACCAAAAAAGAGCTTTTGAAATCCCTCAGAGCCAGGATTAATTATTCCAGCAACTGACGGTGTTTCCCTACCTATGAATACAAAATTGGAGGTTCCATTAATATTAAACATTAATGCCACTTATCTAGTCCGTCTAGAGGAATATTAAATTGATAAAGCTGATACAAACCACATAGGAAGTCAAAATCAAGCATTCGCTGGATGGGAAGTTGCTTGTAGTTGTAAAACAGAGCTTGTGTAGTACGGGAGAACAATTGTCCAGTCGCCATGACGAAGAAACAGATAAATCTGATGACAAACTAAAACGTTACTTTCTATAGTACACAAAAAAGGTATAAAAGGAATGTTTTAGGATACTACCATATGAAAACTCATATTAAAAAAAAAAATTATATAAATTTATCAATGAACAAATGAATTAAAATGTATAAAATCACAGATAGAGATTAATATCTCTCTCCAAGATCAAACATAAAAGTTAAAAAGATTCACAACAAAAGCCACGTGACTCTGTACCTTCATAATCCGATTTTCAAGGAAAAACCAGCGAACAATAAGACAGTTGTCTAACCAGAAATTAATGTCCATATTCCATCACGACATTAAAACAATAGAAAACTATTCCAACATCAAAGATAAGTAAACTAGTGATGTAACAGATCGGAGTTGATCAGCCACATTCGAAATCTATGTACCGTAATTACAATGAGAAGCAAGCCGGAATTTGAAATCCGTTTAACATCAAAATGAAACAACATCAACACGCATCCAAGGAAACCGGAATTCACAACTTCGTTAAAGAATTAAAAAAAATAAAATTAAAAAAATATATCCATCGCTCAGTCTAGTAACCAAATCAGCACAAGAAACAAAATGCATAACAATTACAACATTACTAAATTTGTAAAATAAATAAAAAGAAGAACTCAAAAATAAAAACGTGTCAACGAGCAGATCAACTAGGCAGCAATCAATCAAAACTAGCGTAAAAACCAAATCTAAGCGTAATGCACGTAAGATCTTTGAAACTTGAACCCCAAACAAACTAACGGAATCCGAAAATTTCAGATTCGGAATCAAAACTGTAGCAGGTTTTGAACTTGAACAAGGACGCATAAGGAATTCATCAATTCAAATTCAAACACATAACTAAACGGAATTGGAATTGGAAACGGAAACGAGAGATCTAAGATCGCGAAATCGAAGGGAAAAATAGTTAGGTGTTGGTGGTTACGAGTTAGTTAGTTACAGAGAGAGAGAGAGAGAGAGTAGGTTACCTGGTTAAATCGCCAGGCGAAATGGAATCGTAGAGAGGGAGTTGGGAAGGGAATGAGAGAGAAAATGTGAGAGAGGGAGGGTTTATATATAGGAGAGGGAATCACGTGGGATGTGGTAGATAGCTAGTGTGTGGGGGGGGGTTGGCTAGCTGTACAAATTTTACTGACTTTGGGTTTGGTTTGTTTTTTTTGTTTGCACCCTGGTATCCGGTCCACTAATCCAGTTCGAGGGGGGTCCCGGGGTTAAGGTTTTATTCCTCTCCCAACGTTGTTGCGGGGATCGAACCGTAGTTCGTCCTACCAAGTGCAGCCCCTAGCATCACTGCACCAACAGTTCGTTGGTTGGTTTTGGGTTTGGTTTGTTAACTTGTTTGTTAGTAGATGAATGTAAGAAAGAGAAAGAAGATGATGAAAGGTGGCTGGTTGGAGTTGGAGGTAGGTGGCATCACGAATTAGATTATTGCTACTAGTATTTATTTTTTTTTAAATTAAGGCATTTTCTTACCGTTTCTATACTCTTTACGTTATTTTGGTAGATTTTATATCTATTAAAAAAATTAGTTGATTTAGTTAATTGTATTGGAAATGTATATTATTTTTAAAGCTATCTTTATTAATATTATTGAAAATTTAAAAAATATTAAATAAATAAAAATGTTTATTAATTGTCATAAAAACTTAATAATGAATCTTATAAATAAAAATAAAATAAAAATCTAAAAAAATTATATTTAATAACGTAAATAGTTTCATTGAACTGAGTCTTTTTTATCATGTAGTAGTTAACTAAGTGTCATTTTGAAATTTGTTGGGCCTTACAATAATAAACTAATTCCTTAGTCTTTTTTACACCAATGATGTAAAAGAATGATGGAAATACACCTACGAATATTGTTAAAATAATTCACACACGTTTCATATAAAAATTATTAAATTCTTTTTTTTTTGTGAAAAAAAAATATTAAATTCTTTGGCTCGTGAAATGTTAATAGTGTATTTTTTTATTTCCTTCTTCAAATAGACATCATCACTAACTATTCTACATTTCTAGGTATAGATTTTAGTAATTTAATTAAGATCTAAAATTCTTACTTCTGTTTGTTTAAGTGTTTTTTAAAGTTATTGTTAGTATTGTTTAAGAAATTAAATTAATATATCTATTTTAATTAAACTAGCATTGATAATTTGGGCGGGCGGGTGAGCTTGATCCATGCTCGCGTTTTTGGCAATAATAATCTAAAATTTGGACTTCATTACATGTGTACATATGATCGCTTTTATACGCTCGTTGGGATTTATAAACGTATATGTAACTCGTAGTGAATTGAATACTACGTATTTATTGTTATTAAGTATATGGACCCTAACTAAAATTATGTAAGTAAGTGACAGGGTCCTAATTATCTAAAATTTAGTGTGAGGCATAATATGTGTGGGGTTAATTATTAATTAGTTGAAAGTCCTAATTACTTTTGGTCACTAATAGACGCATTATATTTAGCACCACATTGATAAGGTTCTCATTTCCTCATACTAGAGCACATAAGTTAGAAGGCCACAAAACACTGTTTTTTCTTAAGACGATAGGACTTCGTACTTCTCCATATATTTTCAATGGATTCAAGTACGCTTCAACTCTTCATATTCGTGCGTTTGGGCTCCCCAAATGTGCGTTCAACCGAAAGCTCACTCTCAGTAGCTTTCACATTTTGGGGTTGTAAAACGCGAATCCAAACACACATATTTTTTTTATATCTTATTAGGTTTGATTTGTTCACGGGGTTTATATGAATTAAAATCTTGAAAAAAATTTAATGCTTAATAATTATCACTTTTTTGGGATTACACTTTGTCCTATGTATTTTTAATTTTGATACTTTGTGCTTCTGTGTTACCTACCACACTATCCCTTTACTCTTCTTTTTTTTTTTTTACTTATTTTAACCCATTTATTCACATACAATAATAATCTGTTAATTTTAAAAAAAAATTTATACACTGAAAAAATTCTTTTCATTTCGTGATCAAATATAAATTGTCCTTATCAAATCTTATAAATTAAGCCATTAATTTTAGTATGAGCACATTATCAAAATTTTAGTATTAATTTTTCCAAAAAAAAAATTGTTAGCTTCCAATTTTAACTTATAAAACTTACTAGTGATAATTTGTAAAATTTTGGAAAAGAATTAATAATGAAATCTTGATACTACATTTATATCAAAATTAATGGTTCTAATTTATAAGATTTGATATATATTGACAATTCATATTTGATGATAAAGTGAGAAGAATTTTTACCCAAAAATTTTATTAAGTATAAAAGAATTTTAAATTAATAGATTATTATTTTGTGTTAGAAGAAATAGATTAATAAAAGTAAAAACATGAGTAAAGGTTGTGTGATAATTGGTAAAAAAATAGAAATATAGAAATACAAATTGTCAAAAAGTTAAAATACAAAATAACAAAATATTTTTAGGTTAATTGCAAAAGGCAAAGTGTAATTTATTAATAATGGACGTACAAGCCAACACCGGAATAGCTAGTTTGACATTTATTCGTCTTTCTTTCCTTTTTTTTTTTCATTTTTTTTGTCTATATTCTTTGGCCAGTAGTACATGTCTCTCCAAGAGCATTTTTAATACCAGAGAACCCATGAGACTAATCATGCACAAAGTCGAGTTCCTATGTCTCTTCCAGTGAGGTGTGTTAATCGGGAATCGAACCCGAAACTTCTTAGTCTCATGTCCCATTCTCAAGTTCTCAAGTTGGCAGGATCGCACCACTTGAGCCAACCCCGTTGGTCGCCTTTCTTACTATAGTGAAGTACTTCCTCCGGTCCTATTTATAAGACCCTTTTGAGTTTTTTCACTTACAATAAGGGAAATGGATAAATTTGTTAATGTCATTGAAAATGTGAAAATTTGATATACTTTTTCAAAATTACCCCTATAATTATCATTGGAACTCTAAAAAGTGTTGACTTTATAAGGGTGTTAGTGGAAAGAAGTAATTAAATGCTATTGAAAATTGAAAAAGGGGTCTTATAAATAGGACCAAAATAAAAACCCCAAAAGTATCTCATAAGTAGGATAAGAGAGAGTATTAATTTAGTTTTTGATGTTTTTCACTGCACTAATTTAGTCCCTAAAAATTTATAAATAATACATATTTAGTTTCCCAAAATTTTTGGATGTATCAATTTGATTCCTCAAGTTTTTCTTACCTACCAACTTGGTCCCTCATGTTTTAAAGACTAAATTGGTACATCCAAAATATCGAAAAATTAAATTGATACATCTAAAAATTTTGAGAAACTAAAACTAAATTGATATGATGGAAAAACATGAGAAACCACTCTTCTTTTTATTTTTTCCCCTCCCTTGTTATACACTTATACGTAACCCGGACATGACATGAATCAATTACGAGGTGGATTATTATTTCAACTCCCACAAGGCACAACAAGCTGTGAAGACATTCATGTACTATGTACGTGAAGGATTCATTCCACTATTGTTTCTCTTTATCATTTTAAAAATTATTACAGTTTCCATTCTTTTACTAAACGACTAAAATAAAACCTCTTAGTTTTATAATTCTATACGTGCACATGAATGTTTAAAGGAAGAAGTTGTTGGATGGCTGATAAATTAGCGGATCTGCGTTTGACTTCAAGAGTAAGGAATGAAAGTGTTGAGCCATAAAAATCAATATAGTACAGCTCTCTGGCCTCAAAGTAAGGTTGTTGCTGGCGTGACCTTTAAGTCAAGTCAAATTGATGATTAAAAATGTTACTCCTATAAGGATTAGTATATCTGTATATGATAAATAAAATATGCTTAAGAATGCTTTGTTTTTCTCGTAAATGTAACCATTTTTTATTTTAATCTTTATAATATATATATATTTTAAATTTTGGTTTTAATTTTTGTTGATGATGTATCAATATTACAATTGATCACGTCAGCAATTAATATGACATATGTTAAATACATGTTGATGTTATAGTCACATTGTCATCACTAAAAATCAAAATCAAAATTTTCGAAAATAAAAAGACCAGAAAATTAAATATAAGAACTGAAATCAAAATTTATTATATTTTCAAAGGAAAAAAACATACTGTATTTAAAATAAAAATGAGTACATCCACTTGATAACGTACCAACTTTTTAAACTTATATCAAGAGTTTGAAGTCGTGGATCAATTCCCGGATATTTCATTTGGTGAATATAATTTACGGTTTTAATCTTCCCCATTTTAATAAACAAATTTTGTTTATAAATAGAATATAATGGAAAAAATCACACCATTTTGTTATGCAAAGAGAAAAATAAATACATTAGAGAAGGTAAAATAAATTCTGAGCATTTTCTAAAAGAATATTTAAGATAAAAATTTCCAATTATTATGCTCTCATAAGGCTACAATTGGAGATTTGGAGAAATTGTTGATTGACATTTTCTTTTAATTCACCCGACAACCGGAAAACTAAGTCCTGAAATGAACTGCACCAAAAGCATAAGCTAACACACATAATAATAATAATAATAATAATAATAATAATAATAATAATAATAATAATAATAATAATAATCCAGCGTAAAATGCCAAATCTTGATTTGACCATCATGCATGAATTATAACATGTTTGGTAATGTAATAAATCTTTGCCCAACATATGTTCCAAGCCAACGCATGTGAGAGCTATTTTGAGTGAAATGTGCATTTGCTCTTAAGGAATCGTAAAAACAAACATGCCAATAATGCCATTAAATCATGTTTAGCAAATCGGTGAACGCAAGAGTTCCACTCTCCGAAATTGGGATCATGCAATAATTCGAGCAGGGTATGAATATTACAATTGTTAAAGCTCTCCCTAACACAATGTAACATAATTGCATTATCATAAAGTCATAAACTCAAATTCGAGATAACTAATTACTAAGTTTTAACAATTTCACGACAATTGATTTACGCCATACTAGTTGATACATAAAATAAACCTTTAATATAATACCTAACAAACTGGATATGGTTGGTTAAACAAATAAATATTGGGTACTCTATGACAATGAAATGTCAAGCCTTAAATGTGAATTGTGATTCTTCCAATTCATTGATTGGTTGGTTTATGTTATGATGTATAATTGATATGGTTTAGCTATAAATGGCATTTTCAATTTCGTTTTCAACTATATGTGTATAACACTTTACATATAATCATTTTACATATAATCTAAAATGAACAAATCAATTGTTGATACATAAAAACACTATAATTGTATTTAGAGCAAATTTAGTCTTCAAGTTAGTGTAAAAAAACTAGAAAAGTTATGACAGCTAGCCTAGACTTTAATGTAACTACCGAATTAAAGTTCCCTTTTTGTTTAGAATCAAAGTTTATTACTAAAAAAAAATCTTCTTAACCGACAAATTACCTATCTTGCTTTCCAAACTCGTATAAAATGTTTTTTTTTTTAAAAAAAAAATTATGATTCGTTTGGTGGAAAAAAATATAAAAAACATATAATTGTTTATTATGTATGTGTTGTTGCTGTCTAAAATTTGGTGTGTTAGCATATACACACTAATATTACTGTCACTATTACCACCGCTATTACATCAATAATTCAATATCATTATTATCTAATACGTATCAAATACTCCACAACATAAAAATTATTTTTCTCATATTTTTTCCTTATTCTATTGTGATCATCATACGGACCCACTTTACCATAATTTTATGAAGTTATACAATAATAACCCGCAAGCACGCTCCTCGTGCAACACAAGCTGAACATAATTAAATAAATAAATATGATTCTCATATAGGAATATGATACAACCTTTCTCTATTTTATTTAGACTTGAGAAAATAGCACATATATATGGTGTAAAGTTTTTTTTTACACTGTGAATATATCATCCGTTGATATATTAATAATGATTGACTTATAAATAAAATTAATGCACATGAATAATATACCGACAGTATAAAAAAGTACACGTATGTTAAACTCATTTATTTATTGTACCTTTCTTATGATTGGAATATACATGCCACGAGTGATGAGTGATGAGTGTGACTCCAAAATTAAGTCATAAGAACTGAAGCAATGTGATTTATGAGGAAGAAATCAAAACTCCAAATGATGCGTGGTCAATGTCAGTGAACCTCGAGATCCATTTATTTAAAAGTAAAATAAGCATGGCATGGGAAACGAGGGCAACCCTCTCATGTTCAGTGTACCCTTCATCTCCTATCAAATCAAAACATAAACAAAATTGCAAAACATAATGACACAAATTGTTGAAGTTTTTTTTTTTTAAAAAAAAATCATATAATTAGTTGGCAAAATTATTAAATTAGTCTTTTAAATTATTTTTCAGTCCCTTAAGTTTTTTTTCTTTTAAGTAAGTCCTGTAAGTTGTTGCCGTCCAATAAACCAGTCATTTCCGTTAATTTTTTCAATTAACTGACACGTGGTATCATAAGAAAATTAAAAAAAAAATCATTAAACAATTTTTTAAACACGTTGAGCTGAGTGACACATGTCATTTAACGGGAAAAAAAATTAACGAAAAGGACGGATTTGTTAGATGACAACAACTTATAGAACTTATTTGAAACAAAAAAAATTATGGAACTGATTTATAACCTAAAAATAACGTAACAAAATAATTTAGTAGTTTTGCCTCATTAGATCGTTGTGATTTTATGCTATGAAGACTATAATATCAATCAGAGCAAATAGTAAATTTGAGTATTCGGATTTTAAAGGATTAAAAAAAAAGGCAAAAAACAAATCAAAATGTTAAAACTAGTGTATGGGTATAACCTCACAAAGTATGGCTCAATTGGTAACTTGAGATACCATATAAACCATCTTTTTTTGGGTTTACCATATTGATTTGCAGTGCAGAACAAATCATAGGAAGAAAAAATGAAAAGAGAAGAAGGAAAAACTAGACTACGTGTATAAAAAAACACTGATTTTGAAGTCAAGGATATTAACATTAACAACTTAATTTCCTAGAGGGTTAGTTTTTTTTGTTTTTGGTCTACAGGATTATAATTTTTTATTAAAAAAAGTGATGGCTTCTGTGTATAACTTGCACAGATTGGGCCTTTTTGAGTTTGATTGCTTTTCCCAATGACTTCATGTGTTGAAAAGGTGCTGGGATTGCAAGAGTGAAGCAGTCATGGATTAAAGACTTTAACAGGTCCAACCAAAGCAAGTGCTTCCCTAAGAGCCATCAAGAGATGCGCAGGATGATCTTCAATTGGAGCAGCTCCACCATGTTGAGACTGCATGGATCTCAATACCCTACCAACAATCTGAACAAAGATGTACATAAACATTAGTATTTGATAAAATGGCACACCAGAGTCACATCTAAGCTTTTACCAAACCACATATAATAAGACTAACCAGAGAATTGAAATTATATAATCGGATATAAAATATGATAGTAGTGTTTCATATGTGGTTAGAACATGAGAGAATTTGTTATGTTGTTTTTGTTCAACCTTTTTTAGTAGACCCAAAATGTTTTTCTTTTTAAAATTTGACATTTGGTTCTTCTCTGTTTATGAAAAAAAATCAACATAGAAATGATAGAATAGAACATATATTTTGTTCCGTCATGTTTTGACGTGTCTACCAAACGCTATCTAGGTATTATTACCTTTCGAGCGTAGCCACCATAAGCTATACCTCCGATTAAAGCATGTGATGAAGTAGACGAGCTGAGTATGGAGGTTTCACCATCTGAGTAATCACAGAATAGTTAACCAAAAGTAAGTCA
This sequence comes from Crotalaria pallida, assembly GCA_037953625.1. Taxonomy (NCBI): domain Eukaryota; kingdom Viridiplantae; phylum Streptophyta; class Magnoliopsida; order Fabales; family Fabaceae; genus Crotalaria; species Crotalaria pallida. The sequence goes on from CM075656.1 coordinate 87,599,045, forward strand.
TATAATACGATGGAGAAAAGAATGAGTAACAAAGTAGAGGTGACATTACTGGCAACAGATGTTTGAAAAAGTCCCTCTTTCTTTAACCCATCAATTGTGTGAGCATTAGTTCCACCAGCAAGTTGAAGAAAACCTGACATGTTAAGGGATTCAAACATCAGCAGGCTCATGATAGATATAAAACCTTGAAGGTTTTAAAGGACCATGTACTGAATTATGAATGCAAACCAGGAGGCCTTTCTTTTGCTTTAGCCAATTGAACTGCAAAGGCAATTGATTCCTTAGTTGCTCCTCTACCAATATCTCCACTCATGGGACGGCCATCCAACTTGATTTTATGTATTGCAAAGTTTGATTTGTTAAAAGAAATAATGAACGAAATTTGGTTTACGAAAATTTGAAACTCTTCAAACTGTTGAATACTGCAAAAAAAAAAAAAAAAAAGACACACCTGCCATAAGTTGAAACTTTGAAGATTGGGTTTCATGACAGAATATATTTCGTTCATACAGGATATTGTTGAATCCCCACCATTCGGTAAGCTAACCTGGATCATTTCGATGGTAAATTCTTTACTCAAGGAAATAAACTAGAGGCTAAGTATTTATTGAAAATTGTTACTTAAAGTCTTAAACCCCTTTAAATATTTTAGAACAGATCGGAGGCACTACTTACTGCTATGAGCCTCAAATTTCTTACTGAATCTCCTAGAGCACACCAGAGTTCTTTGAACAGTGTACTTTGCCTGTAGAAGAATCATAGATTACATGAGGAAACGGATTTAAAAAACATCAATGCATTATAGGAATAAAATATCTCAAATTATTGAAAACTAAGATATGTTATATTCATAAAATCTGCTATATTATTGCTCTAAATCCCTTCACTTCTAAAAACTAAAAATAAAAGAAAAAAGTCATCTATGAGGAGTTGGCTAATTTGTCTCAACTCTCAAGCACAGAAAACCTGGTGAACAAATTCCAAGTATTTGTTAATTGAGAATCATCCCTTCATTACTTGATTGATAATATTCTGCACATAGCAATCATGAAGCATATTTCCATAGTGATTTACAGTTATCCCCTGGTATTTATTATTTGACATAATCAACTTTATCATTAGCATTACCTCCCACTTGTATGGATCTCCATGGCATCAACGTCATTTCTTCTGATGAGATCAGCAGTTGCAATAGCATCTCTTACATATGTTACCTCTCCTGGAATAATATGACAAGTTGATATTGTTAAAAATTGAATATACATCTGAAAAAAACAAGAGAAAGCTAAGAACTTAAAATTTCACATTGAACAGGAAAATGTCCCACTTATTTTATCATAGGGGCAAACTGGAAGGCAGCGACCACAGCCGTAGCATCGTTCTGTTACGACTCCATCCTGCATGTTCAAGCCAATTGAACATTTTAAGTTTCAAATTTAGTCTATATGTTTAAAACAAACCCTTTCAAAGAAAAATCAAGTTACAAACCTTTGGCACTCTTGGTGCTTCACTAGTATATAAAATTCCCACCGTTGCTTTCCCTTGGAATGATATTGCATTAGCAGGGCACACATTTTCACAAGGCCTTGAACAGTCTGCTGGACAGTCCTCTGGATCAAATTCTGTTCAGGAGGCATTACTTGCAACATTCATTAATAGCCAGAAAGTGATAGATTAAGCCTTATAGATGTATCATAGTGATATGGAATTCCACCGACAGCGGCTTTCTCAATGGACTAATATGGCAATTATATGATGTAAAAGGAAAACCACGGTATAAAAAGAACAGTGTCTTCAGTTCAGTTTATGTTCTGTTTTCAGAACTAGAGCTTCAGTGTGCTCACTGCCCCAATGGCATGATTATGGATTTAAAAAAGAAGTTCAGGTTCAAATTTTAGAGATTAAACTGCCACTTGATCAATGTTTACATAAATAACAGCCTCTGGCCACATACTTTGTAAGTAAACATCCCTAGCTTGGGAACTGTTGGACTCATATCCAATGCCTAAAATTGAATGTCATATGTTCTATTTCAAAGTTTTCTGGATCATGATCTATTCGCCTGTAGGAGGCTAAACTTAGACTTCAATTTTTTGTTGAGTTTACTACTCAATTATTGAAAATAAGACATTACAAGTACTCGCAACAAACATGTAATATACTACACACATGGATTGGATAACAAAAGATTCTTTGCGATACGACGACAACAACAACAACTAAGCCTTTGTCCCACTAGGTGGGGTCGGCTACATGGATCAAACGACGCCATAAAGGCCTATCATAAATCATATCTTTTGATAAGGCATTAATTGTCATATCTTCTAAATTGTTTCACCTATAGTTTTTCTAGGTCTTCCTCTTCCTCTAGCCCTTATAGTATCCTCCATTTAGTCTACCCTCCTAACCGGGGCTTCCACCGGTCTCCTCCACACATGCCCAAACCACCGAATACGAGATTCAACCATCTTTTCGACAATAGGGGTCACCCCAACGTTTTCTCGAATATACTCATTTCTAATCCGATCTTGTCTGGTGTGCCCACTCATCCACCTCAGCATCCTCATCTCAGCTACATGAAGTTTATTCTCTTGTGTGCCCTTTGCCGCCCAACACTCCGCCTCATATAGCATCGCCGGTCTTACAGCAGTGCGGTAGAATTTTCCTTTGAGTTTAAGTGGTACCTTCTTATCACATAACACTCCTGAGGCACTCCTCCATTTCATCCACCCTCCTGTGTGCCCTTGTGCTAAGACATGCTCTCCAACCTTCACCTCCCGGGTAGGGCCTATGTGCCTCTTGCCAAAATTGCACTTCATATACTCTGTCTTGCTTCGACTGATCCGGAAACCAGACCCTTCTAAAGCTTGTCTCCAGATTTCAATCATAGGTATATCCTTCTTATAAGACATGAAAAATAAGAGTACGTTTGGAATTTTGGATATCAATTATCAAATGAAAAGAAATTACAGGATTGCTGTCCTATGCTGATGCTGGCATATATTCAATTAAGCTCAATGAGTACTCTCTTACCAGCCTTGCGAAAGTGAAGATCTTCATCATCATTGACACTAATCATGACCCATGGCCTTCTAAGGCCTGCTATATCCCGTGCAGCTTCAATTCCTTCATTCACAGCTCTCACCACCGATGCATCAGCAGCACAGTCAATGCAGTCAACTGCAACCATATAATCCAATTTAACTTGCATTGATATTCCCTACTTAAATAAGGAATGCGAAAAGTTGAAAATCCAATGTGAACAATTTTGGCCGATACTCTGAGTGACATGATCTAAGGCAAAATGATGCACAGAGAGTCATCAACCAACTCTCCCAAAAAACATAAAAGTCATTAACTAAAATATCATGAATGCCCTCAAAATACTAGTCATCTACCGACGCCTATTGGTCCAAGTGGCAAGGAGCTTGTTAACCCTTAGTCAAGATGTCTAGCTTGAGTCTTGTGAATGAAAAAAAAAAACGTGCCAGGAGAGCTTTGCCCTCTTAATCGAGTCTTTCTGATTCTTTTCGAATTAATCAGGGTCCAATGTGATTAATGAATACCGAGGATTTCAGACCAAACAATTGCTAGAGTCCTTTGGGCTTAAAGCGTGCATAGTACACATGCGCATCTTTTCCTACAATCAAAATTGAAGTACTAAAGGCGCATAAATGACTTTATTATGTACACAAAAAATATTCAATGGTAATATACTAAGATGAGCTTATCATGCATGTATGATTTTTTATTTTATTTGAGTCCAAAACAAAATACTACAATGATAGAATTATATTACATACCTCCAGCAAGAGTGTAAACAAGACTGAGATTTCTGATATCAACAACATCCTATACATATACAAGAGAGGTTGAATTATATTTATATAGTAGTAGGAATAATAGTATTTTGAAGTTTGAGAAAGTAAAAAAGGAAGAGAGTGATTGAGTGTTATATATATATAGTTATAATATATATAACTAGTACCTCAAAGCTGGCACCACAGATGAGCTTGACCCAGTTACCTCGCTGGAGAGATTCGAGTGGAGTAGACAACCCGACAGTGTTGTCGAGGAGGCTCTTTACATTGCTATGAAGAACACACTTGTTGTTGCTGTTGCTGCTGCTGCTAATGTTTCTGAGCTGAACCTTGGTTGGAATTGCAGCTTCATGGGTATTATTATGGGAATCAGGAACAAGAGAAGAGGATATTAGAGTTTTGGTTGAAATCTTTGGAGTACTGAACAAATATCTCATCACTGCCGCCATTTCCTAGCAATAACCCAACTAACTAACTCACTAGTCTCTGGAGTGCTGAACGGATAAATTAAGATACTAAAAGTAGCACAATATATTGGTATAAAAAGATGTGATTTTTTGGATTTTCAAAAGAGTGATTAATATTAATTGATGATTGTTTTACTATTCTTAAAAATTTATAAAGACACTTGTTAACAAGATACAAATTAAAATACAAACATTTTTTTCTTAGCCAAAGCCACTGTCAATGTTTATTCAATTATCTTGTGACACATAAAATACGTGATTACAGTCCACGCAGAGTTGTCATTATACGCATCATCATGTATTATGTTTCATTGATTTAATCCCTCAATTATACGAGGTAACATATTTGCTCAATTAAAAAAAATACTGAATTCGACCCTAAATTACTTAATTACTATAATTTTACCAAATTGAGATCTTAAATCACTTAGAATTAATTTTCCCCAAACTAAAACCCTAATCATTTATAATTATTTTTCATTTTCTTATTACATAACCATCCCCTTTTCCATGGGAAATTTTGAAAATAAAAAAAAAAAAGCATTACTCCCTCTGTCCCTAAATATAAGACTTATTCCATTCGCTTAATGGAGTGAAATCTTCTCAATGAGTCCTATATTTAGGGACCGAGGGAGTATCATCTATATATTCCTTCCTTCTGGTTCTACTTGTAAGATTCTTTTAAGAAAAAAATTCGTATTATTTGTAACACCCTATTCTAATTTTCAATAACATTTAATTACTTTCTTTTCGAAAATACTCATATTAAGTCAACTCATTTTAAAAAATCACAATAAACATTATAGAGGCAATTTAAAAAAAATATATTAAAAAATTATATTTACAATATTTCTAACAACCTTACTTAATAGATGAGAATTTCCAAAAAATAAAAAATAGAGAAAGTACTATCTGTGCCAACTTTTTTTTTAATGGAATCGGTGCTAACTCCAACCGGGAGATCGCACGGTATAAAAGAAGCCACGTCAAATTATGACTAAATTGTCACTTTAGTCTCACACTTTGTAAGATTTTTCACTTTAGTTCCTCACTTTTCAATAATTCCTTTTTAGTCCTTCACTTTGAAAAAAGCTACTCACATTAGTCCCTGACAACTTTCTCTGTTCGTAGACGTTAACGTCTTACGCACGTAGCCGTTAAATAACATATACACACGTGGCCGTTAACATCTCACACATGATACTGAATTCAAAAGATAAAACTTGGAGAAAGAAGAGGCTAAAACAGTAAGGCCGCTGAAGAGGCAGATGCAGAAACTAAGGCAGCTGCTGAAACTATGACAGCTGCAGAAAAAACAACAGATGATGAATCAGTGGTAGCAACACAACAACTTAACGTCGTATAGGTTATTTAACGGCCACGTGTGTTAGATGTCAAGGTCTATGAACGGAGAAAGTTGTCAGGGACTAACGTGAGTAGCTTTTTTCAAAGCGAGGGACTAAAGAGGAATTATTGAAAAATCAGGAGTTAAAGTGAAAACTCCTTACAAAGTGAGGGACTAAAGTGACAGTGTAGTCTCAAATTATCAATGTTAACTTCAGTTCAATTTACATCAATGTATGTATAATTTAATTCAATAGTACTTGCTAACGTGCCTCCGTTTACACAGATCAAATGTAAAATTAGTCAAACGTTGAATTGTAAGGGCTAAGCAAAGGGGTTTTTTTTACCAAAGTGGGGTAGTTTTACAAACAATTTACGAAAAAAGAGTAGTTTAAAAACTATTTACATAGGACCGGGTAGTCAACGAAACTATTTATGCAAATTCGGCAATCAAAGTCAAAACAAAAAAAAAGTCTAAGAAGTCATCCCACATGACTTAACCCAGGTGACACGTGGCGGTCTCCCATTAGTCCGCCAGATTCTGTTAGGATAAAAAGTTAAAAAAAAAAAAACCAACCGACAGCGGCGCCACATGGCGCAACCCGGTGGTTGCGTCACTGCGCTTGACGCAACGCGTAGCGTTAACCGCAGTGACGCAACCACCGGGTTGCGCCACGTGGCGCGCTGCCTCCCCTCGTCCCCCACGCCCCAGCCTTCCTCTCCCACTCCCCTCCCCAATATATAATTACCACTACCCTATCCCATAACCACCCAACCCCTATACACTCTACACCGAAGGTTATATTATTTCCCCCAACGTTAACTTCCCGAGTTTCTATAAATTGGTACTCCCTCAACCCAATAAAGATAAGACATAGATTTTAATTTTTTTAATATTTTATAATTTATTTACATAATTATTTTATGTGTTTTTATATTTATGTGTACACCTTTATTTTATTTTTTGGCACAATATTTATTATTATTGTTTAGGTAATTATCATGCACTTAGTTTTATTTTTTATGTTTAGCTATTAGTTAGATTTTAAATTTTTTATTTTTATGTAAGAGTGCATTTCCATACTACCTCCTTCTAAAAATTTATAGTCCCTCTTTCATTCAATTATATTCCTACAGTCAACCTTATTTCTTAGCGTTGTATAACAGCGTCTTGAGGTAAGTTTTTAGATTCTTCGAAATTTAAATTTTTTAGTTATATGTACTGGTATATATAATTAGTTGTAATCTTATTTTATTTTGTTATAATTTTTATCGCATTAGTACATAGAAATTATTAGCTAGATTTTTTATTTATTAATTATTCGAGATTAGATTTTTTTATTAGTTAGACTTTATATCTATTTTAAAGTTATATTTTTATTAGTTTTTTTTTTCCGTATTCCTTGCGGAACCACCGGTATCCCCAAGAGCGCCCTTAATACCAGGGAGCCCTTGAGACTAATCCAGAGCGAGCTGCGTGGCTGGCTCTCCCAGCGGGATGTTTTTAGTGGGAATCGAACACGGGGCTACTAGCACCCGCGTCCCATTCCCAAGATTTCAGCTGGGGCCTTACACCAACTGAACCAAACCCCGTTGGTATATTTTTATTAGTTTAGTTATTAGTAAGATTTAGAAAAGTTTTATTAGTTAGATTTGTTTTGTTTAGGTATTTGTTATATTTTTTATTTATTTATTAGTTTTATTCTCTTATGTTTAGGTTCTATTATGTTGTAGTTAGATTTTCAATTTTTTTACTAGTAGAATTTATTTTTTATGTTAGGTATTTTTTATGTTTTTCATATATATATTACTTTAATTTTTATTATCTATTTAGAAGTTATATTTTTATTAGTTTAGTTATTAGTAAGATTTAGAAAAGTTTTATTAGTTAGAATTATTTTGTTTATGTATTTGATATATTATTTATTTATTTATTTATTTGATATATGTATTTTATAGCGTTATTTTTATTAGTTGGAGTTAAATATTTTATTAGTTAGATTTTTATCTATTTAGAAGTTATATTTTTTTTGATAGTTGGAGTTAGGTTTATTTATTTATCAGTTAGATTTTTTATATATTTATTAGTTAGATTAGTTATATTTTTATAGTTATTTGTGTTTAAGGTAATATTTTAGTTCATTATTTAAGGTAATATTATATTTTTTATTTCCTGTTTTTTATAATTTTGTGCTTTTATTTATTTTTATATATGTGCAATTCCTCTATATATATGTGTAGTTTATGTAATTTTTTATATTTTTTTTAATAAATTTAATTTATTTTTTCTAAATTTTTGATTTTACATGTTTTTTTTATATTAAGCTATTGCAATATTTTAGTTTATTATTTTAGTTATTTATTAATTATTTAAATATTTCACAATAATTATTAATTTTTTACATGTAGAACAGGTATGGGTAAAATCTTGGTTTTCATTTATTATAATGAGAGATATTACGAAGGACCTGAAGGCACAACGTTTGAAGGAGAAAAAAAAGGATACAAATTCAACGTGGTATCACTCATGAGCAGTTAAAGATGAATATAAGTGAAAAAATTAGGCTTGGACAAAATCAATACATTTCGAAGTTAATAAGCAGACTTTTAGTGCAAGAAAACCTGAGCAAATATGTTGAATATGTGATATATGATGATAGTGACATACATTATGCCATTGATTATTTTGAGGGGTCGAATATGAGAGTCATTGATATATATGTTGAATTAGACGTTACGGGTAGTTCCACTGCCCTGACAAAAACAAGAGCAAATGAAATGGAGAATAATTCTTCAGAGAGTGATGATGAAGAGTGACGTCGAGATATGGATGACGATATCACAGAAGATGAAGATGAGGCTCAATTTACATATGTCAATTCGTCTGACTCCGAAGAGGAAGGAGCAATTAGTATTTCTTTTCCTTCACAGTCGACACCAGTTATGCCAAATTTTCAAGGATGTCCAAACCCTGAAATTGCCGGTTTGTGGTTATAAAGCTAATATTTATTTTAATATTATTTGGTTAGTAAAAACATTAATACCTAAACATTAATAAAAACAAAGTAATACCTAAATAAATTCACACTAATACCTAAACATTAATAAATAAATAAAAAAATCTAACTACTAAATAAATAAAAAATATCAAACTAATACCTACACATAAATAATCTCACTAAAACCATAAACGTAAAAACAAAGTAATACCTAAATAAATTCACACTAATACCTAAACATTAATAAGTGCATAAAAAATCTAACTACTAAATAAATAAAAAATATCAAACTAATACCTAAACATAAAAAATCAAACTAATAAATTAATACAAAATCTCTAACTATTATCTAAACATAAAAAAATTAACTATTAAATAAATAAAAATTCAAACTAATACCTAAACATTAAAAATCAAAATAATGTATAAATAAAAAAAATTAACTAACTAATATACATGAAATAAATTAATACATAAATAAAAAATCATACTAATGCCTAAACATTAATAAGTGCATAAAAAATCTAACTAATAAATAAATAAAAAAATATAAGTAGTAAATAAATACAAAATCTAACTAATAACATAAATACATATTACCTAAACATCAATATCAAACTAATAAATAATAAATAAATCTAACTAATAAATAAATATCAAACTATTACCTAAACATTACAAAAATCAAACTAATAAATAAATACATAATCTACCTAATAAATACATTAAAAAAAACCTAACAACATATAAATAAAAAATCTAAATCATAAATACATAAAAAATTATAACTACCTAATATATCAAAAATCTAACTAAAAAATTTAAGTAATGAATAAATAAAAAATATAAAATCTAATTGATAAATAGATAAAAAAATCTAACTATAAATACATAAAGAATTCTAACTAACTAATAAATCAAAAATCTAACTAAAAATTCTAAGTAATAAATATATAAAAAATTCTAACTAATAAATAAAAATATAATCTAAATAATACATACATAAAAAAAATCTAACTAATAAATAAATTAAAATTTAACCTCGGAAAATATATTAAAGATTCGTGTAGAACAATGAACGATAATTGACAATAAAATAAATATTCTTACAAAATATGCTGAAGTATGAGTGGATTGTGTATGCTGGAATGTGATAAGAAAAATACACCGAGCGAAATTGCACTGGAACGTGGGAAGAGAAAATATACTGAGGGAGGGAGTGTGTGCAAATATACTAAGGGAGGAAATTGCAGAAGGGAAGTTTGGGATGAGATTCTGGTGGTTTTGGTTGGTGTATATATAGAGAAAAAGAGATAGGATAAGGGGGGTTTTATTTACCGGATAATGGGGTGGGCTGGGGGGGGGGGATTGGGTAAAAATCCGGTGGGGGGCGTAGCGTCAGCCGCAGTGACGCAACCACCGGGTTGCGCCACGTGGCGCCGCTGTCGATTGGCCTTTTTTCTTTGTTTACTTTTTATCCTAACAGAATCTGGTGGACCAATGGGAGACCGCCACGTGTTACTTGGGTTAAGTCATGTGGGATGACTTCTTAGACTTTTTTTTTTTTTACTTTGACTGCCCCATTTGCGTAAATAGTTTCGTTGACTACCCGATCCTATGTAAATAGTTTTTAAACTATCTTTTTTCGTAAATTGTTTGTAAAACTACCCCACATAAAAAAGCCAAGCAAAGGATTTATGACGAAAAAGAGAGTGGTTGCACAAGTGGAATGTGACTGGGTTTGTGGACCAAGTGGAAAAGAACAATTAGGGCAATTAGATTGTTAAAAAATACGTAGAATTAAATAATTTATGATTTAATTTAATTTATCCTTTTTATTTAAATGAAATTAATTACTATTTTTTTTAAAGGCAGATAATTTATTAACCAAACTCAAGGCTGGAGCAAATGCTCAGCAATAAAATTAAATCAATTAATAATAAATCAATTCTTACATGCAATTATGTTAATTTGATATAATTGAGAGATTAAATTGATATTACACATTATTCGTGATTTGTTGGTCTGATGATCGCCCGTAGAAATTTGAGATGACAAATCAAAAGTTGCATATTCAATTCTTACGGAGACACATCTAATGAAAAGGCTTTATAATATTAGTCCTTTCATTATTTTCCATTCGTTTGAGATAATATTTAGCATATGATTAGTCATTAAAAATAAATCATACACGAATGAACTTTGTTAGGGATAACTTTCTTGGATTCGAGTACCAAGAGGACTCCTAGAAATAATAGAGAGAAGAAATGAGGGAATACTTTTTTCTGATGCTCTTTCATTCATTCCTTTAGGTATTTAACCAAATTCACGGCGCCAATCATTGGCTATACGCGATTTGCCCATAACAGAAATATTACAAGGGAATCTAAAAACGGTAAAGAGTACAACTCAGCATAAAATAGAAAGTGCTAGAAAGTACTAATGCAGTAAATGATATGCCTACTAAGTGACATAGTCGCTGAGGTAAGTGGGTAATTTGGGATCCCTTATGGGCCTCTCTTGCATGTTGCCAGCATCAATGTGGCTTGCCCCATCAGATATAACAGTATTTGGGCCAAGGTTGGTAGGGCCTTCGCTATCAATACCCGCCGCTGCTGAATTCACCTTGTCCTCAAGGTGATAGTCGGCTACAAGATCATTCCAGAGCTCCCAAGTGGTGTCTTCAGGAGCCAATCCCTTCCACTGGACTAGAACAAGCTTGGATGGAGGAGTAGTGGATGAATCCATCTTTGAGTCAAGAATTGCAAGAGGCTCCATGATTGGCATATTATCCTGAGCAAGAGGAGGAAGTGTAGCAAAAACAGTAGGCAGTGGACCCTTGTGTGGCTTTAAGAGAGAACAGTGAAACACTGGATGAATAGTTGAACTTGGGGGAAGCTCCAAACGATAAGCAACGGGACCAATGCGAGCTGTGATGCAAAAAGGACCAAAGTAACGTTTGGACAGCTTGGGTCAGGTTGGAGAGTGAAGTGAACGCTGCCGATATGGACGGAGGCGAACATACACCCAATCTCCAATATTATAAGACACATCTCTTCGTTGGCGATCAGCAATTAACTTCATAGTCTGTTGAGCCTTTTCGAGCTTTTTCCTTAACAGTGCAAGGAAATCCTGGCGAGTTGCAAGAAAGGAATCGACAGCCTCGACGGAAGAAGACCCAGTCAAGTAAAACGGAATTGAAGGAGGAGGCTTGCCGAAAGTGACCTGGAATGGAGTAAGTCCAGTGGCAGAATGGATGGAAGTATTGTAAGACCATTCAGCTAGAGATATATATTGGCCCCAATGAGATGGCTGAGAGTGAACAAAAGAGCGGAGGTATTGCTCTAAAGTGCGATTGAGAACTTCAGTTTGGCCATCGGTTTTCGGGTGATAAGAAGTACTCATTCTCAGCTTGGTACCACAGAGGCGGAATAATTCACGCCAAAATCTACTGATGAAGATCGGGTCGCGATCAGAAACTAGACTGCGAGGGATACCATGGTGCTTGCAAACCATATCCATGAACAACTGAGCAACTTTAAAGGCAGTGAAGTGAGTAGGAAGGGTATCAAAATGAGCGCCTTTGGAGAAACGGTCAACAACCACCAATATAACTGTATTTCCCAAAGAAGGCAACCCAGTGATAAAATCTAGAGAAAGATCTTCCCAAGCATCTTGAGGAAAAGGAAGGGGCTGTAACAATCCCGCTGGTTTCTGAGTTTCATATTTGGTTTGCTGACAAATTGAACACTGAGAAACATAGGAGTGTATAGTTTTGCGCATCCCTTTCCAGTAAAAATTCCCTGAATTCGAGCCAGTGTCTTGTTGATGCCCATATGACCGCCTAATGGACTGGTATGGAATTCCTCAAGCAGAAGAGGAATTAGAGGATTGCTTGGATTCAACCAAATTTTGCCATCAAACAACAGAAAATCGTTGTGAACAATGTATTGAGGGAAAACAGAAGGATTGGCACGCACTTCAGCAATTAATGAAGCAAACTCAGAACTGCCATGAAGGGACTTACGAAGCTGGTCCAGAAAAAGGAATCGAGGCATCGATAGAATGAAAAATTGACCTGTTGAAGGCTCACTTGGGCGTGATAAGGCATCAGCAATGACGTTCTTTTTACCCGATTTATACTGGATAGTATAATCGTACCCCAACAATTTGGAAAGATAGACTTGCTGCTCGGGAGTTTGGATCACCTAAGACATCAAATCCTTTAGGCTACGGTGATCGGTGAGGATGATAAAAGAGTGGCCTAATAAGTATTGGCGCCACTTCTTAACAGCAGAGGTAATGGCGTGCAACTCCCTGACATAAGTAGAGGAACAGAGCAACTTGGGGCAAAAAGGCTTACTGAAAAAAGGCAATGGGGTGATTCTTCTGCATCAACACGGCGCCCATTGCAAAACCAGAAGCGTCAGTTTCCAATTGAAATGGAAGTGTGAAGTCCGGAAGGGCCAGTACTGGAGCCGTAGTCATGGCTTGTTTGAGCCTATCAAAAGCTGATTGAGCCTCAGGACACCACAGGAAACTGTCCTTTTTCAACAGAGCGGTCAAAGGAGTAGCGAGTGAAGCATACCCTTTAATGAAACGTCGGTAAAATCCGGTCAAACCAAGGAAACCGCGCAGAGCCTTGATTGATGTGGGTGTTGGCCAAATCACCATTGCTGCTATTTTCGAAGGATCAGCAGCAACCCCCTGAGCCGACACTATATGACCCAAATATTCAAGCTGTTGTTGGGCGAAGATACATTTGGACTCCTTAAGAAAGAACTGCCCGTTCAACGGTGTCTGGAAAGTATGCTCCAAATGTAACAGATGGGTCTCGAAGGAAGTGCTGTATACCAAAATGTCATCAAAGAAAACGATGACAAATTTGCGGAGGAAGGGCTTCAATAACTCATTCATGGTAGCCTGAAAGGTTGAAGGTGTGTTACACAACCCAAAGGGCATGACCCTGTATTCATAATGACCCAAATGAGTGCGAAAAGCGGTTTTAGGAATATCACCCTCAACCATACGAATTTGGTGAAACCCTTGACGCAAATCAAGCTTGGAAAACCATTTAGCACCACCAAGCTCATCCAAAAGTTCATCAATGATGGGTAGTGGAAATCTATCCTTCACCGAGATAGAATTGAGAGCCCGGTAATCGACACAGAACCGCCAACTCCCGTCTTTTTTCTTGATAAGGAGGACAGGTGACGAAAAAGGGTTGTGGCTAGGTTGGATCAAACCAGTCCGAAGTAGTTCCTCGATTTGTTTCTCAATCTCACATTTTTGAAAGTGTGGGTACCGGTAGGGACGAACATTGACAGGGGAAGTGTTGGGTAAGAGGTGGATGTGATGGTCAGTGGGGCGTGGTGGTGGTAGTGTGGAAGGGGGATGGAACAGGGTGTGGAATTTGTGGAGTAAGGAAGAAATAAGTGGGTTAGGTGGGTTTGTGTTTGTGGGGCTCATTGGAATAGTAGGGGAAGGGAGAATTTGGATATGAAAGTAAGCAGCACCCGCATTAGTTTGGAATATACGTTTGAGTTGTTGGGCTGAAATGTCGTGTGGCCCAGAGGAAACATCAGCCTTTAATTCAACCATTTGGCCTTCTTTCATGAATCGCATTGTCATTTTAGAATAATCGGTCACAATTGGGCCCAAAAGCTTAAGCCACTGAATACCCAGAACAACATCTGCTCCACTAATGGGTAGAACATGTAAATCAACATTGAAAGAATGGCCCTGAATCAATACTGGTACAGCAGGGCAACGATGGTGACATTCAATAACACTACCATTACCAACCATTACCTTGAGGGCAGAAGTGGGTTGCATAGGCAGATTAAGGAATTTGGCCATGCGATCCTGAATGAAGTTGTGAGTACTTCCACCGTCGACAAGGATAGTGACCTGCGTCTTAGAGATAAGACCCAAAAGACGGAGAGCTTCGGGAGCAGAGAGTCTAGAGAGTGCATTAAAGCTAATTTGGGCTGAAGAGAGCTCTGATGAGATGGCCTCCGAAGGTAGAGGATCTGGGTCAGGATCCCCAAGAGGTTCAGAGGGGGCGGTTGGGTCATCGTCACTGGATTCAGTGACCAAGAGGAAAAAACGAGCTTTGCACTTATGGCCAGGGTGGAACTTCTCATCGCAATTATAGCACAACCCCTTTTCACGACGGGCCAGCATTTCTTCATGGGTTAATTTCTTGAAAGTGGTGCGGGGAGGGGAGGGTAATAATGGTGGCATGGAACGGTTCGGTGGAGGAAGGTTGGGAGGGGCAGAAGTGGATGATGGTGGAAAAGGTAGACGATTCCATGAACCCCGACGGAGATCGTTGAACTTGTCTTCTTGTAACTTAGCCAAGGCGGCGGCCTGAGTGAAGGAAAGTGGCTGTAAAGCTAAAACCTCTCGTTTGATATCAGCAGAGAGACCGGAAACAAAGCAACTCATAAGAAAAGAAGGAGGAAGGCCAACAATGCGACTAGCTAACCTCTCAAACTCCGTGAGGTAGTCGTTGACAAATCCCTTCTGAGTGAGCTTGAAAAGGAGGCCACGAGGATCTTCGTAGTAGGAAGGAGCAAATCGGGTCTCAAGGGCATGAAGGAAGCTTGGCCATGACTCGATCAACCCATTCTTGTGCATCCACTGAAACCAGCTAAGGGCGGCGCCTTCCATGTAAAAAGAAGCCACCTTAAGACGATCCTCTTCCGGGGTTGAATGGTACTCAAAAAATTGGTTGATCTTAAAGATCCAACCGGTAGCATCATGACCATCGAACCGAGGGACGTCTAATTTCATGTGGGGTTTGAAGAAGGTTGAAGAAGTAGAGTGAGATGGGGGAGACGGTGGGGAAGGGTTGGAAAGGTCTATTTGTGAAAGGTGGGAGAGGATGGAATCGAGCTTGGTGTTAAGCTCGGTTTGGGAGTTGGTGAGGTTGGACTGGTTTTGGGTGAGGCGGAGGATGGCTTCATCAATGGCTTTGGATCTGGTGTTGTGTTCAGCCATGGGAGAAGAAAGCTCAATGGAAGCACCAAATGTTAGGGATAACTTTCTTGGATTCGAGTACCAAGAGGACTCCTAGAAATAATAGAGAGAAGAAATGAGGGAATACTTTTTTCTGATGCTCTTTCATTCATTCCTTTAGGTATTTAACCAAATTCACGACGCCAATGATTGGCTATACGCGATTTGCCCATAACAGAAATATTACAAGGGAATCTAAAAACGGTAAAGAGTACAACTCAGCATAAAATAGAAAGTGCTAGAAAGTACTAATGCAGTAAATGATATGCCTACTAAGTGACATAGTCGCTGAGGTAAGTGGGTAATTTGGGATCCCTTCTGGGCCTCTCTTGCATGTTCCCAGCATCAATGTGGCTTGCCCCATCAGATATAATAGTATTTGGGCCAAGGTTGGTAGGGCCTTCGCTATCAAACTTAGTCCCTTAAAAAGTTTTTAGTGACTCAAATTAATCCCCCTAACCAAGCTAAGGGATAATTTTCCATATTTATAATTTTGAGATATATTTAATGGTTTGATTTTTTAAGCAAAAATAACATCTCTCTTTTTTTTTCAAGGATATAAGCTTGAGCCTCTACTCAAATAATGCAGATTATCATTAACATATAATGGTAGACATTTACTTGAGTATAGTTTGGAACCGTGGATAGAGAAATGATGCATTTGTTTTGAGAAAACTACTCAAGTTTTTTTCTTTTAAATTTTATTTTATGGTGTGTAGGAATGTAGGATTCTTGAGATCTCATCAGGAGAGAAACTACACCAGTTTTGTATATGGTTACATGGGCGCCAGAAAATATGGTGTATCAACAAGGCCCAACACAAGTTGGTTGATAAATGAGCATGATATTAGGGATGCTTTGGATGGGATTAATCTTCGACTATCGACCAGAGACCTTTGATGAAAAAAAATGGTGTGGCAATTAAAAAGATACCAAAAGAGGGTATTGGTGTTGGCCAAAATTAATTAAGGGTTAAAATGCAAAAATCAAATACAGATACATAGGGTCTAATTGTAATTAAATTATTAATAAAGTATTATGCAAATTAAATAGCTAATTTTGGTGGTCCATTGATCAAATGACTAACCTCAAGAGAAAAATATATAGGCTTAAATATGAAAATGGTCCCTATAAATATTGACTTTTTTGAAATTGGTCCCTGTAAAATTTTTGTTTTGGTTTTGGTCCCTACATTTATAAAAAAATTGATTTTGGTCCCTCCTGTTATATGTGGATGAAAAATGCCGAAAATGTAAAATATTAAATTCTATGACCTATTAAGGATGATATTCTTACATTAATTCTCAAGGGTAAACAGAAAACTTACAATAAATAAGACAACCAGTTCAAAAACCATGATATTAGAGGGACCAAACCCAATTTAATCTAAATAATAGAGGGACCAAAACAAACTACCAACATAATTATGGGGACCAAAATTTAATATGAGGGACCAAAACCAAAACGTTTTGTAAGTGCAGGGACCAAAACCAAAAGAAAAATTTTACAAGGACCAATTTCAAAGAAGTCAATATTTACAGGGACCATTTTCATATTTAAGCCAAATATATATATATAGATTTTGGTTTTTTTTTTCAATGATCTTTCACTTAATTTCTTTGCTCCCTGCTTCTCCGAGAGGTATTGTCATTATCAAGTAACAAAGGCTCATAAATCCACACACTGAAGCTCTCCTAGAGGTAATGTCATTGTCAAGCTACAAAGTTTCATGAATCAAAAGAAAAAGGCACAGAGATGAGGGTAAGAATTTTTTGTCATTTTTGTTACACCCCAACAGATTTAGTAATTGCTATAAATGTGATGAGCAATTGCCGAGCTAGGGTGCCTCGATATGTATGACCTAGAGATTCAATAAGTTTACATGCATTGTCCCTTTACTTCATCCTCTAGAGAAAATAAAAGAAAGCAGTTTTCCCCGTTTTTCAAGTTGACAATTAGAAAATAGGGGACTAATTTTAGCATATTAGGTATGAGTTCTTGTAGTTTGAATATTAAATTTTGTATATCATTTTGTTTATCATATATTTATTAGGATTTTCTTAACCTTAACCATTTGGTTTAAGGATAAGAGGCTAAAAAATGTTGCGTTTCATTAAAAAACTAAATCTTAAATGTTTAAAAAATGATGAATTTAAATTTTCAAGACTTTATTACATTTTTGAAGCTCTTATATGAGGTTAAACAATCCCTATTAATTAATATCTATTATTTTTCGATATATATATATATATATATTTAAAAAATTAAAATACACAAAAAGAGTAAAAATTCTCCTTATTTTTCGGTCTCTGACTAATTAGAAACCACATTAAACTTACATTAATTCGTGTCAAGTTGGAAGAATTAAGGATGTTCTACCTTTTTTTTTAATTAAGGATGTCCGCAGATGACAGCAACAAACTAATTTTTTTTAGACGGAAAAATTGCTGAAGTGGGTATAATCCCTCCCAACAAAGGCTGAGTCAAATCCCTAACATTATTTTTAAAGAATCCAGCTAATTATTAACTATGTGGCGCTTTGTTGATTAGTACTTCAGATTTTTTTGCAGAAGAATCTTATTATATTTATTAGTATTTTGATAATGAAGAAAGGGCAAAAATTGAAAGAGCTTAACATAAATAACTTATGCTTTACAAAGTTGTTCGAATCTTAAATAAACAACAATGAAAAATTGGAGAGGTAAAGACTTGACCCATTTTTTTGTGCTTGTATAATCATGCAGGGTCTTGTCATTGTATCCTCATCTAACACTTGCTGACTCTCGGGAGTACTGCTATAATCGTACTAAGCTTCAAGAAAAAGTTATAGAGATCGACAACCCTCTCCCTTCCCTATGCTTTGCATGCATGCTCACTTATAAAACAAAGAGAGAGGCAGACACACACACAGAAAGCACCAAGAACTAACATATATGCTGCATGAAACATGCAGCTATAAGCACACAAGTATCTTCCTTTAATTTTTTTTCTTTTTTTTTTTTTGGAAAATCTAAAATTCCCGGTATAACTCTTTTTAGGAAGGCTTTCTTTTTTATTTTTACAACATTTTTTGACAACATTTGCCCCAGCAACTCACCCTTACAATATATATACTATTTATCTGTTCAATTTTGAAACACTTGATACCTCAATATTCACTCATTCAATAATATAACATAAATTAAATGTTGTGATCAAACACTTCTCTTCTAGGACTTCGATAATTTGATGCACAATATAATAGTAAAACCGGTGAACATTCACTTATCAAAACCACACCAATTTTGTTGAACCTTATCGTTTTACATCAATTTTCTGCTGGATTAACTACATACAAATCTTAAAACAAAGCTACGTACAAATTTTCTTATTAATAAGGTGTATTATTATGCGGTTAACAGAGTAGTAAAGTGGATATTACTAACTATTAATCAAAATAATACAGTTTATTACAACTTGAAATTTATAGATAGTTAACTATTCTAAACATTGGGTTAAAAATATGGTGCAAATAAACATCATTTTGGAAATGGCACAGTGCTATAATTTCACTGGTTAATATCAACAATAGGGGTTATCATTTTGGAAGCCTGCTTTTTTTGTGTGAAATATATAGGATAGAATTAGGATGTGATGTGTAAGTTCTTCTACTTCTTTGAGATTATATTTTGGACTACTTAGCAAAATTTGGCAGACTTAAATGCAAGAGGGTACATGAAGGAATTGTAATAAGTGAACCTAATGATCTGAGTAGAGGCTAAGGGTTTCCCTCCATTGACCAAGCAATCATCATAGGAGAGCCTCTTGAACAATCTTGGGTTTATTATTCTTGCAGATGCAAACCAGCCACAGTGGAGGTGAATGTCATGAGGGGCACATCCAGAGATACATGTGTTGACAATTTGCACTATGTACTGTGGGATTCCTGGTGTAGAACCTTTACTTTGTGATATGCTTATGTCTCTTTTTGTGCACAAACCTGAAGATGATCAAAAGGGGTAACACAAAAGAACATTTTCATGCTAAAGATAAGAGTTTAAATATGTTTTTATTCTTTGAAAATATGATTTTTTTTAGCCCCTCATCTTACAAAAATATTGAGTACTTAGTCCCTCACCAGTGACTAAAAACATGCTATTTTTCTAAAATTTTTTTAGGGAAAACAAAAACATTAATAAGGGAATAAGAATCATAAAATAGCATATTTGCATAAATGAAAAACATATATAAGCCAAAAATTAATTACAAATTGAAAAAGTGCATATATATACCATGCAACAAAAATTTTCTAGAGGTGGAGGTTGCACTTTCTACTTTCTCTGATTCTGTTAAGGACCAGTTTCTGTTTGCATGGGAAAAATGCAGAACCTGTGTAGAAGGACCTGAAAACATTGTTGAGATAAACATAAGCTTCAAGGGAATGACTCAAAGAGAAAAGCAAGAGGTTTTTTGTTTCCTTTAATTTACCTGAATACATTCCAACATGACAAAATACAGGAAGGGGCATTAAGAAGAAGAGGAAGAGCAGAAGACTAGAGTTTGTGATGGTCATGTTAATTATAGAATGCTATTATGGCTATCTTTCTTTGCTTGTGATAAGAAGACAGACTCTAAATTTTGAGGGAAGTGTTTTGAAGATGAAACTAGATGGGGAAGAGGATATGTAGGGTTGGTGACCCCTATTGCTATAATGCTTACTACCAGAGTTTCATGTGATGGGGTTAGTTGCAGATTTGAAGTACACTTATAGGCCCTCGTTTATTCCAGGATAATTAATATACAGACTGTAATAAGATAAAAACATAGATCAAATAAAGTTATAATTTATATAGAAAGTTAATATGACAGTAGACAAATTTATAATAAAAAAAAAGGAGAGAAGCTATATAGTCAAGATTTATATATATTTCTTACCTAACAGAAAATGAAGACTGCAGTCATTGATTGATGCAGAATACCAAACATTCTTCTTACGTATGCATACTATAATGTATTCATGCTAAATTGACATACAGTATACTAACATTTATACTCACGTGTAATATAGGGTGTCCTACATAAGTGTTATACATATGCTGTTTAAAAAACATTAGGAAAAGAGAAATTGAATTAAAACAAAAGTACCAGAGGCACTTGGGAAAAGTACAAGCAGCAAACAGGTTCCAACTTCCAATTCATTTTTACTTTTTATGAGTACTTTCCATTTCATTATTTACAAAAACCACATATATTGACTTTGTCATTTCATAAATACGTTAGGTAAAGTAACTCAAAGATGTATACCATTCATTTTCCATAATTTACTGTGTAGCCTTTATGAGCAGTAAATATATACATGGAAGTAAATCCCTTATCTTGGTCAGTCAACACAGCTTCAGTAGTTCAGTTCCTGTTTATTCAAATTCTAATATTATGTATTCCATTTTACCCCTTTTCTTTGTCTGATAAGCTTCTGCCTCTGATTGTCCTTCTTCTTTACATGTTGATGGGTTTAGCATCTTGAGATAGGACAAAGAACCTTGACTTCTAAGCTGTAGTAAGAAGAAAGGTACAGGGGAGCAAAAACAGTACTCCCTCCGGTCCTTATCATAGGGCATACTTAACCGAATTACACATACCAAGGAAAGTGGTTGGTTTTATGAATTCTATGAGAATATATTGTAACATTACAATTTTACCCTCTTAACTTTTATTGGAAAATTCGCATTCATTAATGAATAACAAAAAACACATAGATAGTCAAAACATTTAATAAGAGCAAAAAAGAGAAAAATCAATAAATGATGCATAGAAAATATAAAGTGACTTATAATTAGGACCAAGAAAACATTCTAGAATGTGACCTATATATAGGACCGGAGGGAGTAAGCTATATGTCAGAAGAAAACACCACAGCTGCAAGAACTTGTAGTAATAGCTTCTATTCATTCTACTTGAATGATAAATTTCCATTTTTACTTCACCTGCATACCATAGACCTACTCCAACTTTGACAAAAGGGAAATTGTGCTGCAAGTGAACCGTTCATGAATGGCATGATGAATAATGCACATGCAGACACGGTTGCATGTGCATATCTTATGTCACTTTTCCAGTTTTCCTCTATTCTGTGACATTAAAAAAAATTGGATCATGTTATTCCAATATCAAATTTTGACATAAAAAAAAACATCTATCACTATATGAAAAGAATAGTGATAAATCCAATGTAATATTTTGTCATTTTATTATTTCTTTTCCTAAAATAGTTGTTATTTAATCTTTATATTAATTTTTGATATTCAAGTAACATTTTTGTTAATATATAAAAGTAACATTACTGAATGTCATTGTAATCTAGCAAATCTTTAAGTGTTAACTAAGCATCTACATAACAAATTCAAATAAAAATGATCACTTAGCTATCAAATATTGTCTCTTTGCAAGGACTAAATTTCAAGAGATCAGAAATGATCGTATGGCCTTGAACCACGGTAAAATTCATGGTTAAAGATACATATTTACGGAACATTTGATTTTAAATAATCTTATACTATATATTTTAAATTTTAAAATAAAATCAATAATAATTATACACATTCATAAGGATCATGTGTTTATATGGTCCACGATCATGTATAATAATTTTACAAATTTCAGGAACAACCTGTCAAAATTAAATTAACCAAATTATGGACTGTATTTGCTTTTCTAAAACTTGTACTGCTATCAATTGCAAGGATCGAGTCGATGATTTATTTGGTGACAATATTTCAAACCTATGACCATATCACATAACTACGTCACTTTCAACCATGGCCTGGTTATTAGCAGATTTATTGTTTCATGCTGGTTTAATTATGTCACAAGTTCCCGAAGTTTGGGATAGTTTTGCCAAATATTGTTATTATTTTTTTTAATGTTTGACTCCTCGAAACTATTTTTGGATTTGTCATGTCTCTATTACCAATTCTGAACAATTTTGATAACCTCTCTCTTTAATTTTTTTTCCTTTTTTATTTAACTAAAAATATAAAAATATTAAGTTTTTTAGTTTTTTAATTTAAAAAATAAAAGGATCTTCGCCGCCCACGGGGCAGCACGTGACTAACCTCATGCTTCTGACCAGGATTCCGATGTTACATGTCAGCAAAATTGGTCAAAACTGGTAATAGGGTTATATGACAAATCCATAAGTAAACTTCGGGAGTTAGACATTGAAAAAAAAAAATAAGGGTATCTGACAAAAGTACTCCAAACTTCAAGAACTTGTGACATATCATAATTTAGCTTTTTTTTAAAAAAAAAAAATATGATACATGTGACTCAAATTCTCAATCCTCTGAAAACCTGCTATAAATATTTGTTATAGAAAAAGTTAAGGCACACACGTGAATAGAAGATTCAAACGTCAAACCACAACTGCTGATACTTCTCTCATACACTTTGCAGCTATACTAGTATTTGATTTCGCAGAAGAAAAGGCAACAGTAGTGTAACAATGCAAAGTGTCGTTGAAAGCTTAGTCTAAAATCAAAGCTTTATTATTCATATACAACATACATAACGGTTAGCAGTCACTGTTATGTTCCTAAAAGACAAAGCCGCGTTATGAAATAATCAATGGACAGATAATATCTTTTTTATTTCTGGTGCTTTTTTCAGATCACATGTTGTGGGTTCACATACCGTTTGGAATCAGCTGCGACTTTCAAGTTATGCAATATAGATAGAAAGAATCACTATGGATATGAATTTATTGCCATGCAATATTTATAGCAACCTAAGGTTTTGGAACATAGGCAGCCTCTCTGTTCGTGCATGTATGACCATGTGATGGGATTTAATAGCTCCAGCTGCAACCACTTGAAATTTCATAGGTTAATATATAAGCAGGTAGCCCTCTTATATTTATGATCACCCAAAAATCATTATTTGAGTCGAAAATAAACATTGGAATAAATCTTAAGATCGTACAACTTTTTGTTGTTTGACGTAGGATGGAGTGACGGATCCACAAATTTTTAGATGTGAGGGCGACACATGTATAAATATAAAAAATGACAATTATATTTCATCCGTTCTTACATTAGGTCACATTATATTTTTTAGGAGGTATTTAATTTTTTCAATAAATTATTTGTATTAAATTAGTGTTCGATCTGATTAACTAAGTTAAATTTATCATTAAAAAAAAGTAATGCAAGTAAAAGAAGTAAAAGTGATAAATAAAAAAATAAATAAAAAATAAGTAAAAATGCAAAATTGATAGATATCTTTTTATTAAAACACGAGGGAAGTGCTTATCTTAATTCGTGTATTTTGATTAAGTGTGACTTATAAATATTAACAAAGAGAGTAATATACTACTTATAAAACAATATAAATTATAATTAAGAAAAAACATATTAATTTCTAGTATCATCAAAGAAATACTCAACATTTACAAAAATGTAAGTCGTATAATAATAATAATAATAATAATAATAATAATAGCATTGTGCCACAACAATACAATTTCAAAATAGAAAAATATTCAATCCAAAACTAGGTTTAGTAATAATTATATTAAAAAATTTTGTGGGGGCACGTGCCCCCACTTGTCTATACGTGGCTCCGTCACCGGTAGGATGTCCACTTCTCTGTCAATAAGCATAATAACACCGGTTCAATTCTTGTCATGAGTATGAAATTTATTTTATTGATAAAATAAAATTTAATTCCATAATTTTTATTATTTCGAAGAAAATTAATTTTTAACTATAAAGAAAAAATATCCTTAATACACATTAAAATAATCAAAATAAACCATTTTTCATAACCATCGAACTAAGCTCCTAAGATTATGTTTTAAGTAGCTCAATGATATTAATGATGATCATGATACATTGAGTACATTAAATAAAGAGTGGTCACCCTATATACGCTACTCAAAAAAATTCTTGTGACTCAAAAAAGTGAGGGTTTGCTTATCCGAGTTGAGAGTAAACCTTTTGTATATGCATGTATAATAGAACTTTGTTTCACTGGGTGATGTTGATTATATGGATCAAATGTTGTCATAAAAGATTATCATAAATTTAAATCATGTTATTTGATAAAATATTTATCTTCATATCCCGTTTATGATTTTTTTTTTGCCTTCCTCTGCTTTTAGCACATGGGATGTCATCCATTTCATCTACCTTCTAGATTGGGGCTTTTAAAGTTCTCCTTCATACATGCTCAAACCACCTAAAACTATAATCAGCAATCTTTTCTACAATAGGCACAATTCAACCCTTTCTCGAATACACTCATTTCTAATACGATATTGTGATGTGCATGTGCTCACTCATCTATCACAACATCATCATATCTGCTACATGAAATTTATTCTCTTGTTGGCATTTTGCCACTCAACATTCGATTCCATTCAACATTGCTGACTATATAACATTGTGGTAAAACTTCCCTTTATGTTTGAGTGATACATTTATACACATAACACATCCGAATCACTCATCCATTTCATCCACCCGAATCAAAATTTAAAAAGATTAATTAAGTTTTTTTTTATATTTTACTACAGTACATCAAGCAAAATATTTTTTTTTCCATATATTTCAAATTGGAGGGATTATTATTTTTAGGGTATTATTGCTAGCAAGGCAATGCACTTGTTAAGATTACTAGAAAAATAAATTTAATCATAAGCCCACCGTATTTCATTTCTCAAGAATTTAACAAAACACATTTTCCAATATCATTTAACTACATTTGAATACTCCCTCCGGTTCGAATTATAAGCAACAAAAACATACTACTCTTGGTTTAAAATATAAGCAAAACTAACTAACTTTATTAAATTTTGTTTCATTCCCAATAATGCCACTTTCCTAAAACATATCTAGAAAATTGCAATCTTAATTAATTTTTGTTTCATTCCAATACTACTTTCCAAAAATACCTCTATTTTTTATAAATTTGAGAAAATTAAATATAATCAACTAACCTCTCAAATAAACGTGAAAGTGGTTAAAATTGCTTATAATTTCAGCGGACGGAGTACTTAACCAATGCTTTCAATCACTTGTTTGACCTCGTTTAATGTATTGGAAAAAGACAAATGTTCTATTCGAAGGGAAAATTGTCTTCATCAATGAGCATTGGGATGGGAAGGCCCAAAATTTCTCGGTGATGGACGAATGGCTATTTGGGTTTGTGCTGAAAGTGTTGGAATTTAAAATTCATAAATTATTCCCGAATCTCATTTTTTATTTTTAAATTTTATTTAAAAAAATTCATTTTCTTTTTTTAATCCTGATTTTTTCTTATATTTTTTTTGTTCATCTGATTCCTAAATACTACTTAGGTACATTCGATCCGATCCGGGTTGCGTGCCTAGCTATGATAGGTGAGTCTCACAACATAAATTTTCTGCATCAACAAGGAATCGAACATGAGACATTGCTTAAGCCAGATCAAACTGTTTACCACTCGTCTCAACCCATGTTGGTCTAATCCTGAATTTTATAGTCATCCATCATCACCAACTCCCATCATATTCGTAAATAATAAAAATTATAAAATAAACATAGGGCAATAATAATAATTATCAATAGTTTTTTTTTATTCTCAATGTTATTTTTGTTTTAAATTTAAAAAAAATTAAATACTACAATCAACTAATTTCCTTAATAAGCACAATTATAATTTTTTTTATATTGCAAATCGAAGAGAATATTATACTCTTGAACTTCTAAATAATACATATACTAATAGAAAGAAAAATTTTCTTAGAAAATGGCTGAGTAATAAAAACGAATGGAGAAATAAAAATAATAAGCAAATTATTAATTAATTAATAAGTACTACTTAAAAAAAAAAGTTTAATGAGCTAGGGTTTAAGAGAAAGAGAGAGGGGGTTTAAGTGTAAGATATTTTGTAGTTTAGGGGTTTTAGCCACTCAACCCAATCATCTCTGCATTTTTGCACACTCCCAAAACACACTCACTCACTCACAATGGAAGCAGCAGCTGCTCCTTTTGAAGATGATGACTTCGGTGAACTCTACGCCGACATTCAACTTCCCTATCCCACCCTCGACTTCCCCAACCAACCCCAACCCCAACCCCAACCCGAAGAAGAACAACCACAACAACCCCAACCAAATACTAACTCTCCCAACCTTAACCACAATGCACACCACTCACTCAGCTCCGAGCCCAAGGATGATTGCGCAATGAGCGATAGCGACGATGATTTGAAAATTGTGCTGAACGATGATGATGATGATGGTGACTGCGCTCATTTTCATGTTGCTGCTGGTAATGGTGGTCATGATGATGAGGATGCCGATGGCGGTGATCATCGTTCCCCTGATTGCGATGAATTGGTCATTAAAAATAATGAGCTCAAAGGTGGTTGTGGTGCCAGATTTTCTCATCATAAGGTGCTCCTCTCTCTCTCTCTCTCTCTCAATCTGAATTCGATTTTGTTTTTGTTGAATTTGGAAACTTGGGTTTCGATGTTCCGAATTTTGTTGCTACGGTAATGAATAAGTAATAGATTTGGTTATTAAGGCTCTAGTTTGCACAATTAGCTTATAAGCGGAAAGTTGAAACCCGATAATAAGCTAGAACTATTATATGATTTAGCTCATAAGCTAAGATAATATGTGTATATTGGGATTAGCCTCTATTTTTAAGCTCACATGTTGCTTCAAGTAGCAGATTAAATACTAACTTATTAGTTCGTAGCTTATTGAAATAAGTCCCTTTGTCAGATAAGCTAATTCTAGTTGACTAACTTATAAGCTCCTTGATGGTGTTGTTTATTTTTCATTTTGTTTGATCTTTTTTTATTGTCTCTTCAAATAAAGTGCTACTGTTTATTTTTTGTTTTTTTTTTTTTTTTACTGATTGCCATTGTATTTGGCAGTGATTATACTACTAAAAATGGTGTTTAATGTTTAAAACTATTGAGTTTGGTTGTTTATTATGAATTGTGATTGGTTTCTGTAGTACATGAGGACTCAAGGAGGATCGATGTTTGGAAATAATATGAGGGCCAATAAGTCAATGGAGATGGCTTCCTACATTTCATCCTTGCATAAAAGCAGGTGGAATGGTGATGCGTACCACGCATTGAACTCCTGTCATGTTAATCGTATGTATTCTGCAGGAAATCCGATGGTGGCTCAATGTGGATTTGGATCGTTTCTTCCTTGGCACTGGTCAGTGTATGCATTTTGATGTACCTCATTTGCATGGCATTTCAAATTGTTTGGTGAACAAGACATTAGCTCCTAAGCTATATCATGGCAGAGTTCATTGTAATAATGAATTTCGCAATGATTGTAGCATTCGTAGATCTTATCTTCTGATGGGAACCTCCTTAGATCCGGAAGTTATTTTCCAGTTAGAGGAGTTTATGATAGAAATCTGTCACATAACAGATTTGTAGAAGCAAGATAGTAAAGGCTGAACAGCAGGGGTAGTTAATTAGGAACGGTTATGTGTTTTTAGGAGCAGACGAGCAGTTACTAGGGAGTTACTATGTATTTTAGTATTTAATGTGTTGTGGAGAATAGACAATCGTGAAGTGTGTATTTGGTAGTTTTCTGGACAGAGAATATCTCTGTAGGAGTTCCTGGAACTCTGGGACAACAATCATTGTTGTATTGTGTTTAATAGGAGACCTTGGTCTCTGGGACAGCAAAGACTATTGCTGTATTTTCTATAATTCATGTGTTATTCAATAAAATTATTCCGTTTAATTCTAGAGTTCTATCAATTGGTCAGACCTGCCGGATAATTAAGTGAGGCCTAACCATTGCAAACCAGCGATGAAGATGGAGATTCCATTGTTTGATGACGGAGACGATGCTTATTGGTGGATACTCAATATTGAACAATACTTCGATGCCAAGGGAACACCCGAGAAGCAGCGGTTAATGGAGGCTGTTATGGCTATGACAGGAGAGGCTCTCATCTGGTGGAAGTGGTGGAATTCCCGGAATATAGGTGCAACTTGGTTGGAATTTCAGTTTGCTCTACTCTGGCAATTTAAGCCAGAGTACAGAGATGTTCTTCCACTAACCGAAAATGGTGAAGAACCAGAAATATTGGAGATAGATATGAATATGTTATATGGGTCCATGGAGGAGCTAAAGGATACAGCGAAGAAAAATGCTGTGTTTGAAGAGAAAGTTCGCAAAATGCAAAGGGATGTACAAAAGGTGAGTCGTAAGGTGAGTTTCGGTTATGACAATCATCCCTTGGGTAATGATGAAGAGGTGAAGCCAAAGGGAAGAATCCTCTCTATGGGTACTGTAATGGTGGATAACAGGTGGAAGGAGGAAGGGTCGATCATGGTGGCAAACCTACCACCATTGGTGGAGCGCTTAGAAATGCAGGCCTATGGTTTATCCTCTGAATTGAATACAATGACCGAGTTCGATGTCCCACGTATGTTAACACAACGTCCACCACCGAAGCCTCCAGACCCATTTGATTGTATGGTGGTCATCAAGAGTCGAGACAGTTGCAATGAAGGTACAAAAAGAGGAATGTCAACTAAAAATGCAACTTGGGCAAAGGAATCCATCTCGAAGAATCAAGTCCATACACTTAGCCTTGAGGACAAGGCTGATCTTCTAGTGGTGGGAAATGATGGGAACCTCCTTAGATCCGGAAGTTATTTTCCAGTTAGAGGAGTTTATGATAGAAATCTGTCACATAACAGATTTGTAGAAGCAAGATAGTAAAGGCTGAACAGTAGGGGTAGTTAATTAGGAACGGTTATGTGTTTTTAGGAGCAGACGAGCAGTTACTAGGGAGTTACTATGTATTTTAGTATTTAATGTGTTGTGGAGAATAGACAATCGTGAAGTGTGTATTTGGTAGTTTTCTGGACAGAGAATATCTCTGTAGGAGTTCCTGGAACTCTGGGATAACAATCATTGTTGTATTGTGTTTAATAGGAGACCTTGGTCTCTGGGACAGCAAAGACTATTGCTGTATTTTCTATAATTCATGTGTTATTCAATAAAATTATTCCGTTTAATTCTAGAGTTCTATCATCTTCTTTCCTGATTCCTGAGTTTTGCCCTTGCCTTGCAGGAATATATTTGATGTAAACATTGATACATTAGAGGCGAAGCCATGGAGGTTTCCTGGAGCTGACATAACAGATTACTTCAACTTTGATTTTAATGAGAACACTTGGAATCTATACCGTGCTTCATTGGTGGGTATATTATTGGGCTTAAAAAGATATTACCTTGTAGCTTTTGTGTGATACTTGTCTCTTGGTTTCTCTGTTTAGATTCTAACATAGTTTATCCAATTGTCTAGATGTCTAGATAACAGTACCGGAATTTCTAATACCAATTTGGTCAATGGGCATTACATAGTAATACACACTAGGGTCTAGATTATCTGTTTAATATTTGGTGATGATACCATTGACTCTTAGGTTTAGTTAGATTCTCTTTTTGAACTTAACCGAAAAGAACCTTACACGTAAAACTGTACGCAGGAGCAACTTTGGCGAACATCCGTACAAACTGGCAGTCCTGTTGATGGGTCTATGAAATTGAATCAGGTGTGTAAGAATATATTTGTAAAAGAAAAATTAACAAATTAGGTAGTAAGCTGTGCTATTATGGTGAATTATCTTCTCCTATCTTGCTGACCTGGAGTAATTTCAGGAAACCACGAGAGAGCAAATTGATCAAGTTGTATCCGGGAGTGTGGTTTGTCCTCCATCTGATTGTGAATTGGTATGCTGATGTTAAGCAGTTGACCCTTGTTACTTAGAATATTATGTTTGTTCATCAGTTAGGATTCATCTTATGTTATTAGTCTCATTAGGATGAGCTTCTACTTCGTGAACTACACTAGTGCATGACCTAGGTTATTGCTTAAATAGTGGTATATAGTCCTTTTTTTCCCCTTTCCGACCACTTCCCATAAGTTCAACCACTATTTTTATTTTTTATTTTTTTTCCTTTTTTGATGTTTTGTTTTATTCCAGTTATATTCTTAACTGTTACATGCAAATACGAGTGATACTAACTGATATTTGATAATTCAGCCAAAAGGCAGAGCAATTCTGGTTGAGGACAGCATGGTTGAACGCCAACCATCCATGGATGTAAAGCGTCCACGTAGTAGGGATTCTGATGTTATTATACAGGTGTGTTGGCATTTATAGTTTACCATAATTCTTGTTCTGTTGCTACCTTATGTCTTTGTATTCATTATTTCATTATATTTGATTTCGAGCAGATCAAGGTGCTTGAATCCTCTGATGATTGTTCTGGTTCTGGCAATAGCACTGTAATGGATGCATCATTAGAAGGGGAATCTGCTGTGGGCAATAACAGAAATATTCTCAATTCTTCCAGTGGACATGATGATGTGCTGTCTGAAGTTCAGTTGGAAGATGTGAAGAAGTCAGAGGACTCTTCTGTTCTTGAAAGGTAAGCTTTTTATTAGATACTGGATCTAATACATTCCTATCTATTCTAATAAATTTTTTTTTTAATTTTTTTTTTTTGTGGATTCTTGGACGTGTATCTGTTATGACTTCATTGAGGTTTTCTTTGCATTTTTGTATAGTCCGTGTTAGAAGTATGGGTATTTGTCAGGTAGTATAGATTTGGTATGGTTTTTGGTTTGTCAAACTTTGAAAACCCCTATCCTCAACTTCTCTTGATTATCCGTATAGTCTTGGTGGGTGAAAGGTGTATTATTACTTAAAGATAGTAATTACAGAAGCTAATTTTGATCTTAAAAGCTAAAACCATACTATTTTCTGTTCTGCGGATAATCATTTCTTATATATAGTTGTCAGCTACTCTGCATTGCTCGTTATAATTTGATTCTTGTTTGTGAATGACTTACAATTTTCCTCTTCTACTGGAACATAAGTTTATTGTTAAATTCCTCATGGTTTATCATTTTGGACCGTGTTATCAGCTTCACGTAACTCACATGGACTTTAATTTTCACAGGAGCGGCTTGATTCCTGGTGTAGAAGAAAATAAGCATCAGGATCAAGTGGACCAACTTTCAGAAGATGCGCAGGTGCTGGAGGCAGAAATAAAAGTAGAGAAAGGCATTGGTGTAGGCACATGCAGTGCTGATCCATGCTGGATTGAATCAGAATTGTCACTTGGTGATCAAGAGCTTAGCCTGACTTCTTGTACAGATAGTGATTCTGAGGCAACAGAAAACAGTGTACATGATGATAACGAGAAAGGTCATAGCCCTTTAAGAAGGAAATCGGTTAATTCTATCACTGACTTGAAAGAGTCTTTGCCACTTTATTCTAAGAACTCAAAGATTGACAGTTTTAACAGAAGGCCAGTAAATGTTGCTTATTGTTCAAGAAATAGAGGTCCATTGCGAAAGGAATGGAGGCATGAAAGTGGTAGACGTAATCCTGGTTCTAATCTTAATAGACACGTTGAAAATGGCATGTGTGGTGCAAGAGACCTGCCTCTGTTGGGCCATCAATTTGATCATTTGGACAGATCTCAAGAACGACTGCTTGATTTTGGCAGTCGTAAAAGAAGAGATGTTTCATATAATCGGGAAACAAAACAGTCCTGCTATTATGATGGTGAGAGGTTTGTTGATGACCTGGTTCAGACAGTGCGCACTGAATATTCCTATTGGGAAGATCGAGAAAGCTTCCATAAGAATACAAACCGATATGACAGAAGAAATGTGGCCGAGAGGAATTATTTTTTTGAACCAAGATCTCCAACGGAGTATAGTGAAGACAGAGAGAGAGGTTGCTATCATGCTGATTGGGAGTACTCTGCTGATGACCTGAGTCCTCACTATTATAGGGAGTCAAGGCAATTTGTTCCAAAACATTCATCTTTTCCAGCTATGGTGAGGGATAGTCAAAGGAGAAGAACAAATGACAAGTCCCACTTTGGAAACAGAAATTACAATGATGATTTTGATGAATATGAGTTCGATTTTCTTACCAAAAGCTATCTAATGTCCACTTCTGCTGCTGAGAGAGAAATGGATTATTTAGATAACAAACATGAAGAGCAGTTTCCACACATTGATAGAGATTGGAAAAGATCTGATCGAATGGGTAGACATCATGACAAGTCCCCTTTAGTTTTGGATAACTTGTATGGGAAAATGGAAGATAAGTGTTCGAAGTACGCACATCATAAGACTCCAAATTATAGGTTTTATAGTCAATTTTCTAAAGATTCAGATAGAAATTGTGTGCATGACACCAGAGTAAACAAAAATTTCGGGGATTTTAGGAGACATGGACATGCTACAGAAAACAGAGGCAGTGACTGGCCTTATGGTTATGCTGATGTTACTGAAGATGAAGATTTCATAACTTCTCCTGAAGAAGAGTATCAGTTTTACAGGTCCTTGCCTGAGGCTCTTCACTTCACTGAGGATGAAACTATTTATAGGCATCATGAAACTCACGCGGTATCTCTGCGTACTGCACTGCAAATTAATGATAGAAAAATGCGGCATCATCATCTAAATATGCCAATGAGAGGTAGTGAAAACTGTTTAAAAGGAAGCACTAAGATGATGTGCAGAGGCAAATGGGGGCAAGCCGTGCAAAGGTGCAAGAAATCAGTTGACTTTGTTAATGGGGAAGGAAAGGTAACATTGGGGAAACTATGGTTAGGAACCTGTACTGTTGTACATATATATATGAGCGTCTCAAGAACTGTTGGGATTTATTTCTTTTTGCTTTTTGGTAGTATTTCACTGCTTCACTGCACCGCAGTCCTCACGTTCACAGTTATTTACTTTGTTTTATCTTTCCTTCTCAATATTTACTTGTTTTCCTTACTTTAAAAAGGGTTTTGAACTAGAGTTTAATGGGTGTGTGCACTGATAGTGTAAAGCTTTTTACATTGTCACCGTAACATTCACCATTCATATGTATTACTTTTACTCAAGAGTCAATTATTACTAACACATGAATGGTGGATGATTTGATGACAGCGTATAATTTACATTGGCAGTGTTCAACCCATTTTCTCTTTGCACTAATTCCATATTGTAGCGAAATGTTTGAGTTTTATCATCACTATCAACCAAGTTTGAGAGGATCGCAGCTCGAGCACGTGAAACAAATCCATGAAGTTCATAGGAGTCCTTATAACATTAATCTCAGATTTCCTTTCTGCAACAAAAATGGGATATCTCTTTGTTTGAACTTGCATATGGTTATGTTTGCCTGTTTTTCATGTTGTTTAATATTTCATGATAAAGTAATGTTGCTTTAACTGTGTTTGCCTACACCTTGTAGGATAAGGCTAGATTTCTATGTCCCTCTTCTCTCCCTTCTAAACCAGCCTACAAAATTAGTAATTGATAGGAAATATTGCTAGTTAGTAGGATAGTTATATTCTTAGTTGATTAGTAGGGTATAAATAGTCATTCAAGGCTAATGTACTAGTTAGAGAATCATTTTGCTGAAAGTGAATTCATTTGGAGTCTTTCTCCCTGCCTCAAAGAGGGAGGTCCTATCTCGTATCAATTGGTGCTTTTATCAAGACATATTTTGTAGTAATTATGCTTTCTGGCATCAACATGGCTAATTAGCATGACTGGTTCTGGCTCACATCCATAGATCTTTTGGCTTGACATAATTCTTGGACTGATGATATATGTTATCTGTATTATGTTTAGATTTTAATTGAGACATTGTTTATCTCTTGCACATTTTTCATTGATTTTTGCAATTTCTCATATATATTATTTCATCAAATATGAGCAAGCTGTAAAACATTAGTCGCTATTTTGTATCTATTACTGATATAATATCAAGTCTCTAACATATCCCTATTGCTTGATGGGCATACCATATTGTTTATGCTCTTTATTACCTATATCCTTGCAGATTGAGCACATGGGTTGGGTGGGTATTCATGGGAAAATATTCCTTAACCAAACAAACTTGGTTGGGTTGGTACAGGATAAATGCCATTTTGATCTAGGGACTCGAACGGAACCAACCGCAGTTGATTCGTTTGGTTTTGGGTAGGTCTATTGGGTCTAATTTGCAAAATCACACAAACAAGTTATGAAGAAAATGGTGTGAATGTGATGCGATGAGTTGGGGAAGAAGCACAATAGTTGATGGCGGTGAAGCGGAGTCATCAGTGGACTGCAGAAGTAGAGGCACCAGTGAAGCGAGGGTTGAGATAAAGAATAGGACATGAACATATGATGGATGAGTCAGTGAAGCAAACACAACGTCTGTGGTGGTGAAGCACAGAGTCATTGATGGATTGAGGAAGATGAGAGAGGGTGAGAGGTGACAATTAAGTTAGTTGAAGAGTGAAGAGTGTGATGAGAGTTGAGAGTTGTGTTTGTCTGAAGAGTGAGTGAAGACCTAAGTTAAATTCTCACAAGGTAAACGGTGTTAAGTGTTCTATGTTTGGGTTCAATGGGTCTATAAGTTGGTTCTGTTGAAATTGAATCAACCCTGGCTGGGTCTAAAACGTATGGCTGAACCAACCCGATGGACCGAACAAACCTAAAAATATGGGTTGGGTTTGTCAGGTCTGGCAGACCCAGCACCAGT
Source organism: Crotalaria pallida (assembly GCA_037953625.1). Classification (NCBI taxonomy): domain Eukaryota; kingdom Viridiplantae; phylum Streptophyta; class Magnoliopsida; order Fabales; family Fabaceae; genus Crotalaria; species Crotalaria pallida. The sequence goes on from CM075656.1 coordinate 87,634,265, forward strand.
ACATGCAGATTGGGAAGAGAATTGGATGAGACTATCTCTCTTAACCTGTCAAGTCTGCATTGTGTACAAAATTCTGTTAATGCATGGATCTGCTAAATAGTTGCAATATTTTATCGCTTTCAAAAGTCTGCATCTTGGAATATATTTTGATATAGAAAGTGGACTCACACATTTGGTCCAGTTAATGGGCCTTTTCTAAATTAGTTTTTTGGGAAATAATGATGGTTTTGTCTTAGAAATTCACCTATATCTGGTAATTTTGCCTGTCTGCATATGGCATGTTCAAGAAATGCATCCTGTCGTGAGCAGTTTCTGGCTTTTGTAGTGGCTTATTTATATTTAGTGAAGTTTTAGTTTTTTAAAATTATTTCTGAAGCAACCGATTGGCAGCCAGAAGGTACATTATTTCTTTGCTGATTTTATGTTTAAAAGACATTGGCCGCTCCGAACTAAATTCAGTTTGTTATAGCCTAATTTTCATGCTTTGATGATTTCAGTCTCTAATTTTTTTAGCTCTCGTATCTCTCATAATTAGATTGGTCCTGAAGCATTTAGTTTAACTTGAACCATTGTATTGAACGGATAAGTTAGCAGAGGATAACTTCAATGACTATTGTATGGTAAATTGTTTTTATACAAGACCATTTGATAAAAGCTGGAAAGGTGAGTATAGCTTTACCTACCATGCTGTCACTTAAATGGTTAGTTACTGCATAGGAGCATTCTGTTAGTTTCTGTTTTCATACTTGATACTCAAGCTCTGCAACGTTTCACATTTACCACACCTCATTCTTGTTTATTTATTACATTGCACTGCAAGTTTCCATTGATTTTTTTCCTTGATTTATCATTTATTGGATGTGTCGATATTTTCTTGGTGTTTGGTTTGATAATAAACTTGTGATATGTCCTCATGATTGATTCTACAGTCGCATGCAAGAAGTTCTGGAGTCTTGTGCAATGGTAGGCTTGGAAATGTGGGTCAGGTGATCGCTAAGAAGCGGAAAGCTATAGTGAGTTTTGATGAATCTCATAAGAAGGTCATCAAATATGATACCTCCAAATCCGAGTACAACCATGGAGATAAGAAACGAGTTCAGACCCTTCCAGATGCAAAGCAGGAAGAAGACTTGGATATCGAGGAAGGTCAGATTGTAACTGAAGAGCCACACACAAAGGCTTCTGTATCCCGAAGAGATGTTTCTGAAGGTGCCAAAACAACTGACAGTGCGAAGTCAAGAATGTCACTAAATGATAGTAATTCTGCCAAGTCCATAGGTGGTTATGACAGTCAAAGGATTCTCGACTCATTAGCTAAGATGGAGAAACGCCGGGAGCGCTTTAAGCAGCCCATCACAATGAAAAGCGAAGCAGAAGAGAGTTTGAAGCTCAACAATGACTCAATAATAGATACAGGTGAAATAAAGCAACATAGGCCAGCTCGAAAGAGACGCTGGATTGGTAGTTAATTTTTATGGTTGTTTGAGGGCTTGAGTGTCCTTCAAAATAAGTTGAAGACACTGCTGAGGACACTTGATTAAGTTTTTGGTCAATTACTTTTTTCCCCTGACAGTAAAATTTAGATTATTGTTATATTGCCTTTCTTTGACTTGGAATAGAGTCTGATTGATCTCATAGTCTTGCCGAATTTTTCAAAAGCTCTTTATTGTGAGGATTGTAAATAACCCTGAGATTGACATTCATGAACAATTAAGACGGGTTTTTATTGTCACTGATTTTCCAATATTGTGTAATATATTCTGGCCATGGCTCCATCATAAGTTCATAACATAGCATGGCTAATCCTGCTACTCTTATAACTCACAAGTTGAAGAAATCTATTCCTGGCTGTAGATGAAGTGTATAGTATATGTATGAGAAATGATTGATCAACAGAAGTTTGAAGGAGTGATTAGGAATCTGAACAGCATGCCACCGGATTTGTCGAGAAATGTTGATTCAACTAGCTTAGTGGCTTTGATGATAATGATGTGGTTGTTCAAATTGATTTTGATTTGGTTGCTCATAAGCATAGGTTATGTAGACTAGGCAAGGTTTGACACAGATTGATGACTTGCAAAAATTACTTTGAATACAAGTATAACCATTGTATTATAGATTGGGTCACCTTAAGATGAAACCAGATAGCAGCATTGCAAGAAACGACTTTAAAGACGAACAAAATATACAAATGATAACACCATTGCATTTGTCGTAAAAATATTTTTCCCTTTTGAAAGTGCTTATATGAAATGTAGTGCGAGTAATACTTTCTAAATTCTTTAATATAAACCTTTTTTCAAAAGAAATTCACATAAATTAAGAAAGTTAGTTAATAATATTAGTAATACAATATTTAATATATTTTTTCAAAACTACCATTATAATTATTATTAAAATTGTAAATAGTGTTGAGCAAATAAAGGTATATGTAAAACATGAGAAATGCCAATATGCCATTGAAAGTTGGAACATAAGCTTATAAGTTATAAATGAAAAGAAAAAAGAGTTTTTAAGTGAGAGTTATATATTTATATTAAGAATTAAGAATTGGAGGGAGTAATACAGTTCCATTATTTACTGATTTGCATTCAGTTTCAGTTTCCTGATGTGCAAAGAATGCAATATGTTGTGTTCAATTTGTCTAAACTGAAAATTGAACTTGGGTAGGAAGAGTTAAATTTGAAGGACAGATAAAAATAAGTTAAATTTGAAGGACAAATAAAAACTAAAACTAATCCTAGATGCCCCCATGCAGGATCGAACTACAGACCTTCAGTTTACAAGACTGACGCTCTACCACTGAGTTATAGGGGCTTGCTAACAACCGATTAATATTTACTTTATTTAAATTATTTTCAATCTATATATTTCATTCCTGCACCTCTGGAAGACCACATTATACTTTTTTGCTATTTAAAATATAAATAAATCTATTAAGACAAAACTGTTAATTACTTTGGTAATGAGCATTCCAAGGTGATTTCATTTTCGACCTTGAGATTTTGAAAGTTTCTATTTAGTCACTGAGATTGTAAAACGTTATTCACTTTAGTCTCACATGAGTCGTTAGCCGTCAGCTCAAGGATATATCTGAAATAGATTTAGGTTCTGTTCGGCAACACGAGCTAGGAGCTTTTTAGCTATCTATGAGTTTTTAGATTCAGTCAATAAGCTACTAGCCCCGTTCGGTGAATACAAATTAGAAGAAGCTTATAGCTTTTAAAAAAAGGGGCTTGTAGCTTTTGAAAGCTAGCTTTTAGAAAGCTACTTCATTCTAGAAACTAAACTAGCTTTCAATAATTCATATACCAATTATACCCTCAAACAAAATTTAAAATTATTTTACTACCCTTTAATTAATTAACTACATAATTAATAAATTAAGAAAAAATGAATTTAATTAATTATAATTTAATAATTTTTATATTTTATTAATTAATTAATTAACTAACTATCTATTTAATAAATAAAGAAAAAATTTGAAAATAATAAAACAATAAAAATGGTGCATGTCCTTTTTGGTCATTTAACAACTTTTAGCTACTTTAAAAGCTAGTTTTGCTTAACAACACTATATTAAATAGTCAGCTAAACAACTATAAGCTCTCAGCTAAAAGCACACAACTCCTAGCTAACTTAACAGCTATAAGCTAGAAGCTCATAGCTACGAGTTACAAGCTCACAACTACAAGTTAGTTTTGCAGAACAGACCCTTAGTAATCTCAGGAATTAAATAGAATTAAATGCTTATAAGTTAGAGATTAAACAGAAAGAGGAATTAAACGACAACACTTCCTAGAGACTAACATGAGTAACATTTTATAATCTCAAAGATCAAAGAAGAATTTTCAAAATCTCAAAGATGAAAGTGAAATCACATTGTAATGTCGAGGATTAGAGTGACAGTTTTGTCAATCTATCAAATATGTTTAAAAAAAATAATCAACCTAAAAAAATAAAAAAAAAACAATTGTAATTAAGTAATTTGCGAATTGGATTTGAATTTACCACTTTAATCAAATCAAATTAAACCACAAATAATTTAATATTTGAATGGGATAATTTATTTTTTTCAAAATCAATGCAAACTTAATAATGATCTCCCTTAATTTTTGGGGAGCATTTCTACTGTTTTACATTGTGTGTCTTTGTTCATAATTGATAATTTAGTGAAGTTAGGAAACATAAAGTTTAAGCATCTATCTAATTAAGTTCAATTACTAACAATTGTACAATTTTCTCTTTCTTTCTCCTCATCAAAAATTTGCTTATCAAACAAACAAACATTGTTTGTTATTTCATGTATTATTTTTTTACTATTAATTAAAAAAAATAAATTTTAAAGTAAATATTTGCTAATCGAATATTTTTTAATTAACAAAATTAAAGTAATACATGAGATATGCACATCGTGAAACACATATGTTAGATGTTAGTTCTAACTTTTTTTAGTCCCCTTCTCATGACATCTATCTTTTCAGCTGGACATATTTGTCACATCAAGTTTTGTCTTTGTGAATCATACAACTCAGATAAATAATAACGAAAAAAAATGGAATGATAATAATAATATTCGCTCCGAGGGATGATTTCAATAATAGGGAATTTAAAAAATAAAGGACAACAAACACGTTAATCACGTAAATCCAATTGCTTTAAGGTGGCTAAAATAGATAACTTCATGTCATGTGGATTCACATAAGTCTTAACTTATTATGTTCAAATCATGAAACTAAATAGAAGCAAATTTAGGTCAACTTAGTAGTAGGCATGAAAGTTATACCTAAAAATCTCTAGGGTCAACAAATACGTTCCCAACTTGTCCCTTCATCAACACTTCTTCATCCTTCTCATCATTACTGCTTTGGCTTGAAAGTCTCTTAATGAACCAAAGATCATCCATACAAGACATAGATTCAGTTTTAGGGACATGTTTGGCAAGTGGATCACCAAACCCTAACTCAGTTATAACCACTCTACAGTCCTTCATGCTCTCTCCCAATCTTGATGTGAACTTCCACACTGATTCCATGAGCTCCCCAAGATTCTCTCCCTCTCCATGAAGTCCATACAAAAATAGAAAACCAAAAGGGTTGCACAATGAGTCACTCACAGACATCCTCAAACAAGGGAAGATTTTCTCTCTTGCATGATTTAGAGTTGTGTGAAGAAACCTTAGTGGCTGAGGCTGAGACTTTTTAAGTTGAAGCTTATAAGCTTCACAAGTGTTCCATATGCTAAACATGACCCATGATGATGATGAGTTTGTAGCTTCATTGGTGATAATATTTTCATTATTATCTACCATTCTCAACAAGTTGAGTTTGCCCTCATCTTTGTAATAACTTATCCATGTTCCCAAGCTTAGCTGCTTCTCCTTAAGAATAACATCCATGTCTAATAGATATAACTCCTTGGACCTCAAGGCTCTTTTGTATAAGGAAATTGCTTGATCTATGTTCACTTTCTCTATTTTTATATCCTTTGAAATGTGTTTTGATGGAGAGGGAGTAGTTGGAATTGGATGGACAAAAATGAAAAGTGAGGTGAGATTCACATAGTTGCATTTGATGGTAAATAGGTTTATGGAGGCATTGTTGTTCTTTTCAGTGGCTAGGGATGCGTACTGCGCTCCATTTCTCACCATCCAATCTTCAACTGAGGTTACAAGTTTTAGTGCAACCCCTTTTCTCCTACACATGATGATGATCAATAGATGAGTAAATGTTCTCATGTAGTATGTTATATATATATATATATATATATATATATATATATATATATATATATATATATATATATATATATATATAATTGTAACATACATTCGTCATGAACCAAACAAGTTCAAGTTGTTATACAAGGTGTTTGAATACTTTATCATATCGATCTCTAACACTCTTCAAGAGAAGAATCCTTTGAGCTCGAAGTATGAGGAAAGTGCAAATTAAGGCTTTATCTTTAACTAGCATATCTTTTAATTTTTTTTTTCGCACCAAAGAATGATCCTTGATTAATAGACGAAGACTAAGTAATCCCTTTTAGTTACCAAGGATTCAATTCAATTAATATTTATAAGAACTAATGGTAGGGCTTTTGGAATTTTTTTTTTTTAAGCAAACATGAATAATTATGATCGAGTGCTAGGGGTACTAAACCCATATACGATGGATATTAAAAAATGGAAAATAGAAGGGCTTTTGGAGTTGAAAAGTGTAAACTCATCTTTGCAAGTGTTGGAATTCAACTTTGACTTGAAAGAGTGGAGGCATCATAGTTCAAACTCTAAGCCAAACTTGATCATAAAGGTCTAACAATATCATGTCAAGAACCAATTCTATTATAAGCTCAAGCATTTAGGTGTAGTTTCAAGAATTACTTCAGGGTCTTGGGAATTAGGTATAGTTATTAGGAAAAATAAACACATATTAACTTCTAATTGATGAAATAGGTTTCATTCTAAGAGTCAGCTCAAGTTGTATAGTTTCGAAACATAAAATGTTAATATGCTCAAATTCATTCAAAACTCATGTGATATGCTTTCCCCAAACTCCCCAAAAAAATGTTTCCCTATATATATATATATATATATATATATATATATATATATATATATATATATGTAAAAAAATGTTTCTTCCCCTAGCCAAGTTCCAAATTTGCATCCCCTTAAAAGGTAGAAAGTATATATGGGTATATATATTACCTGAAAGAAGGAGAGACTCTTAGGCCTAGTATGCAACCCATGTTGAAAAATGATCCACAAGGAGTCCCCATACTCTTAATACATCCCCTAACAACACCGACAAGCTCCCGGGTTTCAAGCAGCTCAGCTACCTGTTGTGAAGCATATCACAATAGTAATTAGTAAGTACTCTAGTAGCTAATAATCATGTGATATATATACCTGTTTTGGAAAGTAGAACAAAGAGTATTGACAATGTTGAAGATTCTTATTTTAGAATGGAACATATATTTAAGACTTCAACAAACAAGTTTTCAACATCATTGTGGATTTTGTGTTACATGGGGAGGAAAAAAAAGAAGAAAAGATATCATGTATGTCTACCCACCAACGTGACATGAAGGGGGTAGAACCTAATCCTAGATAGAGGGTCTCCTATCATGTTGGTAAAAATGGAGACCCCCTTTTTAGTCCCAATCTCACAGTTCCTCTCAAGCTTCTCCACCACTTTGACATCTCTATCTTCATCAAATTCTCTTATAAGAACCCTACTCTCTATACTGCCATCCATGTCTTCTCTTTGCTAAATGAAGAAGCTAAGTGATGTATATACTATATTTAAGGGGGGAAAGGAGAATTTTGCTTGGATCTATTCCCAACCAATTCATGTTGCTTACTTATATATGGCGAATAATGATTGGCTGTGTCTCACTCCCACCCTCTTGTCTTGTTTAAGATATCTAATGTTTCTATAAATATATTTCCAATGCAGGATTATTCAATAAGTTTTTTAACATATGTTATAATTCACACATTAGAAAAATCTATCCATATATGTTAGGAACGGAGGATTTAAAATAATGATGAATTTAAGTGAAGTAACTTATAAATGAGTTTGACATTATATTTTGATCAAAAATCTTAAGGTAATAAGTTTGTGGAACCTTATTATTTATATACACTTCAACTTATCCATTATTATACAACGCGACATTCATTACCCACAATTCATCTCGGAAATTCCTAACAATCTTCCCTGTGATCACTCCCCCGGCCCCTTGAATGAAAAGGTTTGAAATATATCACAGTACCACCCAAAAGCATCATCCACAAATAACCATCCTTAACAATAATAGACTTCAAATAATGGACTTAAATGAAGTAGCATATAAATCATAATTGAATAAAAATCATTGATCCAAAATCACCTGATAATAATTCCGCCATTTGCTAAGTACTTGATGTTAAGATCAATCATAATTGGAGTAACTTTTTTATTTTCGGGCCCCCCTTTCACAATAGTAGGTTTCAGGGTGGGTGCACTCTTCACCATCCCTAAGGTCAACCCTACTCTAAGAGGATTAAAAAATATGAACTCTATGTTGAGAAGCGGTAAAATAAATATCATGAAAATCTTAAAATTATGATACATAACGCAGTGACTTGTGACAGTATCATTTACTATTTTGCTGCTCATAACTTGATGCATCAGTTGAAAGTAACATTGCCCTGGTTTTTTTTTTTTGTTGTTTTTTTTTTTTTTTAATTTAAGGAATGAAAGCTGATTTATAACAGTCATTCTGTAAGGACATTTGCAGAATCTAGATGATTTGGACCACAAATTTGTAGCAATAGCCTTACAAAACGATCCTGTGAATCTTTGAAATGATTTTCATAATTTTATTCAACTTATGTCAAACCAAAAGTAAGTACGTAGCTGTTGAAAAATAACACGGCAAATGTCCTTTATGATATTCGTACGAAATCATTTGCATGATTTTTATCATATAAACTTATAGAGTATCAGGACCGAGTTAGGCTATGAGAAGTGTTAATATATATCCTTTGGATTTTAATAAAATATTTGTTTGTTAAAAAATAATTTAAGTTTGAAGATATCACGATACCGGGAATTCTCCCTCCGATTCTATTTATAAGTCACATTCTAGAAGGATTCTTTGATCCTATTTATAAGTCATTTTGTATTTTCTAGGAGGCATTTATTGTTATTTTCTCTTATTTGCCCTTTGCTCATTAATGTGAAGTAATACAATGTGAAATTTCCAATGCAAGTAAAGAGGATAAGATTGTAATGTTGAAGTATTTTTTTAAAGTTTCAAGAAATCTAACTACCGGTTCATGTGATATGATTAAGTATGCTATATAAATAGGACCAGAGGGAGCATTGAATAAATACAACTAGCGGGGCTTCTCTATGATAGAATTGTCTCTTGCCTTCTTCCAAAATTAAGTTTTATTATTCTCATTAGGAACATTTTGAAAAAAAAAAAAAATTCAAAATTTAGTCAAACTTCGATTCAATTTAAAGGGGTTAAATTGGTTTTAACTTCTCTAACTTAATTTGATGGGTACCGCAAACTTTTAAATGGTTAAACCAAAATAATAATAAAAAAAAAGTTTGATTTGTGATTTTAAATAAAGGTAATAATCTGGACTATCTGATTAGATTTGGACTGACTCACTTAGAAATCACACCAAATAAAAAAGACTTGGATAAATTTTCGACAATTATTTAACTAAATTCAAAAACATATTTTTTTTAACTACGTCAGGCCATTAGTACAAATCTAATATTTCTTATTAAAAACGTTTTTCTCATAATATAATTTTAGTATCTCCAAAAAAGAAAAAAAATCTTCTTTTTAAGATTAAGAAAATCTTAACCAAACAATTCTTTCTGAGAATGAAAAATTTTATTAATTTTTTTTAAGCAAATAATCCTAACCAATAAAGGAAGGCCAACTCGACCCTTAGCTTTGAATAGGAGGCAAATACTGAAATAAGGGAGACTCTGGAAGAGAAGCACTTGATTACGTGAAGAGGCTGCCAGGGCCAATCCAGGATTATATAGCTCCATAACAATGGTCTACAGTACTCATGTGAATATTCGCTACTCTCTTGTCATTTCTTGCTTTTTTTTTCCTTCATCGAGTCATTGAGCTTATAATTGCTTTGTCCTTCAACGTCTGCTCTGCAGAGATCACCATCACAATTAATAAGTAAATCATATCTAAACAAGGTTGGTTATGAGTTATAGTTTAAAAATAAAGATTTTCCTTTATTCAATTCGTCCATCTTATCATCCATTTTATCGATTGAGGTTAATATAGATGGATGAAGTGTATGTCTTTTAAACATGTGGTCGTAAATTCAATCCTTGACTCATGTGAATGGAGAATGTCTTGCTGGAAGCGTCACCCCCTCCCCAAATAAAGGCTCAATCGATATATAAATAAATTAGTCATCCAGTTACATGGGTAAATACCGTGAGTTCACCTAAAAAAATTCATCCATCTTAATAGGAATTCAAAGTGATTTTGAAAAATTAAGGTGGGAGTTATTTGAATTTTTTAACATAATGTCATAAAGGTATTAGGGTTAAAAACAACATAGTTTGAAGTTTTGAACTAAAGTGCTTTAAATTTTGGATTGTAATGTTTTTAACGATAATGTTCCTATAACATTTTGTTTACCGAATTCAAATCCAAGAGGAAAGATCTTAAACCAAAATAAATTTTTTTTGTTATATTTATTGGTTTTTAACAATAATGTTTTTAACAATAATTTTTAGAAGAATTGTTTGATCTTATTTATAAATCACGTTGTATTTTTTTGTTATGAGGCATTTACATATTGTTTGGTTATACTTAAGAAAATAGGAAGAAAAATGTAAGGAAGAAAGAAATAGGAGAGATAGATTATGAAGAGAAAAAGACTAGATTTTATAATTGTTTGATATGAGAAAAAATGTGAAGAGATAAAGGAAAAGAAAAGTTGAGTTTCTCTCTTTTTATTTGGTTGGGAAGAAAACAATAAATTTGTCAAAAAACACATACACTCATATTTTACACAATAAAAATAAGGGTCGTGCTAACCAATAAAAAAAATCTTTGCTTTTTAATTCCTTTAATTTTTCTCTCAAAATCTCTTTTCCCGAAATTCCTCAATTAGAAGAAAAACTCATTTTCTTAGCTTAATCAAATAGGATAAAATCTCTGTTTTCTTTTTATTTTTTTTAATTCTTTATTCATTAATGTGAAATATTATATTTGTGAAATGTTTAATAAAATTTAAGATGATAAAACTATAATGTTAAAATATTTTTTAAAATTAAAAAAAAATTATTACTACACTGCTACTTTATTATTTGTAAAATTGTGAAGGAAGTATAACGAATGATAAGAACCATGGAATAAAAAGTTAGCAAATGACAGAAAATACCGTGAAACACGGAATTATGGAAATGTCAGAAGCAGTGAATCTTTAAAATTCCGGTTATGGTTTTGAGTAGGATAATTTCTGAGAATGAGATTGACAGTTATGCATTCCAGTAAAGATATTGCAGAAAATTTTGTGTTCTGCAACACTCGCTGCTGCTTTATTAATGAGTAGTCGTTCAGCTGATCCAACACCAACCAGATCATGCATGTCGTAGCCACTGGATATGAACTTGGGCTACTTTTCAGAACCACGTTTCCAATATTTTATTTTTATGTTATTACTCCTTCCCATTTTATTTATGGAATAACTTTCATGCAACCAAATTTTGAATTGTTACACAACAACTTTTTGATAAATTAATGGCTGCTTGACAAATCATTGAAATATCTCAATTTTGATATTGGGTCAAATTGCAATAATTCTATTTTGACTTATATAGAATTGATGTGACAATGACATAGATTGACTAGATGATTTGTCAAGCAACCATTAGTTTATCAAAAGATTGTTGTGCAACAATTCAAAGTTTGATTGCATGATAGAAATATTCTTTATTTATTTATCATGTTTAAAAGAACACTTTTTAAAAAAATGTAATAATTATTTTGATTTTAATAAATTAATTATTTTTTTTCGAACATATCTTTTTTTTAATCATTATTTTTGTTTACTACTTACATAAATCAATACCTTATTAAATAGTATGAATAAACATGAAAAATAACATTAATTATATTATTGAATTTTTAAATAAGACAGTTATATAGGAAAAAATATTTCAAAAAGTAATAAATATAAGGAAAAACAAAAGGAGTACATCACTATTTTTTTTTTTTTTTGGAAATTTAAAAAGGTAACAACAAATGAGAATTTGGAACAAAAACCCCAAAGTGAAAATATAACGCTTTTTTTTATGAGACTTTCTTTTCACACCCCCCATTTTTCTCCCCACCCCCCATTTTTTCCGCCTCACATGAGGCGGAAGTGTAAATTTATTGGATTTTCCACCTCTCAAGAGGCGGAAAGGGTGAAAAAAAATTACAATGGTGGATAAATTTATTGGTCCATGGAGCGCCACTGTTTATGTGTTGTTTAATTCTATAAGCTCATTTAATTCTATATTATATTTTTTTAACCCAAACTTTGAAATTAGAGAGCTTTACACGAAAAGAAATTTTTACGAAAAATGTTGGGAAAATGAAAAGCAATAAAATATGTCATGTGTCCTGAATATTTTAAAATAAAAAAAAAAACACCAGATGGTTTTTTTTTTCTCATACTATTGTATAATTTGTCCCTTAACGAGTTCATCCATTATTTTATTATTATTTTCATTTTTCTATACTTTAAGCACGAATCCCATATTTTTCTTCACATATAAAACAACTTTTGTCTTTAAAATGGATTACGCACACCATCCCATCACGTACCACGTAAACTTAAAAATTCTCAAAAAGGGATAAAACTCCATTTTTCCACACCGGTTAAGTTTTGTCCCTATTTTGGGACAAACAAAAATAAAATGCGGTGCTGAAACTCCAAGATTATCTACAAATTACAATGGTGGATAAATTTTTTGTCCTTAAATGGACCACAGGTCACAACCATTATTTTATTATTCCTTACACTTTTCTATTTTCTATTTTTTTTAACATTATACTTTTCTATACTTTAAGAAGAATTATCATATTTTTTTTCTTCACCCAATTTTTTATCATAAAAATATTTCTACCTCTAAATTAAAAATTGTCCTTATTTAAGGACTATCTGCAATAGAGACAAAAGTTTTGTTCTCCATATCCTTAATGGACAATCCTTAATTAAAAGAACAATAAAACAATTAACTCCAGATGAACGTTCTTAAAACATTTCTAACAAAAACCTTTAATCAATTTAACTTTAATTTGATTGTGCAAATGATTAAATGACTTAACTAAGTTAAGAAAAAAGTCTAATTTAGAATTTAACCAATCCAACCTGTCAATTTAGTCTATTTTTAACGACATCGACGAGGTCAATTTAATAGCTAACCACTGTTATAAGATCTTATGGAAAACAAACTCCTAAATCATCAACTACCAAGAGAGACCAATACTAGGGGAAGTAGGTCCAAAGGACCAGCTTTTCATCACCTGAACTACCTTTGTTCTTTTTCCCAAAAAGTCTGCACAAGGAATACCATTGATCGAAAACATCTTTAATAATATTAGTGAAATTCACTGTTTATATATATCAACAATTGAAAAAATCTAAGACTAATACTTACTTCTTCCGGTTTGAAATATATGCAATAAAAAACACATTTCATTTGATCTAAAATATAAGCAAAAATAACTAATCTTTTTAAATTTTATTTCATTCTCAATGCTACTTTCTTAAAATATACCTAGATAGCTAGAAAATTGTTTTCTCATTTACTTTTTGTTTCATTCTCAATACTACTTTCCTAGAATACCTCTATTTTTTTATAAATTTGAGAAAATTAAATACAATGAATTAACTTTCTTAATAAGTGTGAAAATAGTTAGATTTACTTATATTGTAAGTCGGAGGGTGTAACAAATAACTAATATATAGCCAACACTACATGTTATTCCCTCCTGTTATTTATTTTCAGTAAGGAAAGTAGTTAAATTTGTTAGTGATATTTAAAACGTGAAAAATTGATATATTTTTTCAAAATTACCCTTATATTTATTATTGGAATTCTAAAGCGTGTTGAGTTAATATGAGCATCAATGAAAAAAATCATTAAATAATATTGATAATTAAAATTAAATCTTATAAATATTGATCAACATAAAAATTCCAAATTGATCTTATAAATAAGATAAGAAGAATATACATACATACATATAATCAAATTACTCTGACTAACTTTAAAAGGTTACTTTCAATCTCATCCAACCATTTAATTTAATGGAGTGACATGTTAAAATATTTTTATTAAATATTTATTTTAAATAAAAATTTTATATTATTTTGTTTTAAATTTTATGTTGTTAATCTTTAATTAATGGGTCATTCAATTTTCTTTTTTCCGTTAGTTTCTTCAGTCATTTTTCTAAGGCAATAATATTGTGTTTTAATTTGCACATTGCTGTATGAGTATAATATTCTTTTTTATCTTTTTATTTTATTTATAAGATTTTTTAAAAATTATATTAAATATTTATATTTTTAATATCACTAACCATCTTAATATTTTTATGATGGATGTAAATTTCAAAAAAAAAATTACAAATAGAAACAAAAAGAGTAACAAGACCATTTACATCAATATAAATAGAATTGAGGCGTGAGAGAGGCCAAGGGTATAGAAATAGGTAACAATTATTATAATGGGAAATAGTCACTAAGTCTAACAATTTTTTAGTTATATTTTCATCTTTTATCGATTTTTTTTTAATTTTTAAGATCAATCCAAATAATAAGTTATTTTTTGAGATCTCATTAATTTAACTTTAGAGTGGATGAGAAGTAACTATTGTATTATGGAAGGTATTAGTCATTGCAAGTCTTCTCCTTATGAATGCCACCAAGAGACGCCTATGTTCGGTTTGGGAGATTTTGGAGAAGAGAGTTTGGGAAAAAGAAATTAGGGAGTTTGGAGAAAGAGAAAACAGCGAGAAAATATGAATTTTCTCCTATTTGGTAGATGAAAGAAAGTCGGGAGAGAGGAAAAAATAGGTGAGATCCATTCAAAAAAATCTTCTCTCCACCATTCAAGATAGAATGGAGAGAAATATGTTTTCACGTGTCTCAATGCATTACTTTTGAGTAATATATTCGAACGTCCTTACTTTTTAACAAATATATTTATTTTTATTATATAAAACAATGTTATAGTTGTTTTTTGACAAATTTATTATTTAATCTCTTCTCACTTTTCTCTTTGGCAAAATAAAAGGAAAGAAAACTCAACTTTTCTCTCTCTCATGTTTCTTCACATTTCCTCTCATACTAACAATTACAAAATTTTTAGCTTTTTTTTTTATAATTTCTCTTCCCTCCTTCTTTTTTTTTTATTTCTTTCCTCTTATTTTCTTTCTTACGAACAAACAAATTATGCATTGTTAGCATTTTAAGAACGTTTACCAATGCTTTCAAACGGTCCCATATGCTGAGCCTATATAGTGCTTCAACCAGTGACTCTTGAAATTCAAATCCATTTTCTGCTACTGCATACTAAAGCAGAGAAAAACAACACCATCTCAATATCTTTCCCATTCATGAAGTAAAACTTAACCAAACAATTCTTTCTGAGAATGAAAGCTTTTATTATTATTTTTAATCAAATAATCCTAACCAATAACAGAAGGCCAACTCGACAAATAGGAGGTAGGCAGATACTGAAATAAGGGAGCCTATGTGAAAGAGAAGCACGTGACTACCTGAAGAGGCTGCCAGGGCCAATTCAGGATTATATAGCTCCATAGCAATGGTCTACTACTCTACTCTATTCTTGTAAATATTCTCTACTCTCTTGTCACTTCATGCTTTTTTTTTCTTTTCCCTTCATTGAGTCATTGAGCTTATAATTGCTTTGTCCTTCAACGTCTACTATGCAGAGATCACCATCAAAATTTATAATCTAAGTGCATATTTGATTTGGCGATGAAAAATTACAAGTAGGACTCAAAATCATGTTAGATATAAAGTAATTGTGAGTAATTTGTGTTTTTCATAATCAATTTCAAGGAAATTTAACATGCATCCAAACATGCATTAAACAAGGTTGGTTATGAGCAAATTTAAAAATATAGATTTTTCTTATTCAATTCATCTTAATTGGAATTCAAAATGATTTTGAGAAAGTATAAACTTATTTGTAGGTTAATTTTGTAGGATGATCATTCATTTTTATTTTGAGAAATGAGAGGGATTTAGTTTTTTTAACACAATGTCAAAAGAACATTAATGTTAAAATCAGTGCAGTCAAAAGTTTTGAATTGTAGTGATCTTAATTTTGGACTGTAATATTTTTAAGGTTTAAATTAAATATTAAAATGATTCTTACAAATGTTGATATATTTGAAATTAATCCTCAAAAAAATTATAGGTTTTGGTTTCTTACTTTTTCAAAATGAAATGTTGAAGCAGACACTAAAACGAATTATGAAAATAATGTTTTTCATCTATATTTATTACGAGAAACCAAAATCGAAACGAGAAACCAAAATCGAAATGGCACGTAAAAATACTACTACGAAAATAGTGATAAAAAACCAAATTAAAAAATGTAAAAACTAATTTTAAATAAATCAACATTTATATGAACTGTTTTGATATTTAAGTCTATTTTTAATATTAAAAGCAATATAATCCAAAGTTTTCAATTGTAATGATTTTTGACATTATTTTTTAACAATAATATTCACTTTTATGGTATGATTTGATTCATATAATTGTTGTCACCTATAAAACAAAAGTTTTAATGCGCCTTTTTATTTATTTATTTTTTTGTATCAAGGGTATCTTTTCGTCGATAGCTGAAGACTAATTTCTTTCGTAACGCAGAGATTAATTAAGTACGTTTTATCTCCACCAACAAAATTTTTTTTATACCATGGCAGAGATCGAACGTCTACCAACTGTGCTGACCTTGCCGATAAAGCTTTATTGCTATTGGAGCAGTAGTCTTGACACGTCATAGAAAACAAAATACGGGTGGGAGGAGCTCAAACCAAAAATAAAAAGGTTAGCAAATGACAAGAAAATACCGTGAAACACGGAATTATGGAAATGTCAGAAGCAATGAATCTTTCAAATTCCCGTTATGTTTTTTTAGTAGGATAATTTCTGAGAATGAAATTGACAGTTATGCATTCCAGTAAAGATCTTGCAGAAAATTTTGTGTTCTGCAATACTCGCTGCTGCTTTATTAATGAGTAGTCGTTTTCAGCTGATCCAACACCAACCAGATCATGCATGTAGCCACTGCATAGGAAAACTGTAGGAGCTTGGGCTACTTTTCAGAAGCACGTTTCCAATATTTTTTTTTGGATTAGTTATTTAACTTTTTTTTTTTTTGGAAATTTAAAAAGGTATCAAGAAATAAGAATCGGGAACAAAAATCCCAAAGTGAAAATAAAACGCTTTTTTATAACATTTGATCACTCGACCAGTAGAATTATTGAACAGCTTTAACAAAAAAAAAAAAAAAAAAAATTGGTCCATGGAGCGCCAATGCGTAGGTATTGTTTAATTATTAGTGGAGGCTAGCATAGATGATAAGGGATATGTTGTTATTTAAGCAAGTTGTTGGGCTTACGATCCTTGACTCTTGCGAATGTAAGAGATCTCGCTAGGATACTAACCTCTGAAAGGACCCAACAATATCGAAATGATTAGTTTCTTAGTTGCGCGGGTGATACCTTGAAAAACTAAAATCTAATATCATGATATGCCTTTAACCTAAAAAAGGAAAGCTTCCCCCTAAAAATAAATAAAAACTGCCCACCCCAATTTATTTAATGGGTTTTTTACCAAGTGTTGCTAAGATTGAGGATAAGAGTCCAAAAAAATATGTTAATTGTTAAAAAATTAAATACATAATTCTTAACTTTTTTAAAAACATCAATTCTCAATAAAAGTTATTTTTTTTTATAGTTTTTTATCCTCTACTTTTTTTAAATTTTAGTACTCACTCCCTTCCAAAATACCAAGTGTTTTTTAAGATTATAGTGCACATTGAAAAGTGTAATGTTTATTTGTATCAAATTAATGTAATGTTTATCTAATTTACCATTTATTTATTTTATAACGATCTTTATTATACTTTTTCATTTATTATCTTTTTTTAAAATTATGTGAGAATAAAATTATAAAAGAAGTAATTAATGTTATAAAAAATATTGGAACAAAATATTTTCTCTTAAAAGACAGTTAAAATAAAACGAAGAAAATATAATTCATGGGGTGGGGCTAGTGAGATTGGAACTTGGGATTTGTTCTTCAAGTGATAACAACAATTAGTGTCAGCAAAATATTCTTATTATTTTTTATATTTATATACATATAAAAACTCATTATTAAGTCAACATTGTTAAAGTCAGATCAAACAAACAGATCGAAAAAAGGTTTTGATTTAAGTTCGACCTTTATATCAAATGATTTAATTTGACTGTTTATATTGGATAATAGCAAAGATAGATCCTATATAGTACTCCCTCCTCTTTTTTTTTTTTTTTGATGAAGATACTCCCTCCTCTCTTATATGTAAACCCTTTTAGGGAAAAAAAAATTGGTTCTATTTGCGAGTCTATTCTAATTTCCAATAACATTTAATTACTTTTTTTTAAAAAAACACTTGTTAAATCAATATTTTTTTAGAATATCAATAATAATCATATTGAAAGCTTTGAAAAAACATTTTAAATGTTTACATTTCAAATATCACTAACAACCTTAGTCCACTCTCTTGATGGACATAAATTTCCCCTAAATAAGTCTTACATATAGGATCAGGATTGGAGGGAGTAGTTAAAAAGAAAAGGATGCTACCGTGATAATAGGAAATTAAAATCTCGCAAGTACTCTCGCCTCCCTAATTTCATTACTAGAATACAAGAAAATTTGTATTAACTAGCCACCATCGGATTCAGGAAACTATCTCATGATTAACCCCAGGATCATCATTGAACATGTACTGCAAGTGGCATGAGAGCAGGACACAGGAAACAGAAAATGTCTACCGAAAGTTGCAGTTAGAGACAAATGACAAACCAAAAAGCCCCCAAACATTTGTTACCCGACCTGACATGCTTAGTCGTCATTTCTCCTTATGACTGCCACCAAGAGACTTCTGCTCGGTTAGCATTTTAAGAACGTTTACCAATGCTTGCAAACGGTCCCATATGCTGAGCCCATATAGTGCTTCAACCAGTGACTCTTGAAATTCAAATCCATTTTCTGCTACTGGATACTAGAGCAGAGAAAAACAACACCATCTCAGTATCTTTCCCATTCATGAAGTAAAATAATGTCACAACTATGGAAGGTTTTCTGGACAGACCTGAATAGGTTTAGGTATTTTGGTTTTGATGAATGGCCACCACCTATCTTCAACAACTGCTTTTACAAGGCAGCAAGCTCGCAAACCTTCCACACCACCAAATCGTCCAAATCCACTGTGTTTCACGCCCCCAAATGGCAAGGACTGGAAAATCAGAATGCATCCTTAATTTCAGTGGAAATTAACAGAGGTCAAAAAGAATTGTAAACTTATTATAATAAGTAAGAAAACAAATAAAAGAATAACAATTCCTTATCTTAAAACATGTAATGGTGCTCATTAAGAATTAGATATTGTCCACCTAAAGTATAAATTCCTTTCCAAATAAGTATTTATGGCAAAGGAAATGTTGCAGCAAATTAGAATTTGAAAAGAAATTGTGTTGTCATGAATTAAACCAGTAGTCTATAGACAAATTAGCAGATCCCACCATTTCCAATATTTCACAGACCAACAACTCGCTAATCAGATCATCATCAGCTGAGCCTCCTAATTTTTTAGTTGTTTCTCTCTCTAGCAGTGGATGTGATCAACAAAAGTACTAAACCATAGATCATATCGTTACTACTAGACACAAGTTCCTTTCGGGTGAAGCCTTTTGAAGACAAAATAATTTAAATAAAGTTACCTGGCACATGTACGTTGCTGCAAAATCATTGACTGCAGCAACCCCACAATGTATCTGTGAAGCTATCTCTCTGGCACGGCTCTGACTGCCTGAGAAAACAGCACAGCCAAGCCCATATTTCGAGTCATTTGCAAGCTTGATAACCTCTTCATCAGAGCTAAATTTCATTATTGGCATGATTGGTCCAAATGCCTGGATGTCATCAAATTGCACAGATGTAAGAGGCAGCTCATACGCTATAGCATAAAAGCCAGAAGGAAATTCTCAAATTTAAATGCATAGTTGCAGTACATATACGATATATGTCATTAAACAGTTGCCCAAATTTCAAAACCTCCAGTACATATATATGGAAATCTTTATTTTGTGTACACAGATATGGACAAACTAGGTTATCAGTGAAATGGCAAAAAATCAAAAAATAATAACGAAAATGAAGAAAGGGGCTAATTTTGTAAAGCAGATAATATAGCATGTTTAGCTACCTCTTCTTGCATCAGTTTCATTGAGTGATTCGCATTCACAATCACTGTAGGGGGAAAATACTGATCAACTGCGTCTTCACCAATATGTCCAAAACTTCCACGGGCAATGATTTCAGCTCCCTTGTCTAAAGCATCATTTACAAGACCTTCAAGCTTTTCAGAATGTTCATGCATGCATAAAGCTCCCATATCATATTTTCCAGCAAGAGGCGGGCCCTGCAAGAAATCATTAATTAACTTAATAAGGACTTCTAAATAATAAATAGCTTCGAGGCTGGGTGAGGCAAAAGACTGTTCTCCAATACTCAGTGAAAAAATGAGTTTTTGTTAGTAAGGCAGTCCCCAGTCCTCAAAGCTAATGCAATATGTGAAATTTATATAAATTCCTGAATATTGAAAATTCCAAGTTCTCTTTGTTAACAAAACTATCATTTCAGAAATGAATGTTTGTGTGTATGTGTATAAACATGTCACGAGTATTTTCTTCACCCATAAATTAAGTAAATTATATCATTTTGCTATATGTCAACAACTTGTGGTTACTAATCAATTTAAATATATAGAAATACACATACAGTTCATAGTACAAAATTAAAGCCAGTACTTAATTTATGCAAATTATTGAACTATTTGAAGCTTTATATAAATAATGCTCCCTCACGGCTATTAAAAGGGAAGAAAAGGAGGCATACAGAAGTTCAACAAAAATAGAGGACAAAGCAATGTGTCATGAATCATATGAACATCTCACTGAATTTCATAATAAACCAGAACAGATATAAAGACAAGCTTGCATGATAGACTGGCTCTAGATTACTGTAACAATTAATTGCAAGCACATGTGATTATGAAAATCGGAAGCCCGTGTAAAAAAAGTTGCATGATAGCAAGACATATTTTACCATGGAAATGTTGTAAACGAACACTTACAGCTGTAACAGACTTTATGATTTTGGTAATTTTGCTGACAAAAGATGAATAAATGTTCTTGTGGACATAAAATCGTTCAGCCCCAGCACAGTTCTGTCCACTTGACTGCAGAACTGCCCTGACAGCAATTTGAGCAACCTACATTCAGCAGATAAATGCCTGTTAAAACTCTGACTCTCAAGAGTGGATATTTCAGTAAGTAGAACATATAACAACTAAATGGTCAACAATAACACCCAAGCCTCTGGAAATCAGAAAATCTGGAAGGGATTTATACATGGTCCACATCTACATCATCACAAACGATAAATGCATCTTTTCCACCAAGCTCTAGAGTAACTGGTATAAGTGTCTCTGCGGCACTTCTCATTATCTGCATAAAAAATGCAGCATATCAATGAAAAACTTCTCATTTCATGGAAATGTAGATGCCATTTTTTTTTTATGAATGAAAGAATATGCTGAGAAAGAGTAGAAGATAACTCTGAAGTCTGAATTATCCCTTACACTACTTTCACTCATTCTGCTTATTCTCAACTACACAACTTTGAGGCTAAGCACTTTCTTTTAAGGGTATGGAATGGGGCTGAGGAAGATCCTAATACTACTCAATTAAACATTGACTTGTCCTCTCCGGAGTTCCTTTAGTAAACATCTACCATGCACAACATATCAGAAACTATTTCAAAGCAAGTTATGAATTATGACATTATTTGGAGGTGAGTCGACAGGATGAACCAATTTGATAGGCAAAGGAATCATACCATCTTACCGACACCAGGTGATCCAACAAATATTACTTTATCAGCTGAAGATACCAATGCTTCTCCTGTTTCAGCAAATCTGGTAAGAAAGGTCCAATAAGGCCATTGATGCAGACATGACTGTGGAACAAAAGGGAAAAGGAAGGGTACGAAATAAGGCTCTACCCCGTTATCACCTCTACAAGGTCCTCTGGAGCTCCTATAGCAGCAAGGGCTGATTGTATGATTCGGAAGTAAAAGCAACCAGACCAACTTGCATGTTCCGATATCTACAATCAAATCACAAGGACTTCAGTCAAATTGAAGAACAAACATAAATTTCATAGTAACTAGTTCAAGGAGGTATTCTACTTTACAGATTCCCAATTTTTAATATCAGTTCGTAATGGAATATAATATGATCCCTGTGACCATTGAAGCATAACAGTCAACAGAGTCTATTCTAAAAAATATATGATACATCCATAGGATGAACAATTGTATACCTTAATCACAATGCCGTTTCCAGAAAAAACTGCTGCCAACATTGGGTTAAATATATTGTGGAAAGGATAGTTCCACGACACAATGGCACCAATAACACCAAGGGGGTGAAACTCTACTTTGGCTCTCTTATGAAGCATTGACCATCCTGAGGACCTGCAATTTAACTTGTTTATCTCAATAAAAAAAATGGCCATGAAAGTGCATTTAAACAATTGCAATTTCACCATAGAGATATTATTTTTTTGGATTTAGAAAACAATTAATTATTTACTGTATATGGGAAAAATAACAATTTTACCAATTTTTCAAAAAAAAAAAAAGAAAGAAAGAAAGAAAAAGAAAAGTAAGGGTGTAAATGAGTTGAGCTATTCATAAACTATTTGGGCTTGACTAGTCAAATTCTCAATCAATTTCATTTGATTAATTAAACAAGATCAATCTTAAATTTAGGCTCGGCTGTATAAATGAGTCAAGCGCAAATTTAAGTTTTGTGTTTTATCGTCTAAATGAAGATACAGAAATATATTATTAAACACAAAAAATAGTGAGGTGGGTACCGGAACTCAGGCTTTAGCCACTTCTCACCCTCCGACAGTAGCCACTTGATCTTCTCACAAGTTGTCATTATTTCTCCTAAAGAAGCATCTACCATTGTCTTTCCAGTATCACGTGAAGATATTCTAATAAAAGCACATGAATTAGAATATATTCAGATTTGTTCGTAATATCTTATGCAGTAAGCACAATTTAGATATATTTCAGATCACTGAATAAAACAATATGATACCTAAAAACAGAAGACGGTTGCATATTTCCCAGCATATCACTAGAGCAACACTATATAAGTTGTAAAAAATATTAACACTTAAAGTTTCCTCCTATGGCCATGGAAAAGTCCTCTTACTCGCATATAAGTGCTTGATGTTTAATAATATACTTCAAAAGTATACGCAAAAATTGGCGCCTTTGCTTGAAAGTGGTTTTTGCCCACATTTTTTGTGCCTTTCGTACTTTTTCCACTTGCTCCCTGACCTATCCACGATGCAAAATAGTTCAAATTAATTATTGCGATGCTTTTACTTCTGAACTCTGTCAAAACTAGCAACCAACATTTTAAGAACCTTTTTTTTTTTTTATAAATAAGAAAAGTTCATTAGAACAGAATAAAAAAGTAATAGAGAAGAGGATAAGATATCCTCACAAATCAAAACAAGAAACCAACATTTTAAGAACTTTTTTTTTGATAAATAAAGAAAGTTCGTTAGAACAGAATAAAAAAGTAATAGAGAAGAGGATAAGTTATCCTCACAAAGAATAAAAATAAAGGAGAACTACTGTGCTAGGAGGTCGAGAGATGCAACAAAGCATGCAAATCCCTTTGCAAATCTACCATAGAAACCCCCAAAAAAAACCTACAGGCAGAGCACCAAAGGGATGCCAAAAAAGTTACCCTCTCCCAAACAAATTCTAAAGAGGAGAATGAATTTAAAAATACCACGATTTCTTTCTAGCCATATACACCAATAGAAAAAACTGAACACCACCACAAAATTTTGGCACCTTTCCAAGAATCAAAACCTCTAAATCTGGAATGGAGGAAAGAGTGCAGCCAGCTCCATTCTCCTTCATGGCTTTGTTAGCACACCATAAACGTTTCCACATGGTAGGATACATACAGGCCAATTTGAGTTCTATGAGGACTATTACTTTATCGCTAAACTAGATGCAAGCATAAGTACGCATATATTAAGCATGGACAAACCATTTTGGTGCTGTGCTTGACTCGGACACACAAACGACACATTAGTGTAGTATGTATCCATACGTGCCCAATTAAAAAAAAAAAAAAAAATTGACTAGGACACGCCAAGGACACAATCAAAGCTTAGCTAGAAACTATCACAAGTAAAAATTTCTTTAACAAAAATATGATTTGTCTATCAACACACACAAAAGTGATTTTGGACTCTAATTTTTTGGCTAATGTCCTTTAACAGTGAAGATTTCCAAGTTTCTTATTTCTGAATATCACATTCAATCACTTTCAAATACAGTCTTTCAATAATTAGTTTCTAGCTCTGGGAAATGGATACTAAAACTATGCCTCATATCATAACCATTTAGAGAAACATGGGCTCACTGACCTCATCCGGAGTCAATGCATGAAGCTATCCCAAACAGCTCTAATTCAAACAACTAGTTTATCAGCTAATCTTGTTCTAATTCAATCACCTAGTTTATCATCTCCTAGTTTATAAGCTCTCAGCTAACTAGTAACTACTAACTAGTAAGCTAATCGTGCCAAACAGATTCATACTCTTATAAAAACATAAGCTCACTGACCTCATCTGGAGTCAATGCCGGAACATATCCCAAATATTTCATGGTAGCAGGTTCATAGCACTGAACTTTCTTCCCCGATTGCTGCCCTGTTCCTCTCGGAGGTACCTGAACAAGAATCAATCATCAACCAAATAAGATCAGCCAGATTCTCCTAATTCATTTTTAACAAATAGGATCCTCCGAGTCATAAGATTCAGGATTCACGGTGCTTCACTCAGACGCAGTATAGTTTCTTAAAACGCATCGATCAAGCACCACGCGCGTTTCCAATTAAACCGAATTCGAATTATAAATTTCAAATAAAGACAGCAAATCGCACCGATCATGTAAAGAAACTACTATAAAACAAGTCACCGCACAACGATTTCCGAAATTTCAATCGCAAATGCAAATAATCAAGAACTCACGTATATGAAGCTGTTTTCAGGTGCTTGGTTCCCATCGTCCAACACTGCGATTATCGAAATTCACATACATTACATTATTTTCAGCATCGCAACGAATTTAAGTTAGAGAGAGAGAGAGAGTACCATCGGAGGTGTCAACATCGATGGAAGGAACGTTGGGAGGAATGAGAATGAGAAGGAACTTGCAGATGGCGAAAGCGAGAGCTAAAACGAGCAAAGGCCACCAAAACGCCATTGCAAACTTGGAAGATTCAGAGAGAGAGAGAGAGTGTGTGTGTGTGGTTTCGCTAGGGTTCTGAGGAAGCTTCCAGAACAATGGTGGAAGAGGGAGAATGAAGGAATCTACTACGGGAGCTTATACATTACAGACACAGCATTGAAACTATAGGCCGAGAGAGAGAAGAAATATTATTGAAAAAAGCTAAACCATTTATTTAGATTTAAATTTTTTATTTTTAATTGTGAAATGAAGTGAGACGAAAGAAAAGCAACAAAACTATCGCTTTAAATGTTTTATTGAGTGAACTCTTTGGTTCCTTCTTTACCGAGCATCCACATTCATATGCACATTCTTTCACCTTCTTTTCGTTAGGAAAAAAGGAAATTCAAACATGCACTAAGGTTTTTTTTTAATACTCCCTCCGGTTCTATTTATAATTATAAGAAGACCCTTTTGAGGTTTTTCATTCCCACCAAGGAGAGTGGATAAATTTGTTAGTGACATTGGAAATGTGAAAATTTGATGTACTTTTTCAAAACTACCCTATAATTATTATTGGAACTCTAAAAAGTGTTGACTTTATAGGGGTGTTTGTGGAAAGAAATAATTAAATGCTATTGAAAATTGAAAAGGAGTCTTATAAATAGGACCAAAACAAAAACCCCAAAAAGGTCTTATAAATAGGACCGGAGGGAGTATATAGAAAAATATTTAATGTACATAATTTGAATTATGATTTTCAAGAAAGTAAACTAACCTAAAACTATATATTAAGTAAACTTACCATAATTTTAATGTACAAATTCAAGTAGTTTCTAAGATAGTTTTTAATAATCTAAATATACACTAAGTGTACATAGATTAATTCCTTGTTATTTTTGGCTGAGCTTGAAAAATAAACATAACAAATTTTAATATAGAAATACTTTGGCTCTTAAGGTTGAGATTAAAAATTCTAATATTACATTGATCATTCAAAAATATAATAATCATCAAGTTTTTTTTAACATTAATAATTATCAAATTTTTTTTTCATCGAAACGATTATCAAAATAAGTCTTCAAAATTTAAAGTGAAAAGTTTTTTTTCTTAATAATTTTTCCTTGTTGGAATCGCATAAGGAACTAATTATATAAGGATTGTAACCGAGAACTTAGGTTGAATATAGTTGTCTTGATTAATGGTCCAAATTTTTGATGATCAAAATTTCAATGTTGTTCTTTGATTGAGGACTTGAAGTCAATATTTAACAATACTTAGATGGCTAAGATTATTTACATTGGTGGATAATTATTTTGTCATTAAATGGATCTCAATTATTATTTTATTATCTTTTATATTTTTTTATATTTTAATGACAACTTTTATTTTTTTTTACCCATGAATTGAATCCATTTTTGTCTTTAAAATTGATCTCACACTGTTAATATTTTACATTAAATAAAAATCATCAACAACTAACTATATTCCCCCCACTAAGGTTATCTATCCGGTTATAAACAAAACACACACAATTTAAGAAATATAATCATTGTCTAAATTTTTAATATATTAAATATTAATTACTCTATATTTTTCTCCATTATACACTTTCTCTTTTAAGAATATTAAAAGTGAAAACAATTCATAAGTCCAATTTATTTATTCTCTCGAAAATCCAAAAAACTGCGTTATTCTATAACTTTTAGCCACGGTTAATCTCTTAACAAGTGCTCAATGACATTCTTTAGCGTTTTCCTATTTATTATACTTTTGAAATTGA
Organism: Crotalaria pallida; assembly: GCA_037953625.1. Taxonomy (NCBI): domain Eukaryota; kingdom Viridiplantae; phylum Streptophyta; class Magnoliopsida; order Fabales; family Fabaceae; genus Crotalaria; species Crotalaria pallida. Next base: position 87,661,237 of record CM075656.1, read on the forward strand.
CAAAAGAACAAATAACTTAAATAAGAAGGAAAAAAAAATCTCAAAATAACATATATAACATATAACAAGCAACAAGTAAAGGGAGTACAAGAAAGGACCGGTTCAAAGGTTTACCGGTCATTCAAATATATTACTTACTACAAAGTGCTTTAATTTGAAGTTTGAATTCTATAATCGGTGTTCACCATCTTGACCAAAAGTTTCAAAGGTTAATTACTTGATTTAACCCAATTTTGTAGAGTAGTCAATCTGAATAATTTCAAAGTTAAATCTCAGCCACCAAAAAGAACACAATTGTCGCTCTCTCGTGTGTCATCCCAAATTGCAGCTTCATGTCCCGTAATTAAAACATTCAGATAGATAAAAGAATAATAACAATAACACTAAAACAAAAAACCACACACAAATTAAAAGGTTTCAATTAAAAAAAAAACACAGAGAAAATGGCTAGTGCAAATGCAAGGAAATTGGGGGTGGCATTGGATTTCTCACCATGCAGCATGAGAGCACTGAAATGGACGGTGGATAATGTTTTGAAAGAAGGGGATGTCCTCATTCTTGTTGTCATTCGCCCCACTGAGTACTATGAGCATGGCGAGATGCAGCTCTGGGAAGTTACTGGCTCCCGTAAGTACTAGCTAGCTACCTATACTATTACACATATTTGAGGTTCTTTCTCAACAAAATAATAATAATAGTTTCATGTACATTGATTGAACACTTAGGAAAATGTTTCTGTATATCGGGTATATATGTAATGCACTCAACATATAATATCATGCATGCATTATTATGTTATTAAAAATATTTGATTTCTTACAAGAATCATCTTAAAAATTACACATGTGATCTGTTAAACGTGTAATTTGTTTTTCTTTCATTGCTGATTATATGTCAAAATTTAACTGTGTGGAATCTATAATTTGTAGGTGACTAAGAATTGGAAATGATTGAACTTATTATTTTATAAGTTATAACTCCAATCAAATGATTATGAATTCAATTATAAAGAAGACTTTAGAATATAAACACTAGAATTCGTGTACAACTTCCATACTTAATTTCATATGTCAAATAGATACTGAAAAAAAATCATATGCTTCTTTTACAGGTAGATTAATTAGAAAAAAAAAAAAACACTGTTGTTAAATTTTAAGGGAGATCGATGTATATATAATTTAATCATATTCGTTCATGGCTTTAAACCCATGTTGAACTTTATGCAGCTCTTATACCTCTGTCCGAGTTCTCTGATCCTACGTACATGAAGAAATTTGGACTGACACCCGAACCCAAAACAATTGCTATTGCCACAGCTGCCGAAAAGGAGAAAAAGGTACGATCAATTTTGGTCAGAAAGTTGGTTATTATTATCGATTGATGATTGTTCGTATTTTTTTACATTTCATCAAAGTAACTTTTATGAGGTTTATTTTGGCAGGCTGTGCCACTGATGAAGATCTATTGGGGAGATCCTCGTGAGAAGTTATTGGAAGCAATTGATCATGTAAATCTAGACACCCTTTCCATTGGCAACAGAGGCCTTGGCCCCCTCAGAAGGTACGTACCTACAAATATTCTCACCAATGCCCGGCCAAAAGAGCATTTGGGTGTGCATGCATTATTGCTTTTAATTTTGGTCATTTCTTCTGGTTCTGAGTTATTGGGGTTGAATGAACTTTTTCATTGAAAGGAAAATGTTTAAATGACATACGTATTTGGCATCTGGGGGTGACACCTGCCTTTTTTGATAAAAATTGGTGGATCCTATAAGAAAGAGAAACTGCAGGGTCCACCAGTTTTTGCCAAAAAAGACAGGTGTCCCGTACAGATGTCAAATACAGATGTTTATGTAACAGAGTTGTCATTGAAAAGCTTTTTTAAACTTCTTTTAGGGGAATTTTATCAGTAATTTGAAAATGTTGCTTACGTTGGGCAATTATAAACTTTGCACCTTAAGTTTCAAATTATAAATTAGGGTTTGAAGGAAGCTAGGGAAGCAAAACTATAACATTGTACAATATTGGTGACTTCAAATGTTAGTGATATGGTAATAATATATATAAGGAAAATTATTTGGATGTGTGAAATGAAGGATGAAGATGAAAAGAAAAAAGATTTAAGTGTATAGCATAAGCTGAAGATGATAGGTGCAAAAATAATTTAATAATTTTAGATTAAAAAATTATAAAAAGAACTTAGTGCAAGTAACACTTTTAGAATGATAACGGAATTCTATTTTTTTATAAGCAAATAAACTTTTTTAGAGGCGAAAAAGAAAGCTAACTACCATATTTGAATATGGATGATAACTTTTTTTAAACTCTTAAAATTAAATATTATATAAACAAGGTAAATTGATTCGAGTGTGATTAAATTTGGAGATATATTCTTTCATATTTTAATGTGAGAAATGGATGTATCTTATTTATAAGAATATTTGTTACTAATGGGCAATTTTAGTTGCATCGTCAGACTAATAGGGTTTCTTTATTATATTTATGTCAGCTTATAAACAACATTAATCTAAAGTAGAAAATTAACATAGCAAATGATCTATTTAAAATTTAATAGTTAATTTTTCTAATTTTCTAAAATTAATTTTATACTTTTGAATTTTTTATTACATATTATTTTTAAGACAGTGAATAACAAAATCTATACTAATATAATCATCGTAATAGTAATTTTTTCCCACCTTTTTACAGGGCCATAATGGGCAGTGTAAGCAACTATGTGGTGAATAACGCCTCTTGTCCTGTCACAGTGGTGAAGAGTGCTGACCATGGACAGCACCATTAATTACTTTTCTTATAATTTGATTTTGGAAAAGAAGAATATAATTATTGTGCTTTTTCCTCTTACCGGAGCTTACACCAGTTAAAATCATGATGGAACATGTATTATTAGTGTGCTCATCAAGAAATGTATGGTAGAGATGGTTTATGAAATTATGGTTAAAGAAAATTCTTATAAAACTTGTACCGGATTAAGTTTTGATTTCTTTGGTGGCGGATTTATAGTTTTAATCCATGTGTTCATAATCCTAATGAATAAATTTGGATTACATATAACATATAGGATTATCATCTGAACTATTTCACTCCTTTGCCCAAGTCAGAAATTGTTTCCAATCTTCATGGCTGATGATTGAATAAATTTGTGTAAATGTTTAACGTTCGTTGCCTGTTGAGTGACAAGGTTAATATATAGTTAGCTAGCAAAAATTCTAAAACCATCCCCTACAAATGTGTGATTTAGTTTCTAAATTTTTCACTCATATATTTTAATTTAGCCATGCAAATTTCCACTCATATCTAGGGGTGTAACGGTCCGGTCCGATCCGGTTTTTAATGGGCTTTAGGGATCGGACCGATTAAATTAATGTGGTTCTGTTCGGTCTGGTCCAGAAGTTTTCCATATGCAAAGATCAGATCGGATCAGACCGTTCATGAACAGTCCAATCTAGTTTATTTAGACCATAATAATAAAAATTTAATAAAAAACTTGTTTTTTTTTTTTCACTGGATAACCTGATTTTTCCTTTATTGGACAACATATTATTCCACCAGACAGATCCCTCCTTTTACACCAGTGAAAACAGAGGATGGCTGATCATGCAATGAAAAAAAATTCTCCAGTTGTTTTACTATGCATTTCCACTTAATAAACAGTTGCATGTCTTTCTTTATATATTAATATGTATCCTCTATTCTTTTCTACTCTACTGCCTTGTACTAAGTCAGCAATAATAGTGTTAACCTGTATTAATTGTATTAATAGTTATTATCTGTACAGTACATGTAAATAAAGTGAGTTATCTTTGTGATCTTTTTAAATCTTATCATGGAGTAATGGGTTAACACAATTTGTAAAAGGGTCGTGTTGTGTATTTTATTATTTTTCTTTTTTTAATATTTGAATTACCGGTCCGATCCGGTGTTTGTGGTCTTAAAATTTGTGAGATCGTGGATCGGATCACAGTAGAACGGTCCAGAAATATTAAGACCGGACTGGACCACGAGATCAGACCGGACCATATTTTTCTGTCCAATCCGATCAAACTTGTCTTGTGGTCCGGGATCGGATCACTTACACCCCGTCATATCCATGCAAATTTTTTTTATTAGAGATGAGTGATTTTATTTATTTTTATTTTTCAAATTCTTGGTTATTTTCGATTCCCTCTTGTCGAAATTGAAAGGCAATTAAGCACCATGAAAAAGATTAGTTCATTCCCAATTTAACAAAAAAATTCTTGATTGTTTTAGATTTGGCAAAGCTACCACAATGATCTTTTAAATTATTTCTTTTAAACACCAATTCAAGTTTTTTTTCTTCAGTTCAATTAAGTCTCGTAAATTGTAAATGTCAAATAAATAAATCCTTTCCGTCAAAAATTTGTTAACGTACTGACGCAACATCCGAGGTGGAAAATATAATAAAATATTTTTAAAACGAATAAAATAAATAAATAAATAAAATACCACTAATTTTACATATGCATCCAAAATTGACATATAGATGTACATATATCACTACTCATAGAATATTTAATGTCAGGACCAATTTATTTCAAACATTAACCATAATTTACAAAACCTATTTAAAATAATATTATAACTTGAGAAATCTATTTTTTTTTTTTAAAAAAAACTTAATTATGCTTCCAATGCCCAACTACAAATAGACATTATTTCCCACAAGTTTTCAACTTAAACAAATATCTGATCTCTCCAAGTGTTTGAATCTACACTCCTTTTTCAAAAATAATTAACAGGTATAAGTTCATCATTTATATATACTTAACTCTAAGAAGGTGAACCCATAGTGAGTCTCTTTTGAAAATCACTCCCTAACATATATTTCATCATGAAAGCAATGATTAAGTGTCTAACATCCCTGAGAATTGACATACCTGGTCCTGATATATTTGGGGCCCCAGGGCGAAATTATTTTTTGGGCCCTAATAATTTGTTAATAAAATTTTTTTTTATGAAAAATAAATCAATAAAAACATGCAATGTATTTACACTTCCTTTTTCCTATAAAGATGGTAAAAAAAGTAAACTTTTTTGTCTCAAACTAAAATTATAGTAATTAATGAAAATGCTTAAAACTTGTAAACTTTGTATTGTGATTGGTTGGTTAATGCAAAATGCATTAAATTAGTTGTTTTGATAATTGATTGATGTATTAGACAAACCATTAAATGCATGTTTGTTTTAACATTTTGACTTTTGTAAGTTTTTACAAGTATTTAACTTTCAAAATATCATCAATAACCAAAAATAAAAAATCAATACTCCCTCCGGCCTTATATATAGGACATACTTAACCAAATTCCTCGGACCAAGTCAGTTTTATGAATTTTATGAGAATATATTGTAACATTACAATTTTACCCCCTCCACTTTACTTGGAAAGTTCACATTCATTAATGAATAACAAAAAAACATAGTTAGTTAAGACATTTAATAAGGGCAAAAAAGAGAAAAAACAATTAATGATGCATAGGAAATATAAAATGCAATATATATATATGACCAAAGATTTCTTCTAGAAGATGTCATATATATAGGACCAGAGGGAATAATAGGCTATTTTTTGAGACGGTGAAAAGTACCATTTTAGTAATTGAGTTTTTTTCTCATTTTTTGTGCATAAGCTATTTATTCGGAACAAATGATTATTTATTCAGAACAAATATTGAGAGAGGGTGTTCCACACTAAGATTATGACTTCAAATATATATTAAAGGATGCTTCTCAATTCCCACATCCGTGCATGTGAGTGGAACCAGCGGAAGTTCAAAAGCCTAATAAAAATAGGCATAAATTGAAGTTGAAGGGCTCCTTCTTGCTGCAAGTGTACAACTGAATAAGCAGTCAAGATGAGTAATAATTTTGTTTCAGATGAAAAGTACTAAAAAGAATGGGGCCCCTTAATTTCTTGGGCCCAGGACGGGCGCCCCTATTGCCCCTGCCCTAGGCCGGGCCTGAGAATTGACGCACCCTTGATAATTGATTTACTCATAATATTCCAATCAACAAAATGCATATTACTTGTATCTAAAGAATGACACCAAAGAAATTTCTTAAAGAATGGACTTCGGAAACCTATTCATATATATTCATATATATATATATATATATATAGGAATATATATGAAAATGCTAAACAGGGTTCTTAGGGCATTAGTTAAGGAAACAAAAGAAGTAATTTTATCCTGAAAATGGTGAATTTAAAACTTCGACAACTAGTAAATTTAGATTTTAAATGCAAGTTTTCCTTTAATGTATTTCTTAACCAATACCCTTAGAGCACTGGTTATCAATACCCATATATAAATACTTACATGATTTACTTAAGTTTTTTTTTATTAAAATAAATCCCACAAGCAATGAAATTGTTTTAAATAGGTGTTTTAGGTTATAGTCAATATTTCAAATTGGTCCTGTCATTAGGCATTTTATTTTTATAAAAAAAATTATTTTTCATGTCAGATGCCACATCAGCACAATTAATAGTGTTAGCAAATTATTGGCAAAAATGATTTATTTGTTTGACGTTTATAACTGATATGATTTATTTGAAATAAAAAATTTATGGGACTAATTTCTGATAAAAAATAACTTAAATGACCAACGTAATAGTTTTGCCTTTTAAATTTTAATTATGACCAATATATATATATATAAAAGTAAATATTAAAATTATTAATATGTATTCAAGTGAAATTTATTAGTGTAGATATTTAATTTTATTATTAACTGATGAACTGAGTGTCAGTAAACCTTGCCTCCGCCAATTTTAAAAGATTAAGTGTATCTTTACTTACACTAATAATCAAAACTTTTTTTTATATAAAATATTATATTTTTAATGTTACATGTTTGTGTATTAGTCGTCCCCATAGCTAAATTTTTTTGGCTCCATCACTCATATATATATATATATATATATATATATATATATATATATATATATATATATAATATGATCCGATTTACATGTCCAGATTAGAGCACTTTAACTTTAATTTTGAAATGCACTTTGCATTTTAGGGAAGCCACACAAAAACTAAATGCACTTTAACTTGAATTTTTTACTTTGATTTGAAATAAAAATAGTTATTGTCATTTCACATTTTACAATAATTATTTATATGTAATAATTAGTGATTTTACCCTTTGATTGACATTTTTATCTTTTTTTTATTCACTAATAAAAAAAAAGATAAAACTAATTAAGCATCTTTTTAAAAATGATGACGAATTCATCATTTCTTATGAAGCTTCCCTTTTATCGACTTCTTTTAACATTGAGTCACCCTTGAAAAGCCTCGAATAATGAGAAGAGAGAACAATATTTGTGAAAGTTTCGTAAATGAGTAGATCGAGTGCCATACACTTGTTGTTATATAAAAAAAAACTCTGTTATTCAAACATTTGTATTTGACATTTATACAAGACACCTATTTTTTCAGGTTAAAAATGGTGGGTCCTGCAATTTCTCTTTCTTACAAGACCCACTACTTTTTACCAAAAAAGGCAGGTGTCTACATCTGATGTTAAATACAGATGTCCCAATAACATTTTTGATAGAAAAATTTATCTGAATCATTCGATCACTGCTCGCACATGGCACAAACCTTGTGGCGCCTACTTATAGATTACTATATAACAACTGCTATTTTAATTCATCTATACTCTATAGAGCTTTGATTTTGAGAAGACAATATTGCAAGCCTATTTTGAGGAGGGTGGAAATGGATGGTGATTTGAACTTTGAATCACTTATAATAAGTTAGTGTCAGCCTCAAAACTCCGTGAATCAATGCTGAAATAGAAAACTAAACAAATGGTTATTAATCCTTATGGCATCCTATATATTTTCATGCACAATTCACCTAAAACCAAATCATCTCCAAAACCTTAAATCTTCTCTTTAACCACAACACACTTCCAATATATAATCCATTGTTCCCTTGTCTTGCAACTCAAGTAACAAAATGAAGCTCAACAACCAAACCTTGATCTCCATAATCCTCATATGCTTTGCTCTAATTGGCAAATGTAATTCCCATGTCAAGCCATCACCAACACCAACACCAGCACCATCAACATCAACATCAACATGCCCACCTTGTCCATCATGTCCACCATGCCCATCAACCTCAACCTCAACATCAACATCATCATCTTCATCAGCACCATCATCAAATGATGGAACAGAAACAGACACTTCTATCCCCCCAGAGACTAGTTCCCAATTCTCTGACACCCCAACCACAGAGTCTCCTTCTTATTCACCTTCTAATAATTCACCATCTCCAACAACATCAACATCGGACGGCGACGGCGACGACGGTGGCATCGACCTATCCGCCGCTGGCTCCTTCTCCGCCTCTTTCGCCGATTACCTCAAGGCGAAATTCGGCGACCAATCGAAAATACACTACAATCCTGGCCTCAAACAAATCTGTGGCCACACACGCAACCCTGATGTGTGCCTTGCCACAATCTCACCCATGATAAAACAAGGTACGTTCGATGCTGTTCATGTTCTAGAAGCTTCTATATTAGTTTGCACACAGAACATTCAGACCATCATAAAAATTATTGAGGCCCATGCCGCTCTTTCACGTCACGTCGCTACTGGACTCCTTGAATGCAAGGGACATTATGCTAAAGCTTTGGTGAGCCTTCACCAAGCATTGAAAGCTATCCACGCTAGAAACTTTGGTGTAGTTTCTACTGTGCTTGGTGGTATAGTGGCTGATGTTACAAGTGCTGAAGCCAAGGTTATGGATCTCAAAGTTGCCTCTTTTAAGTTTGAGTACTTCAGTTTTGTTAGTGTTACCGCTAGCAATTGCCTCTCTATTTCTTCTTTGATTCCACATTAAGCTAGCTATATGCATGTGAGCAGTGCACAGCAGCCAAGTTACTTCAACAACACAAGGCAGAATATATAATTAAGAAGATACGATAATATAGAGACTACTATATTGATTCTTGAACAAGATATATGTTCAATTTTGTATTCTAAATATGTACTAGAGTAGCACCCGTGAAATGTACGAGGTGTTTAAATAAGTCATTCATACTTTCAATTTAATTATGTACAAGACATGTTTGTAAGCAAGTGATTATTCATTCAATTCAATTTATTAATGAAAGTTACTTACTTTTGTGTTTTGATTGATTTCCACCTGATAGAACAGTTCTAGCCATTATGTATGTTTATAACTGGTTAAATAATATTTTTCATTAGCTAATAAATTATGAACTTAACATAATAAATTATTTATCTTATTAACATTGAGAAGTGATATATTGAAGTGGTTACTGCCCCAACTTTTTTTAAGCTAATGTTGTTAAAGGAGAAGGTGGCCATATATTGGATCCAATAAAAAAAGAATACTAGTACTAAGTAGTTTAATTTTTTATGAAGGATAAAATAAAATAAAATATTGAGCTTTAAAAATAGTTTATGGGAAGAGCGACTCCATTTAACTTCTATTAGCTTTGCCATTTTACCTTGGATAGACTACACAACGCCATAGTCACAATCACTCATAGACATTGCTACGTCACAATTAGGGATGGGCACGGGTACCGGCGGGTACGGTAGGGCATATCCATGCCCCTACCCGCGGGTATTTACGGGTATTTATGCGGGTAATGGGTATTTACGGGTACCCACGGGTTTTAACTTTTATTATTATTTTTTTTAAAAATTAAGCCAAAGCTATACTACACCAGACGCTATATGTACTGAACCGCTCATCAAATAATTGTAATATAGTAAAATGATATGTCCAATTAAATTAATAATTATGCAGTGAAGGTAGATATGATTGGTACAGATACGTACGCACTCGTTCATATCATATGACTATCTATTTCCTTATATGAAAAATCCATACAGCTACTATATGTTCTACTTTGGGCCTGCAGCATCAAGATTGGGCGATGCAGTATCAAAATTGGGTGTGGATCAAGCCACACACTCTATTATTTATACTAATATGTATATATATTTATTAATAAAATATTATTTTATTTATACGGGTACCCGCGGGTGCGGGTACCATAATACCCATCCCCACCCATAAGGGAATAGTGCGGGTACCCGTTGCGGGTATTTGTGCGGGTACCCGCGGGCATGGGTATTTTGCCCATCCCTAGTCACAATTGCCGTTATCACCTTCATTAATGTCGCCACATGAGCCACCGCCTCCACCACTGTCCCCGCACCAGGCGCACCACCATCTTCTTCGCCAAATAACAATTTTTAGTTTAAAAATAAATTTTAACTTAAGAAAAAGGAGAATGACTATCAATTTTAATTTTTGAAGATTTCTACTCTCAAGTAATTTTATATTTTGGCCCAAACAAATCTTAGCCAAAAGTTACTCAATCTTTTTGAAAAAAATTTATATATATATATAGGGGATTGCTAACATGAGTACACTCCTTATTTAGAAGGATCATGTTAGCATAGTGTTCCAAAAATTTTAGACAAAAAAACCTTCTTAGCTTTAAAGATATAAATTTAATATCAGGGTTATATTAGTAAATTGATTATTGCTCTAATTAAAAAAAGAAAAAAAAATTCTCTCCCTCTCACTTTCCCCTCATTCTAGAACCGTAGAACAAACTGGAGAAGAAGAAGCCACTGCAGTGCAGACTCTGCAACAAATCAGAGAAGAAGAAGCCACTGCAGCCCCTCTCAATCGCCGCCCTTCTCTGCCGTCGTGTCTTTCTTCCCTGGCTCCGATCTTTCTCCGTCGTCCATGTCACATCTTCGCCGCGTTCTCTGTCTCCCTCGTTTTTCAACACACCCGCCGTCGTCCGTGTCAGCCATCACCGTCGTCGTCCTCCGCGTCTGCCGTCGTCGTTGTCCTCCGCGTCGGCCGTCGCTGCCGTCCACTGCTCCTATTTTTGCCATCCTCCTCTTCCACACTATGCCTCTTCTAGGCTCATGGCTCATGGTTGTTACTTTTTTAAGAACCCTAATTTTAATATATTAGATTGGATTTTTCTCAAAAGACAATCTTCCCAAAATTGGATTTTCCCTTCTGTTCTTTGTGTAATTATTTTGTGTTGGAAGGCTTATTTCTTTTCCTGAGTTGCTTATTCTGTGTAATTTCTTGATACTTCAATATTTGATACATACTCCTTTCTTTTCTGTTTTGGCTTCCTTTGTCTTTATTTGATACAACATTATACTTCAATGCAACTATTTCTCAAAGCAAATTTTTTACCAGCCACATGAAGGACTGAGAAGTTCTCTTTGTGATTTGGAACATTCATCAGTCTCAATAAGAAAAACTTGAAGTTAATTATTGTCACAGGAGTATGCCAGAAGGATTAAATTTGGTCATGTTAACAAAGTGTTAGTTATATTTTGAAACTATGCTCATGTTCGCAAGGCAAAAATTATTATCATTGTTGCAGAGTCTGCACTAGTAGTGCAGTGGCTTCTTCTTCTCTGGTTTGTTCTACTGTTATAGAATGAGGGGAAAGTGAAAGGGAAAGAATTTTTTTTTTAATTAGAGCAATAGTCAATTTACTAATATAATCCTGGTATTAAATTTATATCTTTAAAGCTAACAAGGGTTTCTTTGTCTAAAACTTTTGGGACACTATGCTAACATGATCCTTCTAAATAAGGAATATACTTATGTTAGCAATCCCCATATAGAATATATATATATTGTTTATTTACTTAAAACAGCACCAGCTAAGTTGATAGGTAACAAGTAACAACACTTTGTTGATTAAAAAAAAAATAACAACACTTTGATATTTATTACTTTTTTATATATAGACAAACTTCTTTATTAATGGCAGGGGAGGAAAGAGAGTGCAATTTTGTGTTTTGAACCGAAACATTCACATTTTATGTCTTGCTATCTAATTAACTTAACTGTCTCTTAGGAACGTTTATTGTAACTTTTTAAAGTCAAAATAAATTCTAGTCACTTTTGTGATTAATTAAATTTAGAAGAAATTACATTCATATCTTTTGAGATTTGCCATAATTACACTAACTACATCTCTTCTTTCAATTTGCTATGCTCACTTTTTCTACATACATAGGAGGGGTTGTAATCACGTTGACCTCCCAAATAGGGATGACAACGGTGCGGGGAACGCTCGGGACGACCTTTCTCATTCCTTATCCTCGGGGTTCATTTGCCCTCATCCCTATCCTCATTCCCCCATGTCGGAGGTTGATTAACCCCCATACTCATTCCCCATCATCCCACGGGTCCCCACAGGGAACCTAACTTCAACTTGACCTGTTATAAAATTCACAACGTCAAATAGCATTTTTAAACTTGTACACTATAGAAAAATAATCGTTAAAATTCAAGAGATTCAATTTAAAAAAATCGTTAAAATAATTGTTAATAATAATAAGAGTAAATGAACACTTTGGTTCCTCAAGTTTTTCGATAGGGACACTTTAGTCCCTCAAGAAATTTATTTCATTTTTAGTCCCCAAAGTTTTCCAAAAGTACCAATATAGTCCCTGTCCTATTTCCGTTAGCCACTTCGTTGAGGGACTAAATTGGTATTTTTGGAAAACATGAGGGACTAAATTGGTACTTTTGGAAAACATGAAGGACTAAAAATGAATTAAATTTCTTGAGGGACTAAAGTGTCCCTGTCGAAAAACTTGAGGGATCAAAGTGTCCCTTCACTCTAATAATAATTATAATTATAATTACAATAATATATGTGAAGTTACTAAAAAACCTATTTTTTAACTATATAATAAAGCCTAAATATTTAAGGACATATAACTAAAATTGTCGGGGACGGGGGAACCAATCCCATTCCCAGCCCCAAAATCTGTTCGGGGGAAAAATCCCCCCATCCCCGCCCCCGCTGGAAAAAAATCCCCATATTCGGGTCCCCAAACGGGACGTTCCCCGCGGGGATCCCCATCTGCAGTCTCCCATTGTCATCCCTTCTCCCAAACTTCTTGGAAAAAGAGGGGAGATGAGTGTAATTAAGTCAAATGGTAAGAAAGATAAGTTTAATTTCCCCTAAAATTTACTCTATGATGTCTATAGAAAATATTATATAATCTTGAATAATTAAAATTTATTTTCCTTGATTATTTTTAGCACGAGTAATGTTCCAATTTTTTTTTAAAAAAAAGATTCATTTTTTTGGATAAAAAAAGCAAAAAGGGTTTTTATTTTTTATTTTTATGAAATAATATATCATTAATTAACAAATCAGTCTAAACATCTTTTTAATCATGTATATGTTTAGAAGAATTTTTAAGTTAATTTGTTAAGGTGATATATATATCTTTCATTTAAAAAAATGATATATCTTTGTTTTTTTTTTTTTAACAACTTCGTGGTAGGGGTAAGAACACACCATAGTCTAACTAAACATCGCTCGAGGCTTGTCCAATCCCCCTGCACATGTATGTAATGTTGGATTCGCAGAAGAGTAACTTGCTCATCCGAAAACAAATTAGAGTTAATAAGGTGTAGGAATACCAGTGGTTAAAAGGGATGCTTGTGCAATTTTTTTTTTTTTTTTTTATTATTTTAATGACAAAATTTTTAACAGAAAGATGAAAATTATTTATTTCCTTCGTCCCAGAATATCTGGGAATCTTTGAAAAGTAAAAAAGAATCAGTACATTATTTAATCAAATCACAATTTTCAGTAGCTCTATATTAAGAGTTTTATATTTGTATCTAACATTATAAAGTTTTTTACACTACCGATGCATCATCTATCATCAATATGCATTATTTTTACTTATAATAAATCAATCATAGTTAACCAATCAATGATGAATAATGTGCTGACAGTGTAAAAAATCTTTACACCGAGACATATGAAACTTTATTAGTTCAAATAATTTATTTATTTCTAAAATTTATTTCTCATTTAAAAAATTGCAATTTCAAAAACATTATTTTTTATTTTAATTACAACTTGAGACAATTTTTCATTAATTTTTAGGAGGATGAAAATACTTCATCCGATCTTTATTATAGGACATACTTAACCGAATTATACATAAAAAAAAGTAGTTAATTTTATGAATTCTATAAGGATATATTGTAACATTACAATTTTACTCTCTCAACTTTATTGGAAAATTCACATTCATTAATGAATAACAAAAAAACATAATAGATAATCAAGTACTTAATAAAGGTAAAAATAAAAAAGAAAAATCAATAAATAATACATAAAAATATAAAATGACTTATAATTAGAATAAAAAAAATCTTATAGAATGTGAGCTATAAAAGGAGATCAAACTCATTATTTGTATTTTATGTGCCGCTAGTATGAGAGAGTGAGAGACATAAGCTATTACTCTAACTTCATTAGCAGTGGCTCTGACTAGACCACAACAACCAACCATCACTTTTGTCACAAGGCATACACCATTACTCTGTTTCTTCCATTTTCCTCCTTTTTCTTCCGTTCCTTCAATTCTTATTGAAATTCCTCTTCCTTTCTCTATTTGACAGTGATGAAAGTGATTGAGAGTTCAAGTTGTGTTTTCAATTCGCTTGAGGTGCGCTGTTCTCCTCTTCTACTTTCAACTTCCAAACCTCTCCTCCCTATTTTTATTTGTTTCTCACCTTTTTTTATTTATTGTATTCTGTTTAGTTTAATTTGCCTTTTCAGTTTAAGTTTAAGCTTGAGAGTTCATTTATTGTATTATGTTTAATTTAATTTGCCTTAACACTAATGATGTAGTACCTATTTGCTTGGCATTTCAACCTATGTGTATATAATTTATTTTTAATTATATATAATATTTTTAATTTTAACCTATGAATATATACTCTTGATATGTTTAGTTTTAGTTTTTATTTTTTATTTTTTACTTTTTTTAATGTGAGAAGATTACAATTTGTCGATACTAATAATGTTGACTTTGCCTCTTTTATGTACATATTGCATAGTTACCATTTTTCTATAATATGTCTTATTATATATATTAATTTTATTTTTTTTTTAACCAGTAAAGATAGAATGATTCATGAACAACAACATATGTGCTCTCCATATGACTTGGCCGGTTGGCCCTTGTTGTAGGGTATGAAACATGAAATGTTAATGCAACTAGTAAGAGAATAGAACACAAACGGGGTCAAATTCTCCTATGCATATTAAGACTTAACATGCACCGGTGCCTGCTTCCCTTTTTCGGGTTTTTTATTTATTTTTTTAAAATTTAATTAATTAAAAAATATTCTATGTGTTTTCTTTTTTACCGATATGAAATGATTTTTATAATTTGGTTTTTTTTTTACTCTGTGTTCTTAAAAAACTGTACTGAGTAAAACTGTATTCAAAATTTACATATTCTAATAAATCTGTATACGAACTTGTGTTAAAAAATATTCTGAATAAATTTGTATTAAAAAAATTTAAAAAGCAAAAAAAAAATTTGCACATGCACCGGTGCATGTTAAGTCTTAAAGAGAAATATATTATTTAAAGAGAAATATATTATTTACTGCATGTAATTTCAAATGTAAAAAAGATGCCAATATTATTGGACCACTCACACAAGGCAGTGACGGTATAGCGTATCAACTTAAAGAGGAATGGTCTTTTATTTATGAACTATAGTGAAATTAGTATTAGTATTTTTCTCCATTAATAGAAGCATTTTTTTTTAGAAGACATTATTAATCGTTTATTTTGAGGGTGCTAAGTGGATGGTGGTCTCAACTTTCAAATTTCAATCTCATGTGAATTAATGATATCCCCAAAACTCCGTGAAACATTGCAGAAATAGAAGCATATACAAATGGTTATTATTCCTGATAGCACTCTATATATTCCCATATGCACAATTCACCTAAAACCAAATCAACTCTCAAGGTTATATCTCCTTCCAAAACATTCCCAACAATCAATCAAAGAATCAATTATCCTTTTGACTTGTATCCCAAGAAACAATGAAGCTCAACAATCAAATCTTCTTTTCATCAATCCTCATATGTTTTGCTCTACTCGGCGATTGCGCTTATGGCTTTCCAAATATATTTGCACCATTCTTTTCATCACCAACACCAGCATCAGCACCATCACCAGCACCAACACCAACACCAACACCAACACCATCAGCATCATCACCAACATCACTACATACTGAGGGCAGAAAAACAATGGCCACCACTACTTCTTATAATGCCCCAAAGGCAAGTGCCCAATTCTTTGATACACCAAACACTGCAGGCTCTGGCTCTCCTTCTAATGCACCAACTCCAACAGCAGATGGTGCTTCTGACTCCTCTTTTGCAGATTACCTCAAAGCGAAATACGGCGACCAATCGAAAATCAAATACAGCCTTGCCCTCGAACATATATGCGGCAAGACACACCACTCTGACGTGTGCCTTGC
This sequence comes from Crotalaria pallida, assembly GCA_037953625.1. Lineage (NCBI taxonomy): Eukaryota > Viridiplantae > Streptophyta > Magnoliopsida > Fabales > Fabaceae > Crotalaria > Crotalaria pallida. The sequence goes on from CM075656.1 coordinate 87,677,659, forward strand.
CACAATCTCGCCCTTGCTCAAAAGCAAGGTCGATGTTGTGAACGTGCTTCAGGCCGCCGTAGCAGTCACTACGCAGCATGTGAAGATGAGCATTTCCAAGATTGAGAAGCACCCTGCCGTGTCGCGCGATGTCGCTGCTTCACTCAATGATTGCAGGGATCATTACAGCAAAGCTTTGGTGAACCTTCAGAAAGCAAAGCAATCAATCCAATCCAGAGATTTCGGCAGCGTTACTCTCATGCTTAGTGGTGTGTTGGCAGATGTTTCAAGTGCTGAAAGCAAGATTGAGGATCTGAAACCTTCAGCTTTCAAGGCTGATAATTTCTATAGTCTTGTTAGCGTTACTGCTAGCAATTCCCTCTCCATTGCATCCATGATTAAAAATTAGTAGGCAGCAGTGCGTCATGCTTCTATTATATATATATAGCAAAGTTCTCTTTATATAAGGGGGAAGACTTAGACTAAGATTTTATATATAGACTATTGAGTCTTGAATAAGGAAGTATATTAGTTGGGCAAGGGTACCAAGAGAGACACATGTCTAGATTTTATTTTGAATTTTGTATTCTTTTCAATTTTTGCTAAGCACTAGATTAGCACCCGTGAAATATACGAGGTGTTCAATAAGACAACAGTCATCCTCTTAATGTATAAGACATATATGTATCAGTGAGTGATTATTTTTAAGTTGAATTTATATATTAAATATTAATTAAAGTTACTCATTTGAGTTTTTTGATTAGTTTATACCTGTAATTTTTTCTTGTTAAGTAGTACTATCAAACTAATGAAAGATCTCACCATTATTTTTATATTTTGACCCCAATATGAATTTAATTTAATATACAGAAAATTTCTTTATATTAAACAGTGTAATTTAATTTTATACAATGAAATTTTTTTCATATTTATTCCCCATACTTTTTTGATACTATATTCTTAGAAAAATTGTCCCACTCATATTTGTAGCTTTCTAACAGGGTGACTGGATGAATATAAAAGCGGGGAGAAATGATCCTCCTATTTCTCGCCTTCTAATTCTGTTCGCTCATGATATTCTTAATCTTTGCATAAGCATCTAAGGACTAACTTGAGAAGGAAAACCAAACATATTCTTCTGATCTTCTCTGATAGTTATGTTGTTCCTCCTGGAGTTTCAATGAAATAGTTAACAGGGTTGTTTTTTTTTTCTCTCAAGGATAGGGTCGTTATCTTGGTTCTAAATTCTAATGGTCATATGGATGATGTAAAAAGTAATCAAAGATGCATACCAAGCTTGCTGGCCGGAAAACAAGTTGTCTCTCCTTAGCTAGTACCTAGTAGAGTGGTGTTCTCTAATTAAGTCTCTGTGTGTTTGCAAAGAGATAGAAAAAATGCAGTGAATATTTGTGTGGAGTGGTAGAATTGACCACCCGCGTCCTTATTTAATTAGTTTGGATCACGTGTTGTTGTAAAATATTGTCATTTATTTATTTTTTATTTCAAAAATATCTATTAAAATTATTTATTACATAAATATTTCAATAATTAAATATCTTAATTGCTATTGTGTTGTTTCTTCGTTAAAAAAACTAATAGAGTATACATAACATTAGATAATCGGTTAAAAAAAAACATTAGATACTCCCTCAGGTCCATATTATAAGCACCATTGTGCTTATAATATGGACCGGAGGGAGTAATGAATAACATGCATTAAATGATTGGCTACGCTGTTTCAAATTGGGAATATATAGTTGATTTAGTTATTTTCCAACTGTTGCAGTGCTTCAATTTTGTGAATATATATATTCATGAGTATATATTGTTGGTGTGTGAAAAAGATATAACAATAAAAACTTATTAAAAAAATAGTGCGTTGGAATTTTTGGTACACCAAGCAAAATAAATTATTCAATTTTCCTGAGTTCTGGATTATATTATTATACAAAATATTGTCAGTTTTGTTATAATATATTTATTAAAAAGGTTTGTTGAATTTTGGAAAATCGTGGTAATGAGCGAATAAATCCTTAAAACCAATATCTCCAAGACTCCAACATGCTTCAAATCATGTTTTTTTTAATGTATTTTTCTAATTTTTTCACATAATATTATTGAAATAACATTATTATACCATCACCTTCCATATAATCTAAACACTTAAGTCCACATTTGACCTTTATAAAATAACAATAATGTAGAACTAATCTATTCTTGCATCTAAAATTGTTTTTTATATGTTTTAAATAGTGAGAAGTATCAATATTTTCTTTAATTTATCATGAACTCTTGATGAATGATTGGTTGCATGAGAATGTGAATTATAAAAACTTGATGATGAATAAAAATTCTCGCATGACCGAAAAAAAAAATTATGTAAAGAATAATATGCCATATTGAAAGTTTTTTCCAACATGTGTATGCCCAAAACGGATGGAGGACTGGGATTCAAGAGATTAAATTAAACTTGGCCAATATATATTGCGTTTATGATGAAGTTGTGCTGGGGTGTTATGACCAGACCTGAGACTTTGTAGGTTCTACTGTTCTTGGTTTTAAAAGGGAAGTATGCAACGGGTGCAGATGTCATGTTTACTTGTGAAGATTCAAATCTTTGGCAAAATAATAAGCAAGACTTACTTCAGTGTATTAGAGATAGTTAGTTGTTACTGGTTAGTTAGTTACTAGTCTCACTTGAATTTTGAGTTTTACACACTTTCTCATTTTATCACATTCCGAAAATATTCGACAAACTTATCTAGTTATCTTTTACTTAATTTTTTCAATGGGTTTTACCATGTTTTCTAACAGAGCAGTGTAATATTCTGTTGGATTCCTATGTATCGTAGCAAGTCAAATGTCAAAAGATGAATTAGGAATAATACTACTTGCTGTAAAAAGTAACCATGCGGCAAAAAAGATTAGTTTCTTGCTCATAAGGTGAGAGGATACTCTTAATTAATATAAAAAAAATTCAGCAAAGTTTAGTAAAACTTTGGCCCGTGGTGGTTATTAACAACAAAGAAATCATGTTAGATGTTGGGTGAGCCGGGAAACCTTGTTTTGGAAAGACAGATGTATTGGATTGTGAAGATATTATTACTAGTTTTATTTTAAGGTGGGAATGAAGTGGATGGTGGACTCATCTTTCAATCTCAAGTGAATTAATACCATCCCCAAAACTACGTGAAACAATGCTAAAATAGAATCACAAACAAATGGTTATTATTCTTGATGGGATCCTATATATTCCCATATGCACATTTCACCTAAAACCAAATCAGCTTTTCTCAAGCTTCTTAAATCTCCTTTTGCACAATCTTCCCAATAACCAATCCCTTATCCTCTATTTTTGTCTTAGCTTGCATCCCAAGAAACAATGAAGCTCAACAACCAAATCCTCTTCTCCACAATCCTCATATGCTTTGCTCTACTTGGAAATTGCGTTCATGGCATGCCAAAACTATTTGCACCCTTATTATCATCACCAACACCTGCACCAGCACCAGCACCAACATCATCACCAACACCATCAGCATCATCACCATCACCATTATTAAGCGAGGGCAGAAAAACAAGGACCCTTACTTCTTATACTCCATACACCGCTGGCTCTCCTTCTGATGCACCAACTCCAACAGCAAATGGTGCGTCCGACTCTTTCGCGGATTACCTCAAAGCGAAATTCGGCGACCAATCGAAAATCAAATACAGCCCTGCCCTTGAACAAATCTGCGGCAAGACACACCACTCTGATGTGTGCCTTGCCACAATCTCACCCTTGCTCAAAAACAAGGCTGATGTCGTGAACACGGTTCAGGCTGCCATAGCAGTCACCACACAGCATGTAAAGATGACCATTTCCAAGATTCAGAAGCATCCTGCCGTGTCGCGTGATGTCGCTGCTGCACTCAATGATTGCAGGGATCTTTACAGTAAGGCTTTGGCAAACCTTCAGAAAGCAATGCAATCAATCCAATCTAAAGATTTCGGCAACGTTACTGTCTGGCTTAGCGGTGTCTTGGCAGATGTTTCAAGTGCTGAAAGCAAGATTGACGACCTGAAACCTTCAGCTTTCAAGGCTGATAATTTCTATAGTCTTGTTAGCGTTACCGCTAGCAATGCCCTCTCCATAGCATCTATGATTAAAAATTAGGCAGCAGTGCATGCTTTGGGTTAAGATTCTCTAAATACACTATTATTCAGTCTCGAATAAGAAAGTATTAGCTGGATCAGGGTACGAAGAGAGAGATATATGTATTTATATTTTATTTTCTTCACTTTATGCTAAACACTCTAGATCAGCATCCGTGAAATACACGAGATGTAAAATAAGTCATTCATACAGCCAATTTATCAGATAAATATTTGTTAACGATGCCATTTGAGTTCAGTTAATTTCTACTTAAACTTTTCATTGTTGAGTATCAGACATTCAGACTTATGATAGATCTCATCATTTTACCTAAGGAATATTTTCGTATTAACTTAATGAGCTTACATCCCTATTCCAGTGTCTAATCATTAATGTGAGCCAATGGTTCAAACTTCAAACAAGTTAAAGGGTGCAGATTAGATGTCTATCTTTAAATGTGTGCAAATCAATCTCATTTTCTTTCCCTTTTCTTATTATTTCATCACATATAGTTTGCCTTTTCTCTTTTGAAACACTTTCAAAGTCATTCGTATTCCGTGAGACATGATAATTTAAACACATTTCAAGGTTTGATGATCAATGTATACATCTCTTGTTCTTGACAGTTTAAAATATATGGGAACGCATGCATCAAGAATATAATTCATTAATTTACTACAAATTCTGCTCTGCTATCTTGCTTGAATGCTTGTTAGACTTACATAATTGATGGAGCATAATCCATCATTTTTGTGAGAGCACACTACATCCAACATGGCCTGCCTTTGAGTAAATGCCGGCTGCTTTGGAGGAGGAAGATTAACAGTCTCACTATTAAGCATTGAAATTACTATAGACATTGTAGGCCTGTCTCTTGCAAGTTCTTGAACACACAGAAGACCAATATGTATGCATCTCAAGATATCTTCATGAAAGCTAGAAGGATTTGATATTTCTGGATCTATTAGAGATGCAGTGTTGCCATCATTCCACATTTTCCATGCCTACAAACATTAACAAGCATGGACTAATTGTTAAACTTCAAAGTCAAAATCATATCATTAAGAAGAAATAGATCCTTTGAAAATGAGGTAACTGACTAGCTGGAGAGGCTTACAAATCCTAAAAGGCTCAAAGATTCAGCATCCTCATAGAAACTGGTATTTTTTCTCCTGCTGATAATCTCCAGCAGTAAAACGCCAAAGCTAAAGACATCTGACTTCTCTGAAAATAGCCCCTCCATTGCGTATTCTGGAGACATATAACCACTGCATAAACATTAGGTTAATTTTAGATAGCTATCAGTTAATCTTTAAAATCTTGGAAAAAGAGCACAAAGGAACCCTTACTATGTTCCAACAACCCTATTAGTGTTGGCCGCATCTTCAGTGCGTCCAAAAATTCTTGCCATACCAAAGTCTGATATTTTTGGATTCAATTCTTCGTCTAGCAATATATTACTTAACTTCATATCCCTGTGAATAATTCTTAGTCTAGAGTCTCTATGAAGGTAAAGTAGACCCCGAGCAATTCCTTCAAGTATATGAAATCGTTTTTCCCAATTCAGCACTGGTCCAAGTGGATCTGATGTAACAACAAAAGCATGAACATACAACATCTCCATAGAATATCAACAGAAGAAACCGAAATTAGTTGAATCAACAAAATTGTTCATTTAAAATATTTATTTCAATATACTATCATATCAATATCTGATAAGAAAAAGGACCTGATGAGAACTTACCAAAAAGATATGCATCCAAACTTCTGTTTGGCATGTACTCATAGATCAAAATCTTTTCATCTCCATCAGTGCAACATCCAAGAAGTCTGACAAGGTTAAGATGTTGAAGCTTTGATATTACCTCAACCTCATTCATAAATTCTTCTAGCCCTTGTCCAGATGCTTTTGAAAGTCTTTTAACCGCTATTTTCTGTCCATCTTCCAATGTTCCCTGGAAGAAAGTTTCCAAATAGTAGCAATGAGAATCATGATTTGTGTTATGATGAAATTCACTGTGACAAAAATACCTTGTATACTGGTCCAAAACCCCCTTGGCCAAGCTTATTAGTTAAGTGAAAGTTGTTCGTTGCAATAGCAAGCTTCTCTAACTCGTATAGGGAAACCTCCGGTAGTTTAACTTTAGTCATGTCATTTATCTGGTTTCTCTTCTGGACTCTTGGGTTTGTTTTCTCTACATTGAATTATCAACAATCTGTTAATTACACTTTACTGAAGAAACATTTCGCATAATTGAAATGCCACACTAATCATGATGTTAACTGTGAATCACAAATACTATGTCGCCTGCACATTATGAAAGAAAACATGATTTTTAAGTCCACCTAGGAAGTTCGAGGTCATGCTACCTTCTATTGTGTTCATTCGCCACAAGATATATGCACAGGCAACAATGAGAATTGTTCCTATTATGACTGTAACTGTGACAATCACTGTTGCATTCTTCTTCTTCTTTTCATCTGTTAATTTAATGAAAATAAAGATAAACTCAGCCTGGAATCTGCATGTCATATTATATACAGGAATGATGCAATTACTCATTGAAAAGAAACAAATAACTTACCAAGTTCTGAATACGAAACCCTAATGTAAAGATCAGTTCCTCCAATTGAGAACCTCTGTATATCAATAAAGTTTACACTCCACCACAAACAATCAATGCCAGCATCATATGCATATGCAATACAAGAGCAGTTTCCCAAACACAAAGTTCTACAATCATCAGCTTTAAGAGGTAACCGCTGCGAAAAGTCTGGAACCTTGGTATTCTGCAGCTTCAGAAACCCATCACTATTACCAGCATCACTCCCATTTGTGATTCTTCTGTCACACTGAAGAGGTTCCTTCCTAACACATCCATTAGTCCAGTTTTGTCTATTCCACTCCTCTTCATTCCTTGGCTCAAATCCTCTCAAACAACTACATATTGGTGAACTCCTAGGATCACAGCTTCCAAATGCTCCACATATGCCATAAACATCACACTCGGACTGCTGAGGCGACCATGGTTCAAGCCAATAACCCTTTGCATAATCCCAATCCAATTCCTGCAAAGTTCCTTCAGGACTCAACATATATATTATCATATCAGACTTACTTGGATAAGTATAGGTGAGATAATAATAAGAGTCATCCCCTTCATCTTGCCCACCTAAGCTGAATCCATGAAGATAAACAGTGTTCATGTCAGGAATCCCAAGAAAGATCTTGCCGTTCCACGGTCCGCTTCGCCAGTATGGTCGTATTCCTCTCCATACAAACATTTCAGGGACACTTAGGCGTTCAAGACTAGCGGAGAAGTCTCCGATAGATGGGTCCTGAGGACTTCTCCACGATGTGATTTTCATTCTCTCACCGCTAGTTTTATTCGCACTTAGTTTCATTTCCTGCAACAAGGTATCACAAGGGTGTTGGAAACTCTGCCATACCATGCTTCCTGAAGTGTTTTCTTGCAACACAAGGTTTCCGGTATTCTGAAGTTGAGCAGTTGTATTTGATGCAATATTGGACACGTTTGTTGACCAAAGGATCTGGTTTTGATCATTCATCATAACAAGATTTCCATCCTCGGATATTTTGAGTATCCCGGAAGAAGCATTCTTCAGTGGTTTGTCTCTGTTGGCCACCCAAACAACATGGTTAGACATATTAACCCAAATTCCCAGGTAGGTAAAGGTTGAGTTTGAAGGGGTGAAGAATCCTAGCTGGAACAAACCATCATTGGAGCTTAATGTTTCAGGGTCCTTTAGGGAATTGAATGACGCGATGGTGTCTAGGGAAGTGCAAACATGTATGAAACATGAAAGCAGCATTATCAAAATCTTTAAGCCTCTAAACTCACTGAACCTCATTATGAATTGATGATAATAAAGTCTATCTATTTTAGTTTTGAGAAGGCAGCGAAACTGCTTCAAATACTAGTCAATTGCTGATAATGTTTGCTTGTGTGATAAGATTACGACTCTCTATGTGTGAACACATAATGTGATACTTAGTTGACATCTTTTTCCTCATTATTATATTAATAAACAATATTCCTTGTAAGTGTGATATTTAGTGGTATAGAACAAATTTTAAGATATTTTTGGCTAAGTCGCAGGTATCTCTCACCCGGGGCAACCTTGTTCCAGTCGGAGCGTCCACATCGTTGTTAAGCTTTCTCATCCAGTGAGTTTTCTTAATAGTAAAAAACTCGAACCCATTTTTTTACTTAAGAAAAAACAGACATGTGTTACCTGAACAAGCCACTGATTCATTATATTTTCCTAATATTAGATAGCATATACTGTTTATAAAAGAATGTATAAAGTCAAAGTCCTTATTCGACTTTTGTTCGTGGTTATTAACTCTCAACTAAAGAAAGTACGGGTCAAAACAGTCGGCACCACCAAACACATTGACTAATAAAGCTGCTGAGAGCCAGCTTCTGGCCAAACGCGCCTTGGGGACAGGTCTTAAGTAGTGCCTAAATCAAATGAAATCTCCAATCAGTGCCAATATTATAGTAGGAGCTGTATAAGTGCACCGTTTTTGGGTAAAAGGCCTTTGTCAAGTAATGATGTTTCTGGTGAAGTTCATGAAAAAAAAAACCATTAAAATCAAGTAACAAGAATAAATAATCTCTAGTCTTTCTCTTCTGTGTCACAACAGTACAAAATTGTGGACCTGAGACTTTGTTTGGTTGCACGAAAGAAAACAAGAAGAGAGAAGTGAGAAAGAGGGAAGTAAGGAAGAGAAATTATGATGAAAAAATGAGTAAATTTTGTGATTATTTAATATAACAGAAAATGCGAAGAGATAGAGGAGAGAGAAAAGTTAAGTTTTTTTCCTTTAGTTTGGTTGGAGAGAAAATGAGAAGAGAACAAAATTTTCCTTTGAATTTTTATACCTTCCATGTGAAAATAACGTCACATTCTCATTTTCTCTTCATTCTCTCCCCATTTGAGTTGAAGAGAGAATTTGTTTTTTAGGTCCCACCCATTTCTCTCTCCTCCCTCGTTTTCTTTCCTCACTCAAACAAGAAAAAATTCTTTGTTTTCTTTCTATTTTCACGTCCCCAAATTCTCTTCCCCCAAAATCCCCCCCAAACAAACAAAGCCTAAATATGGCCCTTAATCACATATGATAATCTAAAATCAACTAATAATTCATAGCCAAAATAAGGCCCCTATGATAAATACGCAAAATCATATCCTCTATTTGTTACTGAATGCCATTAATTTCGATGATCTATTTCTATTCAATCAGATCACGGGAATGCACCAAAAGAAGACCAGGATACGGGAAATTCATGTAGCCCCACCTCCATGTGAAAAATGCTTCCAACGAGCCTGAAGTAGCAGATTTTAGAACAGTATGAAAATTTTATACTTCCTCCGGCTCGAATTATAAGCAAAACTAACTAATTTTACGCTTATTAAGGAGGTTAATTGATTGTATTTAATTTTCTCAAATTTATAAAAGAATAGAGGTATTTTAGAAAAGTTGCATTGGGAATGAAACAAAAATTAAATAAGATAATTTTCTAGGGATGTTTTTGAAAAGTGACATTGGGAATGAAATAAAATTTAAGAAAGTTGGTTAGTTTTGTTTATATTTTAAACCAAAAGAAGTATGTTTTTTGTTGCTTATATTTCGAACCGGAGGTAGTATACATAGCGACATAATCGTATCGCAAGTATACAAAAAGAATAAAAATGAAACAAGACTACCTGCAATTAGATCAGGAAAACTGTACAAATATATTAACCGACATTATTCATTCATAAATTTGGTAAAAGGGGGTAGCTCACACATGATACAGGATCATGCTCACCACTCAGCTATTCAAGGCTGTAGCACATATACATTACCTTAATTACAAAAAGAGTATGACAGAAGGAAAATGGCATTAATAGTATATTACACTTCTCTAAGTTTGAAGAGCTTTATATTTTTCTATTCACTGCATGAGGCTAAGAATTTAAATATCTGAAGCCAACATGATAGCAACGAATACATCTAAGATCCATTGAAGAAAACTGCTCCGTACTCGGTAGATTTAATGAACTTCTTCAGTAAAAGGACCACAATTGCAATAGTAAGTCCAATAGCAGCCAATGTGAACAACCGATCATCAGGTTTTTGGACCCTTGTCTCTGGCCTTGGATTTTGAACCCTTGTATCTGCTGATGTTTGGGTCACCTGGTTCCTTGAAACACTTGATTGAACCTCCCTTGGAGTTATAACTCCAGCAGGATTGGCATTTGCAATGACTTCCTGTTCTTCAACAATTCCGTCACCAGCTTGATCTGGAACCTCCTCTAAAGCAGGTAAACCCTCAGGAATATCTGAATTAACCTGGGCGTCAGCCTCCTCAGTTTTAGGATGTTCTTCAGGAGCCTGGGTAGGGTTATCTAGAGGAGCAGCAGATGCTTTGCTCAGCATATACTCATGTATCTGGAATAGCAAAGTACAATCAGAACAATGTTTTGCAGAGAACATGCATTGGGAACAAAAAACAATAAGCAACATTTTACCTCATCAATTAGCTTTTGACGTTCAGGAGTTCCGAATTTGGGTGCCTCACGAGATTTAATGGCCAAGGCACGTCTATCTTCTTTCTTGTAGTCCAACGAGCCTAATGCACCATTTGGATTGGTAGGCATGAATGCAATCAGTGCAACTAAAGCAGTCCTTACTGTCAAATGAAACTTACATCAATTAAGCAAGAAACTCTTGCCATCAAAGGCAAAGCATGAATCATAAATATTATCATTAGTTGTTATAATCGACAAGAGTCACCAGACATATACAGGGCTTGGACATAAAGTCATAGGTAATGTTATAAAGATAAACTGGAAAAAAAAAAAAAAAAAGGAAAATGTATTAGAGAAGGATGATGAAAAAACACAGATAAATACCCATTTAAGGTGTACCTATATGAATGTACACAATGCAACTGCTAAGTATAATCAGTGTTACCTATTTTTTAGGATGACAGAAGTCTGTAGTACAACCAAGAAAATAAAATAAAGACACAAGAATCAATACAATGTCAACTTCTTCTATCTAGAGGAAGTTATGTTATATCCCTATTCCCTATGCAGTGCAATCCTACCATAAAACAAAAACACTCGTAGAATATTATAAAGGCCAGATTCAATAATTCCAGCCAGTTTGATGACTGCAATGCAACAAAAGCTTTAAATAAAAAGTTATACTCTTGTGGGAATAAGTACATCCAAAACGGAAATATATGACATCTACGACACATTCAAAAAAGCAAATTGAGTCATGCACAGGTTCAGCAAATACAGTGAGGCAAGACTCGAGACAGGAAAGGGATGTTGCTTACCACTCCATGATGGTTGCCAGTGCTCAGGATGATGATTTGATATGCTCAAGCAAATCTTGGTTTGGGTCTCGAAACGGCCATTAGGCTGGCAACAAAAGAGTGAATTTAATAAGTATGAAGGGATTGAGTCTTTGAGTTTCAGCGTTCCAACATAAAAGAAAGAAAATGAAACAGAAGAACAGATATGAAGATTCTTGGGAGCAATATCTGGGAGCAACATCTTACGGTCAACAACATAAATGAAGGAGGCTTGAATGGATACTCAGCAGGCAACTGAATCCGCCCATGATAAATACCACCCTCAAATTCAGTATCACGTGGCCCTCTAATTGCAAATTGCCATTCAAATATGTTTTCCTGAAAACAAACATGATAATGATGTTGATCAGGAAAGACTTATAAGACTGCAAAAACAGAATGATACTGCCAATTTTCAATTATGAGTACAAGTTATAGAATGAAGCAGACAATTTCAAAATACACACAATAAAGATCAGGTGAGGACGCAACAGTATTCTACAAAATTGCATAAACCATTCACATGAAGAAAACAAATAAGTTAAAGGAAGTAAAGAAAGCCCATGTATAACAAGTAGCATCCCAGATACTACTCTTCCTTAACATCTTATCCACTCAACAAGTTGGTACAAATTAAAGGGAGTAGAGACATTATATTTTATATTTTATTCTATGAACTTCCTATTTGAAGCACAAAAGCTAAAAAGTTAACGAGACAGACACATATTTCAGAGCATAAAAATACAATCAAAATTCCCCGTTCACCCTTTATTCCAGTGAGTTCCCAAACATACATACATGAGTCCCTCCTTTCATTAATAAGTAAAAGGACGGAACGAGCGTCTTGTTCCCTTTTACTCATGCCCGCTCCTCAATGACCATCATAATCAAAATAGTAAATTAAACCGATCTTCTTTGAGGTTTGGCTTAATCACCCCCAAGTCCCCAAACATTACTCTTGTTTCAGAAATTACACCAACCTCTCTTCAAGTTTATAATGTAAGAAATGCAAGTGGAATGGAAACATAAACCTCAAGGAACCAAATGTAATGACAACATAAATCTATGACAATTGACAATATAAAAAAGTCAGTATAATTTCCCCCAATCAAAAAATGACCTAAAAAATTCAAGAACAAAAGTGACACCTCTTCTTTCTCTCACTGGCCACTAATAATTCATGAACAATTCAATTCAATTCAATTCATGAACAAGACCATTCCACAAAACCCAATTCACAATTCCACAAACTCAATCAATCCATCAAAACCCTAATTACACAATGCAAACAATCACATCGACAAACATAATAATTTTTAAGAAATCAAATCAAATCAAATAAAGCGGTCCCTATGGAGCTGAATTAAACACCATTTCTCAATCAAAATCAAATCAGGAAGATCATAGATCAATCACCCAAAATGAAAAAACCCTAATATAACAGAAACTGAATTTTTATTTTTATTTTTATTTTTTTAAAAAAAGGAAAAGAGAAAAAGGGAACCTCGAGAGGGAGGCTCATGAAATCATCGGAAGGGTTGGATTGCATCTCCTTAACCTCTTGCAGGATTCGCTTCACTGCAGGGTTCTTCAGATTGTACTTGTCCGCCATTTTCTTTTTTTTTTTTCAAATTATTATTGGAAGCTTCGTTTCGTTTGGTTGGGTGGATTCAGATATTTGCAGCAAAGCAAAGGGCAGAGAGAGAGAGAGATTATAGAGGTGAGGTGACTGTAACAAAAAGACGTCGACTCTCGTTTCGACACGTCCTGTGTGCTTACGTGTCTCATATCTATTGGACGCTACGCTACACAACTAAGCTTCCATTTTCTTAAAGTGGTTTTTTTTTCTTAAAAAAATAAAAATCTCCCATCTATGTTTTAGACATACTTAAAAAAAATTACTACAGCCATTCTTTATTTTATATATATATATATATATATATATATATATATTTTAAAATGTTTATCTCTTTTTACTTGTCCTTTTGAAAATTTATATTTATCTTGATTGGATGAAAAAATATCCACTCATTATCTGGTGGTATGAACAAGGTAGTTAAAAGCCTCATTCGACCTTGAACCAAAATGATCTAGTGTGTATTAATAGAACTTTTAAAAGGCTAAATCCGTCCAACCACTAGGTTGACTCGGGCTATCTCGATGGGTTTGATCCATTTTTACTATTTCTATTCCTTATTATTATTATTATTATTATTATTATTATTATTATTATTTACTTGAGTGAGTTAGGTTAGAAAAAATAAACCTTAAACTCAATCTCACTTATTGACTTTATGAGCAGGTTCAATATTACCTCGTAAAAACCGACCCAGCTTATTCGTAGAACACTCATACAACATGAGATGATACTTTCCCACCCCACCAAGAAACATACACACCCCGCTTTGAGAATAAAATACTTAAACTATTCATCAATTAAAAAACTCAACTTATTTCTCTTCCCTTCCGGTCCCACCCTCACCCTCACCCCACTCTCAGCAAAAACACACACCCCACACCTTACACTCCCACCCCACTCTCAACAAATACACACACCTCAACATTCCTCCTCCTCTCCCACATGTCTCATACCCCATTCCTCTACTGAACTCGGGTCTTGATTGTATTCACAACCCTGGTCATGAGTCCAGTCACGACTCATATATAAAATTTATAAAAAAATGCAAATCAATATTCTTCACAATCCATAAACTAAAATACATCTAGAATGTAAGGTAAGATATTTAAAGATTTATTCATTTCATACAAAAGTTACGTGTGATTAGTACTGGCAATTAGGGCGGATGTCATGGGCCCCGCTCGTCCGCCCTACATTTTTTGTGGGCAGGGCATCATTTTTTAGCCCAATTTTATAATGGGCCCCACTGGCCATGCCCATTTCTTTTGTCGGGCATCATTGGGCGGGCGGTGGGCCGCCCATTATTTAGTTTTAAAAAAATAATAAAAATTAGGAGTTGCATAAATAGGAGCCGACCTACATCTTTCTTCGGATATCAAACTTTATTATTATGTTTTTATCAATTTTGAGTGTGAACATTTATATGTTGTGCATCTTAGTCTACATTTTATGAATTTTGAAGATAGAATATATGATTTTTTTTATGTTCCAAAAATAGAATATATGATTTTTTACCGTAGAATTAGGGAGACTGAGGTAAAGGAGGCATTGAGAAGGATGGATAATGGTAAAGCGGTTGGTCCGGATAGTATCCCCATTGAGGTATGGAAAACCTTGGGAGAGAGGGGCATCAGTTGGCTCACCAAGTTGTTTAATGAGATCTTAAGATCCAAGAAGATGCCGGACGAGTGGAGGAGGAGCACTTTAATCCCTATCTACAAGAACAAAGGTGACATACAGGATTGTGCGAATTATAGAGGGATTAAGCTTATGAGTCATACCATGAAACTTTGGGAAAGGGTGATAGAGCGAAGATTAAGGCAGAAGACTCGTGTTACTGAGAATCAATTTGGCTTCATGTCGGGGAGATCAACTATGGAGGCAATATACTTACTGCGCCGGTTGATGGAGGAATACCGGAGGCAACAAAAGGATCCGCATATGGTTTTTATTGATCTGGAGAAAGCTTATGATAGAGTGCCTAGAGAGGTACTATGGAGGGCTCTCGAGAAGAAAGGGGTGCGTGTTGCCTATATTAGAGCCATTAAGGATATGTATGACGGGGTCAAGACGAGCGTGAGGACACAAAGTGAGATTTCAGAGGATTTTCCCATCACGATAGGTCTACACCAAGGGTCAAGCTTGAGCCCCTACCTCTTTACACTGGTTTTGGATGTGCTTACGGAACATGTCCAAGAACCAGTGCCCAAATGCATGCTCTTTGCGGATGATATTGTGCTTATTGGGGATACTAGAGAGGAAATAAATGGGAAGATTGAAATGTGGAGACAAGCTTTAGAAGTGTCTGGATTCCGGATAAGTCGAAGCAAGACAGAGTATATGGAGTGTAATTTTAGCAAGATGCACGTGGGCCTTACTCGAGAGGTGAAGGTTGGAGAGCATGTCTTAGCACAAGTCCCGAAGTTTAAGTATCTTGGTTCTATCTTACAGCAGGATGCAGAAATAGAAGGGGATGTAAATCATAGGATTCAAGCAGGGTGGATGAAATGGAGGAGTGCCTCAGGCGTGTTATGTGATAAGAAGGTACCACTTAAACTTAAAGGAAGGTTCTACCGCACTGCTGTAAGACCAGCGATGTTATATGGGACAGAGTGTTGGGCGGCAAAGGGCTCACAAGAGAATAAACTTCATGTTGCAGAGATGAGGATGCTGCGGTGGATGAGTGGGCATACCAGACAAGATCAGATTAGAAATGAGTATATTTGAGAAAAAGTCGGGGTTGCTCCTATTGTTGAAAAAATGGTTGAATCTCGTCTTAGGTGGTTTGGGCATGTGTGGAGGAGACCGGTGGAAGCCCCGGTTAGGAGGGTAGACCAAATGGAGGGTACTACAAGGGCTAGAGGAAGAGGAAAACCTAGAAAAACTATAGGCGAAACAATTGAGAAGGATATGGCAATCAATGCCTTATCAAAAGACATGATTTATGATAGGCCTTTATGGCGTCGTTTGATCCATGTAGCCGACCCCACCTAGTGGGACAAAGGCTTAGTTGTTGTTGTTGTTCCAAAAAAAAAAGAATATATGTTTTTTTTTTTAAATTTTTTTAATTTAAATGGGCCACCCATGGGCATACTCAGCCCGCATTTAAGGTGGGCAGAGCATGAATTTTCAGCCCTAAATAATATAGCCCGCCCGCCAAAAAAATGGCCTTTTGATGGGCATGGACAATGTCCGTCGGTCCGAATTGCCACTACTACGTGTGATCATATATTGAGGAAGGGGATTAGTCTACGAACATCGTTTTTTATCCCGCAAACCCCATTTTTTTCCGATTGGGTTCTGTCGAAATATTTTCTGATAGCCCCGAGTCGGAAAAATGCATTTTCCAACTTTAAAAATAATTTTTTAATAAGAGAGTATTCGGAAAAATTCAATTTTCCGACTCAGGGGTATCGGAAAATATTCCGACAGAACCCCATCAAAAAAAAGGGGTTTGCGAGATAAAAAACGATGTTTGTAGACTAATCACCATTCAGAAAAGTTGAAAAAAAACCTCAAATCTTAGACTATACTCACTACCCAACCCAACCCTAAATCTTGAATCCAATCATGACCTCGGTGGAATGGCTAAAAAACTTTTGGGTCAAGATTCTAAATCACGACTCAATGGTAATTTTGAAAAAAACTAGTAATTTTACCCGTGCATCGCACGGGTTAATTTTTTTTTTTTAAAAAATTGATTATAGATTTTGGAAATACGTATTTTTAAATAAAAGTTAATATGAACTTTTTATAAAAATGATTTACATGTATTTAAAAATGAATAGTCATAAATATTAACCTTTGAATCAATTTTCAGCTACCAACTTTTTCATTAATAAAAATTAACTAATAATGTATCAACTATGCGATTTCTAATTTTAATTAACAACATAATTTCTTATATTAAAAAAAATTCAACTCATTTTGATTTTTGTTTTATTTAATCCATCATTCCAAATGCATTTTGTTAGTAATTCGTTTTGCAAGTCCAAATGCTGCTATTTTTTTTACCATATATATCATCATCATCATCATCATTATTATTATTACATTCTGTCCCAAAATATAAGACATGTTTTCACACTTTTAATTAATTCGTGTTTATAAGATTCGAACTTTCAAATTACTTGCTTGTATTAGAACTTCATAATTGTAAATAAGTATATTGTCTAAAGTATAAAATAACGCATCATCATTTTTCACAATTTAAATTGCAACATAGTGTATAAATTTTTGGATTTTTTTTTTAAAATCTGAATTTATGACTGAGTAAATATTTGATTGTATTAAGCTAAATCATTATACCAAATTATAGCTCATCTTTAATACTTATATATCCGTTTTTTCCGTTGTACCCAAAATTTATTTTTCATAATGATGCTCTGTTTAAATGTTTAATACCAATTTGACTATATTATAACTTGTTTGTATAAGAATTTATGAAATTACAACATTATATTCGTTTTTTTTGTTGGTTAATTATCATATGACGGACCGTTTAGGCATTATATATTTTTTATGTCAATATTTTATTCAAATGATTTTCTTTTGAAAAGATCATTAATAACCCGTGCAAATTGTAACAATATCGAAATGCAAATTGTATGTTTGCGGGCAATTTTTATATTTATTTGTAATCCAAATTGTACTAATAAGAATTTACTAAAAATAACTTAAGATAAATATTTATTCCCGTGCGATGCACGGACAAACAAATTTGGAGGGAAAAGCAAGGATGAAGGAGGAAAAATGAAAATGACAAAAATGTCCTCAACTTCTCCTATTTTATAATACGTTGATAACAATAACTGAAGTGCATAGAGCTGAAAGTAAGATGTTAAGATACCCTCTTATCCAATATTATTACACCATGCGTGCCTAAATGTGTTATGTTATTTTGGGCTTAGCTAATAGGCCTCAGTTCTATAGGTATGTAAAGTATGGATACCAAATCCAAAGGCTCGAGCTCTAGAAAGCTCATGTAAATGCCAGATGTGATGGTGCATGGGATTTTCAATTCCACAACAGCCACGTATGCATAGCCTACATTACTCCAGTGCCAACATTGCACCAAGACTTGAAGCCTACTATTAATAACTCATAATAACTCATGCTATATGTGTCCTTCATTTCACTCACTCACTCACTCAAACTTTTTTTGTAACAACATTCAATCAAAAACAAATAACATCTCTTAAAAAGTGAGAAGTAGCGAGAATAAGGGAGAAGATGCAGGAAAAGGCAGTAGCTGAGGAGAAGAAGATAGGGATGACAGAGGCATGGTTGAGGAAGCACCGTCTCCAATTTATAGCAACTACCAGACACCCTATGCTTCTAAGCATTCGTGATGGCACCATCAACATTGCTTCCTTCAAAACATGGCTGGTAATAATAAGAACAAATTAAAACTTACCCCCTTTTTTTTATAATAAATTTACTTAACCATAACTTCAGTCTTATTAAGAATTTAAAAAATAAATTAAAGCTAATAAAAAAGGTTTTTTAACCTATGATAAGACTTAAGAGTTTAAAAATAACATATTTCATTTAACAAATAAATATGAAATTTTTTTATGTTATTTTTTTTGTCCGTATTCCTTGCGGAACCACCGGTATCCCAAGAGCACCCTTAATATGAGGGAGCTCTTGAGACTAATCCGGAGCGAGCTGCGTGCATGGCTGGCTCTCCCAGCAGGATGTTTTTAGTGGGAATCGAACACGGGGCTATTAGCATCCGTGTCTCATTCCCAAGATTTCAGTTGGGGCCTTACAACAATTGAACGAAACCCCGTTGGTAAATCTTTTTATGTTATTAATACAACATTTTTCAATAAAAGAGATTATTTTTAGTCTTTTACCTTTAATCCTAAGAATCGAGTTAAAAAAATCTATAAAAAATTAAGCCTACTGCATATTATCAGTATTGAATGTTTAGTTTTATAATAAAAAAATATATTTTTTTTAAAGAGTGGCAAAGGTCGATGTTATGATTTATATATATATATATATATATATATATATATATATATATATATTTTGATTTCATTTGTTAAGATTAGGAAATGACTCGTGTAAGTTGTGCAGGCTCAAGATTACTTATTTGGGAGAGCATTTGTCTCATTTGTATCTAGTGTTCTGAATAAAGCACGGAAGGAATCAGATGACAGTGCTCAAGACGTGGAAGTCATAACGAGGGGCATGGCTTCTCTTGAGGATGGGATATCATGTTCTAAGAAAGAAGCTCACAAATGGGGTATCTCACTTTCTAACGTTGTTCCTCAGCAGGCAAACACAAATTTTATTGGGTGAGGTTTTACAAATCGTCCTTCATCACACTCAATTCATGAGTTCTTTACTAGCTAATTACTACTATTGGTTCTTAGAAATTTGTTAGGTTATAGTTGATGGAGATTTGGAGAATGTTCTTATTAGATACATTTATGTTTGATAAACGGAAATCCCATAATGTATGCCACCTTTAAATTAAAATTAATAAATTTAAAAAGTAAATTCCTAATTAACAAGTGCGATTGTTAGGATCTTTTGAAAATACATTGAAAAATCTATTTTATTTTTTAAGATTTTCGAGAGACGAGTAAATGTGAATTTATGATTATTTTTCTTATATTAATAATCTTAAAGCAAGACCTTTAAATTTAAATATTCAATAATTTAATATATTCTAATAAATATAATCAATATGCACTAACTTTGATCTCTACGAATCAGCTTATTTATAAAATTGTGGGATATAAAACATTAAGTTCAAATTAAGGTAAAAATGTTAAATATTTTTCTTAAAAAGAAAAAGTAACCTTAGCATAAAACATAAAATTTTAATACAAAAAGTTTATGTATATTAGTATATCTTTTGTCACACAATGGTAAATTATTGCTTCCACACTAGTTTAAATTCAGAAAGAAGTCTTCCCAAAAATAAACTTTTAACTTACAAATTAGGAGCCTCGTGTATTGAAAGTCAAAATTTAATTTCCAACAGGGTTTTAAGTCTTTAATTTGAGACAAAATTTTATGTTCCTTTTGTTTTGCCTATAAGGAATTAAGGATATATTGCTGCGTGTTACTGTTTAAAGCAGGGAATCATTACATACATATATTATGTGACAGGTTTTTGGAAAACTTAACAAATCCAGATGTGGAATACACGGTGGCTATTACGGTATTGTGGGCTATTGAAGCAGTGTATCAAGAGAGCTTTGCCCACTGCCTTGAAGAAGGGTCCAAAATCCCAGAGGAACTGAAGGAGACTTGTGCAAGATGGGCCAATGAGGGTTTTGCTCTGTATTGTCAATCCCTTCAAAAGATTGTGAATCGGTGCTTACAAAAGGCTTCTAATGATGAGCTTAAAAAAGCTGAAGTTGTGTTTCTGCAGGTTCTTGAGCTTGAAGTTGAGTTCTGGAACATGTGCCATGCAAATGTCTGAAATTTAGTATGATAGTAAACTTTGGTCAGAAAACAGTGTTTAGACTTTGGTACTATTTCCTTGAGGAATAAACAACAGAGTAGAGTAAATAATAAAGAATAAGAGTACTAAACAGACAAATAATGAAGTGGATAATAAAGAATGGAGCTTGTTAGTAAGTTGTTTGCATATTTTAATTTGGCTTATTTATACTTTTGGTTTCTAAAAAGTTTAGCGTGTTTTGGTTTTAATCCTATAAATTATTTTGATCGGGAGTGATTTTTAATTTTTCAAATATTTTGGTTTTTTTCTTAATTAATGTTCATAAACATACGGTGTTCATAAACATACGGAGATATCACATCTGATATCTTAATATCTTAATATGAATAATATTGGAGAAATCTCAGTCCTCTTATTTAAAACTGATATCACATCCCCGTATTCAATATGAATAAAATAAAATAAAAGCAATTTTTAATTTGATTTGATTTTTTTATTTAATAAATAAAAACTTAATTAAAATAATAGGGGCCAAATAACAATAATACAAAATATCATTTTTTAGTAATAATGTAATGACATGATAATACATATGACATTTTGTATTGGTTAACTTTTTTTTTTTTTTATACCAGAACCCATTTTTTACAATGGTACCGAAAAAACTCTCATATTTCTTTCATGATTATAAACGATCTCTTTGGTAACAAGGCATCCGATATTGAAATTTGTCTACAAGTGAGAAAACAACCCCATGAGAAACATTGCACTCATCTCCATAAGCAATAATGTAGGTATCTAACTATGTGTGTTTTGAATTTTTGATGACTACTGATTCAGTAGCTATATAGTAATATATACTCCCTCCCTCGGCTCTACTCTTTCTATCCCTAGATATAAAGTTCCTCTTGACACTTTTATTTTGTCCTTATTTATAAAGTTTCATATCAATTTTCAATTATTATTAATTATTTTTTTCCACAAACATCCCTATTTATTTAACACTTTTTAGATTCTTAATAATATTAATAGGGATAATTTTGAAATTATACATCAAAAGTTCACATTTCCAATACAATTAACTAAATTATTTTACTTTATTAATGAACGTGAAATCTCTCAAAAAAACTTTATATTTAGGGACGGAAGGAGTAATTTTGAAGAAAAAAACATCAAAATCTGTGTCAAATTTAAGTAAAACTATATATTATGTTATGACTTTTTTTTATCAAGATATCTTCAGTCGAAGACTAATTCTTTCCGTGATATAAAGATCATCAAAGTGGATTTTGTCTTTACAAACAGTGGATCGAACTCATGCTTAAGAAACCAATCATCTGGATCTTATTGGTAAATTATGTTAGTATGATTTAGTAATTAAAGAAAGACATACTAAATCTCTGATAAAAAAAAAAGGCATACTGAATCATTAAAAAGTAAATATTCGATTTACTGTTAGTAAAAAAATATAAATATGTGTAATATTCATTTATAAATAATGCATAACATTAATTCTTATTTTCATTAATTTTTTTTTTTACATGGGAGGTCTGGGACTAGAACTCATGACCTGGGGAGGGGGAAATCCTAAGTGTCTCTGGAGCCATCTGGCTGTCTTACGCGAACTAAAATTTTTTTATCAACATAATGAAACACCAAATTTTTTTTTAAAAAAAAAAAGGTGGCGAAAATGTTGGGCCGACAGTTTCCATTGTAAATTCCGCTATTGTTGGATAAATGTTCAGTTTCTTGGTACAGGTTTCACTTTCATGCAGATTTTGATTATCAGATGATAATTTTCTTATTTGGTTTTTTCTTTTGGTTACCTTTTTTATTTGGTTAAGAACTTAAGATTACATTAAAATAACCGAAGTTATTAATAAAACAATTATAAATTTTCAATTTAACATCAACTGACACAGAGTTGCATGATTGAATAGATAAAAACAAATTTTTGTGAGCTGGTGCTTGGTCCTGATATATATCTTATTTTATTTTTGTCGTTTTTCTTATGTGTTTTAGTTCCACTGTAATAAATATAAATTCTTTCTTCTCATACTAATATTTTTATTTTATCTGATAAATGAAATTCGTCATTTTTTTAATTAACAAATGAAAAGATGTCATAATTTGCGGTAAAAATGAATTCTTATTTTAAATAATTATTTAAAATTGAAAATGTAAATTAAAATTTTCTTTTTTAATTCGGTAATTACTTACGCCACCTCAGTTTTAACTTCTTGTGGCTTTAGGAGTTATGACTTCTTGGCTGAACTTCTAAGGAATTCAATGTATATGCACAACTTATACTATATTGGATTTTAATCGATTTTAGCTTAACATCTTGGCTTTCTATACGCAGGCCATCTTGATCACATCGAACGACAACATCAATGTTAACCGTACTAGACGGATCCTTGTGTGAACTAGTCAATTTTACCAAAAAATAATACTAATCATAAACCGTATACTCTTGAACTTGATCAATACGGGTACATTACATATTAAAAATAATAAAAATGACAATACGGGTACATATATAAGAATACAGTATAATGTATGATATCGATTAATAAATTTTTTGGTCCTTCTTAAAAAAAATAATAATCTTTTTTGTGAGGTATCCCTTTGCCTTATGACAATGGACTAATCTTTTTTGGAATATTGTGATTGTTCTTCTTAACAAGTGTCGTTTTCAGGAATTGAACCTCGAATATTTGTTTTTGTACAATATCTAAGGGTCTAGCTTTACTTAACCACTAAACCAATCCCTACTATATTAATGACTAATAATCTGATTGCTTTTGTTATATATAGAGAATAGAGAATTAATTACTCAACAAATTCAAGTAATTAGCAACAAAAGTTCAGTCCAATAAGTTTGTTTCAATTTGTCATGGAAGGCAAGTACCCTTTCAGTGAGTCCAATTTCATTATTGAGGACAAATCTAGTTCATCCAATAATATTTTCTGGGCTACAGAGGGACTCAATGGATTGAAAAATGTTCAATTTTCTGCAGCAGATGAAGATAGGGGAAAGTTAGGAGGAATTGACTCTCTTGGCTCTAATTGTTTGTTCTTTGCAGATGAGCCATCAGAAGATCAAGAAAGATATCTTTTATGCACTAATCAACAGAAGTATCAACACCAACCATCATGTGTCCATGGACCATTGGATAACCTACAGTTTGACATGGTCTCTCCACCACTCCAAACTGGCCTGGAGGATGTTGTAAAGTTTGATGATCAATATCGAACCATGGTTCCACTTGTTGAACTCACAAAGGATAAGCATTACTCAGCTCCTTTAGCCTCACTTGAGCTTTTGAAGAACTATGGCAAGGGCTTCAAGAGGTTATTTCATGAAGGAAAGACCATGCAGCCAGTTGATGATTTGGCAGGAGTTACAAATGAAGTTGGGAGAAAGCTATCAACTGAAGATGTGATGAGGATAGCTGGAGCAAGGTTTGTTAGAATATGGATTACGCGTTACGTTACAATTTCTTTTGTCTCGTCATTGAGCTATAAATAGGACCAACCTTTTGTAATAAGAAATACACAAACCTTATTCTTATTGCCTGTTGTTTCTCTGTTTTCAACAGGTTCATCCAATCATCTAAGGAATCGGTTGCGGCTTTAGAGTATTTGGTAAGTCACCCTTTTGGTTTTTCTTTCTCTGGACTCTCCAAGGAAGAGAAAGAGGATGTGGAACTTGCTGAATCCCTTTTGGCTACTGCTGAGAAAGTAGGGTATCAACAGTATGAACGTGCTAGAAAATTTCTAAGTCACTGCGAATCCTTGTCTTCCAAGACAGGGAGTACTGTGAAGCGTGTAGTTTACTATTTTGCCGAAGCTCTTCGCCAAAGGATAGATAGAGAGACAGGAAGAGTTTCATCCAAGGACTTGCAAAAAGAGTCATTTGATTTCGAAGAGGAAATGAAGACTCTAAATCCCACTATTGTCGCAATTTATGACAAGCTTCCTTTCTGTCAAGTCACATTGTTCAGTGGGGTGCAAGCTATTATAGAAAATGTAGCCGAGGCAAAGAAGATTCATGTTATTGATCTTGAAATTAGGCATGGTGCACAGTGGACAATCCTTATGCATGCCCTTGAGTCAAGACATGAATGTCCAGTTGAGCTTCTGAAGATAACCGCAGTTGGGAGTGGATCCACTTCAAAGCAAGTAATTAAGAGCACTGGTAAGAGATTGAAAGATTATGCTGAGAGATTGAACATACCTTTCTCCTTCAATTCAGTTATTGTATCAGATATGTTAAAACTCAGAGAAGACCATTTTGAAATAGACCCTGAGGAAACAATTGCAGTTTTCTCTAACTTTACACTGAGGGTCAGGCTTCAACAACCAGACCAGCTTGAAGCTATTATGAGAGTGATTAGAACCATATGTCCAAGTGTAATGGTGGTATCTGAAATTGATGCAAACCATAATTCTAAATCTTTTGTAAGCCGTTTCACGGAAGCTCTTTTCTACTTCAGCACATTCTTTGATTGCCTAGAGACTTGTATGGAAAAGGATGACCCGAACCGAATGGTTATTGAATCAAAATACTTCAATCATTCAATCAGAAATATAGTGGCTGCTGAAGGAGCAGAAAGAACTACTAGGCATGTAAAGATCGATGTGTGGAGGGCTTTTTTCTCTCGGTTTGGAATGGTAGAGACTAAGTTGAGCATGTCGTCTTTATACCAGGCTGATCTGGTGGCTAAAAGATTTCCTAGTGGAAATTTTGTGACATTGGATATGGATGGGGATTGCCTTCTTGTTGGATGGAAGGGAACACCAATTAACACTGTTTCTGTTTGGAAATTCCTTTGATGGCAAATGCAAGATTTTTTTGTCTCATTATGTCCAATCCTAGTCCTCCTTACATCTGCCCCTTATCAATGTCAATGTATCATCTCATGTGTAGTTCTCTCATTACTGATGTTTGGCAGAGACAGATGATGTCTTGGCACTTTTAATTTTGGCTAATGGTGTAGGTCTGTACTTACAAATCAAAGTTTGAACTTTGAAGGGTGTTTTGCAATACTAATAACGCATATGATTCCTACTTTACTTTGTTGATTTGATCTCATTATCGTATGAACTTTCATTTGATTCACTAGTTTCTTTCATCACTTTCACTTCCTATATTTTTGGAAAGAATTACATGCATAAAGTCAAGTCTTATCTCAACTTTAAAAGTCAAATCTTAATTCATCATATCTCCAATGCTTCTTGAGTTTATGTCATCTCCCTTGCTTATAAACTTCCACCTCCGTTCAATCTACAAAGCCAACATATTATATAACCAAGTCCAAAACTCAACCAGAATGCAACAACCAAAGCATATAGAATAAAATTAATTAATAATGGTGTGCAGAGCTCTTCCATAGATGATAACTAACATTGTCACTGTGTTTCATATCAATAAAATGTAATGTCATTTGTTGTCACCTTACAATACATGACTCCAATGTCAGAAGAGACCTCAAGTTCTCTCCATTGTTTTCAAATGCTTCATCCCAACATTATTGGTGATACAAGAATTGGAAAGTGGAAACATCCAAAGAAACCAATCCAGTAGGCCCTGAAATTGTATGCATAAACATGTGAAAGCATAACTAATAATCTCAACATTTTAGATAATCTTCAATAACTTTTCATAATGAATTATATAGCATAAGTATTAGATATTGCAAAATTTTTGTTCAAGACAAATAAACATAAGTAGTCAAATAGATAACTCAATGGGTAAAGCTAAGGTGCAAGCACCTGCGTTCAAATCCCTAACAACTGCACAATTCTCCCCATTTTCATCAAAATCTTTGCCTAAAAAAATTCTCACATCAATAAGATATAACCCGGCGTAATTTCAATTCTAATAAAATATGAAAGCAATTAATTTTCTCTTGGTTGGCCGAATATATCAGACATTATATTCATTCTCTTCAATTTGCCACGGCTTAATGTCATATGGTCATATGGAATCATGTTGCAGAGAAGGGAAGAAGGGAAAAGGACAAATGGAGTGATGGTGCATTCTGTCAAGACTTTTATCAAACATGTGGATTGCTGAGAATTCTTCACCAAAGCAGAATTTCCTTCATTGATCCAAACAGGGCAGTTCCTTACACTTTATGTGCCCTAGGCAAAAAAAAAAAAAAAGGAAAATGAGGGGTTGTTAAAGAGTTAAAAGTGGTAAAAGACTCCTGAAAAGTGAAGATTTTCATACTCCCGAAAAAAGAATAAATAGGGACGTGATTTTTTTTCTTGTTAAGGGAACCTTAACCAATGTTCTTAGGACACTTCTTAGAAAGCTCCAAACAAATATAAGAACCCCTAAATATAAAATAAAATGTTAAGTATGAGAAATTTTTATATTATTAAAAATTCGAGAGTAGAGAGACAAAGGAACGTGACCTTGTGCAAGATTAGTTTCAAAGATTCCTTGGTATTAAAGGTGTACTTGAAGACACATGTGGTACTAGTCAAAGAGTACAAAGAAAAAAAAGATTAATTATTTTTGTCAAAAAAGTTTTATTCATTAAATATTAATAATAATGATGATGATATTGAAAAAGTATAACAAATCTTATCTCTTTCTTTTTTTTTTTAACGTCTTATCTCTTTCAAAACCATTAACTAAATTAGCTACTCCGTATTTTTTTTTTTTTTAAATTCCTCGATAAAGCTTATACTCTCACATCTCGGAATATCTAAATTAAGTATATAAGTTAGTGTCATGGTCTTATCTTTTTCAATTTTTTTTATGCATCAAGGATATCATTCGGCCAATAATCGAAGATTAATCTCCTCCGAGGCGTAAAGATCACCTAAATGAGTTTTGTCTCTACCAACAAAACATTTTCTATACGCACGACAGGGATCGAATTCCTGACATCATGGTTAAGGAACTCACCGCCAACTTCTCTTTTTCAATTTTTAATAACATTAATTATTCTTTTCAACAAACACTCATCTTCACTCAATATTTTTAATAGTTCCAATTATAATTATATGAATAATTTTATAAAATATATTAAATATTATTAATTTTAATATCATTAATAATATTAATTAACTTCTTTAATCTCCATTAAAAACAACCTATTCCAAATGATTCTGTTTAAAGATGAGGGAAGTATCATGTAATGAAGGTAGAATGATATTTCTTTCATCAATTCTCGACTAGGCAATAATGTCAGTGCAATATGCCAAACTGATTTTATTGATTCGAGTCCAAAGAGAATTTTCTCTGCCCTGTTTAGTTGTCCAAGTGTCATATTATTTCACCAGTTACAAGCATTTATCCCCGAAGAGTTGCCGTGATACCCCGTCGGTGTGATATTCAAGATTGGGTTTTGTAAAGGTAATTGTTAGAGTTTTTAGACATGCAAAAAAAAAAATCACAAGTTTCAATTACTTTATCTTTTAAAAAGATAAAAAATTATAATTCAATAGGTTTTCATTATATTTAATTTCTTAAAATAACATTTTCCTTCCAGATACGCCAAGCAAAAAAGCGTATAACAAACTTTTTTATCATCAAGAATAACTTTATGTGGGAGAATAATTTTCTAATTGTAGAAAAGTCATAAATCCATGACTTGGCCGGTTCTCAAGCTTGCATTAGGTGTAGAGATATTATTCCTCCCCTGGATCTATAAAAGGATATCTTTGATAAACTTAATTGAACAGCATCAACCTGAGAGAGAACGACACAAAAAATAATCAACATACAACTAACCATGGCTGAATTTTTCAAGGGTCATTTTGGAGTGCGAAATAGCATTGACCATGATGATGGTGAGACTCCAAAAACGCATAATCCAAGAATGCCACCTACTTCCTTCCCAATTCCAATGCCTGGGAGGAACCGCCTGGCTTCAAAATATGGCTACATTGGGAAGCAAAGGATGAATCAAACAACCGTGCAGGAGCAATCGACCTTAATGACTTAGGGTGCAACAAGTCCTTTAATTCACAAGTAACACCATATATGAAGATATGCATGTGAAATACATAAATAATCTATGTTGTTCTCTTGTAGTAGTCTTGTATGTCGTATACGTATAGTAGTGTGCTTGGTGTGATAAAATAAGAGTTTTAGCACTTGAGAATAAGAACTTTGTTGTTGCAATGCTAGGTTTGTCTCATCTTAGCTTGTGAGTTGAGGGCTTACAATGTACTTAGTTTAAAAATATATGTGTGAACTTTCTTATTAGCTTATTGTTATTAGGTGCCCATACTAGGAAAATATGTTTTCTGGCGGAGGCCTCTGCTTTCATTGTTGCAATACTAGGTTTGTTTCATCTTGCGAGGATTTCCCTTTCTCCTTAGTTAGGACTCACTTTAAGGCCGATGTTGTACAAGTAGGATCTGACAATAAATTGAGGTTTCCGTTCAGGTTAAACTTAACTGTTTGATCTAATTGGATAGCGTGTGTATATCTATTCTACTCCCTCCGGTCCTATATATAGGACATACTTAACCATATTCCTCAGACCAAAAAAAGTAGTTAATTTCATGAATTCTATGAGAATATATTGTAACATTACAATTTTACCCTCTCAACTTTTCTTGAAAAATTCACACTCATTAATGAACAACAAAAAACGCATGCATTTAATAAGGGCAAAAAAGAGAAAAAACAATAAATGATGCATAGAAAATACAAAATGTCTTATATATAGGACCAAAGATTACTTCTAGAATATGTCCTATATATAGGACCGGAGGGAGTATTACATAAAGAAAACCTTTTTTTTAACTGTTTTATAACTAATTTTTTTACATAATTTTGTTATTTCCTATTATACCCTTCCTAATTGAAAAAATTATCACATATTTCCTTCCCACATTGTAGTGTAAAATAAAATTGTTATAGCAGTTCCAGTAACTTGCAAAGGAAAAAAAAACTGTCGTGCAACCTGTTGATATCCGCTATTTCTATATAATACAAGTAACTAACCTGCCTGTATGGTTTTCACTACTAACATTTATACCCGTGGACCGCATGGGGTGTGTTCTCTAGTATATATAAATAAATTAATTTAGCAAATAGTAAATAATTTTAACCTAAACAACATAGCAAAATATACTTATACTAACTAATATTGTAAAAACTTTCTATTTCAACAAATTTAAGGTAATAACATATTTAAGGT
Source organism: Crotalaria pallida (assembly GCA_037953625.1). Classification (NCBI taxonomy): domain Eukaryota; kingdom Viridiplantae; phylum Streptophyta; class Magnoliopsida; order Fabales; family Fabaceae; genus Crotalaria; species Crotalaria pallida. The sequence goes on from CM075656.1 coordinate 87,707,393, forward strand.
AATAAGTTTAAAGGTTTTTTTAACTTTAGTCCGATGATAAGAACCCAAAAGTAGTTATTCTTTATTGAAAAAATAAATATAAAGACTTTTGGTTTTTTCAAGATAACACTTCTTTATAAAATTTATCATTTTTAAGTTTTTTATTCCCAGTCTCAAAGGCTAATGTTAAGAAAATCCTAAATTTAATGCATTTAATATCATTATTGATGTGAACTAATTAGAGGTGCATATTAGCCTTTTTGTGTATGGTGAATGGATAGGTGCTAGGGTGAATGGTACTCCGTATTGTTTTAGAGTTTTCTGCTTGGTGTATTAATCCTATTTCATGTATCTCTTCTATTTGTTATTCCTTTTGTCCCAAAAAGTTACTCCCTCCGTTTTTTTTCTTTGGTCCTTTTGACCTTTTTTCCTTGTTTCATATTTTTGGTCCTTTTACAATTTCAATACACAAACATATTTTTCTTTCCAATTTTAACCTTTCATCCATTCATTTAATTCACTCCTCATTAATTCTACTTTTATCATCTCTCTCATCTCTAAACCACTAAACATTAATTAATGGACACACTTACTTATAAAAATTAAATACTACTACAACTTTCAATAAAGATTAAATAGGGGCAGTTTTGACAAAATACATATAAACCTTACAATAATCATCATAATCAACACTCTCTTAATCTGTGTGCACAACTCCAAAAAGACCAAAGAAAAAACGGAGGGAGTAGTAAGTTTTTTAAAATTCAACAAAAATAAGGAAACATGCTTTTAATGCGTTGTCCCCCAAATCAACCAATTACCAAAGCAAGTATTTAATGCATGTTTCCTTAATTAACCAATCATAGAATACACAATGTAATTTCACTTTTTTTTATTCAATATTTTAATTTTAATTTGGGACAAAAAACTTCTATGTTTTTTACTGGGACGGAGGGAGTATTAGTTTTTTTGTGTAAATTCATCTTTGTATATGGGTGAATATCCTTTGTGCTCCGTATATAAGTTTTGCTCTTTAAAAAAAAATTAGAGGTGGATATATGGGCCAAAGCCCAAGGGCTAACCCGTTTAACTCACGACCCACCACGAGTTGGCCCTTATTTTAAGTGACTTCCTTAGGCTACACGCTACCCCAAAGTATAATTTTTTTCCCAAAATATTACTCACTCCGTTTCAGAACATTAGGCCTTTTAGACCTGGGCACACAAATTAAAAAAGTGTTAATTATTGTAAGTGTTATGTATAATTTATCCAAAATGCCCCTATCAATCCTTATTGAAAATTGTAGTAGTATTTAATGTTTATTAGTAAGTGTGTCCATTAATTAATTGACAGTGGTTTGGAGATGAGAGAAATGATAAAAGTATAATTAATGAGGAGAGAATGAAATGATTGAATAAAGGTTAGAATTGGAAAGAAAAATATGTTTATGTATTGGAACTGTAAAAGGCCTAATGTTATGAAACAAGAAAAAAAGACTAAAAGGCCTAATGTTTTGAAACGGAGGGAATATTATGTATGTATTTTTTTTTAAAACGTTTCCTATGCTTAGGAGGTACTTAATAAAGTAAGAATTTTCAAAATACACATGTGCTGATCTTTTATAATACGGAGTACTATTATTTTTAGGAAAATGCTAACAAGTGCCCTTTATAAGTATTTTTAGGGTACTTGTTAAGAAACTAAATATGGTTTATAAGTATTGAAAGTTGAAGTTTTTTAAGTTTACGAGAGAAGAAAGACTTGGGACTTGTGATGTTTTTTCTACTTCTAAAAAGCTTAACAAGTGTCCTAAGGGCACTTATTAGCAAGACCCTTATTTTAACCCAATACATACACTAAGGATAGTAAGGAGGATACGTGTAACTTTTTTCCATACTACATTTCCAATAACAAATAAAACAAATTTAATTTTTGTCTAATACACTAACTCCCAGCATGTATGTAATACAGCATATAGCATATATTTGAACCTAAAAAATCCATCCATAAAGCATGTATATGCCGTATACTAGTACATGCCACGATAAATGTGTCGGTAATATCGAAATTCTTTTCCCATGGATAAATTTGCATTATTTCCTTGGACAGATGGTAGGCAAACTAATTTAACCACTTCGAGATTCATTCATATCTGTTGATTACGTAAGCAACCAACGTCACAGCACTTTGAGAATTGAGATAAATACAATTGATGAGAGGCATATCAAAAACTAGCTCTTAAATGTACGAGTTATTGATATTTTAATTTTTTTATAGTAAATATTTTAAATTAAATATTATGATTATTTTTATTATAAAGTAAAAATTATTATTAAACAACAACCAAAGATAATTATATAAAAGGGTAGGAGTTCAAACCAAATCCTATACTTAAAAAAATTAATTTAAATGATCTTGTTGATAAATTTTGTACATCCTCATATGAATAAAAAAAGTACTTATAACACTTTTTATCTGAGATATTATTCCTTATTTATTTTATGGATAAATTAACATTTTTATATATGATTATCAAATTTATTATGATGAATAAATATTAAATCAGAATTGAACATTTTGATCTTTCTTATATTTATTTACGTGATGGATGGAGTAGTTTTTTTTTTAAATATGATTATCACATTTGTTATTATTAATCATAATTAAATATTTTTATATTTTTTATTGATTACCTTATCTAAATTAATAATAAGATTGAATCCTAAAAATCTGTATCTTATCTCAAGCTAAATATCTTTATTCTTTTTTATGATTATCTTTATCTTATTGGATCTTAATCTTTATAATGAATCATTGATTAAAATATTTATTCATTTATATATTACCTTCATAGATTACATAAGATAAAAAAAATTGAACAAAAAACGCAATACTCAATAAAAACAAAAATGTTACAAAAATATAAAAAACAATAAATAAACAAATTTTGAAATCTATCTTGGATGAGAGACAAAAATAATTAAAATAAAAATCATAACAATCTTCAATAACAACAACAACACACAAAATAAATATTTTTTTGAATTCCTCGAAATTGCAATAAAAATATAAAAAAGAGTTCACAATTAAAAAAAATAACATCTCTCATCCAAGAAATATAATACTTGGATCTTCTTTTCTTTTGAAATTGAAGATCATAAATTCTAAAAAATGTTCATCCAAAAAAATAAAAATTGAAATACATATATAATTATTTCTTTTGTTCTTGACTTTTCGTGAAAAATGTATCAATTATCAATATTGATTCTCTTTAATATCAATAGTAAAGATGCATACTGATGAAACATAGTTACATATTCTTTAATGTTTTTATGTTCAAATTTTAAAAGCCACATGAAACGTGTAAGGTAGAAATCAACCTCAAACCAAACCAATCTCAGAAGTCAAAACTACATCAATTCTTTAAACACACACAAAAATCAAGAAGTAATGAGATAAATTTACCTCCACAACTCTAGACTTTGCTACTCGCGATAGTCAACTAAAACTTGACCAAATCCATCTTTTCTCAATTTCCTCTCTACCTTGTACACAGGCGACTCTGCCACTTGAACCTGAAAACAACTTCAAAATTCACAATTATAAATAAACAATTTAAACAATCAATGAATAAGCAATAATAAATAATAACTAAAATCTTCAATGAAATTAGTCTCAGCACTGCTGGCATCACCAACACTAACAACAACAACAACTTAACATCAAGAAAAAAAATACCAAAAACAAATAATATAAATAAAACAATCGAAATATAAATAATATAATTTAAGATGAGCTAAATTGAAGGACAAAATAATGGGAGAAGAGAGATTTGAAGGTGGAAAACACATGCAAAGATTGAATGTGGAAAAAGAAAAGTCACACCAAACATAAAATTAAATCCTATTATTATATATAATGATTTGGAAAACTTATAAAACTTGAATAATCTATTTAATTTCAAATTTTAATATTTTTGTTAAAGATAATGATTTTTTTTTGGATAAACTGAGTATAATAATTTCACATGCAGATAATGATTAAATAATTTTGAATAATTTATTTAATCAGAATTGTAATTTTGGTTAGAGATAATGATTATCTACCTACAAACGCTCTGGTGCGAATATTTCTTAAGCGAACAAACGTGAAACCTCGAAAATTTTTCCGGCAAATATGGTGTCTCGAATAGGCGTCTTTTTATATATAGATAGTAGATTAGGTGGTGAACACAGTCCATGATTCTCAACCTCTAGAACCCAAATGTTTTGTTTGATGGTTGGAAAGAAATGAGAAAAGAAAAATAGGGAAGAGAGATTATGGTGAGGTAATGATTATATTTCATGGTTGTTTGGTATGAGAGAAAATGTAAAGAAATTGGGAAGAGAGAAAAGTTGAGTTTTCATTCCTTTTGTTTAGTTGAAAAGAAAAGTGGGAAAATAGAAAACAATAAATTTTTCAAAAGACAATTATACCCTTATTTTACAAAATAGAAATAAATATTTTTTCTTTTTCACATGTATGTATATTTAATATAACCAACGATTTTTCTTTACTTCAATTCTTTATTACATGATACAAATTCTGAGTCCAAATGTAAAAAAAAAATTATTGAAAAAAATGGTTTATTTTTTTTTCAATTAAATTTAAAAAAAAAACGATCGAGTAAAGTGAATAAATAAAGGACAGATGAGCTTCCCTCCCAAAAAGAAGAGAAAATATTTGGTGGTAGGTCCCACCTATATTTTCTTCTCCTCCCATATTTTATCTTCAATCAAACAAAGTGATTTTTAAAGTTTTCTCTCCAAAATCTTTCTATCCTGGATCTCTTTCCCCTAAATCTATTAAAACAAACAAAGTGTAAAAAACTGCTACTCCTGATATGAGGATTTTGTAATGTCTAGGTGTAACGTACTGCTTTCTCCGATTAACGATTAAATAAAACAAATAAAACTTGCGCTTATTAGGAATATTAATTACTAGCTCTTACCCCGTGCAATGCACGGGTTATTGATAATTTAATTTTTTATATTAAATATTTTAAAGTAAAGATTATTATTGCACAAAAATAAAAAAAATTATACAAAAAGGCAGAGACATGAGTTTGTTGAGAAATATTATATTTTCTTGTATAAATAAAAAGTAACACTTTTTATATGATATCTTCCTTATTTATTTAATAGATAAATTAACATTTTTATATGATTATCAAGTTTATTTTAAAGAATCAAAAGTAAATCATGTTTAAATATTTTCATCTTTTTTGTTTGGTGGTATTATAAGTAAATTTAAGGATAAATTAGAATATTCCGTATTTCATAGGACATGAAGACGACATTGAACTTGTTATTCTTGAGTGTCTTGAGTAATTAACACATTGCATTTTATAAGGAATATAATGACTGCTCTTTTTTTATATTTTTAATATTATATTTGTTTATGTATAGATGAGTATTAAATTAATGTATTTCTTATTTAGTTAATGATTTTTTTTAACAAAATGAGGATAATGATCAACATATTCCACATATAGATAATTTATTTAATTTTAAATATTAATTTTGAATAGATAATTTATTTATTTTAAATTATAATTTTGATTAAAGACGATATTATCTAACTACAAATGCTCTGGTGCGAGTATTCCTTGAGCGAACAAATGTGGTGCCTCAAAAATTTCTCCGACAAACATGGTGCCTCGAAAAGGGATGTTTTTATATAAGTATAGTAGATTTGTATTTTTTTTTGTGTTATAGTTATTTGTATTTAATTTTTTTAAAATTTAAGTAAAAAAAAATATATGTTTTAGAAAAGTAGCAATAGCATGGAACAAAATTAAATAATATAACCAGTTTTTATGAATGTTTTAAGAAAGTAATATTGGAAATGAAACAAAATTTAAGAAAGTTAATTAATTTTTTCATATATTTTAAACCAATAAAAATATGTTTTTTTATTATTATATTGCAAATTGGAGGAAGTACCTCCCCATAAAAAAAAATTCATATTTATTAATAGTTGAGTGCAATTTATTTTCTCAAATTCATAAAAAAAAATTAAAAAAATAAACTACTTTAATACTTTAAGAAAATTGCATTAGAAATAAAACAAAAAATTATATTAACAATTTTATATAAAAATTTTATAAATAATTATATTGAAAATATAAATTTAGTTGATTTTTACTTATATTTGAGATTACTAATAAAATATTTTTTTGCTTGTAGAAGTATTTGAGACGAGAGGGAATGTTAGTTAGCTAAACATAGTCGACATGTTATCTCATACTTCCTTTGTCCCTTATTATAAGACACAATTTTAGTAAATTTTTTTGTCTCTTTTTATAAGTCGTTATAGAATATCCAAATAGCATTAAAGAGTTTATTTTAAATACATTTCTCATAATCTCGTAAGAGTGATAGTAGTAATTATAATAGATAGATAATTAAATAAAGTTGTATAGTAAAGTTTTAAATAAAGATAATTAACTTTGAAATGGCAACATATTTTTTTGATAATTTTGAAAGCAATAATTATTTTTTCTTGGTATGTTTAAATTAGATAAAAATAAATTATAGCAAGATAGAAACATAACTAGAACATTCAAGAACCAAAAAAAAAAAGTAAATTATAGCAAGGAACATTAAAGTATTTAATGTGAGGATTCTGTCAAAGGAAATAAATCTAATTAAAACCAGAGTTGACATGTTTATAATTTGTCAGTAGTAATGGTTTTTTACATCCATTTTAATTTGGGCATTCAAACCATAAATCGAATGTTATTTTTATTTTTATTTTCTACTATTTTCTTCTTTATGTCGGATATTTTCTTTTTCTTTTGTCCGTATTCTTTGCGGAACCACTGATATTTATCCCTCATCTTCCCGTTTCTTTTTTTCCTGTCTATCTCTTGTTCTGTCATGCTTGATTTCTTCCCTTTCTCTCTCTACTTTTTCCTCTCACTCACTCCCACCCCAAATATTTCTTAACTGCAAATCTAATCTCTTTTTTTCCTTAACAACTTTGTTTAGTTTGAGGTATTTTGAAGAAAAATATTTTGAGAAAAGGGAGAATAGGAGAAAACAAAGATGTTCACATGTTTGGTTAAACATAGAAAATAAAAAACCGAAAAAAAATCGGTCAGATAGAATTATAAAAAAATATTTTATCTCCTAATTAGATGAGAGAATAAGGAGAAAACAAATAAAAATAGCAAAAATATAATAATACCGCTCTGATGCAAACTAATATAAATTCCTTTTGGGTGATTTTGGATGTTAGTAACAAAAGACATTATATGTTGGTAACCATGAATAATAAAGTTAGATATGTTTTTCAATAAATTGGTAACTAAAACTAAAAAGATAACAAATTTGACAGGAAAAGCCACTTGCCGTGATCAGAAAGTTCACCATCATCGGAGATGGTGGCTGACTACCGATGACTGATCGAAAGAAGCCATGATATATAAATTGATACAAAATATTGAACAAGTGTTTAAGGAAAATAAATCCAAACATAGACTTACCGATTCCAAGATCAATCATGTTTAAAATACATTTCTAATTGGGCACAGTATAATAAGCACCATAAAAGGAAGTACCAGAATAATTATATTAATTCTTAAAGAATATAATTGCAATTCATGATCCAGTTCAAATAATAATAATAATTGCAATTCATGATGACGTTATGCAAATGATGCAATCATATTCTTTTCTAAGACAATATATTATGATGAACTTGTATATTATTTAACTGCAACCGCATGTTCTTTTTCAAGGTTGAGAAGTATTAGAGCTTTATTTGCTTTTATTTCAAGTTTGATAAGGCTTTATCCTCAAGAGTTTTACGGAATCGTTATCTTTGTTCAAATGTTAACACGTATTATCTTTAAGATATTTGTTAAAAATTAAATATATTAAGAATTCATAATATATATATATATAATTATTTTTTAATACTAAAAACTTTAACAAATACTCTTAACAAATTTTTTTGGCTAAGACAGATTTTACCGAAGTATTTTATAGATCAAACACGTTTGATCTCATCCGATTATTTAACTTTGTTTTCGGTATCTTTCTTTTCCAATTTACATCTTCAAACCAAACATTATATTCCCTATATAATCCACTAGTGAATTTATTCTTTCCAATTGTGATAGAAAAATCTTCAAGTAGAATCTCATGCCCCACTAACTGATTACTATAATGTACACATTTTATACCCTATATGCATGGACGGAAATACTATTTTTTTTTTTTAAATTGAGAAAGTTTCATATATATTACTCCTTCAATTCATTGTTAACTGTTTTTTTTTAAAAAAAAAATTTATTTGTTTTTTTAGAATTTCAAGAGTGTAATAAATATTAGTATATTTTTATTTACGTAAGTAGTGAAGAAAAATTAATAATTATAAAGAAATAAAAGGTACAGTGGAAAAAACATAATTAATATATTAAAAATCTAAATAATAATTATATTTCTTAAATGATATGTTTTGTTTGAAATAAAATAAATAAACAGGAGAGATGGAGTATTCCTTAAAGTTTCATATGAACCACTATTTTACTACCTTGAATGGTACTCTGACTATGTTTGGTAAGACAAGCTTATAGCTTATCTGGTGGTTTTTAGCTTATTCATCCAGTTGATAAGCTGTTAGAGTTGTTTGATGAACAAAAAATAAAAGAAGCTTATAGCTTTCAATAATGAAGCTCGTAACTTTTGAAAACTAGCTTTTAGAAAGTTACATAAAGTAGCTTTGAGAAAAAATAAGAGCTTTTAATGAATCATATCTCAATTTTATCCTTTTTTTTATACTAAATTATATTATTATTTACCCTTTTTAGTAATTTAACATGTTTAAATTAGTTGCACAGCTAATTTTGTCAAACCGTTCTAGTTCAATAAACTAACTATACAGCTATAAGTTTCCAACTATAATCCATGCACAACTATAAGTCAGGATTAAAACTATCAGCTATAAGTTCAAGGCTATAAACAAATCCACTTTCCTCTTAATGTATTTTCCATTTCCAAGCAGTCCATCCCAACTCCCAGCTGGTGGAGTAATCACGTGATACTCACATTCAGTTGGAGCTTTATAACTTCACTAAAAAACCTACAATATTCTCTTTTGTAATGATCACATTATGTTGTGTTTATTTTATTATTGAGTTTCCTTAATTCCAATCCCAAAAATTGAGAATAAGACGTCGATTTTAAGAACCGAAATTAAAAAAATCCTTTGATATATATTTTTTTATCAATATCGTGTAAAGTTACAACTTTGTGCTCTATATATATTAGCCTATGTACAAACTATGTGAATTAAAATTATACTCGTATTTCCCTTTCTCTACACCAGCTATATAGAAGAACACTAAATTCATTTGTGGCATCAAACACATACAAGCAAGTCCAGTTTAGGCCTATAATAAGTTCACGACGATGGCAGATTCATTAAGGCAGCTGCTGCGTCTCTTGGGTGAGGATCCAGCTGAGGACGCTCATCCTCGACCTCGACCCCAACCCCAACGTTACCGCAATCGCAATCGCAACCGCAACCACAATCTCGTCCGCGAAACTGATGCAGACGTTGTCCGACACAACGCCATGACTCACAACCCGCCCCCTCATTCTTTCAACAACAGCGGAACACAAAACATGGAGGGTCTTATAAATAACACCGGTTATGTTGAGGGAAATGGAAATGGATCCATCGTCTTTGGAAACTTTGACTCTTCAACAAGGACTTTTAATAAATAAGCTACTCCGTATCTTGATATTTCGTAGTGCTAAATGAATTGGGGCAATACAGCTCTATAATAATTGTATTTTGTAACTCTGTTAATAAAGCGAGGTTCTATCATCACCTCTTTTCTTATCTTAATTGTATAATTGAATGTTATTCACCTATATGCTGCACTGTACTGTTTAATTTGCCTCCTCTCTTTAGTTTTACTCATCATAGTTTTATGTATATATGGTCATTATCAATTCCTGTGTGTACAGTATATGGTTGCGTAGATTCAAATCCACCTTGCTGTTGTATTTTTTTTTATCAATGATGTTACATGTACATTCAGAATTGATATCGGAATGAATTATGTTTGTCTCACTTCTAGATGCCAATTTTAATATTATTAGTTTTCTATTAAAATTTACATATAATATTAATTAGCATATGAAAACTCCCCTGCTGAATTTGATGATATGATCACGGTCACCCCACTCTCTGCCCAACTAACATGATGTTCTCTCATACTACTTGGTTACTTTAATACTATTTTTTATAGATATTGAATTTCATCAATTCAATCGATTTAATTGAAAGTTCTCATTAATTTGACTAGGTCTAATGAATTTCATAAAAATTCAAGAATTGTGTTGACACTTCCCTGCTTAACTTTTTTTTGAATGTATAATTTTTTTTGAATTTGCTTAACCTCAATTTAAAAAAGCTAAGTCCATTATTTTTTATATACTAAATATACTGTTTTTCAATGTAACAACTAACAACAGGGCTGAGTTTATTATTATTTTTTTTAATGAATTGCTTATTGAATTTCTTAAGGCTTAGAATTAGCATCTCTCAAAGTAAATGTATTTTATAAAAAATGATAACTTAAAAAGTTTTAAAGGGTTATATTTTTAATGAGTAATTGGTTAAATTGATCCCTAAGTTTGTAACTCGGTCAAGTTAATCTCTGACTTTATTGAAATAACAATTTAGTGTCTGATATAGGAGAACGTCGATCAAATTAGTCTCTCCCGTCCCTATCGTAGGGATGTATTTGCTTTAAAATGGGATAAAGACAGGACGTATGTGAATTAAAATGTTATCTCAGGGACTAAAATGTTATTTCGATAAAGTCAATGACTAACTTAACCGATGCCTACAAAGTCATGGACCAATCTGACCAATTACTCAATTTTTAATCTTTCAAAAAATGCAATTATTTTTAGATGTTGACCAATTACTCAATTTTTAATCTTTCAAAAATGCAATTATTTTTAGATGTTTACCATCGACTCTAAAGACCAAAGTTAAGAGAACATCATTTTTTACGAGTTATGATAGGTGAATCTTTGACACTTACACATTCAAATAACTTTCTAATCAACTTTTTATATATTACTGATTACTGATTAATTTCATAACATATAAAAAGTTATTGTGTTTAGAGATATAAGTATCCAAAACTTATACATGATGTTAACGAATTTTAACTCATTTTTTATTATAAGCTAAACAATTTATTAAATATATAAATTCAATGAGTACTTCAACCTTTAAACATTTCATAAACAATCCACGAAGCTACTTGGCAAAATGCTTCATTCAACGGTTACAGTCATTGGATCTTTGAGGTGGTATTTGGGTTATGCGATATCTAGTTTTTAATCATTTTGATCAGCTCAGTCCTAACATTTTCAGGAATTGGGTGAAACAAAAATTAGGACCCCAATTTTTCGGAAAATTTAATTAAATTGAACTGTTATATCAAAGTTTAAACAAAAATGAGGGTCTTGTATAAATAACCAGGACTAAACGGTAAAGACGAGTTATAATTTAGCTATATGAAATTTTTACAGTAAAATTCAAACCCAAATGAAAGCGTCGTTCAAATCTTGAGCATATATATGATATAGATTTTCTTTTCTTGTTCGGTCTATTTGTTAGAGATGGCAATAGGGAGTGGTGGGAATGGTGTTGGCTGACTGAACCATATGAACTCCAACAACGAATAGAGTATAGGTTATGTTATCCGGTGTTTTTTATCTCTGACCTCCAATAGTACCTTTTTACTATTTTGTATTTTTTTAAAAATAGGTGTTCAATTTAGATAATAAATATATATAAATATTCAAATAACATTGTTGATAAGCAAAATGTTGTGGGAGCATAACATGTAGAATTCTTCGCCGCATCAAAGATAGGTCGAGTGCACCATGCACTTGTTGTTTATACAGAGAATGTATGGGGTGGCCGCTGACCTGATGACCAGGGAAGCAAATTTTGGGAAATTTTGCATAGAGTTCGAATTTGCTAATAAGTCTTCGGCAAAAAATTAACAATTTACAATTTAAGTCTTTAATATTAGTGTGTAACACAAAAGATTAAGAAGTTTAATTTGAATGTTAATTGTACTTATCAATCATAATGAAGTATTTAACATTAAATATTAGAGTAAATGATCTATTTGATCCCCAAAGATACATCGGTATCAGTTTAGTTCCAGAAAATTTTTGGGAATAAATTAAGTCCCCCAAAGATCAGAATGACATCACGTTAGTCCCACCGTCCATAAATCCGTTAGTCCCTCTTTTAAGTGTCATGCGTCACATTCTCATTGGTGATTTTCGTTAATATATTTAGACACGAACCACATGATTATTCCTTCTTAAAATCTCAATCGTTGCTTATATCTGACAGTTAAAATTTAAAAATGAAAAATAAAATAATAAAACTATATTTCATATTATTAAAAAAAATAATGAAAAATTCATAAAAATTTGTAAAGTATTTTTCAAAAAATTCTGAAATTTAATTTTTTATATCTTAAAAATTTATAAAAAATTCAGAATTTTTTTTATAAAATCTGTAACATATTTTAAAAAATTATGAAAATTGTCTCTTTTTTTTAATATTTATAAAATTAAAAAAATCAGAAAATAAAAAAGTCAGAAAATTTTTTTAAAACATGCAAAATATTTTTAAAAAAATTCTGAAAATAATAAAATATTCATAAATATTTTTAAAAAAATTGTAAAATATTTTTTTAAAAAAATCTGAAAATTTATTTTTCTTTTTAAAATTTTTTCTGCTTTTCCTAATTTTGTGAATTTTACAAACTAAATCTGCTTTTGTAGCGAGGGCTATATGGGTTAAAACATTACCGTTTGAGAGGTCATTTACAAAATCCTTTGCATGCTTTGTCTAGTTTACATAATTCTGAATTTTTTTAATTTTCCTTTTAAAAAACAATAAAAAATTGTTTAATTAACAAAATTAAGAATTTTAAGAAAAAATTTTCAAAAAAATTCAGAATTTTTAGAAAATAAAAAATATAGGAAAAATACTTAAAAATAAAATAAAATTTTGCATTTTTAAAAATAATTTACTAGTTTTAAAAAACTTTTCTTATTTTTTAAATTATTTTTCCGAATTTTTTATAATATTTTACAGATTTTTATAATAATTTTAATTAATTTTTATTAATTTTACGAATTTTGTATTAATTTTTACAATATTAAAAACGAAAAATAAAATTTTCATAAATTTTAAAAATATTTTAATGATTATTTAAAATTTTTCTGAATATTTTTATTATTTTTTAAAAATATTTAAAATATTGAAAAAATAAATTACAGAATTTTCGCAAAATAAAAGGTAATAAAAATACTTTTCTCTTAAAGTGGGTCTGTCGGGAGCACATAAGTAATTACGGTCTTCTCTTAAAGTGGAGGTCATTTTTGCAATAAAGTAACTTCGTTGCCTTTAAGTTAAATAAGTAAAAGACCGGGTATTACCGGTATTTTAAACACGAGCATGATGCACTTACATCAACATTAGTGCACCGACGTTGGCGCCGCATAACATTGAGTAAGGCTCAAATATATGTAAAAGCAACCATGCATCGGTGCATGAGATGTTGGTAGCCATTGATTTCATTGAAAAAGGAAGATGTGAGATTGACCAAGCACTAATCAATGGCTAATCAATGGCTACCAACATCTCATGCATTGATGCATGGTTCCTTTTACATGTATTTGAGCCTTACCCCATAACATTCCTATCCGAACTCTAAAGCTACTGACCAATCCAAACGAATCCATGCAGCTAAGCAATTGGCTACGATCCATTAACATATTACAGCTTCCAAAACAAGAAAGGCACTAGATTCTTTTGGTTGCATCTATAAATTGAGGGCTTAGGTGGCTGGTAACATCAAGGACATACATACGAACAAGCACTGTATGTAATACACAACCAAATACATAATGTGCAATTTTAAGGAGCGAGATAAGCATGGCAATAAATATTCATGCTCTTAGGAAGCTCCTGGCAGCTATGGAGGCAGAGGAAGCAGCTGGGAAGTCCAGTAGTAATGGTGCAACCATTATTGGCTCATTTAACAACTATGGAGATGGCAACCAGACCTACAAAGATTCAATTGTCAACAGTGGTGCAAATTCAGGAGATCGTTTCAATCGTCGCACCTACAACAACCATGGTGACAATAATATATATAATAGTGGTACTTTCCATGGCAACGGCAACGGTGGTAACATCGGTGGTAAAGTTTTGTTGCGTCATAATGATAAAGTTCTTCTTGCATGGCTCCCTGGTTAGCTCCTAGGGTGGGCTAAGGGATATTTTTTCCTTTGGAATGTTTCTTGTACGGTTTGTGGTTTCTTTTCTCCCTGGTAGTATACATAGTTAGACTCTACGCGATACCGGTTCCGGTACACGGTACGTGGTTTGTATCTATTTGTCACTTTTTACATTATTTTTACAAGACTTCTTTTATAGCAAATTTGGTACGTCATACATGGTATGCCGAATCCGGTACGTGGTACGTAGATTAAATGAATGATCTATGTAACCACATGGCAGTATATATTGTGCTTCAGCGGGTAATAAAACTTTTTGGCCTATAAAAAAAAAAAAGTTCTTCTTGCATATCAGGGGTAACTTTGATGCCTCAACAAGGAACTATCGTCGTTAATGAAATCTATATGTTGCCCAGGCAATGTCTTAATCCAAAATAAAATATATGTTGGGCAATGGGTCACCCTAGTATCACCATCTTATATATATATATATATATATATATAGGTGGCACTACTCATAACGAAACTCGAGCTTTTGCTCTTATGTAGAAGTAATAATGATGACAATAAAATATTAAAAATTTATTTAAGTTTTAGTCTCTGAATTTTTGTGTTTTTTTGGAATTGATTTTTAAACTTTTTTTTTAAAAAAATATTTTGGACCTTTGAACTTTGCACATATTTTGGAAAACATGATTGATAACATGTCAAGTTACTTTCGCAACATTGACGATCAACGTATTATATAGCGTCATGTGGCACCACATGATTTTTTTTATTAAAAAATCAATTCTTTTAAAATTTTATTTAAATATTCGATTTTATTTTTTAAAAGACATGAATTTAAATTATTTGTAATAAATTCGATTTTTTTAATTTGAAAAATTCACGTATAGCATCATCTAGCATGTTACTTATCGATGTGGTTAAGATGACGCGGTATGTCATTTAAGTGATGATATAACCATTTCCAAAATTCGAGCAAGTTCAAGAACCTAAAGTATTGAAAACAAAGTGCAAAGACCAATTCCGAAAAAACACCTAAGTTCAAAGACTAAAAACTTAAATAAACCTATAATAAATAAAAGGGTTTTACTAACAACTGTCATTATGGTATTTGTTAAACTTCCTAAAAATAGAAAAAACGTTACAAATCCTTGATTTTTTCTCTTGAAAATATCAAAAACTATATTTTTTCAATGTTTTTTTTAACTATATATAACTTCTTTATAAGACACTTGTTAACCTTTTTCTAAATAAAATTATCAATTTTTATTATCTTATTTTTACTCTTTATGTTATATATATATATATATATATATATATATATAAATAAGTGTGAGAGAGAGAGAGATAAAAGAAGGAGAAGAAAAGGAAGAGGGTATGTCAAAGTGTCAAGTGAGGAAGGGAGTAATGAAATGAAGGAAATTTATATATAGAGTGTATTATGTGTAAATTATGCTAGGAATAAAAATATTATTTTTACTTAAATAATTTAGGGATTTAATTGCAAAATTAATAATTTATATTTATAACAGTATATTAAAATACATGTGACACTTCTTTATTGAATCACCTAATTAAAAATAGTATAGCAATATTTTTTGTAGGATAAGCAAAATCCTTATAATTTTCCTTTTTTTTTATCGATGTTATTTCGATATTTTAACTAGTGGAATTGGGTAGGGACTAAGGTTAAAGGCAATGTCATTAACTTTGCAACGTGGTTCAATAATCCTTTAGCTTGTATTGCTTCTTAATGCATCTAGACTTTTTGTTGAAGTCCATCTTTATATATGGGTGAGTATCCTTTGTGCTCCTTATATATAAATTTCGCTATTTCTTTTTAAAAAAAAAAGATATTTTAACTAGTGAAAGAGAACTCAATACAACCAAATTTAATTTGAAAAAAAAATAAAAATCACATTTTTTTTTAATAAACGACGGGACTAAAGAATAAGGAAAAAGAGCAAGATTTATAAAACAAAGCAGAGTATAGAAGTCCCACATAAGTCATTGAACACTAACCTAACCGGCTCAACAACATGAAAATCTAAGCTCAATATTACGCTCCAATTCACTATCCAATGATGAGTGCAAAATTTTCCTTCGCGATAGCCTATTAGAATGAATAAAAGACAACGACCAACAAAGCCCAACACAGTTCGTAGATCATTGAGTTTTTTAAGCATGATGTCAGGGGTTTGATCCCTATCGTGGGCATAGAAAAGATTTATTGATAGAGGCAAAACCCACTTCGATGATCTCTATGCCTCAGAGAAGATTAGTCTTCGGCTGTCGGTCGAAAAATACCCTTAGTGTAAAAATAAATAATAATAATAAAAGACATCTCTCAATCCTTTGACTTCCATGAACGGATTTGCTAAAGACTTATGAAGATTTTGGTCTTAATTAGGTCTTTAATAACGTTTGAAAAAAAAAATCAAAATTATTTAAAATTTTATTTATATATACATCAAATTAATGCATTTTTTCAATACATCAAGATTAATATTACATCAAGATTAATACAATATATGTTTTTAGAATATATGAAAATTGAACTATCTTATTAGAAGAAATAGATAATACACTGTTGACTAGAAGTCAAACTTCGATAGAGAAATAAAATGTCGAACGCATAAGTGATGTCGACAGAAGTGCACTTAAACAAGTCGTCTGTAAGTGACTTCGAAGGACAAGTACGTGTATCGACAGAATGGTAAAGGTTGACGATATAGGTGATGTCGATGGAAGTGTACTTAAGTAAAATCGCTTAAAAGTGACTTCGAGGGACATGAACGTACGTCGACAGATGGAAGAGTCATAACGAGGACGGTGTCGAAGAAGCTTGAACGTGGAAACCGAGGAGGTCAGAGTAACAGCGAAGAATGATGACGCATTGAGATCGAGGAAACAGTCACATTAACATTTAATACACTTCTTCATATCTATAAATACGTCACTTCCAAAGTTCAAAGGACCAAAGTGTGTTGATGTTAGAAATGATGGACCAACTTTGTGATTTCTGGAAAGAAGAGAAGCTGTTCGAAGAAATGAAGAAGAAGAATCTCAGAGATTAAACATGTGAGATTAATGGGATTTGAAAGAGGAAGGAACAATTTCAAAATCATTTCTCCGAATTCCCACTTTTCCCCGTTAATATGGAAAGATTAAACACGCGAGGTTACATAGGAATCACTTCTTATGTTTTGAGCTGGTGTAAAAAGCCCAGGTAGAAGGGCACACTCTAGCTGAAATGTGAGCTTGTGTTATTCCTAGGAGTCTTCCTGATGACTTCTCAAAAGGAGTTTTATTCCATTGGTTTTTAATCCCAAATTCTTGAGTAATTGCTTGATTATTTCCCATGGTTTTGATCCAATTTTGTAAATATAATCAAAAACTAGGTAAATAAATAAATAAGTGTGAAATTAATGGTTTTTGTGAATAAATGCAGTGTGTCTAGATAGGATTGAAAGGAGGAAGAACACATTTAAATTAATTGGAGAAAGCAAAGAAGAACAAGAGAATTGAAATTGAAAAGAAAATGAAAAAATCGATTCTCCACGCCTAAGCGCACGCTCAGGCGCGTGTCAAGGCTAGCACTAGGCACACACACACCAGAGGCTCAAGCGCAGGTCAAAGCATGAGTCAGCCGCTTGAACGCACGCTCAAGTGTGTGTCAGTGACCTAACTCAACGCTCGAGTCGTGATCAAGCGCTTCAGAAGATACAGCAACACGCTCAAGCGCCAGTTCAAGCGCGCGGTCAGAAATGGCACCACGCCTCAGGCCGCGCTCAGGCCAAAAGTTAGGTACAGACACGCGCTCAAGCGCGCGCCCAAGCGTGTGCACGATCATAATTAAAAATGAAAAGTTGGCTTGTCCTCTTCCTTGGCCATTCTCTTATAAATACCATGCACCCTTCATTCCTTCATTCCACACACCTCGTCACACACAATTTGTGAAGCTTCTCTTCTCCCTCAAACACTTTTTTCATTCAATCATCTTTCTTGAATGATTGAATTCTCTTAGTTTTAGAGTGATATTGAAAGTGAGATCTAGGGAAGTCATGTTCCTTTAGGCTATGATCCTAAGTGGAAACTAGGATCTAGGAGTTGAAGCAATTGTGGACGCTCTCACACTTGTAATGTTATCTCTTTTTATTTAAGTTTATGTTTTATTGTTGTTATTTTGTTATTATGGATAGCTAAATCTCTATTTGGGATATGGTGTAATTAGTTTGAAACTTAACTTTAATAATGAAGGAATAATCTTGTTATATCAATTATTTGGTTATGTTTTAATCACACAGAACTGATCAATCTATGCTTTGGGACTTAATTCTACAATTGGAAAATTGGGGATTGAATTGACCATATAATCAAATATTATGATATTATTATTGAGTAGGAATACCTTGAAAATATCATACAACACCCTGTTATTCTGCTGATCTGATCTTAAGATTATGATGTTAAAATTGACTTAAGGAATTTTAATTATTATAATTATAATAAGGTGATTATTTTAAGGAATTAAGTTTTCACTAATTTTATCAGGATTGTTGTTGACATAAAAAGATTTGAACTTCATGACTTAAAGTTAGAATTCAACTAAAGAAACCATATCCCTCTGTTTTTAAATTCAATTAAAAATCTAAAAATACAAAAATATAAAGTTACTTTTGTTGCATTCTAATCTATCAAATCACATACTCAATCTTTGATTCAAATTACATGAAGTCTTTACAATAAGGTGAAAAAATTGATTTGAATACCATTCCTCGTGGGATCGATACTCTACCTATCACTTTATTACTTGTACGACCGGTATACTTGCCGATGAGTCAACACTTCCGTAACTCAAAGTTGAAACTTTTTCCCAGGTAAAGCTTTGGGTATCTTTCCATTTAATGAGGGAAAATAAAAAGTCCTTTATGGATAATCCCTCAGGAGAGATTGCAACATGATCACTGGCTAGGTTGATGGCCAAAACATGGCTAAGTGAGTAATCATATCACTAATATCAACTAGGGGGATTAATTCAATGAAGGTCGACATCTTGTCGAGGGAGCTCGGTGTCGACATGGATCCTGTAAGCTCAACAGCCAGGAGAATGTCACCTCGACAAAGCTAGCAAAGACTTGTTAAAAATCCCAAGAGTTTTCATTTGCATGATTTCAGTTGTGGGAAGATGCTTGTCGAAGAGGGACTTTCGAAGACTACCAAAGACACGTGGCGAATAGGGGACGAACGAAGAAACTGTATCGTGGGTAGTTAATTAGTGGGTAGTTACTTAACTACGGCGTGGCTGCTGCAGTTATGCAGAACGTGCCCAATAATGTAGTGTAAGGGTAGTTAATTTCTAGGACTATAAATATGTAATTAAGCATTTGTAATCGGGGTTGGCACATTGGTAATTATCCTACACATCTCATCGCAAGCAGATTGACGAAGAAGATGCTATTGTAATAACCATTTTACATTTCCCAGCACTTCACAATTTCAATGCAAATCTTTTCGCTTTCCTTTATTTTCCCGCACGTTTAAATTCCACACTTTTAAATTCTCCCATTTACATTCTTGCATTTACCGCTTTTCCTTTACGTTTCTTGTTGATTTATTTACTCGTCGATTTACGTTTCCCAAGCCCAAGATAAAACCCAAAAGACCAAAAAAAAGAAATACGACACAAGATTATCATTTAACCAGTCGAATCCCGCAATAGCTTGATATTTCCATAACCATTTTCGACTCGTGTTCATCCGAATTGACGAATTGGCACGCCCGCATCGAATCTCTTTTTACCAACGCGAACATACACTAATTCACGATCCATCATTTCATGTATTAATATTTATTGATTTTTAAAAGAAGAATATATAACAAACTGAATGATGGATGATTTATCAAAAATGTAAATAATTTTATACTATTAACACATCATATAAATAACAACTTTAATTTAATTAACAAATTGAATAATTATCAAACTAATGCACTTATTAAACTCATTTAATTATATATTTATTGATATTCAAATTTTCTCCATGAATGCATCAATTATATTGTGAAAGAATTGGAATAATTTAACTTGTGTTTTAAATGAATCCCTTGATACATACACGCTTCTGATTAAAATTAATAATTATGGAGTAATATTTTAAAGGTCTTGTATGTTAACAAGTGTTCTAAGGACATTTATTAAGGTTCCTAAACTTAGAAAATTAATCATAAATGTGTATTACTTCTTGTCTCAGGAATCTAAAAAAATATATATTTCAATAGTTATCTACTATATTTGACTTTTTAACAAATACATCAAATAAACTTATTAACATTTGCCATATTTTAATCATGGGTACAATACATAAGACAACGTAACTAAGGAATACCAGTCACGAAGACAAAGAGGTAAAATGGAAATCTGAAAATATACACCCAATATAATATTTTTAATACAAATAATAATTTTAACCAATTTTCTTAATTATAGTGTTTTTCTCCAAAAACGATTTACATCTAGGATGGAAAGGAGTAATTGTAACTCTTGTTGACGTTGAGCAAATGATGCAATCATATTCTTTTATGTTAGATTAAAAACAAAAGGGTTCATCAGTTAAGAATGGCTTATTATGGTTTTGATTCTTTAGGCCCCGTTCGGGGTGGTTTTTAGTTTTGAGTTTTAAAATTTAAAAAAATCAAAACTAGTTTCCGTTTTATAAATATTTGTTTCAAATTTTTTTGTTTTCACTTTTCAAAATTATTTCCAAAGTTATAATTTTTATAGCGTTCTTACCATGTTATGCATCACCATATACACCATCATCTTATATATTATATTACCACCACTGTTTAATAACAACTTTCATACGGTTGTTGTTATTATTAGTTGGAGATGGTGATCATTGTTATAGTGGTTGCAGTCTAGAATGGTAATTTTTGTTGTGTTGGTAAAGGGAGATAAGGTGGGGGAGGGGGTGACGATGTGGTGGTGGTGGTGGTGTCATTGAGGGATAGTGGTGGTTGAGTTGGTAGTGATGGTTGCGATGGTGGTGGTGGTAATGCTAGGGTAATGGTGGATGGGGTGGTCATTATGATGGTGGTGGTCTGAGTGGTGATTATGGTAGTAGAAGGAATGACAATCATATATATGGCAAGTGAGGATGTGGTGGCGATTGCGATGGTTATAAGGTGGACGGTAGTGGTTAGGGTGATTGTGGTGGTTACGGTGGTGATTGGGGTTTAGACAGTCATAGTGATGTTAGTTGGGTGACAGTCATGGTGATAACAGTAACCGCAGTGATTATGGTAGTGGAGGTACTGATGATGGCGGTAGTGGTAGTAGTTGAGTGACACAAAATATGAGGTGATATAAGTTTGCAACTCAAAACTAAAATTATGAAACCATTATTTGTTGTTTTGAGAACAGAGGTGAAATTGCTTTGAAAATGAGTAAAAAACCATTTCAGCTCAAATTTTGCCGAACAGGTTTTGTTTTGAAAATACAATTTCAAAACAAAAAACCAGAAACTGACAACCACCCCGAACGGGGCCTTAAAGTTCAGCGTGTTTTGATTTTAGTCTTTAAAAGTTATTTTGATTGTGATTGGTCCTTAATTTTTCAAACATTTTGGTTTTGGTCTCATCTGTTAGAAAAAATCAATTATTTGTTGACATGGTTAACGGAAACCCACACCAACAGCTACGTGGTGCGAGATAGCGCCAAATAAGTATTGTGAAATGGATGATTCAGGTCCATAAACGCAAAATTCTGCATATGAGACCATTTTGCGTATGAGACCATTTTGTGTCGATGGATCTGTATCATCCATGTCATATCATTTATTTGGCGTCTTCTCACACTACGTGACTGCTGATATGGTGTTCCGCTAGTCACGTCAGCAAATAACAGTTTTTTCATAATGGAGTGGATCAAAACCAAAATATTGGAAAAATTAAAGACCAGTCCCGGTCAAAATAACTTATAGGGACTAAAACCAAAACACGCTGAACTTTTAGGGACAAAAAGCATAAATAAGCCGTTAAGAATTATTCCTTAAATCTCTTATCCAAAAAATAAAGAATTATTCCTTAAATCAATAATGTTATTCGGTTGGCATAATATTCCGAACTTGAAAGCTACTTACCAATCCAAACGAATCAATGCTGCTAAGTGTGTAGTACCAATTGGCTACGATCCATTAACTTATTACAGCTTCCTAAACAAGAAAGGCATGCACCATATTCTCTTGGTTGCATCTATCCATAAATTGAGGACTTAGTTGGGTGTTAACATCAAGGACATACAAAATTATAAACAAGCACTAAAATACTGGTACTTTACCTTATAGTTTCAATTTTAGGGAGAGTGAGTTATTAGCATGGCAGTGAGGCAAGTTATAGCATGGTGCCCAAAGTCAAGGCACCTGAGGACGTTAACCAAATCCGTAGAATTGTTGGTGCATTAATCTAAGGGGTGAGATTTTGTACTCACTTTGCTTCCAACCGATGATTTGCAGTAGCATGAACTAGCAGTTTGCATTTTTGTTTTTCCGCCCCATTATTTCATTTGTCGTTTTCCTTTAGTTGGGTCTGTTTTTCTTTTCTTTTTAATGGAGGCCCACTTATTAAGCTTAATTTTTTTAAGGGTGCAGTAGTTATTTGTTAAGTTTAGTTTTAATAAATGCAATATAATTATAATAATTTTAAGTTTAAATAAAAAAAATAATGATTTTAACCTAAATTATAAGAATGATAAGTAATACATACAATGATTAAATATTTAAACTATTTAACGTGAAATGCGCTTCTTTCTTTCCAGATGGTTTTATCAATCATGTCTTTCAAATAAGTAAACCCTAAAATCACGTATCCACACACACACTTTTTTAAGTAAGATTTGATGAGTCGGTTTAGGTATTAAATTAAAGGTATAGCCACTTGCAGCAAAAATTAATAGGAACTAATAACCTTAACAATAAGCCTTTTTCTTTTGCCTAACCCTAACTATATTAGCATAAAACTTTTCTTTGATGGTTGAAAATGCAATTATGTTTAATTTCGTGAATGTGTAGTTAAATTATTTTGGCTTAATTATGGTTTTGGTCCCTATAAGTTGATCTCGTTTTGAATTTAGTCCTTAAATCTTTTTTTAACCTTGAATGGTCCTTAAATCTTTTTAAATTTTGTTTTTAGTTCTTAAATCTTTTTCTGACCTTGAATGGTCCTTAAATCTTTTTAAATTTTGTTTTTAGTCATTCTGTTTGTCTTCTTCCGTCATCTGCTGACATGGCAAACGGTGTGTCATGTCAGCCCTTATATTGACTGCCAACGATGCATCTGATGTGGACCTCCCACTCATGTGAGCAGGAACCGAGCATGAGCCGAGCATGAGCCGAGCATTAACCGTGCATGAGATATCGACTGAGTACGATGCAATTGGTAACGGCATAGCTTGGTTCGTGCTCAGTTCATCGTGCTCGGTCGATATCTCCCCTCGGTTTGACAAGTCATGCTCGGTTCATGATCGGTTAATGCTTGGTTCCTGCTCGGTTCCTGCTTGGTTCCTGCTCGGTTCCTGCTCACATGAGTAGGAGGTCCACATCAGATGTATCGTTGGCAGTCAATGTAAGGGCTAACATGGCACACCGTTTGCCATGTCAGCAGATGACGGAAGAAGACAAATAGAAGGACTAAAAACAAAATTTAAAAAGATTTAAGGACCATTCAAGGTCAAAAAAAGATTTAAGGACTAAATTTAAAACGAGGTCAACTTATAGGAACCAAAATCATAATTAAGATTAATTTTGTTTAATGTCGACTATATAGGACGTGTGTTGGCGTAAAAGTTTTTGAGGATGCTAAATTTTTTGTGCCTTAACGTTACATAGTAGTGACGTTAGGTTAGTGATGTGAGCTTGATACTAATTAGAAGGAAGCATGTTTCTACATGTAACTATTAGTGACATGTAGTTAAACCATCTCTCATGCATGTTTGCACCTCTAACTTAATAATAATTAGAAAGAAGCATGGTTGCCTTCGGTCAAAAAAATTATCACATTTTTTATTATTAATTCAGACTGGTTTAAAATAATAAACGAGACTGGTTTAAAAATTAATTTAACCAATTCTAAATAATAAAGGAAACTAATTCAAAAATTAATTCAGACCGATTGAAAATAATAAATGAGACTGGTTAAAAAATAAATTTAAATCGGTTCCATTTTTAATTTTAGAGCGGTTAGGAACCAATCTGGTTAATGTAAAACGAGACCGGTGTTGTTTACAATGCAGATTTTACACCGCAGGTTTTTAGACTGGTTCAGAACCGCTTTAAAACAAGGTTCGAAAATGGTTTAAAAAGTGTTATTTGTAGTAGTGACCGTCTTCTGTCAACTTCAACCAGCTGAGAATAAGTATACTTAAAAAGCTTCTGAACCCATTTGATGAGAAGAAATGCAAAAAAAATAACCCATTTACAAAACAGATATTTAAAAAAAATGACCGACTTTGTTAGAAGAATGTTACCCATTTGCTCAAACGTGTTGTAACGGAAAACAGATTGCAAAATATTTACAATTAAAGAATAATGTTATATTTTATTGCATGTTGGTCCTTGCCCACTTATAACCGGTAGTCAAAGGGGAGTCAAAGGGCACCACAGCTGGTGCCTTGACTTTTGGCATCATGCTGTAACGCACCTGGCAGTGAATGTTGATGCTATTAGGAAGCTACGAAGGCAGAGGAATTGAAGCAGCTGGAAAGTCCAGTAGTTATGGTGCTAATTATGGAACCACTGGCTCATTTAACAACTATGGAGATGGCAACCAGACCTACAAAGATTCGATTGTCAACAGTGTTGCAAATTCAGGAGAACGTTGCATTCGTCCCTATCAGTACTACAACTATGGTAACAATACTATACATAACAGTGGTACTTTCTATGGCAATTGCAACCACCACATCGGTGGTCACTTTAATGCCCCAACATGGAACTATCGCCGTTAATGAAATCTACATGTTGCGCAATGGGATCTATACCATATCATCACCATGTTTTATATGTGGCACTACTCATAATTAATAAAACTCACTACAACATTTTTTATTTTAGGCAACACTTCAAATTTCAACGGTTGCTTATACATGGAATAAGCAACGGTTTTTTGCGTGTTGGCAATTGATACAAATAAGCAATCGTTGATAGGAAATACCACATTTGTTTAACCGTTGCCTAAATGTTCATTAAAAAAACCGTTGCTAAAGGTTCCATTTAACCGTTGCCTAAATCTTCATGAAAAAAACCGTTGCTAAAAGTTTTATTTAACCGTTGCCTAAATATTGATTAAAAAAACCATTGCTGAAGTTTCTATCCAGCCAATTAAAATTGGAGGGTCAAAGAAAATTCTATGCAGCCAAAAAAGAAAAAACGTTGCCCAATTGAATCCCAAAAAACACAAATAACATAAAATTGTTTATTTTCCCTAGCTTCCATTCTGTACCTTCAGCAGCCTTCATTTTATTGCTCCCTTTCCTTCCACGTTCAGTCTTCTTCTTCTTCAGTCTTTCTCTCTTTCTCTCTCGCGCCTTCAACTCTCTCTCACTACTCTTCAACTTCCTTCAACCGCTACACCACTCTTGATTACCGCCACCACCGTCCTTCACCTTCGCATCCACCGCCATCATCGTTCTCTCTTCAAATCGTTGAGCACTCTCTCTTCTCTCTCCATCGTCGCTCTTCTTTCTCTTCCGTTGGTGTGCAATCGGTGAGTCGTCATCGCTGTGCCATCGTCGTTCTTCGCTGTGCCTTCTTCTCTCTCCAAGCCGTGCCGCCGTCGCTGGTACCACGGCGAACCACCTTCTTACCACGACAACGATGTCGTACCTTCTTAAACGGCAAACTAGCCTCTCTTTCGAACGGTAAGTCTTCTCTTTCTCTTTTTGTGTTTTGAATTTTAGGGATTAGGGTTCTAAATTTGTATTTTAGGGATTATTGTTTTGAAACTGTACTTTAGGGATTAGGTTATGAAATTATGATTTGTTTTGTGATTTGATTATCAAAACTCTTAATTAATTGATTAATTATTACTTGTGGACTGAGTTAGATTTATCTAATTATACTTTTCTTGGTGTTTTTGCAGACCGGATGACACCCCCGGGATGGAGGTACAGTTATATCTTCTACCTTATATAACTGATCTCTGAAAGACTTTGTATCTTGTTTCAATCTACTCATATGTTATAATGATTATTTCTGACATTCTAGTATGTAGTCAATTAGTTGAGATATAACATCTGATATGATTGATTATACAACCTTCATCCTTAGTGGATGATCCGATTTTTCATTCACTAGAAATTGATTATACAACCTTCATCCTTCTTTTTTTGGTAGTTAGAGTCGGTGCTTTTGTTTGTAACAACATTAAATTAGAGCCCCTTATCTTGGTGTTATATCTCCCTCAGCTACAAATATTGAAATTGCTGATGAGCTTTATGAGTTGATGACAATGCAAACTAGAGTCTTTATTGTGCACAAGTCAGCCAATCCTGGCTCTACACTTTTTAATATTGCAAAAGAGATTGGAATGATGAGCCAAGGGTAGTATGTTTGGATCATTCAAAAATTAGTCATCAAAATATTATTAGAATTTAGAAGAATTGATAATGATGAATTTAGAAGTATGTTTGTACTACACGCACATTGCATGCCAAGTCCTTCTAGCCACACAGAATCAAACTACTACTCCTTTTATGGAGATCATCATCAGGGAACACTAATTTCTGAAGAAAATAGCAAAGAGTTGAACTTGAACGGTGAAGCACCTACTCAACAATCTATTTTTATTTACATAGGTACTCTCCCTACTACCAGCGTATGAAGGAAAATCAGTTTTAGAGCTTGGAGCTGGTATTGGAAGGTTTACTGCTGAATTGGCTCCAAAAGCCGCTCAGTTGCTTGCTGTGGACTTCATTGAGAATGCAATAAAGAAGGTGAATCTATTGTTTTTGCCATTCTCAAAATTAGGATTTATATATTTCACCGTTTACTTTCTTGCTATCTATCTTGTATTTGCTCTGTACTTAGTTTCTTTTTACTTAGTTTCCTTTTACTATGTATATGGTAGGAAATTAAAAATTCAAATCTTGTTGCTAAAATATGGTACCTGCTATTTATATTTTGCTTTTGCGTTATTCAAATTTGTTAGTGCTACTGTGTTTTTTCTCTTTTTGTGCTGTCATTTAAATGTATGGTCTTGTTGTAACACATGGATGGTTTATGAGATAAGAAAATTGCATAACAGTTGGTGGTAACACATCCTATCTTTTTGCTGAAAATAAGTAGTTTCTGAAATTGGTAGCAAAAGTATTTGTAAGCATGCCTTGTTACTAGTTGTCTTGGTATTTCTTCTATCTAGAATTGTGAATCTTGCTTATTCTTTGATTCTATTTACAGATTCCAAGTACTTTAGTAATTTTGCAGTAGCTTGTCTTTTTTCATTTGAATTTTAATTTATGAACTATGAAGTGTGAGGTATCCTTGATTACTTTAAATAGTATTAGTGATTGTGTCCATCATAGAAAAAATTTGCTTGTCCATTTTCACTCTTTCTTCTCCCTCAATTTTAGTGTTGTATTTTCCCTGGATGGTCTGAAAATATTTTATCTTGACTGTCACTTTTCCCCCCTTTCAGTCTACTGATTTCATTTTATTTTTCAGTGGCTGCATTAGTTGTCGAGTTCTTTTGACCATAAGCTTCTTCTCTTTATTTTTATTCGGGGGGTGGGGGTGGGTCTCAAGTGTTTTTCTATGCGAGAAATTAAAGGAATATATTTTTTTGTGTAACTGCATAAATCATTATTATTTGGATTTTTTTACTCTTTTGTTTTGTTTATCCAACTGTCTTCTTGTTGTTAGATCATATTGTGTCAATGATGTTTTCAATTTCTGCAGCAAAAATTTGTATCTTGTATCTTGTATTTACTTAGTATCTATGCAGCAAAATATAGGGGAATCATAGAGTTGATCGCTTTTAGTTATTGCAATCAATTCCTTAATTACTTTTTTGTTCTGCAATCATTTGTTGGCTGCTCTATACATAAAAAGCAAGTATTTTAATGCTATGTTATTTTAATGCTATTTAAGTTAGAAGTCAATACTCAAATCATTAATTCATTATATATATATATAAGCTTATATTAATGTTGAAAATGATTTACTCTACCAAAAAGAAAATCGAGAAAAGAAAAATCAGTCATGCGTCTTCTATAATTGGTTATGTTAGCATGTGCCCTTTTATCTGCATGGGCTTCTGAATTTATGAAATAAGAAACGCTGCCCGTCTTTTTAGTGTCACATCATACTCAATTGAAACTCTTGATATGAATGTGAAATAGGTAATGAAAAGTATTAGTATGCCTAATTGATTGGTTGCATTACATGAATTATACATTGACACATTTGGTTATATAATATATACTATACATCTACAATAATAATAGTAAGTTGGCAAGTATCACAGAGCACAAATGTTTACTTGGAAGATCTTGTGGGTAAGACGTGTGGCATTTGAAACATGGGACTATGGTGCTATACTGCTATATATAAGGCTAAAACTAACGTTGTGTCACCAAAACTGAATAAAAGATATCACACCGACCGCTATTATGGTTTTTTTGCCTTATCCAGTTCTACAACGCACAACTCCTTCTTTGCACAACAATTAGGCAACTCTTTCTTTGCTCATTTTCAGTAT
Source organism: Crotalaria pallida (assembly GCA_037953625.1). Taxonomy (NCBI): domain Eukaryota; kingdom Viridiplantae; phylum Streptophyta; class Magnoliopsida; order Fabales; family Fabaceae; genus Crotalaria; species Crotalaria pallida. The sequence goes on from CM075656.1 coordinate 87,736,480, forward strand.
ACTTTGTGCATAAATTACAAATTTACAGTATACTTTTAGAAATTTTTGGTTTGAAAAAAAGTTCTTCTATGTGGCTATTTAGGTTTCTGCAAGGACCTGAAACTGATCCAGCAACTGTGAGAAAAATTAGAGGCAATTGACCAGACAGAAGTGTTGTTGTGCAACTCATTAATTATACAAAGACTGGTAAGCTTGTTTGATTTTTTCAAATACTGATTTACTTAAATATGATATCCTATTTTGGTACTTTGAAATGAGCTTAGTAGTCAGATTTTGGAATTCCCTATATAAAGCTATTGAAATTGGTCGTCAAAAGATACTTTTGTTATCTATTGTGTATGGATAATGATGTCATTTGGAATCAAGGTTTGTTCTTTGTTTCTGTAGGATATCCTGGCTTTCTACTTGTTTAGTAGGATTAGGATTTGTTTCTTAGGGAGGGACTGCTCTTCCTTTAGGGTCATAAACGCCCCATTCTATTGAACCTATCCAGTTTTGCTTGCTATTAGATATATAAAGAGTGTGTTAGTTTTATTTTTCTTTTGGGTGGGTTGTTTTTAACTCATAATTGATAGATTATTCAAAGACATAGTTAGAAAGAATGGTCTCTGATTAAGAATCAGCCATCCCACATTTTTTTAACTGATTCTTTATGATTCCCCCTCTACCCCTTTTTCAATACGGTAAAAGTAAAAATTTTACAAGGAAGGGTCCTTTTCTGGCTATAATTGGATAGTAATATCATATATCCCTTATTCTTATTTTTAATTGCACTAGAAAATGTAATGTGGTATGTAGCAAAAGAATTGGAGTTGGGAATTCACTGCCACTTCTGATTGTTGCCATCACGATATTTTAAAAGAATGTCATCTTGCAGACTAGTTAAAATACAGAGATTGTAATTGTGGAAGTAAATTACTGAGATTGTGATTAGAGTCATTAGACTGTGAGTTGTGTATTTTTCTCTGTTTTGCAGATGCCACTTCCTGCATTGAAAGAACAAATTGCTTCTGTAACTGGAGTGTTATCAGAGCGGCAGCGCTTAATTTGCCAAGGAAAATTTCTAAAGGATGCAAGAATGTATATATGGATTATTTTAGCTTTGAGTTTTATTTTTTTGGATATTTAGCAAAAAATTATGTTGTTAATTATCAAGTACTTAATTTGGTCTTGTACTTTTTAGATTTTTTTTTGGTAACTTTGTACTTTTTAGATTATAGAATAATATAATCTTATGTTATTTTGGTATTTATGGTGATTATAATTTAATTTCATTATATATATATATATATATATATATATATACACTACTGCATTTAATTTTATTAAAAAGTGTTGCATATAGATTGAAAGTAAAATAAGTGTTGCCTATGAAGTTGGTGAAATTTATATATCTGTTGCTTAAACATAAGGCAACGGTTTTAACCTTGTTGCATATGCTATAGATTAATAAAACCAAAAGGCAACGGTTTTTGCCTATGTGAAGTTGGCAATAGTTATATATCTGTTGCTAAAACATAAGGCAACGGTTTCATCAGTGTTGCGAATGAGATAGATTAATAAAACCGTTGCCCTTTATAAGCCAAAGGGCAACAGTTTTCTTAATAAAACCGTTCTATATTATGAAAGAAGAAACCTTTGCTGTTTATAAGTCAAAGGGCAACGGTTTTACAAAATTGTTGCCAAATGCAAAAAACCGTTGCCATTGACAATAGACAACACTTACCTAGAGAACAGTTCAAAAATCGTTGCCTAAACTTTCAGCAACGGTTTTTGTATTTTCAGCAACGGTTTTGTGTCGTTGCAGAAAGTTAAAAATGCTGTAGTGACTGGAGCTTTAGCTCGCTCTAATAATGTAGAAGTAATAATGATAGCAATAAAATAATAAATAAAATAATCACTTAACAGAAGAATAAGTGGTATCTTTTATAATATCTCATTTTGATTATACTTTTATTATTTGTTAGGTAAATTGCACTCTGGTTTGCATCAATGATACCCCATCTAATTTGGAAAATGACATCGACCTCCTCTCTTTAGCAATCAACATTGCACTTACACCCCCTCCTTGTAATAAACGGTTAGGTTATCAATGAAAATGTTACGATGAGGATTAAAAAAGACTTTTATACCCTCAAGAGTTATTTCATACAAATTTTAAATGTATTTGGTTTTTTTTTAAAAAAAAAATGTAATGATCAACCAAGTTACTTCTGCAAGCCAATCTGAGACAACAAAAAATTGTGTCAAGTAGTGGCCATGGGATTTAGAGTGCATACAGACTAAGGATTTGTGAGGCTAACATGCTTATTATTATAGCCAATATTCTTTTTTAACACTTTCATGGTTAATCACAGTGGATATAAGTTCAGTATATTATGAATATAATATGATATGATATGTTTTAATTTTATTATTGTTTCTATTATAAAGTTTGTATTTCAATAATGATGTTAGGTCTTCTGCATTATTCTAAAATCATTTGAATAAAATTTGTATTCAAAAATGTGTTTTAGTAAAAAAAAATATCATAAAAAATTATTATATTTTCATGTGAAAAAAATATTTTTTTTGTGTAAAAAATAATATTATCGTATTATTATTATTATAAAGAAGAAATGTATTAAATACACTTGAAATTTGTATGAAGCGCTTATGAGTCTTTTGAGGGTATAAATGTCTTTTCAATCCTAAGCATAACATTTTAGTTAATAAACTAATCATTTATTAAAAGGATGGGCTGTAAATGCAACACTAATTACTAAAGAGGAGAAGTGAGTGTTATTTTCCTAACTAGAAGAGGTATGATTTTCCTAACTAGAAGAGGTGTGCAATTTCCCCTTGTTTGTAAAAAATATTACTCTCTTGTCTCTTCATCCTATGGAGATAGTAGAAAATATCATTCATTCGGCGATGAATGGTTTATTTGTTAAATAAAACTATTAAAAATTTATTTCTTTTATTCTTTTGGTTTTTAAAATTTTTTATTATTTTTGTTAGACAATAATAATGGCCTAATTATAAACCAAATCCAATATCAAACTAAATATAACATAAGCAAATAACATAATAATCATAATGAGAATTAATAATTATTATCTTCGTCCCTAAATATACGACCTTTTTGACATTTTTATTTTAATTTGTCTCTATATATAAGACCCTATACCAATTTTAAATAACAATTAACTACTTATTTGCATAATCACCCTTATTTATTTAATACCTTTTAGATTTTCAATACAATTAAAAGCAGTAGTTTTGAAAATAGATATCAAATATTCACATTTCCAATACCATTAACTAAATTAACCAATTTTCAGAATAAACGTAAAATCTACCAAATTAATCTTATATATAAGGATGAAGAGAATATAAGTCTAATTATTCCTAAATCAATACTCAAATGGGTCTAGAATAAATTGAGTTTGAAAATCAAAACATAATAACTTCCGGATTAATTATATCATTCATTGGAAGCAACCAATCTCTTCAAAGATAGTAACTCAACATATTTTTTGGATTCCATGATGTCAGAAGTTTGATCCTTGTCGTGGGTATGAAAAAGACTTTGTTGGCAGAGACAAAGCCAACTTAGGTGATCTCTATGTCTCGGAGGGAATTAGTCTTCAGCTATCGACTGGAGGATACTCTTGGAGTCTTGGTGAAAAAAAACATATTTTATTTTATTTTTTTTAAGTTAACATATTTTATGTTGAGTAATGATACTTTTACACTTTTTTCATTATACCCTCTTTTAATTTACACTTAATCTTTATTTCTATCATATCTCTCTTTTTTTCCATCACATCACAAATCATATCTCTTTAATTTTTTTAATCTCTATCTTCCATGGAAAATTAGTTAGTCCTGGACCATGTGGTCCAAGCACATCTCAACCGTTGATAATTTATTTTTTAATTAAAAAATTCAAAAATTAAATAATGGAGAGTGATGATTATCCTGGGCCATATAGTTCCAAATCACATAATAATTGTTCATCTTCCATACACCACCTACACCTAAAACAGTGGTGGAGGACAAACATTTTCCTTCATTATATTATTTAAAGAGCTAAAAGAAAACCCTAACAAGGGTTTGGTAAAAATGCCATGTTAGTATCGATCTTTAGTAATGATATTGGCATCACACGTGGTGACATCAACAACATGTGGTGATAGCATCACTCAACGAGCGATCAAATGACCAATTAAATCAAAGTTTGGCTGGATCCAAATTTGGTTAGGGCGTGTGCCCTCCATGCAAAGAGACAGTGGCAGTCCATCGGAAGATCGATGATGCTGATTTTGGTGGACGATAGATCTAATATTGACGAAGGTGAGATGTAAAGAAGACTAAGGCATGAAATAGTAGCGGAAACAATGAAAAGGTAACAACAATAATCAGGAACATCTCATAAGAAAAAAATGTATAAGAATCAAAACCCAACTTCTTCTTGGTACGTAATCATAGGTCAAGAGTTGTTATTTCTTTATGGGTTAAAAGTTACTATTTGTCCGCGCGTAAGACAGTTCAGTTGGTGTCTGCACACTTAGGATTTCCCCCTCCCAGGTCATGGGTTCTAGTCCCAAACCTCCCATGTAAACAAAAAAAAAAAGTTACTATTCACATAATCTAGCATGTTTCGTTAAAAGGAGATACGTTGGAAGCTAGGTCACACACATAAATGTTAATCCTTGCTATTTTTGCCTCGGTCTCTCCACTCATATATATCACTTAATTTCAGAAAGTTTCATGTGAATTGAAGAAGCATGCTTTAATAATTAATACTCCTTCCGTTTAAGAAAGTTTGTCCTTTTAGGTTTTTTTTCTTATTTCACAAAATTTGACCTTTTACATTTTAAATACAAAAACATATTTATTTTTTCAATTTTAACCTTTCATTCAATTATTTCTCTTACTTCTCATTAATTCTACTTTTATCGTCTCTTTCATCTCCAAACCACTATACATTAGTTAATGGACACACTTACTAATAAAAATTAAATGCTACTACAATTTTCAATAAGGATTAAATAGGGATATTTTGGACAAACCATACATAATACTTACAATAATTAACACTTTCTTAATCTGTGTGTCCGAGCCTAAAAGGCCAAACTTTCCGAATCCGTGGGAGTACAATAGTTGTACAAAACTTCATACAACTATGTAATCCTCTTTGAAAATACTAAGGATAATGGTTAAGAGAAAAAAAAAATTCATTGCATAAGCTGAGCCTACTCTTGAGTCTTGAATGTCTAAAAAGTATCACTTCCTCTAATTCCTTAACAGCCCATTAACAATTTCGTTAAAATTATTCTTCAGAATTATTCCTTAACCACTATATATATATATATATGATGAGCGTAACATTCCGAGAACTCTAAAAGCTGCTTTCCAATCCAATCGAATCCATGCTGCTAAGTTTGGCAAAGATTAAGTTACGGCGTCACGAACAAGCTAAAAAAGGTACTAGATTCTCTTGGTGGTTGCATCAATATATAAATAGTAGGTTTAGTTAGCCAGGTGGTAACATCATCAACATACATACAAGCACTAAAACACTACCTTATAGTTCAATTTCAAGGAGCGTGAGAAAATGTTACGAATGGGGGAAGGGATAATTTCTGTTTCGAAGATAGAGTATCTCCTAAGAAATTCATAGAAAATAGAATAGACTTAACTTTTTGCTTATTTTCTCATTCATCACAAAGGGATATATAAAGAGAACTTACATTGCCAATAGGTCCCTGACAAAATACTCCCTCCGTCCCTTAATATAGGGCACCATTTTGGTAGAACTTGTGTCCCTTTTTATAAATCGTTTTAGAATATCTAGGTAGTATTAAACAGTTTATTCAAAATACACCCCTCATAATTGCATAGGGGTGCAGTGATAGGGTAATAATTACAATAAAGAGATAAATGAATATAGTTGTAAAGTTTTAAATATGGATAATTTTGGAGTTACAACATATTTTTTGATAAAATTTAGAATAATAATTATTTTTCTTAATCTGCGTGAATTAGATAAAAGTGTTATATTAAGGGACATAGGGAATACCAAATTAACAATAATTCACCAACTATACTAAACATATTAATTCTCACTGCTAATACTATAATACTATATTTTAGCCTTCTCCATTTGCTATTGCTATTAAGTAACATATAAGCATTATGGCAATGAATATTTATGCTCTTAGGAAGCTCCTAGCAACCATGGAGGCAGAGGAAGCAGCCGGAAAGTCCACTAATCATGGAACTGCAGACTCATTTAACAACTACGGAGAGTCGGAGATGGCAACCAGAATTACTCTAATTCGAGGATCAATAGCGGTGCCAGTTCAGGCGATCATTACAATCGTCGCACCTACAACAACCATGGTGACAATGCTATAAATAACAGTGGCACTTTCAATGACAATGGCAACGGTGGCAATATCGGTGGCAACTTTGATGCCTCAACAAAGAACTATCGTCGTTATTGAAATCTATATGTTGCGCAATATGATCTACTCCATCAGGTTCGAATCATAAGTCATTCCAATCACTTTTATGTTTATTAAGGAGGTTAGTTGATTGTATTTAATTTTATTAAATTTATAAAAAATAGAGGTATTTTAGGAAAGTAGTATTGAAAATGAAACAAAAATTAATTAAAATTACAATTTTCTAAAAATGTTTTAGCAAAGTGGCATTGGGATGGAACAAAATTTAATAAAGTTAGTTAATTTTGCTTATATTTTAAACCAAATGAAATAAGTTTTTTTGTTGCTTATAATTCGAGTCGAAGGGAATATCCTGTTATGTGTCACAACTCATAATGAAACTCGAGCTTTAGCTCTAGTGTAATATGATAAATAAAATACTTACTTAATAGAAGAATAAGTGACATCTTCTGTTAATAATTTCTCATTTTGATTTTACTCCATGTTATTATTTGAAAAAAATTATTACCTCTCCCCCCTACAAAAGTGATTGAAAATTTGTTCAAGAAATATTGTCCAAAATATCTCAAGTTCTCTCTTATGAGGATAACTTTTTTTCTATTTCCCAAAAAAAAAAGACCATAAGGCATAGAAGCATAAGGCTAACTTTTATCTCAAGTTCTCATTTTAATTTTTATAAGGATAACTTTTTTTTTCTTCCAACTTTTAGAGTTGTCGAATTTTACAGCTTATGACCATAAGGCATGGAAGCATATATCACCATTTTCCAGGACTTACGTTTTCATTGGGAAAATTAATTTATCAGTGTGAAAATTATTATTATTTTTTGTATACACCAACTGGTATCCGAATCTGGTTTATCCAGAATCTAACTCATCCGGTCCGACTCAACTGAGTTTGCACTAAGCCGTAGGGGTCTCCTAGCGGGGATTGCTCCATACCCAAAGCTCAAACTCGAGACCAGTTAGTTAAGGGATCAAGTGAGCTAGCACTTGACCAACCTCACGTTGATAGTGTGAAAATTATTTTTGTTCCACCACTTCCAATAGGATGGGAAATGAGTCGTGTCTACCATGGGATGGGAAGGAACCGTGACTGGAGTCCAAAAAACAATAGTACTTTGTAATTTAGGAATAAATTTAAGATAAATTATTAATTGATTCTGAATCATCACGTTATTTACGGTCTTAACTAATCATAATTTACTTGAAAATATTTTTTTCTTAAAACATACCAACTTGAAAAATTAGTTTTTTAAGAGGACCAAATAATAATTTTTTGAGTAATTAGTCATTTTGGTCCCTGAGAGTGTGACCATCGGTCATTTTAGTCTACCAGAGATCATAAATACACGTTTAGTTCCTGAGAGTGTCCCACATCCATCATTTTAGTCCCTCCGTCAACTGAGGTTAAGTAACGGAGTTAATTTTTCCGTCATTCATTTTGGTCCCTGAAACATGCATACATAATTCATTTTGGTCCTTTTTAAATTGACAATTAATTCAATTTAATCCCTCAAACATCCATACATAATTCAATTTGGTCCTTTTTAAATTGTTTATTAATTCAATTTAATCCCTCAATTTTTTTTATAAAACAAACAACTCAACAATATGTGGTATAACATTAAAACCTGTATGTATATAGTATTTAAGCAGTACCTATTTAAAAAGTAATCTTTTACTCATTTTCAAGGGATATTTAAGGCATCAAAATGTAGAAATGAAAACTAAATTTAGAGATATTTTGTGCATAGTTATTTTTTAGATTAGTTTTGTGAACATGTGCTGACTCAAATATTACATACATACATGTTTAGTTGTTTGTTTTCTACTCCCTCCATTTCATTTTGTTTGGCCTTTTAGGCCTGAGCACATATATTAAGAAAATGTTAATGATTGTAAGTTTTATGTGTATTTTGTCTAAATGTCCCTATTTAATCCTTATTGAAAATTGTAGTAGTATTTAATTTAATTAATGTATAGTGTTTTAGATATGAGAGAGATGATAAAAGTGTGATTAATGATGAGTAAGAGAAACGATTGAAATAAGGGTTAGAATTGGAAAGAAAAATTTGTTTATGCATTGGAATTGTAAACGGCCAAACAATATGAAATACACTAAGAGAAAAAGCCTAAAAGGCAAAACAAAATGAAAAGGATGGAATAAAAAAATGAGGGATTAAATTGAATTAATCGACAATTTAAAAAGGACCAAATTGAATTATGTATACATTTTTCAGGGATTAAATTGAATTAATTGTCAATTTAAAAAGGACCAAAATGAATTATGTATGCATATTTCAGGGACCAAAATGAATGACGGAAAAATTAACTCTGTTACTTAACCTCAGTTGACGGAAGGACTAAAATGACGGATGTGGGACACTCTCAGGGACTAAACGTGTATTTATGATCTCCAGAAGACTAAAATGACCGATAATCACACTTTCAGGAACCAAAATGACTAATTACTTGTAAACCGTGTCAAACTTACCAACCCCAACCCAAAGACTTGGACAAATGATGCCAAATCCAGGATACACAGGGGACGTAAAATCCAACCTCTTAAAGCAATCTATGAGGATATAAACCAATCTGAATATGTAATATGTAACCCACTTAAAGAAGTGAACTCGATCCATGTTTTGACCAGATAAAGAATGTTTTTTTAAAGAGAACCAAAGAGAATGTTCAAAAGTTAAGTAAGTACAATCCAAGCAAGGCGATCCTGCCAACTTCAGAATTTAAGAATGGGATTTGAGACTAAGAAGTCTCAAGTTCAATTCTCGGTTAACACATTTAGCTGGAAGAGGCATAGGAATGCGATCTCATGCTGGATTAGTTTCAAGAGTTTCTTGGTATTAAATTTGTTTCATCTTGAAGACACTTGTGGTACTGGTCAAAAATACAAAGAAGCATTTCAGTCGGTATAATCTATAAATGGAAAAAAAATGCAAATTGTATTTAAAAAAAAAAAAACACTATATTAAGGCAGATCCAAGGCTCCAGTTATTCTCCTCCTTCCGCAGTCCAACGGTCCAGCCATATCCTACCCTACGCATTCCCATGTTCCAAGCCTGGTCTAACGCCATTAAATTACGTACCCCACATCTCAGACATCTCGATTGAAACAGATCCAAAGTCTCTTTTGAGTTTTGAAGCCAAAACCCAATCTCCTCTGTCTTCTCTGTCTATTTTTTTTTATTTAATAATAATCAAAGTTTTTTTTTTTTTTTTTTACACCAACCAGTATACAGATATGATTTACCCAGAATCCGACTCATCCGGTTCAACCTAACTAAGCTCCCACTAAACGGTAGGGGTTCCCAGCAGGGGTTGCTTCATACCCAAGACTCGAATTTGAGATTAGTTGGTTAAGAGATCAAATAAGTTACCACTTAACCAACGTTGATTAATAATCAAAGTTTTGATTGAAAAAAAGGAGAGGAAAAATTACGAGTTACCAAAATTCGAACCAAATACTCATGCTTTATGTCTCTCTACTATGCCAACAAGCTAAGCACGCAACATCGTCTTAAGAACTGATGCCATCTCATTTGTTTTTTCTTAGTTCAATTTATTTATTTTTCACTCCAATCATGCAATTATTAAAAAAGTTTATCAAATAGAAGATAAAGAATTAATTGATTTAAAGTTTTAGTTGTAAAATCGTTAAACAAGTCTTATGGTAAGACATATAATTAACTTCGTGAGTTATTTTATTTTGTGCAATAGTTGTTTGGCTGTGTAACTATTGTTGAAAAGAAAGCAAAGTACTTCTCTCTCCACTTGGCACTTTGTAACTTTTTTTTTTTTGCCATATATACACAACTATGCAACCCCCTTGAAAATATATACTTCAAGGACGATAATGATGGTTAAGTAAAAAAGATCATTGATAAGCTGATATCTCTTCCCCTAATTCTCTAACAGCCCAGTAATTATTTTTTTTAAATAATTAATTTATTGCCAAGACCCTTTTTTTATTTGGTAGCTACTGCACTATTTGTATTTTTTTTTTGTCCATGACCGGAGTGTCCACCGCCGTGACTAATCTTCTCGCTGGCTTGTAGGCACCTCTAATGGGTGGGACAGCTGGCCTCGAGATTTAACGCTGCTGCATGCACAAGGCAGGATTCGAACACCTGACCTTGCTTAAGCGTGGATCAATCCCTACCACTGAACCACACGCTCGGAGTTTGGTATTTTTTTTTAATTTTTTTTAATGAGCAAATGTGTATTATTCATGTGCACAAGTTGTAACGATGTTCCGGGAAAAGCTAAATCAATAATTTTTCAGAGATACAATTTATGGGATTCATATAACAATTTGAAAATAAAACAGATTTATCAATAAAAGCGGAGCACCGAATTCTAGATTGTACCTTAATCTCATCCATAAGTAAGTTTTGCCGTATTGGAAGGCACATTTGGGAAGAGAATAGCATTTTTATTTGATGAGAAAAGCACTTGTTGTCATTTATTTTGCAGTTTTATTTGATGAGATATTTGTTATACGGCTTTAATAAAATTTGTTTTATAAAAAAAAATGTTAAAATTATTCTTCAATCCTTTTTTTTTTGAAGAATAATGAATTAAGAATAATTTTATTTTTTTCAGAATTACTTTCTTAACCACTGAAACAATATAGTACATGAGCAAAATGATTTGCGCGCGGGCATAATATTCCATACTCTAAGGCTACTTTTCCCAATCGAAACGAATACATGCATGTGCTGCTAAGTTTGGCTTAGATTGAATTATATACTAACTTCTTGAACAAGAAAGGCACTAGATTCTCTTAGCTTGGTTGCATCTATCTATAAATTGAGGACATAGTTGGGTGGTAACATCAAGGACACATACAAAATTACAAACAAGCACGAAAATACTACTACTCTACCTTGTAGTGCAATTTTAAGAAGCATGTCACGAAGATATGGCGGATATGGATGGAAGCAGAGGAAGCTCGTCCCACAAATGGAAGCAGCCGGGAAGTCCAATGACTCTGGCACTGCAAACGCATTCAACAACCATGGCAACGGTGATATGGATTACAGCGGTGCTATGATCGACAGTGGTGCGAATTCAGGTAATCGTTACAATCGTTGCATCCGCGACAATTATGGCAAGAACGAAATAAATAACAGTGGCACTTTCCATGGCAATGGCAACGGTGGCAACATCGGTGGTGACTTTAATGCTTCAACAACGAACTATTGAAATTTATACTATGTAATAATATCATGTCATCAAATGTACTACATACTATGTTATGTGGAACTGTGGCACGACGAATAATGAAGATGGAGCTTTAGCTCTAACTATGGAATGTGATAAATAAAACATATTATAATATTATCATCGAATAAGAGACATCTTATGTGTTTATAATTTTCCCTTTTTTATTGATGTTATTATTTCGATATTTTAACTCGTGAAAGAGTACTTCATAACATCAAATTTAATTTGAAAAAAATAAAAATCACATTTTTTTTTAAATAAATGACAGGGCTAAAGCCAAGAGAAAAAGAACAAGTATAGGAAACAAAGAGGAGTATATAAGTGCCAGATAAGTCATTGAACATTAACCTGGCCAGCTCAATAATATAAAAATAATCTAAGTTCAAGGTTAAGCTCCAATTCGCTAGCTAATCAATGTAAAATTTTCCTTCTCGATAAGAATGAATAAAAGACATGTCTCAATCCTTTGACTTCCATGAACGGATTTGCTAAAGAAGTATGAAAATTTAGGTCTTCCGTTGTCTATTAATTTTTTTTTTAAAACAAAAATCAAAATTGTTTTGTACTTCATTTGTATATATATCGAGATTAATGCAATATATGTTTTTAAAATAATTTATGAAATTTGAAGTTACTTGATTAGAGAAAATAGGTGATGCACTAAGAGTGTAAAAATCTTAGCATAGCATCCATCATTTCATGTATTAATATTTGTTTATTTTTAAAAGAAGAATAACATATATGAATGATAGATATTCTATATCAATAATGTAAATAATTATATATTTCATTTGGTTTTTATTATAGGTCACGTTCGTAGAAGTTCTTTTGCCCTAATTATATGTTACTTTATATTTCTTATGCACCATTTATTGTTTTTTTCTTTTTTGTCTTTATTAAATGTTTTGACTATCTATGTTTTTTTTTGTTCATTAATGAGTGTAAACTTTTCAAGAAAAGTTGAGAAGTTAAAATTGTAATGTTACAATATATTAGGGGTGTAACGGTCCGGTCTGGTCTGGTCCGGTCCGACCTTTGACGAACATTGGAGACCGGATCAATCAAATTAACACGGTCCGGATCGGACCGTATCAGTCCAGACCGATTCGATCCGGTTCGGTCTATTTAGACCATTAAATTAAAATTTAAAATGCTGGAAATAAATCAAGGCAGCAAAACCTAATTGAACACAAAGGGCAAAATCAAGCGGCGGTAATGAGGAACCAGTGGCGGTGACGACGGCGCATGGAGGAGAGATAGTGAGGAATCGAAGGGAGAGAGAGGAAGAGAGAGAATGAATCGAAGGGAGAGAGAGGGAGAAAGAACGAATCGAAGGGGGAGACAACGAATCGAAGAGAAAGAACGAATCGAAGAGAGAGAGAGAACGAATTAAAGGGAGAACGGAGAAAGGATCGGCGACAAGGAATGAGCAAGAGGAGGGAGCGAACCGGAGGGAGAACCGAAGGTCGTGGTGGCGAGTGAATCAAGGGAGAGAGAGGTCGCGACAAGTGACGGAGGGAGAGAGAGGCCGAGAACAGAGGGAAGAAAGAGAGGGAAGGCGGAGGGAGGTCGAGAACGAAGGGAGAGAAAGGTTGAGAACGAAGGGAAGAAAGAGAGGGAAGGCGGAGGGAAGTCGCGGTGCTGGGACGGCGACGGCGGGACGGCGGCGGCTTAGGGTTGTGTGAGGGAGAGAGGGTTGAACTTGTACATAGGGTTTGAACTCATGTGGCCGTGAAGTTGTGAACATGAAGGGCTGAACATATGTGTGCCTTTTTTTTTTAGAGGATAACGTATGTGTGGCTGTGTGTCTGCCTTTGTGGTTTTTTTTTAATATTTCAACTATCGGTCCGGTTCAGTCTTCGCGGTCTAGAAAATTGTGAGACCGTGGACCAGACCACAGTAGAACGGTCCAACAATTTTAAGATCGGACCGGACCACGAGATCGGTCCGGACCATATTTTTCGGTCCGGTCCGACCGATCTCGTGGTCTGAGACCGGACCACTTACACCCCTACAATATATTCTTATAGAATTCAGAAAACTAAATACTTTTTTTGGTATGTGTAATTCAGTTAAGTATGCTCTATAATAAGAACTAGATGAAGTACTATCAACACATCACATAAATAACAACTTCAATTAACAAATGGCTTATTTAAGTTTTTAATCTTTGAAATTATATAATTTTTTTGGAATTAAACTTTGAACTTTATTTCGATGTTTTGGGTCCTTGAATTTTGTTAAATTTTTGGAAATAATCATTTCGTCACTTAAATGATAATATGGTCTAGGACTTGCGACATCACTTTCGCCATGTTGAACTTTATCTAGCTGATGTGGCACCGCATAATTTGTTTTATTAAAAAAAATCAATTCTTTTAAAAATAATTAAAAAGTTTGATTTTGTTTAAAAAATTAAGATTTTTAATTATTTTTTATAAATTTTTGAAATTTTTTTTAATTTAAAAAATCACATGGTATCACGAGGCATGTTATTTATCAACATGGTAAAAGTGACATGACATATTGTTGGTCATATCATCATTAAAGTTAATAATTATATTGTTGGTTATATGAATCCGTCGTCATTATACATACAGGCTACTTAAAATTAATAATTATATTTTAAAAATGTTATCATAAAAAAAAATTAAAAATGGGTACAGTACATAAGAGGGTGAGCCAGTAGTAACAGAATAATTAAATCTAAGAATATACACAATTCAAAATTTAGACATTCTTTTAGAAATTATTAGATACTTTAGAAACAATAATATTCATTGTGATATATATGAGATTGTTGGTTCTAAATCACTTGATAATTTTTTTCTTTTTACACTTTTTTGTCCTAGATGTAAGCCCAGCTATCACACTTTTTTAAAAATATCTTTTTTATGGATAAATTTTTCAATATTACCTTTATTTAAAATAGGAGTAACACTTTAATTTTTCAATGAAAAAGGAAAATGCAACCATGGAACACCAGGCCAATTATGTTAAGAGAGAGGTAAAAGAAAAATCTGAACTTATGAAGTACACGTATCGAGTACTCGTGGGTACGTATATGGTATGTACCGGATCTTAAATAATAAAAATAATTATATGAGTACATATTTTGGGTATGGCTCGGTGTAACTCAGTTCGGCTTGAATACAGATACGGTTTGAAACTACGCAGCTAAGAAGGAAAATAGCTTCGTGTGTACCCGTTTCTCTCTTCCAATCTGTATCTACAACAAGTGTGTTCATCAGTCATCGCTTTGCATATGAGCCAACCTCCATCCTCCGCCTTGCATCGCCAATCAAGATGGAAGCTTAGGTTTTGTTGCGATGTTCATATTTCAATGACGAGGGTTCTGCAATAGAGAAGTGAATTTGTAACATACTGCTTTCTTCGATTTACGATTAAAAAAAAATCAAAACTTGCGCTTATTAGGAATATTAATTACCTGAATTTTTTGGTGTTATAGTTATTTGTATTTAATTTTTTAAAATTTAAGTAAAAAATATATGTGTTTTAGAAAAGTAGCAATAGAATGGAACAAAATTAGATAATATAACCAATTTTTATGAATGTTTTAAGAAAATAACATTGGAAATGAAACAAAATTTAAGAAAGTTAATTAATTTTTTCATATATTTTAAACCAATAAAAATATGTTTTTTATTCTTATATTGCGAATTGGAGGAAGTATCTCCACTGTCAAACATAACCAAAAAAATTAACATCATATTTATTAAGAGTTGAGTGCAATTTATTTTCTCAAATTCATAAAAAAAATTAAAAAAACAAACTACTTTAATACTTTAAGAAAATTGCATTGGAAATAAAACAAAAAATTATAAATGATATAACAACTTTTTATAAAATTTTTATGAATAATTATATTGAAAATAGAAATTTAGTTGACTTTTACTTATATTTGAGATTACTAATAAAATGTTTTTTTGCTTGTAGAAGTATTTGAGACAAGAGGGAATGTTAGTTAGCTAAACAAAGTCGACATGTTATCTCATCCTTCCTCTGTCCCTTATCATAAAATATCATTTTAGTAAATTTTTGTCTGTTTTTATAAGT
Organism: Crotalaria pallida; assembly: GCA_037953625.1. Taxonomy (NCBI): domain Eukaryota; kingdom Viridiplantae; phylum Streptophyta; class Magnoliopsida; order Fabales; family Fabaceae; genus Crotalaria; species Crotalaria pallida. The sequence goes on from CM075656.1 coordinate 87,752,258, forward strand.
CGTTTTAGAAAATCAAGATAGCATTAAAGAGTTTATTTTAAATACATTCCTCACAATATCGTTGGAGAGATAAAGTAATAATTATAATAGATAAATAATTAAATAAAGTTGCACAGTAAAGTTTAAAAGAAAGGTAATTAACTTTGAAATGACAACATATTTTTTTTATAAATTTGAGAGTAATAATTATTTTTCTTAATATGTTTGAATTAGATAAAAGTAAATTATAACAACGAAAGTGCATAATGTGAGGATTCTTTCAAAGGAAATAAATCTAATTAAAACCAGTGTTGACATCTTTATAATTTTTCAGTAGTAGTGGTTTTTTACATCCATTTTGGGCATTCAAACCATAAATCGTATGTTTTTTTTTTTAAATTTTTTTATTTGCTACTATTTTCTTCTTTATGTCGGATTTTTTCTATCCCTCATCATCCCCTTTCTTTTTTTCCTGACTATCTCTTGTTCTGTCATGCTTGATTTCTTCCCTTTCTCTCTCTTTTTTCTCTCGCTCACTCATTCCCACCCCAAATCTTTCTTAACTGCAAATCTAATCTCTTTTTTTCCTTAACAACTTTGTTTACTTTGAGAAAAGAGAGAATAGGAGAAAACAAAGATGTTCACATGTTTGGTTAAACATTGAAAATAAAAAACCGAAGAAAAATTGGGGAGATAGAGCCATAAAAAAAATATTTTATCTCCTAATTAGAGGCTTTTTTACTTAAGTGGGGTAATTTTACAAACAATTTACGAAAAAGAGGTAGTTTTGAAACTATTTACATAACATGGGGCAGTCAACAAAACTATTTACGGAAATGAGGCAGTCAAAGTCAAAATCATTGAAGTCAAACAAGTCATTCGAGATAACTTCTTCCGTATGCCACGTGTCAATTTCCTATTGACTATCCAGATTTTATTTGAATAAAAAAGAAAAAAAAAAAAAAACCCGACAGACCCGTCACGTGGCGCAACCGCAATGACGCAACCTCCTGGTTGCGCCACGTGGCACACTTGTCTCCCTCCCCCTCCCACACGCCTGATACAGTCCCAAACCCCAACCATGCAATTACTTTTCCACTGCCCACCCATTAAATCTCTCACCAAATTTACTACTCCCCAAACCATAGACTTCCTCCTCTAGCGTTTAGTTAGATTTTAATTTTACTACAGCCCCAAACTATTTTATTTTATTAATTGTTTGATTTATAATGTTTAGGTTTTAATTACAGTAGATTTTTTTTTAATATTTTATAGTAATTTATTTGCGTAATTTTTTTATTGTTTTTATTTATATTCATGTGTACATATTTATATTATTTTTTATTTTTGTTACAATATTTATTATCAATGTTTAGGTATTATGCACTTATTTATTTATTTTTAGTTTATCTAATTATTATAATGCACTTGTAGTTAGAATTTTTATTTATTTATTAGTAATAACTATTTATTTATTTATTTATTATTTTGATTTATAATGTTCAGGTATTGTTTAGATTTTTTATTTTTTATTAGTCATATTTTTTATGTTTAATTATTAGTTAGAATTGTTATGATTAGGTACTGTATTAGTTAGATTTTTTTATTTATTTATAAAAAGCACAATATTAATAATAAATAAAAGACACCTAAATATTATAATAATAAATGTAAAAGCACAAAATTAAAAAGTTGTAAAAGCACAAAATTAAAAAGTTGCACCTAAACATTATAATAATAAATAAAAGCACAAAATTAAAAATAAATTACTTAAGTAAAAAATTATGTATGAACAAAAATTAATACTCCCTTCGTTTATTATAAGCCCCTTTGACTCATTTTCACACCCTTTATGTATGAACAAAAATTAATACTTTTTTATTCAAATAAAATCTGGATGACCAATAGGAAATTGACACGTGGCATACGGAAGAAGTCATCTCGAATGACTTGTTTGACTTCAATGATTTTGACTTTGACTGCCCCATTTTCGTAAATAGTTTTGTTGACTGCCCCATGTTATGTAAATAGTTTCAAAACTACCCTTTTTCGTAAATTGTTTGTAAAATTACCCCACTTAAGTAAAAAAGCCCTAATTAGATGAGAGAAAAGAGAGAAAACAAATAAAAAGTAGCAAAAATATAATAATATCCCTTTGATGCAAACTAATATAAATTCCTTTTGGGTGATTATTTTGGATGTTAGTAACAAAAGACATTATATGTTGGTAATCAACTAATCATGATAATAATGTTGATATGTTTTTCAATAAATTGGTAACTAAAATTTAAAAAATAAAAATAAAAATTGACCGGAAAAGCCACTTGCCGTGATCAGAAAGTTCACCATCATCGGAGATGGTGGCTGACTACCGATGACTGATCGAAAGAAGCCATGATATTGTTTTAATCAATTTTTATATTTTGATATATATAGTGACACAAAATATTGAACAAGTTTTTAAGGAAAATAAATCCAAACATAGACTTACCGATTCCACATCAATCATGTTTAAAATACATTTTTAAGTGCGTGTTTGGTTTTGGGTTGAGTTAATTAGTCCAGAATCAATTCTGGAATACCAAACCTTTAAACAGTTGTTTGTGCACCAATGTGATTTTGGGGCTGAAATTGATTTTCTGACCGAAAACCAAACATGCCTTAATTGGGCTCAGCCATAGTCAGACACACAACCGAGGTTGAATCCAGCTGTATTTAGATAGTACTCGGGAATCGGACCAAAAAAATACATTTTTAATTGGGCACAGTATATAAGCACCATAAAAGGAAGTACCAGAATAATTATATTAATTCTTAAAGAATATAATTGCAATTCATCATCCAGTTAAAAGAAAATAATACAGAGTAATAATAATAATTGCAATTCATGATGACGTACGTTAAGCAAATGATGCAATCATATTCTTTTATAAGACAATATATTATGATGAACTTGTATATTTAACTGCAACCGCATGTTCTTTTTCAAGGTTGAGAAGTATTAGAGCTTTATTTGCTTTTATTTCAAGTTTGATAAGGCTTTATCCTCAAGAGTTTTACGGAATCATTATTTTTGTTCAAATGTTAACACGTATTATCTTTAAGATATTTGTTAAAAATTAAATACATTAAGAATTCATCAAATATATAATTATTTTTTAATACTAAATTTTTTAACAAATACTCTTAACAATTTTTTTTCACTAAGACAGATTTTACCGAAGTATTTTATAGATCAAACACGTTTGATCTAATCCGATTATTGGATTAACTTTGTTTTCGAAATATGTTTCTTTTCCAATTTACATCTTCAAACATTATATTCCCTAGATTATCCACTAGTGAATTTATTCTTTCCAATTGTGATATAAAAATCTTCAAGTAGAATCTCATGCCCCACTAACTGATTAGAATTTAAACACATTTTAAACCCTATATGCATGGACGGAAATACTCTTTTTTTAATCGAGAAAGTTTATATATATATATATATATATATATATATATATATATATATATATATATATTACTCCTTCAATTCCTTGTTAACTGGTTTTTTTTTAATTTCTTTCTTTTTATTTGTTCTTTGGAGAATTTCAAGAGTGTAATAAATATTAATATATTTTATGTTTGTCCTTATTTAATAGGTTTTTGTTTATGTAAGTAGTGAAAAAAATTAATAATTATAAAGAAATAAAAGATACAATGGAAAAAACATAATTAATATATTAAAAATCTAAATAATAATTACATTTCTTAAACAGGCCCGGTCCTGACATGTTAGAGGCCTGAGGCGAAAATTTATTTTGGGGCCCCTTAAAATATTAAAAACATGTAAATAAATAAAATCTTAATAATAAAGTTTGATTAAAATTTTTATTAAGATAAAGACTTTTTTAAAATATTATTAATGTTTATTAATTTGATGTCAAATTGATCTTTGGGGTTTAAGAGATTCCACAACTCTTTCAGAGACCTAACTGATTCCAAAATGATATTTGGGGTTTAAGAGATTCCACTAATCTTTCAGGGACTTAACTGATTCCACAGGTATCTTTCGGGGATCTATGTGACTATTAACTCATTTGTTTCATTCTTAATTCGTAACTTTCCTAAAATACCTTTATTTTTTTATATAAATTTGAGAAAATTAAATAAAATCAACTAACCTTCTTAATAAGCGTAAATTTAGTTAGTTTTGCTTATAATTTGAGCCAAATGGAGTATTTTGTAAAGTTACAAATTAAATTTGTGCTATATATATATACTGGTAAATTTTCTCGTGCAATGCACGGGTTTTAATTGTCTTTTCTATATATTGATTTGAGTATAGATTTTGAAAATGTGTTTCTTAGATGATAAGTTAATATGGATTTTTTATTTAATGATGAATGACATGTATTTTATTTGAGTAATAATATCACCGCAAGCAACTTATTATCAAAATGCTCTAGATAGTAAGTTATTCCCAAAGCTCCCCATAAGAAAGGATGCGCATGAAATTCATCTATACTCCTTCAAATAATCTCACATCACCTCATAATTTAGCATTATAATCAAATTCTTTTAAATTTTGATCTTTCTCATTGCCAGAAGACAAAGCAGAGCAAGGTTAAAATAAATCGAACAACAAATAATGTAAAGGTTGAAATCATAAATAAATCTCGTCAAAGAGAAAATTCATGAACCTGATATTTTTCATTACACTACGGTGTGAACAATACATAATAAAGACACAAAAAAAAAAGATCTTGCTTCAATATAAAGGGTGATTTAGAGATATCCCTAAAAGCTACATAAGAAAGAGTAATGAGTGATTTACTGTTATTCAACCTAGATTGATATAAATCATCATAGGAGGTAGGCTCAAAAGAATCCTAAACCCATTGCATAAGGGGTAGACCCTCCAACCTACAATGATACAATTCTCATCACCCAAAAATCGCCCAATAACAATTCTACAGGATTATCAACTGTACATAATCACATACCCTACAAAATTTTTATTCTTAATTTAAACTTTTTTTTTACATAAAAATACCTGTTTGAAAAAAATAACCCATTAGGAAAAAAACAGCAAACCCCAAATTCAAAAAATCGAAGGATTTGTGTCAAAAATGTTTAAAAAAAATAGAGAGTCTTCACCCATCAACAAAACTTCTCAAAGAAGTTTCATGGTGGAAAATACGAAATTATCCTTATGTTTTACCTCATCAATAATAATATACTTAGGAGGGAAATACATGTTTAGGAGGGAAGATGGATGGATGGATTTTAGGAGGGAAATCAAATTTGCCCTCAACTTCTCCTATTTTATATTAGGTTGATGATTAGCCTATGTACAAGCTATGTTAATTAAAATTATACTCGTATTTCCATTTCTCTACACCAGCTATATATAGAAGAACACTAAATTCATTTGGGGCATCAAACACAAGCAAGTCCAGCTATCTTGATATGACGTAGTGCTAAATGAATTGGGGCAATACAGCTCTATAATAATTGTATTCTGTAACTCTGTATTAATAAAGAGAGGTTCTATCATCACCTCTTTTCTTATCTTAATTGTATAATTGAATGTTATTCACCTATATGCTGCACTGTACTGTTTAATTTGCCTCCTCTCTGTTTTACTCATCATAGTTTTATGTATATATGGTCATTATCAATTCCTGTGTGTACAGTATATGGTTGCGTAGATTCAAATCCGCCTTGCTGTTGTATTTTTTTGATGATGTTCTATGTACGTTCAGAAATAATATCGGAATGTATATATCATGCTTGTCTCACTTCTAGATGTCAATTTTAATATTATTTTCTCTGTCTTTACGTATAAGATCCTTTTGGGAGATTTTATGTCCATTAAAAAAGTTAAATAATTTAGTTGATTGTATTGGAAATTTGAATTTGTGATATGTATTATTTTCACAATTACTCCTGTTAATATTATTGAGAATTTAAAAAGTGTTAGATAGGGATGTTTATGGAAAAAAATAATTAATGCTCATTAAAAATTGGTAAAGAGTTTTTTAAATAGAAACAAAATAAAAGTGTTAAAAGTGTCTTATATTTAAGGACGATGAGAGTATTAGTTTTCTATTAAAATTTACATATAATATTAATTAGCATATGAAATTTCCCCTGCTGAATTTGATGATACGACAGGGATGATCACGGTCACCCCACTCTCTGCCCAACTAACATGATTTTCTCTCATACTACTTGGTTACTTTAATACTATTTTTTATGGATATTGAATTTCATCAATTCAATCGATTTAATTGAAAGTTCTCATTAATTTGACTAGGTCTAATGAATTTCATAAAAATTCAAGAATTGTGTTGACACTTCACTGCTTAACTTTTTTTTTAATGTATAAATTTTTTTGGGTTTCTTTAACCTCAACTTTTAAGATTGAGAATATGGTAATTTTTTTTTTAAAAAAAAAAAGCTAAGTCCATTATTTTTTATATACTAAATATACTGTTTTTCAATGTAACTACAGGGCTGAGTTTATTTATTTATTTATTTATTTTAATGAATTGTTTATTGAATTTCTTAAGGTTGAAAATTAGCATCTCAAAGTGAATGTATTTTATAAAAAATGATAACTTTAAAAGTCTAAAAGGGTTATATTTTTAATCTTTCAAAAAATGCACTTATTTTTAGATGTTATATATCATCAACTCTAAAGAGCGAAATTAAGAGAATATTATTTTTTACAAGTTATGATCCGTGAACATCATGTATAAGTCTTTGATACTTACACATTCAAATAAATTTTTATATATTATAAAATTAATCAAATCAACCGATGAGTTCAACATTTTAATCAATTTTTTATATATTATTGATTAATTTCATAACATATAAAAAGTAACTGTATTTGAAGATATAAGTATCCAAAACTTGTACATGATGTTAACGGATTTTAACTCATTTTTTACGGTAAGCTAAAAAAATCTATTAAATAAGTTCAATGAGAACTTCAACCTTTAAACATTTCATAAACAATCCATGATGCTACTTGGCAAAATGCTTCATTCAATGGCTACAGTCATTGGATCTTTGAGGTGGTATTTGGGTTATGTGAAATCTAGTTTTTAATAATTTTGATCAGCTCAGTCCTAACATTTTCAGGACTTGGGTGAAACAAAAATTAGGACCCCAATTTTTCAAAAAATTTAATTAAATTGAACTGTTATATCAAAGTTTAATTTAAACAAAAATGAGTCTTTGTGAATGCAGAAAATTCATGTTGGGAGACTCACCTGTCATAGCCAGGTACGCGACCCGGGTCGGATCCAGATGTACCTAGGTAGTACTTAGGGAACCGGGTGGGCAAAAAAAAAAACAAAAAAAAACAAAAATGAGGGTCTTGTATAAATAACCAGGACTAAACGGTAAAGACGAGTTATAATTTAGCTATATGAAATTTTTACATTAAAATTCAAACCCAAATGAAAGCCTCGTTCAAATCTTGAGCATATATATGCGATAGATTTTCTTTTCTTGTTCGGTCTATTTGTTAGAGATGGCAATAGGGAATTGTGAAGCATGTGAAGCAAATGCCCAAGAGATTTTGATGACTCTAAAAAGCAAAGTCCACAACATTGAAGCTTAGACTCAAGTTAGTCAAAAAGGAATTCTTATAAACTTGTATTGTTAATTTAATTTTCTTAGAGTTCCTTAGGTGCTTACAGGTTAAGTCTAAGTTAGAATGAAACTAAATCATAATCTAAAGAAAAATGGTATGCATGCTAAGTTAAATCAAAAGTGGGTGATTTTCAAAATAAAAAGAAAGTGATTTTTTAAAAATAAAAGAAAGTGTTTTTCAAAATGAAAATGAAAAAAAAGTGATTTTAAAAAATAAAAATAAAAATTAATATTTTTAATAAATAAATAAAATGTTTTTGAAGTCAAGAAATTATTTTCAAATTAGTATGAAAAACATTTAAAAAAAAAGAAGAAGAAGAAAATGTGCATCTGATCAAATGTATCCGGATACTTATTTAAAACAACAATCAAATTTTTGAAACCAAACACGATGTATCCGAATACTTTCAAAAGTATCCGGATACAAACAGTTAAAACTGTCATAAACATAGCCGTTTGCTGTCCTAACTGATATATATATGTTTCAAACGATTTCAAAACATTAGATCACGTTCTTACAACTCTGAACACTCTCTGTACTTTCTGGAAAAACATAAGCCATTGAGATTTCACAAGTTCTTCATGATTTCTTCTACTTTTAACATATAAACGAAGAACATTCAAGAGTTTGCTCTTTTCATTTTCATAAGCCCACTTTGATAAACACTTATCATTCATTCTCTTCACTTTAGATTACTGAATTAGTGTTCATAGACATTGTACATATTTGGGTTGTTAATCGCACACAAGGGTGCAAGTGACTACAACAACAAACGTTCACATTTCCGCAAGTTTGGTGAAAGGTTTTCATCCAAGTCTTGAAGGTTTCAAGTTACTGAAGGAGGTTCCTTCGGACACAAGGGCTTCGCTGTGATTGTGAAGAATTTGGTTAGGGAATTGCAAGTGTGTCAAAGAGGTTCTTTGGTTGTGAAGTCTAAGGGAAATGTTTTCTCTTAAACATTTAAACTTGTACTAACATATTCTTGTTCATAGTGAAGCAAATCTCCCAATTCAGAGAGGGAGAACTGGATGTAGCATTAGTATTCGTTAACACACTAATGTGAACCAGGATAAAATCCTGTGTTGGCTATTCTTTCATTACTCTTTATATTTCCGCATTTAATTTTTGTTATATTTACTCATAAGCAAAAATTATTTTTAACTCTGATAAACCGAAACAAGACCATATTAAGTGTGTAATTTTGGCTAAATTTTTTAATTGGTGAAGTTAGTATTCTTCGCCTATTCAACCCCCCTCTAGAGAATAATACTACCCACTTGTTTTCTAAGAAAGTGGTGGGAATGGTGTTGGCTGACGGAACCATATAAACTCCAACGTAACAACGAACAGAGTATTGGTTATACTATCCGGTGTTTTTTATCCTGACCTCTAATAGTACCTTTCACTACTCCTTTACCACCACCAATAACATTTTCCTTGGAATTATTCCTTCATTAATGTAACGATAATAGTAATTGACCAAAACAAAAATGCTATCTTGACATCTATTATTTTAATAAAATATAAGTGAAATCTTTAATTTATCTTTTTATTATTTTATACTTTTTTACTTAAAAAAATAGTAGGTGTTCAATTTAGATGTTAAATATATATAAATATTCGAATATCATTGTTGATAAGCAAAATGTTGTGGGAGCATAACATTCCTATCCGAACTCTAAAGCTACTGACCAATCCAAACGAATCCATGCTGCTAAGCAATTGGCTACGATCCATTAACTTATTACAGCTTCCAAAACAAGAAAGGCACTAGATTCTTTTGGTTGCATCTATAAATTGAGGGCTTAGGTGGCTGGTAACATCAAGGACATACATACGAACTAGCACTAATACACAACCAAATACATAGTGTGCAATTTTAAGGAGCGAGATAAGCATGGCAATAAATATTCATGCTCTTAGGAAGCTCCTAGCAGCTATGGAGGCAGAGGAAGCAGCTGGGAAGTCCAGTAGTTATGGTGCTAATTATGGAACCACTGGCTCATTTAACAACTATGGAGATGGTAACCAGACCTACAAAGATTCGATTGTCAACAGTGGTGCAAATTCAGGAGATCGTTACAATCGTCGCACCTACAACAACCATGGTGACAATACTATAAATAATAGTGGTACTTTCCATGGCAATGGCAACGGTGGTAACATCGGTGGTAACTTTGATGCCTCAACAAGGAACTATCGTCGTTATTGAAATCTATATATATGTTGCGCATGCAATGTCTTATCCAAAATAAAATATATGTTGCGCAATGGTTCTATATCATATCACCATGACACCATTTTATATAGGTGGCACTACTCATAATGAAACTCGAGCTTTTGCTCTAATGTAGAAGTAATAATCATGGCAATAAAATAATAAATGCTTATTTAAGTTTTTAGTCTATGAATTTTGGTGTTTTTTTTTAAGTTTATTTTTAAACATTTTTTTTGATGTTTTGGGTCTTTGAATTTTGCTCAAATTCTGGATGATATGGGGCCGATGACATGCCACGTCATTTTCTCAACATCGACGAGAGACATATTATATAGCATCACGTGGTACCACATGATTTTTTTATTAAAGAATCAATTCTTTTAAAATTTTATTAAAAGATTCGATTTTATTTTTAAAAAAACATGATTTTAAATTATTTTTAATAAATTTGAATTTTTTTAATTTGAAAAATTCAAGTAGCATCATCTAGCATGTTACTTATCGATGTGGTTAAAATGACGTGGTATGTCATCGATCATCATTTCCAAAATTTGAGCAAAGTTCAAGAACCCAAAGTTCTGAAAACAAAGTTTAAGGATCAATTTAAAAAAAAAAACACATAAGTGTAAGGACTAAAAACTTAAATAAACCAATAATAAATAAAAGATTTTTACTAACAATTGCCCTTATTATGTTCGTTAAACTTCCTAAAAATAGAAAAAATAATACATGTCTTTAATTTTTTTTTCTCTTGAAAATATCAAAAACTATATTTTTCAATGTTTTTTATAATAAATATAGTTTCTTAATAAGGCACTTGTTAAATATTTTTTAAATATAATTATCACTTAATAGAAGAATAAGTGTTGCCATCTTCCGTTAATAATATCTCATTCTGATTATCTTATTGTTACTCTTTCCGTCCCACGTATATATATGTGTGAGAGAAAGAGAAAAGAAGGAGAAGAAAAAGAATAGGGTATGTCAAAGTGTCAAGTGAGGAAGAATAGGGTATGTAAATAATTAGGAATCTAATTATAAAATTAATAATTTATATTTTTGTACATCAAAATACTCGGGACACTTTTTTAGTGAATCACCTAAAAATAATATAGCAATTTTTTTTTCAGAGGATTGCAAAGCCTAAGGAACAAGAGCAAGATTTACAAAACAAAGCAGAGTATAGAAGTCCCACATAAGGAACAAGAACAAGATTTACGAAACAAAGCAGAGTATAGAAGTCCCACATAAGTCATTGAACACTAACCTAACCAGCTCAACAACATGAAAATCTAATTAAGCTCAAGATTAAGCTCCTACTTACTAGCCAATGAGTGCAAAATTTTCATTCGCGATAGCAAATAAGAATGAATAAGGCTTAATTATATCACAAATTTCTGAAGTTTATCAGGGTATTTTTGTCATATACCCTTATTCTTTTTTTTTTCAATGTCTGACTCTCCGGAGTTACTTTTGGGTTTGTCATATACTCCTACTACCAGTTCTGGCCAATTTTGCTGACATGTAACATTAAAATCTGATCAGACGCATAAGGTAAGCACTTGGTGCCCGTGTGGGCAAAGATCTTTTGTTTTTTAAATTTAAAAAACTAAAAAACTTAATATTTTATATTTTTAGTTAAATAAAAAAAAGAATTGAAGAGAAAGGTTGTGTTCTCCTGTATGACATCACGCGGCACCACAAAATCTGCATCTTATTATTATTATTATTATTAGGATTCCAATGTTATATGTCATCAAAATTGGCTGGAATTGGTAGTAGGGGTATATATGACATACTCATAAGTAACATCTGGGAGTCAGACATTGAAAAAAAAAATATAAGGATATCTGACAAAAAAATACTCCAAACTTCAAAGACTTGTGACATAATTAAGCCGATGAATAAAAGACACATCTCAGTCCTTTGACGTCCATGGACGGATTTGCTAAAGACTTATAAAGATTTTTGTCTTACGTCTATAAATTAAAAAAAAAATCAAAATGTTTAATATTTCATTTATATATGCATCAAAATTAATGTATTTTTACAATGCATCAATATTAATATTACGTCAAAATTTATATATGTTTTTAGAATATATGAAAATCGAACTATCTGACAAAAAGAATATTTATTGATTTTTAAAAGAAGAATAACAAAATGAATGATGGACGATTTATTAAAAATGTAAATAATTTTATACTATCAAGACATCACATAAATAACAACTTTAATTTAATTAAAATATTAAATAATTATCAAACTAATGCACTTATTAAACTCATTTAATTATATATTTATTGATATTCAAATTTTCTCAATGGATGCTGAGAAAGAATTGGAATAATTTAACGTGCAGTGTGTTTTAAATGAATCCCTTGATACATATATACACGGTACTGATTAAAATTAATAATTATGGAGTAATATTTTAAGGGTCTTAAGTGTTTTGAGGACATTTGTTAAGGTTTCAGAACTTAGAAAATTAATCATAAATACGAATTACTTCTCGTCTCAGGAATCTAAAAAAATGCATTTTTCAATGATTATCTAATAGAAGTATATTTGATTTTTTAATAAGTATATCAAAAACACTTATTAGCATTTATCATATTTTAATAATGGGTACCATACACAGGACAAGGAACCAGTCACGTAGACAAAGAGGTAAAATGGAAATCTGAAAATATACACCCAATATAATATTTTTAATACAAATAATAATTTTAACTAATTTTTTTAATCACGGTGTTTTTCTCCAAAAATGACTTACATCTAGGATGGAAAGGAGTAATCGTAACTCTTGTTGACGTTGAGCAAATGATGCAATCATATTCTTTTATGTTAGAATAAAAAAAAGGGTTCATCAGTTAAGAATTATTCCTTAAATCTCTTATCCAAAAAATAAAGAATTATTCCTTAAATCAATAATGTTATTCAGTTGGCATAATATTCCGAACTTGAAAGCTACTTACCAATCCAAACGAATCAATGCTGCTAAGTGAGTAGTACCAATTGGCTACGATCCATTAACTTATTACACAGCTTCCTAAACAAGAAAGGCATGCACCAGATTCTCTTAGCTTGGTTGCATCTATCTATAAATTGAGGAGATAGTTGTTTGGGTGGTAACATCAAGGACATACAAAATTACATACAAGCACTAAAATATTACTGTACCTTATAGTTTCTATTGTAAGGAGCGTGAGATTAGCATGGCAATGAATATTCATGCTCTTAGGAAGCTCCTAGCAGCTATGGAGGCAGAGGAAGCAGCTGGGAAGTCCAGTAGTTATGGTGCTAATTATGGTACTACTGGCTCATTTAACAACCATGGCAATGGCAATCAGACTTACGTTGGTTCCAGGGTCAACAGTGGTGCGAATTCAGGCAATCGTTACAATCGTCGCATCCACAACAATTATGGCAAGAACGAAATAAATAACAGTGGCACTTTTCATGGCAATGGCAACGGTGGCAATATCGGTGGTGACTTTGATGCCTCAACAACGAATTATTGAAATCTTTATGTTGACCTTACAATAATATCAGCTACTATGTTATGTGGTATTGTGGCACCACGAATAATGAAAATGGAGCTTTAGCTCTAAATATATGGAATGTCCAGAATAAAACAATAATGTTATATGTAAATCTAGAATTGACTTCTCAATGTACATCAGCTTATTTTGCATGCAGAAACAAATTGTTTGTACATATAAGCCAAGCAGATCAGTAGGGATGGCAATGGGAGACTGCAGATGGGGATCCCCGCGGGGAACACCCCGTTCGGGTACCCGAGTTTGAAGATTTTTCCCCAGCAGGGGCAGGGATGAAGGGGATTTTTTCTCCGAACAGATTTTGGGACGGGGAATGGGATTGGTTCCCCCGTCCCCGTGGGTTCCCTGTCCCCGACAATTTTACTTATATGCTCTTAAATATTTAGGCTTTATATAGTTAAAAAATAGTTTTTTAGTAACTTCACATATATTATTATAATTATAATTATAATTATTATTAGAGTGAAGAGACACTTTGATCCCTCAAGTTTTTCGACAGGGACACTTTAGTCCCTTAAAAAATTTAATTCATTTTTAGTCCCCCATGTTTTCCAAAAGTACCAATTTAGTCCCTCATGTTTTCCAAAAATACCAATTTAGTCCCTCAACGAAGTGGCTAGCGGAAATAGGACAGGGACTAAATTGGTACTTTTGGAAAACTTTGGGGACTAAAAATGAATTAAATTTCTTGAGGGACTAAAGTGTCTCTATCGAAAAACTTGAGGAACCAAAGTGTCCCTTTACTCTTATTATTTTTAACGATTATTTTAACGATTTTTTAAAATTGAATCTCTTGAATTTTAACGATTATTTTTCTGTAGTGTAAAAGTTTAAAAATGTTATTCGACGTTGTGAATTTTATAACAGGTCAATTTGAAATTAGGTTCTCTGTGGGGACCCGTGGGGTGATGGGGAATGGGGATAGGGGTTAATCAACCCCCGACATGGGGAATGGGGATGGGGATGAGGGGCAAATGGGACCCGAGGATGGGGAATGGGAAAGGTCTCCCGATCGTTCCCCGCCCCGTTGCCATCCCCAGATGTCAATTCTGGATGTACATATAACACCCTTTTAAATAAAATGTGGCTTGCTTATTTATGTTTTTTTTTTTCCTAAAATTTCAGTGTATTTTGATTTTAGTTCTTAAAGTTATATTGATCGAGACTAATTCTTAAATTTTCAAATGTTTTTGTTTTAGTAGCTAAGAAAAGTGGTGATGTGGTTAGCGGAATCCCACCTAACAGCCATATAACATTCCTATCCTAACTCTAAAGCTACTTTCCCATCCAAACGAATAGTAATTGGCTACGATCCATTGACTTATTACAGCTTCATAAACAAGAAAGCTAAGGCACTAGATTCTCTTGGTTGCATCTACAAATTGAGGACTTAGTTATCTGCCGGTAACATCATGGACATACCTACGAACAAGCACTAATACACAACCATTTGTGCAATTTTAAGGACCGTGAGTTAGCATGGCAGTGAATGTTCATGCTCTTAGGAAGCTCCAAGAAGCTACGGAGGCAGAGGAAGCAGCTGGAAAGTCATCCAATAATTATGGTGCTAATTATGGAACCACTGGCTCATTTAACAACTATGAGATGGCAACCAGACCTACAAAGATTCGATTGTCAACAGTGTTGCAAATTCAGGAGAACGTTGCATTCGTCCCTATCAGTACTACAACTATGGTAACAATACTATACATAACAGTGGTACTTTCTATGGCAATTGCAACGGTGGTAACATCGGTGGTCACTTTAATGCCCCAACATGGAACTATCGCCGTTAATGAAATCTACATGTTGCGCAATGGGATCTATACCATATCATCACCCCATGTTATACATGTGGCTCTACTCATAATTAATGAAACTGGAGCTTTAGCTCGCTCTAATGTAGAAGTAATAACAATGATAGCAATAAAATAATAAATAAAATTATCACTTAACAGAAGAATAAGTGGTATCTTTTATAATATCTCATTTTGATTATACTTTTATTATTTGTAAAAAATATTACTCTCTTGTCTCTTCATCCTATGGAGATGGTAGAAAATATCATTCATTCGGCGATGAATGGTTTAATTGTTAAATAAAACTATTAAAAAATTTATCTTTTATTCTTTTGGTTTTTAAAAATTTTATTATTTTTGTTAGACAATAATGATGGCCTAATTATAAACCAAATCCTAAATTAACAATAATTTCAAACTAAATATAACATAATCAAATAACATAATAATCATAATGAGAATTAATAATTACTACATTCGTCATTAAATATAAGATCATTTTGACATTTTAATTTTGTCTCTATGTATAAGACCCTATACCAATTTTAAATAACAATTAATTACTTATTTTTATAATCACCCTTATTTATTTAATACCTTTTAGATTTCCAATACAATTAAAAACAATAGTTTTAAAAATACATATCAAATATTCACATTTCTAATATCATTAACTAAATTAACCAATTTTCTTAATAAACATAAAATCTACCAAAATGATCTTATATATAATCAAGGATGAAGAGAATATAAGTCTAATTATTCCTAAATCAATACTCAAACGGGTGTAGAATAAATTGAGCTTGAAAATCAAAACATAATAACTTCCTGATTATATCACTCATTGAAAGCAACCAATCTCTTCAATGATAGTAACTCAACATCTTAAAATGTTAAATTTGAAGGAAGAATTTTGGAAAGTTTTGCCAAGTGGCATTTTTAGGATGCCAAGTGGCAAGATATATGAACATTATATTTGAAATTTTTTGAATTTATTTCTATTTTTAGTAATTAAGTTTATCAAGATGAGTTTGCATACAAAAGTTGTTATCATTTTTCAAGGTTAGTTGCACACTTGCACAGGACTATTTAATTTGGCTTTTAAAGTGGAGTATTCCACTTATCTAGGCTTCACAGTAAGTGGAATGCATTAATCCACATTTTTTGGCTCGAGGCTTTTATGGGCTTTTTTTCTTATCATGTATTTTATGGGCTTTTAGGCTCCACATGAAAGCTACTATTCTATTTAGTTGCTCCACTTAATTAGCCTTCAGAATGGATTGTGGGAAGATCAATCGATCAGCACCAGGTTTTATTGGCTTTATTTTCAAACGAAGAGAAGTTTAGATTGTCGTTCCATTCCATGATTCTTCTTCTTTTTTCGAGATTTTTTTTTCCAACATTCCCTGTGCTTTCACTAAAGATATTGAGTGAATGTCGGTTGGGGCCTTTGGATTCATCTTCACTTTTCAATTGGTATAAAAAGAGCTAGGTGGGGTTGGTTTTTGTCACAATTTGGGCAAGATCAAGGGTGGCATTCATGGTGGCATAGATGATGCGGTGAAGAACATTTGGTGTAGAGATCTGAGATTTGCTATCTTGGTTAAGGGTGACAAAAGAGGTCAACACTATATTCTTCTCATTCAATCTCTTCCTCTTTCTCTCTCTCTGTTTCCATGTTAATTAGAGTTCATATCTTTTTCTTTTTTTTTTACGTTCTCAGCAAAGTTCTCTGCCAATTTTTTTGGTTCAAGTACCAAACATCAACTTGGGTGGCTTATTTGAGTTAATTATAGAGTAAATCTCCAATTCGATTCTCAACAGATTTTTGTAACATTAATCTGGTTAGTTCTTGATTGATTACTGAAATGAAATTGGTCCTCAAATGATATCGATGTGATAGTAAGGAATAACTCTTGGACTGTTTTGATTATAACTCTTGTGCTCAGCAATCCCATCCTACTCGACTTTGCTCAAGCCAACAAAAACCAATTATTACTTTTATTTATTGTTATTTTGTAGTAAATATGGAAACTCATGTTTGAACTTTTAATTGCGACATATCTGAACTTAATGTTCTTAGAATTTGATTTGATTATTAGTAGGTTTTCAAATTGTTCTTTCTTATTAGTAGGTTTTGATTTGTTTCTTCTTTCTTTCAGTATTCAATTTCTTCTCACTGTTACCATTTTTTTCCACCCCTCTTTGCATCAATGGCTGCTACGGGTGTTTTGGAAAAGGTGGACAAGGTCTCTGAAGTTGATGCCTCTAAGGAGTCCTGGACTTTGTGTGCCAGGGTCATTCGTATGTACCCAACATTTAGGTTTAAGAATCCAAAGCCTTATTCTCTTGAAATGGTTTTGCTGGATGAATCTGTAAGTGCAAAATAATGCCATTTTTTTTGCCCTTTGATATTTTTCCATATTCTAAATCTGTGATTTATAAATCTGGCATATATAATCGCTTAATTTATGTTTATAGGGTGATAAGATTCGTGCCAGTATAAGGAAAACACTTATTTACAAATTCGAGCGTCTCTTAAAAGAAGGAAATGTGTATCTGATCTTCTTTTTTGGAGTTGGAAAGAGCTGTGGGAACTTCCTCACTACTAGACATCCATACCATATCAATTTCGAGCTTGACACTGAAGTGAAACCAGTGTCTCATTCTAATATTCCTAGGAATTCATTTTCATTTGTTTCTGCTGCTGATATAGTGAAACTAGGCGACATGAGTCCTTATTTGGTTGGTAAGTTTTAAAATTTTCTTATCTGTGTGAGATTTGAAGCAACAGATTGGGTAAACTCACATGTAAATTTGACACATTGGTTGCTTGATAGATGTCATAGGTTTGCTGACTGGATATGGGTTGGAGAAAGAGATTTTAATTGATGGGAATCCCACAAAGATGAATGTTATTGAAATAGATCTAGAAGGGTATGCATTTTTAATTATCTGTTATTGTACTTTTAATGCTGCTATTTTGTTATGCATTTCTGTTTTGTTCTGTTTTGTAATGGTACAGCTTACTTGGTTTAGAATCGATTATTAGTCACCTTTTGTTGATTTGGTTTATTTTTTTTAAAATGTTCTGTTACATAGGACAAAAATGGAATGTGCTTTGTTCGGCAAGTATGTCGAGGAGCTGAACTATTTCCTAAACAAGTATTCTGGAAACATCGTTAGCACTGTCATAGTGATTCAATTTGCACGAATCAAGACCTTTAACCGTGAGTGTATTATGCCTTATTTCCTATTTACACTAAATGTGTCATTTGTTCGTTTTATGCTATTTCTACCTGATATTTTGCATTGAAGGTAAATTGGTGCTGCAAAACTCTTTGAATGCTACACGAATCTTCTGGAATTGTCAATTGCCTGAGGCCGAAGAGTATCGAACTAGGTGATGGTCGTGTCTGTCATTTTAATTTTTACTTGTGCTTCCATAAGAATTCGTGCAACATGACTTTATTTCTCTTGAATGGATTTTGAATGATAGGGTTGCTGCCAACTCTGACATTCTTTCACAGCCAATGAGTCAAATAAGCTGTACTAAGGAAGTTAGTGTTAGCGATGACTTTCTTATATTTACTCAAAGAAAGACCATTGAACAAATGAAAGATTGCAAAGAGGTAATTCTGTGAGATGATTTTTTTTTCCAATGTATGACATATTTTCCTAACTTATTTTTACCTCTTAATATAGGATTGTTATTGCATAGTATATGGTACTATTCAACATATATTGGGTGGTTCTAACTGGTGGTACACGACATGCAAATGCAATAAAGCTGTGTTGGCTGAGCCTCGGTCTGAAGCTATGGCCGACGAGTTTATATATTTTTGTGAATCCTGCAATCATCATGTGAAAAGTGTTATTCCAAGGTATATAGCTCATATTGCAATATTTAACAACACATTGTCAAAAGGTGTACTTATTGCTACTAATATGGTTTGGAGTAACAGATATCGTATAAGGATTAGAGTTGTTGATCACTCTGATAGTACTTCATTTGTCATATTTGATCGAGAAACTTCTTTAAAGCAATCCTGCTTTTCAGTCTTCTTTTATTGTGAAGAAAATTGTTGATGATCAAGATATTATTGCCAAGTTTCTCGCTGAGTATCCGGTGTCATCTGTATGTCAAAACTTTTTTTTTTTACTTCAATGCCATCTACATTTGTAAATGTAATTAAGAATATTTCATGGCTTATTGATCAAGAGTTTGATAATCCTGTTGGATCACTTAGTGATGTCAAGCCCTCTTCTGATACTGCTGTCAATAAGGGTGTTGATGGAAAGGTTTATATCATATTCAAGACCACTATTTCTTTTTAATTTTATAACAATGTAATTGCAGATTATGACTTATTTTATTTTTCATTTGGTTGCAGAATTTGCTGAATGATTTCTGTCTTGGTGATAAGGGTGATACTTTAACAAATAGTGATTTCGCTGATAATGGTTTAGGAGCTGATTTTTCTAAAGGAAATGCTTCCAAAAGATCCAATGATGATTATGTTGAAGCCTGTGTTCCAATTACCATGAAGAAAAAGAAGATACCTGCAGACAAAAAGGAAGTTGCTTCTGAAGAAAAAAATACTATAGAATCTGGAACAAGTGAAAGCTTAGTGAATGTCAATGAGGATGCTGTGAATAAAAAAAAAATGTTGGATCTGGAATGTATGAAGGTTCTGTGAAGGTCAATGAGGTAGCTATAAAGTCTGAAGCTCAAAACAAATAGAAACAATTGAAAACCTTACTGAGATTTTGAATTGTTTACTTTTACTGTTTACGTTGTTTAAAGATATTTTTCTGTCATGTGGACTAAGGGAGATAATTATATTTGGTTTTGGATTTTTTTTCCTTTGAAGCTTTACTCTTTGTTAGGATGATGATAATTTATGATGTAGTTGGTTATGTTTAATGAGGAACAATATCAGGATATTATTGTGACAAGATTATTTGGTTTTGGATTTTTTCCTTTGAGGCTTTGCTGTTGGTTAGGATGATGATAAGTTTAAAATTTAATTGATTGAAATAAATGAATATATAGTGCATTTTGGGACGATGATTCTGAATTTGTATATGTACTTTGCTGCTGAAGGAACCTTCCCAGTGAATCAAGTTTTCAACCTTAGGGTCAATTAAATTCCTCACAAGGGTCTCTGGCATCTTTATGTCACTGAGGGGAGATGGATGCATGTCATATTCTAGATAGGTCCTATGTACTTTCCCAACTTAAGTTTGAGTTTTCTCTAGATTATGGGTTTTGACTTCTTCTTATTGGAGGAAAACTTCTTCATATTTCTAAGTAACAAATGACAATTAGGATCCAGATACGTTGATCAGAATGGCTATCAGTGAAAGAAATAAAAGAACTATAACCTTTTGAAGCACATTATGAACCCGTGAAAAAGAAAAAAAAACTTATCATAATTTCATTCCATTTTCTAATTTGACAAAGGGTAGCTCACTTTGCTATTTTCATGTAGTCTTTAAGTCAAACTAAGTAACATTATTATGAATGTACCTTCAAGCTCCACCATTGCCTACTTGATCACAGGTTTGAATTTACCTGGAAAGGAAATTTGATATCATAAACAGTGGAACAACAGAGAAGACATTCATATAAAATGCAAAATATAAAAACTTTACATAATTTTAGTATAACCACAGGCAGTCAAAAGAAAAAATTTGTGAATATGGATTGTACAAAAGTACATAAAAGAAAATATTTCTAACTTATTTGATTGTCAATTAAAGTAGAAAAAGAAAGGGTATAACTATGCATCTCAATTTTGCTACAGCACTGGATAGTGAATTATCCATTGAAGCAAAAGAAGTTGCAAATTCAATTAAAGTTTTCTACAGCACTGTATATTTATCCCGCTGAAAATGAATGCAAATTCAGTAAATATCCATTGAAGCAACTCTTATTGGGTTTTCTCTAGACAGGTCATATTCTAGCCATTGGAGGAAAAGACTTTTTCTTATTGACGTTTTATGTCAACATGATGGTATAATGTGTTTAGGAATCGAAAGTATCATATTTAATTTAATTAATAAACCCACTGTTAGTTTTCTTTGCTATGACTATTAATAAAAGTCAAGGACAATCTCTATCACATGTTGGTCTGTATCTTCCTAAACCCGTATTTACTCATGGGCAGCTATATGTAGCTTTGTCAAGAGTTCGAAACAAAAGAGGGCTGAAAATACTCATTTTAGATGACGAAGGAAAGCCAACCAACTCTACTCTAAATGTTGTGTACAAAGAAATATTTGCTAAGGTATGTCAATTTTTTTTCTTATCGAGCAAATAAAATTAATTGACTAATTAGCTAAATTACATTGATCAATTTCAGGTTAAATAGAGACTTTGCATTCAAAAAGAATTACTTTTATCTATTACGAACTATGCACCATATCGGGTAATGTTATTGTTCATAAGTTATATACTAACATATATTTTTCACTTTTTTCTCACGTCATTCCCTATGCGTATGCTTTCTTGCAGGCTCTCTTGGCTAGCATCTTGAAATTATGCAATAGATGGGAAAACAATATCACCATGGTTACTCCAGCAATGTTTTCTTTGCTACATTATTTGATTTAAATTAACATAATATTTTTTGCTTGCTGTTCGAAATCAGTACTTAAATGATTTTTTATCATGATATTTAAGAATTTTATTGTATCGTTATTTTATTCTCTCTTTTTTTTTATTTAATATATCAATTTTCATATCTACACAATAATCTTTATTTCAAAATTTGTGATATATATATATATATATTAAATTTATCTAATATAATAATCACTTTGCCAAGTTACTCCTTCCCGTGCATGGCACGGGTTAAGATACTAGTATTTTATTGTTCCATCCTTGATGAGCAGTACAGTTGGCAGATAATTGAGTTTCATGATGTTAGAGGTTCGATCTCTGTTGTGGGTATGAAAAAGGCTTTGTTGAATTGTCTCTACGTCTCAGAGGAAATTAGTCTTCAGCTATCGGTTGGAAGATATTCTTAGTGCACACAAAAAAAATATTTTATTTTTTTTAAGGTAACATATTTTATTTTATTTTATTTTATTTTTTGAAAGTAACATATTTTATTGTTGAGTACTATAATGATACTTTTACACTTTTTTCATTACACCCTCTTTTAATTTACACATACATAATCTTTATTTCTATCTCTCTTTTTTTCCATCACATCACAAATCATATCTCTTTAATTTTTTCTAATCTCTATCTTCCATACACCACCTACACCTACAACAGTGGTGGAGGACAAACATTTTCCTTCATTATTATTTAAAGAGCTAAAAGAAAACCCTAACAAGGGTTTGGTAAAAATGCCATGTTAGTATCGATATTTAGTAATAATATTGGCATCACACGTGGTGACATCAACACCATGCATGTGGCGATAACATCAATCAACGAGCGATCAAATGACCTTGTGCTCCTCTTTTTTGGATTGTTTTAATATATTTCATTTTCGTTTGGCTGTTAAAAAAAAACCAATTAAGTCAAAGTTTGGCTGGATCCAAATTTGGTTAGGGCGCATGCCCTCCATGCAAAGAGACAGTGGCAGTCCATCGGAAGATCGATGATGCTGATTTTGGTGGATCATGGATGACAGATCTAATGTTGACGAAGGTGAGATGTAAAGAAGACTAAGTCATGAAATAGTAGCGGAAACAATGAAAAGGTAACAACAATAATCAGGAACATATCATAAGAAGAAGTGTAAAAGAGTAAAAACCCAACTTCTTCTCGATACGTAATCATAGATCAAGAGTTGATATTTTTTTATGGGTTAAAAGTTACTATTCACATAATCTAGCATGTTTAGTCTAAAGGGATGTGTTGGAAGCCAAATCACACACATAAATGTTATTAATCCTTCCTATTTTTTGCCTAGGTCGATCTCCACTCACATATATATATATATATATATATATATATATATATATATATATATATATATATAACCTAATTTCAGAAAGTTTCATGTGAATTGAAGAATCATACTTTAATAATTAATACAATACTTGTACAAAACTTCGTACAACTATGCAATCCTCTTTGAAAATACTAAGGATAATGGTTAGGAGAAAAAAAAATTCATTGCATAAGCTGAGCCTACTCTTGAGTCTTGAATGTCTAAAAAATATCACTTCCCCTAATTCTTTAAAAGCCCATTAACAATTTCGTTAAAATTATTCTTCAGAATTATTCCTTAACCACTATATACTATGAGGATAACATTCCGAGAACCCTAAAAGCTACTTTCCAATCCAATCGAATCCATGCTGCTAAGTTTGGCAAAGATTAAGTTATGGCCTCACGAAAAAGCTAAAAAAGGTACTAGATTCTCTTGGTGGTTGCATCAATTATAAATTGCAGGTTTAGTTAGATGTGGTAACGTCATCAACATACATACAAGCACTAAAACACTACCTTATAGTTCAATTTCAAGAAGCGTGAGATAAGCATTATGGCAATGAATATTCATGCTCTTAGGAAGCTCCTAGCGGCCATGGAGGCAGAGGAAGCAGCCATGGAGGCAGAGGAAGCAGCCGGAAAGTCCACTAATCATGGAACTGCAGACTCATTTAACAACTACGGAGATGGCAACCAGAATTACTCTAATTCGAGGATCAATAGCGGTGCCAATTCAGGCGATCGTTACAATCGTCGCACCTACAACAACCATGGTGACAATGCTATAAATAACAGTGGCACTTTCTATGGCAATGGCAACGGTGGCAATATCGGTGGCAACTTTGATGCCTCCACAAAGAACTATCGTCGTTATTGAAATCTCTATGTTGCGCAATATGATCTATCTTGGTATGTGTCACAACTAATAATGAAACTCGAGCTTTAGCTCAGTGTAATATGATAAATAAAATACTTAATAGAAGAATAAGTGACATCTTCTGTTAATAATTTCTCATTTTGATTTTACTCCATGTTATTATTTGAAAATCATTACCTCTCCCCCCTACAAAAGTGATTGAAAATTTGTTCAACAAATATTGTCCAAAATATCTCAAGTTCTCTTTTATAAGGATAACTTTTTTTCTATTTCCGAAAAAAAAAAAAAAAGACCGTAAGGCATAGAAGCATAAGGCTAACTTTTATCTCAATTTCTCATTTTAATTTTTATAAGGATAACTTTTTTTTCTTCCAACTTTTAGAGTTGTCGAATTTTACAGCTTATGACCATAAGGCATGGAAGCATATATCACCATTTACCAGGACTTACGTTTTCATTGGGAAAATTAATTTATCAGTGTGAAAATTATTATTATTTTTTGTTTACACTAACTAGTACCCGAATCTGGTTTATCCAGAATCTAACTTATCCGGTCCGACTCAACTGAGTTTGCACTAAGCGATAGGGATCTCCCAGCGAGGATTGCTCCATACCTAAGGTTCAAACTCGAGACCAGTTGATTAAGGGACAAAATGAGCTACCACTTGATCAACCCCACGTTGATAGTGTGAAAATTATTTTTGTTCCACCACTTCCAAAAGGATGGGAAATGAGTGGTGTCTACTATGGGACGGGAAGGAACGGTGACTGGAGTCCAAAAAACAATAGTACTTTATAATTTAGGAATAAATTTAGGATAAATTATTAATTGATTCTAGATCATCACATTATTTACGGTCTTAACTAATCATAATTTACTTGAAAACATCTTTTTCTTAAAACATACCAACTTGAAAAATTAGTTTTTTAAGAGGACCAAATAATAATTTTTTTTTGTAAACCGTGTCAAACTTACCAACCCCAACCCAAAGACTTGGACAGAAATGATGCCAAATCCAGGCTACACAGGGGACGTAAAATCCAACCTCTTAAAGCAATCTATGAGGATATAAACCAATCTGAATATGTAATATGTAACCCACTTAAAGAAGTGAACTCTATCCATGTTTTGACCAGATTCATCATATATATATATATATATATATATATATATATATATATATATATAATATAAAAGAATGTTTTTTTAAAGAGAACCAAAGAAAATGTTTAAAAGTTTAGCAAGCAATATCCAAGTAGGGCGATCCTGTTAACTTGAGAACTTAGGAATGAGACTTGAGACTAAAGAGTCTTAAATTTAATTTTCGGTTAACACATCCCGCTGAAAAGGCATAGGAATGCGACCTCGTGCATTATTAATTTTAAGGGTTCCTTGATATTAAATCTGTTCTACCTTGGGGACATTTGTGATACCGGCCAAAAATACAAAGAAGCATTTCAGTCGGTGTAATCTATAAATGAAAAAAAATTGCAAATTGTATTTTGAAAAAAAACTATATTAAGGCAGATCCAAGGCTCCATTTACCGTTATTCTCCTCCTTCCGCATTCCAACTGTCCAACCATATCCTACCCTACGCATTCCCTTGTTCCAAGCTTGGTCTAACGCCATTAAATTAAGTACCCCATATCTCAGACATCTCGATCGAAACAGATCCAAAGTCTCTTTTGAGTTTTGAAGCCTGTTTGGACCCCTTTTTCTAATCCCAGATTTTAAGAGAGCGGGTTGCCAAATCAATTGGGTCAGCCAACTCAGCGACATGGGCCAGCAAGTTAAGACAACAAATGGGCCAAAGATGGACATCCACCAAGGTATCAGAAGACAGGCCCCTCTCACATAAGCCATCTAGAGGATGACGTGATAGGCGTGGGAGGCAAGTCTTGGGAGCTCACTGGGTGGACGTGGTGTGGCAGGCTCTGAGCGGTCATGCCTTCCGCTGAACTCACTGGGAAGGACTGATGCAAGGATACGGGAGAGCGACCTAAGGAGAGGGGTGATATGTGCAACGGTCAAAGGAACCTTGGGGCACTAAAATGAGGTGGTCTCTTAACCAAAAGAGACCTTTTACCTCTGTACCCAAAAAGGTATCTTTTGGGAGATACCTTAAAAAAGAAGACTTAGCAACGTAGAACTGGTCATTCTGATCTACCTAGGGATGTGTAACGGGGGGAGAATCAATGTAGCAGAAAAAGTGAGAAAAGAGAGTAGGATAAGAAGGGGAGCAAGGGAGGAAGGAAGACACAACAACAGTACGGGGAACAGAGGGAATAGAAAAAGAGAGAGAAGAGCCAAAAGAAACAGAGGGAATAGAAGAAAAAAGAGAGAAAAGAGAGAAAAGGGGGGTCGCTGATCATCCCTCCCAAACACTGTTCTTGCATCAGTACTGCTCACTCTTCGCCACATCAATCCACCAGAAGCTACTGTATCCACTGTTTGTTCAAATCTCACAAGTTTACGAATCCAAATCTCTTCCTATTTATTGTTAAACCGCTTTACACAAAGTGGTCCAAAACAATTGGCGACTCCGCTGGGGAGATTGAACAAACAATGGAACCACACCAAGAGGAGCAGTTCACGCCACTGAATGGGAAGCCGCTAGTGACCCCTCGAAGGCTTTCGTTCAGCCTTAATTTCCCAGGAGACGAGGTTGAGGAGGAGAACGCCCAGGGTGGGCGACCCCCGCTGCAACAAGTGATGACACCTGAAGGGGAAGCTAGTCCAGCACTGAACCTCTTAAAGAATCTGGAAACCCCCTTGAGAGGTTCAGAACTGAAATCCCCACAAGTAACCATTCCCACAGCTGTGCTCACCACGTTGTTGACAAATCAGAGTACATTGACAAGAATGATGACTGAGATACAAGCCCAGATGACGAGGAGGGAGGTCCGGGAAGAAGGGACGCGCCCTCAAACGGAGACTCGTTCGCCCAGAATCGAAGAGGACGCTCCGGTAACGCAAGCCCAAGTACGGAGGATGCTGGAGGTGCACAAGGGCGGCAACCGACAAGTTATTGATGTGCACCCTCCTTTTGGAACAGAGATACTCATGCAGTCATTCCCAGCTGGCTATGTCCCGCCCTCGTTCAGGAAGTTTGATGGAACAGGGAGCGCCAGGGAACATGTCATGACGTACTTAGATGATTTGGGCATCTACAGTCAAGACAAGTGCTTACGCTTGAGGGAGTTCTCCAAGTCTTTGACTGGGAAAGCCTTCACATGGTACACAAAGCTCCGCCCAGCGTCCATTCGTACATGGGAAGAAATGGTTGCGGAGTTTTGTAACAAGTTCCTGGAGGAGAAGGGCGCTCTCCACATAATGGACCTAGGACGGGTGAAGCAAAGACCAGGGGAGGGAGTACTAGCTTTCATCAAGAGATACAGGGACAAGGCGCTCCACTGCAAGGAAACGTTACCTGAGGCAGACCTTGTATATGGTTGCATAAAAAACATAGAGGACGGCTCCCAAATTTTCCTCGCTCTCAGTGAGATAACTACTTTTGCTGAGCTATTGAAGAGGGTCGCTGATGTGGCAGAGGCGATGAAAAGACAAGGGAAGCGAACCAAAGAGGACGCTCTACTGGAGGCGTATGCCATAGAGGAGAAAGGGAAAAAGAAGAGTTATAGAGAGGTGCCGCCGCCCAAGAGATATGGCAAAGGCGAAGTGCCACCCCCATTACCCGTCTCAAAAGAACTCACATATCAGCTTATTGAAGAATGGTTCAAAGAAGGAATACCGAGGAACGGCGGGGACAGACGCCCACGACCAGTCAGCAATATGAGGATCCTAAGTACTGCGCGGTCCATCGTGAAGCCAGCACTCATGGCACCATGGACTGCTATGTAGTCAGACGTATATTCCACAAGCTAGTAAGTCAGGGGAAGCTCCTTTTGCCTAACCCGGGCGCAATGGAAGATTTTCAGGTCCGCCCTCTGCCTAATCATGGCGTAAATACCGTCACGGGAATGGGCGAGATAGTCATGGAGGAAGCAGTAGATGATACTGAAGGGGAGCTGAGCGAGGTGCTGTGGAAAGGAATATCCAAGACTAGAGGTTTTCGCATACTGTTCGCCCAGCTCAACCTGGGCGAGGATGTCCAAAAGGAGGTCGTTCGCGCACTCGCAGACGTCATCATGAGAAGAGGGGGAGCGCTCTGTTCAGCCAACGCTCCCCTGACTCGGATGGCTAAAGCTCATGCTACAGCGATCATATTTAGGGAGCCGGTGGAATACACCAACGGCTTCTGTCACAACAAACCTTTGTATGTGGAAGCCAAGGTGGAAGGGATAACTGTACGGCGGGCTTTAATTGATAATGGTTCTGGTGTCAACATCATCCCCGTCAGAGTGTTCAACGCATTATCCATACCGTCTGAGCGATTGTTGAAGTCAGGCATGAGGTTGAACGCCTTCAATGGGGCCTCCGTTATGGCAAGGGCGTGTGTAACATTGAATTTGGAGGTAGGAGTTATCAGAACGCTGAATGTCTTTCAAGTGGTGGACGGAGAACCCAGCTACCACATCCTCCTAGGGCGACATTGGATCCATCAACACCAGTGTGTGCCATCCACCCTTCACCAATGTATGAAGTCCAGTTATAGGGGGAAGGATATAGAGATCCCGGGTGTCAGAGCGCCTTTTGAAGCATCAAAACTACACATGATTGAGGCGTCAGTCTTCGAGGAAGTTGCACCGCCTGGGGCAAATGCCATCAAGATCCCGCAGCCAATCAAATTTGTTAAGGAAGGAGAAGGGACAACTGAGAAAGCAGAGGGGTCAACTAAAAGAAGAGAAGGCGAGAACAGTTTCAAAAGGCCAGTAGAAGTCGCCCGCTCAGGGAAGGAGGGCGTCCATAAAAAGGAGAAAATTGAGAGGTGTTGTTTGCCTGATGGGACCGTGATGTGGAAGGTCCTCTAGGAAAGCGCGGGGTTGGTCAATCCAACGTTAAAGGGGTTGGCCAGCCCCGGAATCCTCAGCATCATCCACGCCCCGAGAGAGATGCCGGAAAAAGAGGGTTGGGACGCTCTGGGGGTAAGGGCGGTAACTGGAGATCAGGAAGAGAAGGAACTAGAAGAAGTAGACATTGGAGAGGGTAGAGAGGACAAGAGGCCTTTGTTTATATGTGGTCAATTGGAGGCAGAGGAGAAAAAGGAGCTGCTGGCCTTGTTAAGGGAGTTTAGGGAGGTGTTCGCTTGGGAATACAAGGAGATGCCAGGACTGAGTAAAGCACTGGTAACTCACAACTTAGCGGTCAGGGGGGACGTTGTGCCTGTGAAGCAGCCGCCTAGGAAGTTTGGCCCGGAGATTGAAGCTCAGATAAAGAAGGATGTTGAGAAATTGCTAGGCGCACAGTTCATAAAGCCCATACAGCATCCCACGTGGTTAGCTAACATAGTACCAGTAAAGAAAAAGAATGGCCAAATACGATGTTGTGTGGACTTCAGAGACCTCAATAAGGCGTGCCCCAAAGATGACTTTCCGCTACCTCACATTGACAGCATGGTGGACGCCACAGCAGCGCATGAGCGATTTTCGTTCATGGATGGGTTTAGTGGGTACAACCAAATACGCATGGCAGCGGGGGATGAGGAGAAGACCGCGTTTAGGACGCCGGTAGGGAATTTCTACTATGTGGTCATGCCATTTGGGCTCAAAAACGCAGGGGCCACCTACCAGCGAGCGATGACCGCGATATTTCATGACATGATGCATAGCATAGTGGAAGATTATGTGGACGATTTGGTGGTCAAGTCCAAGAAGAAGGAATATCACTTAAGTCACTTGAGAATGGTCTTCGAACGTTGCAAGAAATATAAGTTGAGAATGAACCCGCTGAAGTGCAAGTTTGGGGTACCCTCTGGAAACTTCCATGGATTCCGAGTGCATAGGGAAGGAGTCTCCGCTGATGAAGATAAGGTGAAGGCAGTAAGAGAGATGGGCGTGCCTGGAACAAGAAAAGAGTTGCAAAAGGTAATTGGGAAGCTCGGGTACATAAGGAGATTCATACCAGCCCTAAGCGAGCTATTGGATCCCTTCAGGGATCTTCTGAAAGAGGCTAAGATGTTCGAGTGGAAGAATGTACACCAAGAGGCGTTCGATAGAATCAAGGCGGTCTTGACCTCCACACAGGTCATGAGCGCTCCAAGGCAGGGAGTCCCGCTCAGAGTCTACCTCGCTGTGACAGACAAGGCAATGAACGGATTAATGGCTCAGGAAGTGGATGGGGTGGAGCGTCCTTTGGCTTACTTTAGTAGGGTACTAAAGGATGCAGAACTAAGGTACTCCCCTCAAGAGAAACAGTGTCTGGCTTTGGTATATGCTTCACAGAAGTACAGGCATTATTTCCAAGCTTACAGCATGGAAGTAATGACGAAATCTGAAGGAATACGATACCTACTGCAAGGTCTGGTTTTAACGGGGAGAGCAAGCAAGTGGGCGCTAACACTCACGGAGTATGAAATAACACTAGTAACGCCAACCGCTCTAAGGAGCCAAGCGTTGGTGGATTTGTTGGCCATCTGTCCAACAGCCCTTGAAGGGGAGGAGGTAGAAGAAATGAAGGGTGAACTGCCAGGAGTAAACGCCTGCGAAGAAAGCGAGCCATGGATCATGATGTTTGATGGGACGTCTGCCACCCCCCATGCCGAAGCGGGGGTGACATTCACTAATCGAAAGGGAGAAGCCTTGGCATTTGCATTTCAGCTAGATTTCCCATGTAGCAACAATGAGGCTGAGTATGAGGCGTTGATAACAGGGCTAGGCGTAGCAGAGGAGTTGGGCATCAAGCGCTTAGTAATCAAGGGAGATTCAAACTTAGTCATCCAGCAATTAAAGGGGGAATTCGGAGTGAAGGAGGCGTCGTTGGCTCTATGCAGGAAGCGGGCGCTGGAACTACTGGAGAAATTCCAAGTTGAAGGATTAGAGCACGTGCCCAGGTCGGCTAACAAACAAGCAGACGCTTTGGCTACCATAGGGAGCAATGCCCAAGTTAAAGAGGGAGAAGTTGTTGTACAGTTCAGGAAAGTACACAAAGAAGGAGGAAGGATTATAGGAGAAGGTGGTGGCAAGAAGAAAGGAGATTGGAGACAACCGGTGACCCAACAGCTAAGGACGAAGACGCTTACTCGAGCGGCGAAGGACTTTTGTTTGCTAGGAGGAAGATTGTACAAGAAAAATGGAGAGGGCCTTCTGTTAAAGTGCGTGAGTGAAGAGGAGGGTACAAGGAAGATGGACAAGTTGCACGAAAACATATGCGGACAACAAGGGCCAAGACTGTACAGAAGATTACAGAGGTTTGGTGTTATCTGGCCCAATATGAAGGTACAGAGCGATGCTTTGCAGGCGGCATGCCCACAATGTCAAGATGCTAGAGAAGAAACCGAGGTGAACGGAGTTGAGGGAGATTGGAGGGGCCAATTAAAACAATATTTGGAGGAACGATCTTTACCAAGCAATAAGACGGAGGCGGAGAGGATACAGAAGAAAGCAACACGATACTTCTGTGATGGAGGAGAGTTATTCAAGAGGGGGTTCTCTGGAGAAACGTTGCGCTGTATAGGAGGGGAAGACAGGGAAAGGGTCATGGAAGAAGTTCATAAGGGTGTGTGCGGGAGACATCAAGGAGGGAAGGTGTTGTGCACAGAATTGTTAAGACTGGGATATTACTGGCCTAGCATGAAAGGAGAAGCTAAGGCGTATGTGCAGAGATGTGAAGAATGCCAGAAACATGATAACAAAATACATGTACCAGCCGCCCAGATGCAAGGACTTAGCTCGCCGTACCCCTTCCACACCTGGGCGTTAGATTTTATCGAACCTATTGACCCACAGTCCAGGAGGAAGAAATGGATCTTGGTGGCTACCGAACACTTCACAAAGTGGGCGGAGGCTGAAGCAACAACCAGTGCTGATGGGGAGACGGTTGTTAGGTTCATTAAGGAAAACATTATATGCAGATTTGGGTTACCGAAGCGGATCGTGTCCGACAATGGTAGCCATTTCATTAACGAAAAGGTAAGCGGGATGTTGCAGAATTTTGGCATCACCCACCACAAGTCCAGTCCCTATTACCCACAATCCAACGGTCAGGCAGAAGCCACTAATAAAACATTGATACGCATCCTGAAGAGAGCAGTGAGCGATGCACCGGAGGACTGGAGCGAATACTTGCCATTGGCACTGTGGGCGTATAGAACAACTCAACATGGAACGACCAGAGCGACACCTTTCTCTCTCGTGTACGGTGCTGAGGCCGTATTGCCAGCAGAAATAACAGTCCCCTCCGCGAGAATGATCAGAGGGGGCGAGGAAGGAAGAATGGAGCAGGCGGAATTACTTGAAGGGGAGAGAGATAAAGCACATGAAGAAATGTTGAGACACCATAGGAGGGTGATGCTGATGTATGACAAGTTGGTCAAGCCCAGGATGTTCAGTGAGGGAGAGCTAGTGTTGAAGGCTACAGATGCAGTTATGAGAAACATGCACACAAGCAAATGGATGCCAAAGTGGGAGGGACCATACTTAGTAAAATGGCACATCCCAACGGGTATTGTTTCCTCCTTAATCCAGAGACTCATAAAAAGATAGGCCCTTTGAATTTCAAATATATAAAAATGTATTATGCTTAGATGTTGCTTCAATGTAAAAAGGGTGGTAGTATTTTGGTGATTAGATTTTGGAAATTGTTGAAATATGTGGTTAGGACCCTTTTTGTTAACACAAGCACCTTGTGGCTACCCCATGGAAGTTGTGTTCTAATGAATTATGCATTTCAGTACTGTCAGTTATTCTCTTATTCATGGCATAAATATTTGCTTTTAACAAGTTTTCTTTTTGGAATTAAATTAAAAAAAATGGGGGAAGTTACAAAAAAGAGGGTTTTATTGTTAAGCGCTTACAAATACAGATAATAGATAATGTAGACATTGGAAAGATTAAGCCAAATGTTTACAGGGCCAGTGTGGAGAAACAATAAGGAAAAATCACACTTCAAAACGGCCAAAACAGAAAATCCGAAGAGCCGCGATTGGATGCCGTTCCCCGCCTTCGGATAGATAAGTCTAAGTGTACAGAGGCCACCCACTCACGACTTAAGATAACAAATACTTGAATGGTTTGTCCTAAGTATTTGTAGAAAAGTTCTTGAGCGCTCTAAGGTAAAGGAGAGATAGAAACACATTACCAAGCGTGAACAAACAAGAACTAAAGAGAGGCCCAAATGGTTGAGCGGGCAAGCAATCCCCACATTTGTGGCAAGAAAATAACAGTAAGCCCGTAATAATAAAACAACAAATTCATAGCCATGTAAGAGTAAGATGCATCACAACACATTAGATAGAAATAGTGGCATTGCATGATGAAATCCAAAATACATATTGTTCTTAGCAACAACGGCATACAATCTTAGCAAAATACTGTCCGAAATAAAAAGAAACAAAGGAGGATGGAAAGTGCAACAAAACAAAATTAGAAACATAAGCTGCAACTAAAGCTGGATAAAAGGAGCAATGGATGCGCATGCATCTTCACAAGCCTTCTTGCGAGCCTCCACTTCAGCTAGCTCCTTGTTCAGGGTGATAAGGCGAGAGCGGGCATTGTTGAGATCAGATTCCAACCCCTGAATCTTTGATAATAGTTGACCGTGTTCGGAAATGAGAGCGCGATGGGAAGAGAGAAGGGTTTCGGCAGCGGTGGAAGAGAAAGAAGACATGAGCGACTTCATCTTGCCATAAAGACCATCAAACCATGTACCTTCAAAACCAAAGAGTTGCAGCGAGGCAAGGTGAGCCAAAAAGGCGATCCTCTGTTATGACACCAAGTTGATAACTGAATGTACTTGGAACATCTTCAAAAGGGTGACAAACAAACGGTAACCTTGTTCCCGATAAGGGAATGGGAGCGCCGCTTTGGGCAAGGTGATGTCTGAATGAGCGTCCAAAAAAGACTTGAGTAAGGACAAGTCTTCCGGAGACATGGAGGATGATAAGTCCGGTAAAGCGGACACTGCAAGACAGCCAAGAGAAAAGATGAAGCAGAGCAGGTGCAATAGAAGAACAAACAGTAAGCAAAGCATAAATAAAATAACGCACCAACAGGAAGAGCAGCAGGCTCTGCCTGAATACTGGGAGCGTTGGAGGGAGTGATAATGAGGGAAGCATCAGGATCCCCAAGAGGAGCAGCAGGCTCCAATTGAACGCTCGGAGTGTCGGAAGGAATAATGACAAGAGAAGCATCGGGATCCCGGAAAGGAGCAGTAAGTTCCGCCTCAACAGCAATAGTGTCGGAATGAGCGACATCAAGAAAGGTGCCAGGATCCCCAACAGGAGGAGCGGGAGAAACAACAAGAGAAGCAGCTTCGACATTGGCATTAAGGGGAACGGGGATGGAAGGAGCAGCAACCTGCTGAGCTGTAAACATAAAAAAGGGGGCAAGCGAAATGAGCGAAGCTCGTTTAAAATAAACAAGAGGAGTATGTAAAAAAAATAATAATAAATAATAAAAAAAAGAAGAAGGGAAACAACATACCAAGAGATTGAACAAAGGCATCAACACTTGGAACATCATCAACAGGATCAGAAGCATCTTTTGGAACAGGTACTTGAGAAGGAGAAGGCGGAGCAACGACAGAAATGGGAGAATCACAAGCACTAGCATCACTGGGTGCAACAATCAGTGGAGCGCTGGGGGCAAGGGACTCATGACTCCTGTTAGGCGAAGAAGTGCCATCGTCGGAGCCTAAGTCAACACATTCAGCCGGGAGCGCAACCGAAACAACAAAGCGAGTTCTTAAGCGAGTTGAGGCCCTGCGCTCAAGTGTGGGAGGCGGACTTGAGGAGGAGGCCCGCTTTTGCTTTTTGGGAGGAGGAGCGGACGCCTTGAGAGAGGAAGCTCTTTTGGGTTTGGCTTTGCCTTTAGGAGGAGGAGCGGAAGAGACGGCCTGCTTTTTGGAAGCAATGGCAGTAAAAAGGGGAGTGGTTATCTCAACTGCAGCAAAAACATAGTAAGTGAGTAATAGTATAGTAAAAAATGTGGCGCAAAAGAAAGGAATACGCAAAGCAGCAAAATGTTGTACCTGCACGAGTAAGTTCTCCCCGAGGGATAGGAGCATAGTAAGGGTCCCTTCTAATTATCTTCACTGAGGAGGGGGGCGCATCGCTACGACCGCATTCATAAAGACGGAGATGAACCAAAAGGGAATCCTGATATTTCAACCAGCTGTGCAAAGCGGCACCCACACGAGACGCAGGAACGAACAAGGAGGGATTAAAGGGAGGCAAAGCAGAGGAAGCCTTAAGCAGAACCAACTCCAGGGAAACAGAGATATCTGAAACCCCAATATCCAAAGCACATGGGGGCTGATCAAGGCCAAATTGTCTAGCCACTCGGTCCGGCCTGTAAGAAAATGGCCAGAGAGCTCCACCAACAGGCCCAACGTTGTCGGTAACAACAAAACCAGGCAGATAACACGCTGTGGTGATCAAGAGCCACAAGTCAAAGATGCCTTCTGAGCGCTTGGTAGAACTGTTGCGGGTACTGAACATAGTGTCACTATAGAGTGGGTGAAGCCCTTCACCCCCTTTCAAAAAGTTAGACACGTACGGGCGGAAGACAAAAGCATCTTCTTCATCAACGACGGTGGCAAGGTAACGCCTAGGCCTGCCTCCTGACCACCCCCAGGAGCGAGGTTGTGGAGGCGGCGATGAAACAGAGGTGGAAGAAGTCAGCATGGTGGGGGGGACACGGACAGGGCCATAGGCAGGGAAATGCTCAAACAGGAAATATTGCAGAAAAACCAAATCAAGATAGGAATTGATAAAAAAGCGACCAAAGGAATAACGCATTTGCTCAGCCACTTGGTCCAAGCGAGCATAAAGGCCGCCCAGATATAAAGGTGCCAAAGGTAGGCGAACGCCATCTGTCAACAAGCAGGCAAAGATGAAAACCGAGGGGCTAACAGATTCCCAGGGCGGCCCCGGAAAGACGTAACGGCTCAACCAAAAAGAAACAAAGGCCGCTCTCTTCAGGCGAGGGTCAGTAACGGGTCCCGGTTCAAATCGGCCATCAGAAGTGTCCCCATAAAAGTATCTTATCCAAGTTGCAAAAGTGTATTTCAAGGACCCTGATTTTCTACCTTTCTTAGAAGAAGGACGAGTGTTGCTAGAGCCTCTGATCTTCTTGGTTCCACTTGCGCTCACACTGGCTCGGCGGCGCTTGAATAAGTCGCGAGAATGGCGTGCGCTCTTCCAGGTAGCATCTTTCAAATCCTTGGCCATAGAAATTATGTGGCTATCAAATGGTAGAAGGAGAAAGGGCGTGTTCCCCGAAGGTGGGGAGCTTCAGCAAAATGACCACATCTTCAAGAGTGGGTGTGAACTCGCCCCAGGAAGCCATAAAGGTGTGGGTGGAAGAGCACCACCGTTGAATCAACAAATCCAAGTCATCACCTCTTTTGTTAGCGCTCAGCCCTAGAGACGCCCTTATCGCTGCAGCGATACCCACTTGTTCCAAAATCTGCACAAAAGGGGGATCGTTGGCAAACATGTATTCCACCCAATCGGACCAGCCCCCTGTGATATTGACACGCCCATGGAAACGAAGTGAGGACCAAGGGAACTCCTCTCGGGCGAGGCGAGAGCAAAGCAGGAAGGGACCGAGTTCGTTGCTGGGATTCGTAGGGACGACGGAGAGTAACCTGGCCTCTTCCGGAGAGATTGTTAAAGGTTGAGGGCCTGGGGAGAGTAACAAGGAACCGGAAGGAGGAGGCTTTGCGAAGGGACGCTCAGGGTGAGGGATCTCAGCGGCGTCACGGATGTTGCTGGAGTCGACGGGTTCTGCCAGGGGAGGAGGAAGGCGATCTGAAAAATGGAAGGAGATGATGTTTGGGGTAGGTTCGGAGGAAGCAAGTTCTGGGGAATCATGGTCAGTGGATGGAGAAGAAGAAGCAGATGATATGCTTTCAGAGGAAGATGACATGATTGAAAATAAAAAAAAAGGGGAAAAAGGAGAGAATCAGCAATGGAGAAAAGGGAAATGAGAGAAACGTGATTTATAGGAGAAAAAGGAGGAAGAGGTAGTTGAGAAAAGTGGAGTGAGTCTGCCTGGAGTAAATGGGGCGCAGGACTCGAGGTAGTAGGGGTGAGGGGAAACGTGCATTGGAGAAATGAAAAGACAAAGTGGGTATGCAGCAAAGAGAAAATGGTTTTGGAAGGAGGGAACCGAAAGTTTTAAATCATGCCAAGAAAAAAGGGAGTTTTCTAACTGCCTTGTTTATCTTATTCATTTATTCCTTTCCATTTATTTATTTTATTTTCTCTTTGTTGCATGGGGGCTATTGTTTGGACCCCTTTTTCTAATCCCAGATTTTAAGAGAGCGGGTTGCCAAATCAATTGGGTCAGCCAACTCAGCGACATGGGCCAGCAAGTTAAGACAACAAATGGGCCAAAGATGGACATCCACCAAGGTATCAGAAGACAGGCCCCTCCCACATAAGCCATCTAGAGGATGACGTGATAGGCATGGGAGGCAAGTCTTGGGAGCTCACTGGGCGGACGTGGTGTGGCAGGCTCTGAGCGGTCATGCCTTCCGCTGAACTCACTGGGAAGGACTGATGCAAGGATATGGGAGAGCGACCTAAGGAGAGGGGTGATATGTGCAACGGTCAAAGGAACCTTGGGGCACTAAAATGAGGTGGTCTCCTAACCAAAAGAGACCTTTTACCTCTGTACCCAAAAAGGTATCTTTTGGGAGATACCTTAAAAAAGAAGACTTAGCAACGTAGAACTGGTCATTCTGATCTACCTAGGGATGTGTAACGGGGGGAGAATCAATGTAGCAGAAAAAGTGAGAAAAGAGAGTAGGATAAGAAGGGGAGCAAGGGAGGAAGGAAGACACAACAACAGTACGGGGAACAGAGGGAATAGAAAAAGAGAGAGAAGAGCCAAAAGAAACAGAGGGAATAGAAGAAAAAAGAGAGAAAAGAGAGAAAAGGGGGTCGCTGATCATCCCTCCCAAACACTATTATTGCATCAGTACTGCTCACATCAATCCACCAGAAGCTACTGTATCCACTGTTTGTTCAAATCTCACAAGTTTACGAATCCAAATCTCTTCCTATTATTGTTAAACCGCTTTACACAAAGTGGTCCAAAACAAAGCCAAAACCCAATCTCCTCAGTCTTCTCTCTCTCTATTTTTTTTTTTTAATAATCAAAGTTTTGATAGAAAAAAGGAGAGGAAAAATTAAGAGTTACCAAAATTCAAACCAAATACCCATGCTTTTATGTCTCTCTGCTATGCCAACAAGCTAAACAACATCGTCTTAAGAACTGATGCCATCCCATTTGTTTTTTCT
Organism: Crotalaria pallida; assembly: GCA_037953625.1. NCBI lineage: Eukaryota > Viridiplantae > Streptophyta > Magnoliopsida > Fabales > Fabaceae > Crotalaria > Crotalaria pallida. Next base: position 87,790,675 of record CM075656.1, read on the forward strand.
TCGTTCAATTTATTTATTTTTCACTCCAATCATGCAATTATTAAAAAAGTTTATCATATAGAAGATAAAGAATTAATTGATTTAAAGTTTTAATTAGTTGTAAACTCGTTAAACAAGTCTTATGGTAAGACATATAATTAACTTCGTGAGTTATTTTATTTTGTGCAATAGTTGCTTGGCTGTGTAACTATTGTTGAAAAGAAAGCAAAGTACTTCTCTCTAAAAATATCTCTTCCCCAATTCTCTAACAGCCCACTAATTATTTTTTTAAAATAATTAATTTATTGCCAAGACCCTTTTTTTTACTTTGGTAGCTACTGCACTATTTGTATTTTTTTTATGAGCAAATGTGTATTATTCATGTGCACAAGTTGTGACGATGTTTTATATGTGATTTTAACCGAATTAATCATCAATAATAATTTCTTGGATCTTATTTAGTAAAAACCAAATATGATGACACTATAACAAATTTTTTTTATGTACACCAAGGGTATCCCCTAGCCGACAGTCGAAGACTAATCCCCTACGAGGCGTAGAGATCACCAAAATGAGTTTTGACTCTACCAACAAAGCATTTTCCATGTCCACGACAAAGATCGAACCCCTGACATCATGCTTAAGGAACTCAACTATCTACCAACTATGCTGGGCTTTGTTGGTCAATTTTTTTTTAGCAGCCAAAGAAAAGGAGCTTTATTAAAAACAAAACATAAAGAAGGAGCACTAAGGCACTTCCATCCAAAAAAAACAAGGGAGTTACTATCATGCAATCCAAAATTGGATGGTTGCTATGCAACCTTTGCTTAAACTTAGTTAAAATTAGGTTTTTGCAATTTAGTCCAACATAAAAAGTAAATTAAAAATTTAGCCATTTATATCTATAGACAAATTATAACTTTTAATTTAAAAAAAATTAAAAGTAGTTAAAATTAGTCACTTGTGTAAAAAGGCTTAATGCAAGTGACAAATTTAAAATTAAAAGTTATAATTTGTCTATAGGTACAAAAGACTAAATTTTTAATTTACTTTTTATGTTGGACTAAATTGCAAAAAACTAATTTTAACTACTTCAAATAATGACATGATATAGGTGACAACTTCTTATTGGTTTAAGAAAAGGTTGCATAGCAACCATCCAATTTTGGATTAAATGATAGAAATACTCAAAAAACAATTACAAGTTTCTATTAAGTACAACCAATTACACTGTAATAATTAAGTACAACCAACGTCTATTTGTCAAATGTGGTGTCTAATGACATGTCATCGAATCAAGGATTGTTTTGCAAATTTTAAAAACTTCAACACATTTAACATTTAATCATATCTACAATTATGAATTAATTTTTTAAAAAAAAAATAAAAAAATAAATAATCCTAAATTGTACAAGCCAAAAACTTTCATCTTGTTTGTTATAGAATTTGGCAGTTTGTCCTTTTGCCTTTGCTAATTATGTTATTGTTCCACTTCCGATAGTTGCTCACATGTTCATATCGCTGTTCAATTCGTTCTTCGTTCATCATTGTGCAAAGGATGTTCATTGTTGTCACCGTCGTTCGCGGTTGCCATCATCGTCCTCTGGTTTCCTTGTTGTTGCAGCAAAAGGAGGAAGATGGATATGTTTTTATTTGTGTGTTTTTTTTCCTCCAAAAATGGTTATAATAATAAACTAAATAAAAAAAAAACTAAACCTAACATAACATAAGAGTATCATGTACTTCAAGAGAGATTTCATGAAGAAGATTACATCTCAATCTCATTCTCGGATTCTTATTTGAATAGTTAGGATTAAAATTATGATTACACTCCCTCCGTCCTATTTAACTGTTTTTTTTTAGAGGTTTTTTGTTTTTTTAATATGTTCTTTTGATGATTTTAAGATTGTAATAAATGTTATTTTCAATGTTTATCCCGATTTAATAGGGTACTCCTCCGGTCTCAATTATAAGGAAAAAAAACTAATTTCACACTTATTAAGGAAATTAGTTAAGTGTATTTAATTTTCTTGAAAGGATAAAAAAATAGACTACTTTAGGAAACATGCATCGGGAATGAAACAAAAATTAAATGATACAACCACTTTACTCAGTTATTTTAGGAATGATTGTATTGGGAATAAAAAATTAGTTAAATTTTGCTTATATTTAAAACCACAGATAAGATGTTTTTAGTTGCTTATAATTGAAACCAGAGGAGTATTAGTTCTCGTAAGTAGTGGAGGAAAAGTAATGATTACATAGAGAGAAAGGGTATAGTGAAAAAAAAACATAATTAATGTATTGAAAATCTAAGTAATAATTGCATTTCTTAAAAGATGTGTTTTGTTTGAAATAAGACAACTAAATAAGTACAAATGAAGTAATTTCATATTTTTTATTAATTTTTATTGTAACTATGGTTAATATATGTTAAATAAGTTCGTTTGTTAAAATTTGTTAAACAATTTTCTAAATTATTATAAAATAAATATGAAATAGATGAGGGGTTTCGATGATATGACACTTCATGAGGCAACCATATATTGATTGGATTAAATTATCTTACATGTTATAATATGGTTAGTCCAATAGAAATAGCACTCATATTTTTTTTAACAGCAAACAAAATAAAATTAAATTAAAAATAAAAAAGGAGCATAAGGGTACTTCCATGCATGTAATTCACAATTAAAAGGTACCCAAGTTTTTCCCAAAAATAATATAGGCCAAAACAATATTCAAATTTCAAATTCAAACAATTTTTTTTCTAGAATAGCGTACGTATACTAAAAAAAGCCTAGAGGTCTTGAATATTTTTCACTTAATTATGTATTCAATCCTTAAATTTTAACGTCATTTTGTTATAGATCTTATTTTTTTTTTTCAATATTTGACTTTTCAAAAAATTACTTCTGGATTTGCCACATATCCATTTTACCAATTCCGATCAAGTTTTATTGACATATCATAACGGAATCCTAGTAAGATGCAGAAAATTAGTCACGTGATGCTATGTGAAAAAAGACGATCTCTTTTTCCAATTTTTTTAAACTAAAAATATAAAAATTAATTTTTGTAAGTCTTTTTAAATTTTTTTTTTTAAAATATTGATCCATGTGACTAACCTTATGCATTCCTAACTTATGACTGCAAAAAAATACACTATTATTACAAGTGCATGCATAATTGATATTTGGATGTACATCTATTTATCTTATATGTAAAAAGATATACATCATGATATCAATTCTGGAGGTATATATAATACCTCTAAATAAAATAACTTTGACTAAACTGTCAGTTTAATCCCTCGCTTTGTAAGGAGCTTTCACTTTAGTGCTTGACATTTTAATAATTCCTCTTTAGTCGTCTCTCACTTTGAAAAAGGCTACTCACATTAGTCCCTAGCAATTTTCTCTATTCATAGACGTTTACATCTTATACATGTGGTTGTTAAATAACTTACACGATGTCATGTTGTGCTGTTAAATAACTTACACGTTGTCATGTTGCTGTGCTGTTGTCATAGATTCATCCGCTGTTGTATTTTTTGCAGCTGTCATGGCTTCAGGGGTTGCAGATGCCTTATCTGCAGTCGCTTTGCCGTCTTAGATGCCTCTTCAGAAGCCCTAACCTCCTCTTCCTCCATTTTTTATCTTTTAAATTTAGCATCATGTGCAAGACGTTAACAGCCACGTGTGTATAGGTTATTTAACGACTACGTGTGTAAGACGTTAACGTTTATGAACGGAGAAAGTTGACAGGGACTAACTTCATGAGTAGCTTTTTTTAAAGTGAGGGATTAAAGAAGAATTATTGAAATCTCGAGGATTAAAATAAAAGTTCCTTACAAAGTGAGGGACTAAAGTGACAGTAGTCAAATAACTTTGTTCCCTTGAGTTAAGCCTTCTCACCTCATATCCTACTCAAATTAACTAGAGTCAGAGTGATTTTTTAATGGTGAATGCTTTCATGTCTTCTAGTGAGGGAAGACATCAATGCCAATCTATTTGGACCACTTATAGATTGACATTTGTATTATTTTTACACAGTCATCATCTTATGTGTCATACTTAAGGATTAATTTGCAAATTTTTAAACTTGAAACTTAATCATGGTTAAAATAAAAAATTAAAAAACAAACCTAATCCTAATCTAACTAGTTCACAACCCTAATCCTAACATTTTCATTTGCATTTGTTGGTGTATACTCTATAGTCTGCGAGAGAGAGAAGAAGCCGCCGCTCCAGTCACCGTCGCCGCTCCAGCCGTCGCGAGAGAAGAAGCCCCGCCGTCCCAGCCCCACCGTCTTCCTTTCATTTCCCTTTCTACATTTCCCTTTCACCACCCGAAGAGAGAAACCCGGTGTCGCCACTGTCCATTTTGAGAAATGTGGTGCAAACTTATATACTGACCATTTTGAGAAAGTACATGGTTAAGCTACAAGGTAGAACTTTCGAGGTTTACCAAAAAAAGAGGTAGAACTTTCAAGAACTTACATTATTGCTCAATTATCAATGCTACAGGGAGCCCTCACTTTGTTTAGACCATGCAATCATCCTGTATTGCTTCCTTGTAGTTTACATTTATGCCATTTCCTCTGTTTTGTGTGCAAACATTTTCTTCTCAATATTTGCAGAAAAGTCAAACATAATACTAATATCTACTATATGTATATTTAGTCTCATTTAACTAGCACTTTGGCATTGGTATTACTACTAGCTTCTCTAAATTTTGTATTTACTCACTTTATTATGCAGCAGTATACACTTCTTGAGCAGTACACGTCTACACGACTCAAATTTTTATTTCCTTGGCATTTTGGATTTTGTCATTTTATTGTTTGAGTTGACTAAAGATACCTCTGTTATGCAGGTTAATTATCAGACTTGTCATTTTATTGATGGAGTTGATATTATTGCTGGTTTACTGGTTTTTGGTTTTTACTATGGGTTGTTATTGATAGTAATGGATTTTGATAGAATAATTTGGATAGGACCTATTAGAATATTATAGGATCCATTATTTGGATAGGACCTATATGATGGTAAGGATCCCTGCCCATGCCTGGATTGAAGATTTCTTTAGACTCATTGGTTCTCAATTGGATGTTTTTGTCTGTACACATGCTGCTATGTTAGAAAGGAGGTCTCTAAATTTGGAAGTACCAGAAGGGAGGAAGAAGATGGAGCAAGATAGTGAATCTGAATATGATGATTTGATTTCAAATTTTCATAATCAATTTGAGATTCCCCCAATTAAGGCAAATAACGTAGGAGCTGATTTGGATAAAGTTTTGGCATTTTGAATTTTGTCATTTTATTGTTTAAGTTGACTAAAGATACCTCTGTTATGCAGGTTAATTATCAGACTTGTTACTTTTTTTTTGTCCCCTTTGGTTTGAAGATTAATTTGCAAAAACAGGTTCATATTGATGGAGTTGATATTATTGCTGGTTTGAGTTGATATTATTGCTGATTAACCTTTTTGGAGTTCTTGGTCAGCATTAGATGTGTCAAACTTTTGTATTACCGTTTGATGGTTTAGCATTTGATAGTAGAGGAATTCTCTCCTCTTTAAGGGTGTCTAAGTTAGTATAAAACAAAGCAAAGAAAGCTACTTGCAGGTCCTGCTCATAGAATTCCAGATGAAGGCATTAGTCATTAAGACATATGAACATCTTATCTCTGCATATGTTGATGGTTGCATCTTTATAAATACTGCATCCAAGCATTTTGTAGAATGATTTTTGGTCCAAACCGAATAGGCCACTGAACCAAGTTTTATATTAGTTACTAATTCTAATTGGAAATTTGGAATGAACTGAAAATTTGTTAATCTGAGGTTGCATGAACCCTTGCTGTCATTTTGTTTGCCACTCCTCTCCATGTTTGGTTCATTTTTTTTTATTTTTATTTTTTTAATCTGGACTATGGCTATGCATAATTTGGAAGTATACCAAAACCAATGAAGATAACGTTTTGGGAAACTTGGTGAGCATGTGTGTATGTACAGATAAGGAAATTAGAAATTAATTAAACATAGCTGGTTTCTAACGTGTTGATTATTTTGTGGCCTAATTAATGACTTTATCTTATTTAACAACAGAATGATAATGGTCATAAAAAGATAATGTAGCAGGTCCTAAATGTGTAAAAAAAAATACGGAAATAGTCAATCAGATTGATTCTTTATGATCAATCAAATTGGTCCTAAAGATAACACATTGAATGAGTTTTTAAACTAATCTATTAATTTCTAAATTGGGTTATATTATGAATTTACGACTAATGGTTATAATTTCAGGGACTAAGACTAAATTGGTCCAATTTGAGATTATACAATTACCTTTGCAATGACAATGATCAATATTTAATATAAATTCATGAGTTACAAGAAAGCAGAATCTAAAGAAAAGAAAAACGTATTATTTCTGGTTTGTGGGGTCTGTACTCTCATGGCCCATTATGCCAGCAAAAGAGTGAAAGATCGATCCTTTGGGGTGGGGAGCAGTTTTTTTCTTTTAATTTTATTAAGAATAATCAATTAAATTGAGAGAATGCATAACTTTAACCAAAAATATCCATAAACCAAGAAGTAGTTTTTATTTCAACAAATAATGCAAATTAAATGAAAAAAAATTATGAAGTCAATATAAATGATTCTAATTACTTTGGCCATTGTCGCAACAATGCTTTTGTGTTGTTGCGAATAAGCTTGGAGCAACTGCTGAAGTATGCATTTACCAGATTCAAAGATGTATTCATTCTTACCCCATCCTCATACATCTATAAAAAATTTAAAAAAAAAATCAATAAATGTGTATTAGATAACAATACATATAAATGTTTCAAATGATGTAAAATTAGAAGCGGTTTTTACCACTCCAAAACTTTGGGTGAAAATTTGTATTTCATATCCATCCAAGTTAATACTCACAGTGCTGATGTTTGACTACACAAAAGTAATCATTAGTTATTAAAGAATTATTGGCTAAGAAAACTTAAAAATTTATCAATTCATCAACTTTTCGATATTGATACCTTTCATCACAATTAAGCACTCCATATACATCCTTTAGTGGCCAATCACATATATTTGGGAGTTCTAGTGGCAACATATCCTTCAGTGCCAAAACCTATAATCCAAGTTGTTGTTAATTTCTTAATAATTAAGTCTTGTAAGTATTTTGATAATTTATTTAAAAATATCATTGAAGTAAAAAAAAAAATTACCACACATTGTATTTGGTTTTTCATATAATCATCGTTTTTCTTAAACGAATCCATCCAATAGATTTGTTTATCCTTGATGCACACGACATTCAGGTACCAATGGTATTCACCATGATAGTCACAAAGAGGGATATAGATCTAAAATAAGAAATAAGCAAATCATGTGTACATGAGATTTAAAAAAAGATAATTTGCTTATAAAAAAAAGTTAAAAAAAATTAATACTTACATATTCGAGATATTTTGTGATAGGCAAGATAGTAGTATATAAATAAATTAGATAAAAGATCAATTAATAGATAAAGATAAATTTTTAATAACTTAGATAATATTTGATAGGGTTTATCATAAAATTTATTATTTCTAAACATAGTATAGCACATTAAATAGTACGTTTAATGAGTGTTATGTGTTATATATATATATTAATATGGAGGAGACTAATATAGGTAATATATAGGGAGTTCAAACATGAAGGATACATCATGCAATAACCCTAACAATAATGACAAAAAAGGGTGTTTTTGCGGAAAAAAAGAAGAAGATAAGATTGAAGAACTCGGACAGGTTGTAACAACAATTCTAAAATACATCATGTCTCAAAATCCGGAAGTAGCAAATATTTTCAAAACATTACCAAAAAATATTTTTCTTTAGGTCATATTTATTGAAAAATTGTTGATGGATGACTTATTTTATTTCGGGGTACCAATCAAGCCGAAAATTTCGGATTACCCAATTGTAGTGCCTGAAAATATTTCATTCCAAAGAATTGACTCGTAAGATAATTGCTATTAATATTTGAATACGAAAATAAATTATTTCTTTATATATGTATTTCAGTAATTACATGTGATAGATTGATAATAATTCTATACTGGTAGGAATGATTGTGGTGTATTTGTTGGAGAATAGATGATGAAATATGATACTCGTGACACATACAATATCAACAATGTAAGTTTTACTTTACAAAATGATCAATCACAAAACACTAATAAATTATTCTTCATGAAACACTGACATACTTTTTTTATTATTAGGCAAATGATGGTACAAGGATGAGAATAGCACTGGACTTGGTTTTGAAATCTCACAACACAAAGAAAGACGAAATAATCTCGTTAGCATTTGCAAACTTGGAAAAATACAGGAAACATAAGAAGCGACTTCAAAAAACTTAGAATAAAAATTTGTTCAAAACTTATTTATTTATTATGCCTTCAATTTTTTTTTTGTTATTTACGTTGACTTAATCATAGTTTAATTGATATTAGATCAGTTTATGTTTATAAATTAACTTAGTATGTTTTTGGATAACAAAATAAGTGGCACTCATTGAAAAAAAAATTGACAAAATAAGTGGCAATTAAAAAAAATAAAAAGGTATTGGCAATAATAGAACCCTTGACCTCCATGTACTTCTAAAATTATCTAAACACTAAACCACTTGTTGATGTTGTCTTCATAATTTGTAATCCTTATTTTTATAACAGTCACATAAAAAAATTAAAAAAAGAATAAAAATCCTAAACAGAAGTTCTCTTACAGAACCATCGTTAGAAAACCCTAATCACATGGGCCAAGAGATATTGCAGCGGCGGCCCAAAGAAGCAACTCCCCCAGACCAGCACCGCCGCCGCCGCCGAGTCACCCGTGTGGGGTCATCTGGAAGTGTAATGCCACCAACCGCTCTGGCTGCAAGGTTCGGTGGTTCCAAAACCGGAAGAAGAAGAGGCGGCAGCGAATGGAGAAAGCAATGGCTGCCAACGGAGACGGGGAGAGACAACGGCGGCGCGAGAGAGCAGCGAACGGAGACGGGGAGAGACTGCGGCGGCTCGATAAGGCAGCAAACGGAGACAGCGCCGCGAGAACGGAGACAGCGCTGCGAGAACGACATGAGAGGGCGACGGCGCAAACGGGGTAAAGACGATGGAAGGCTAGGGAAGGGGGAGAGATGGTGGAGATGGTGATTGTGTTGGAGAGCCACTGCCATGGAGAGACGGTGGAGATAGGTGCTGCCATGGAGATGGTGATTGTGAAGGAGAAGTTCAATGAAGATGGAGAGACTACATGGAACAGAGAAGAGATTTTTTATTTTTAATTTGAAAATTAAAATTTTTTTTGTTAACTATGGTTGAGTTAAAAATTGAAAAATTGCAAAATAATTCTTACTATATAACAGCTAAGCAAACACTTCATATGCCAACTAGATTTGAAAATCATACATGTCCTATTGTGATTGGTACATGTGTAGATGGCACGAGTTCCATTTAAAATATAATTGGCACCAAAGCAAAACCCCTTTTTAATACCCAAAAAGCCTCGGACAAATGATAATATTGACAGGATAATATATAGTTGGTTTAATTATGTTGGCACGGTTACAATAGTAGAATTAAAACAATGGATTAAATGAAGTTATATATAATTGGGATTGACATCATATCTTTATCTAAAATCTTATAGATTTAGTTTTTTGACAAAAAAATCCAAATATCGTCAAATATGTACCTTTTTTTTTCATTTCTTACTTTTGTATGTTTAGGGATAACGACTGATTTTTAAAATTATACATATATACTGATCCCTTGAGTACTAATATTTTTGTTCAGCACGCTAGGATCGAAGTATAATATATAACCTTTTCACATACGCGACAACAATAGCGTACAACAAAAAAAATAATTTTTATCCAGATTGCTAATCCCAAGCGAATGTGTAATTTTTGCACATTCGTTTAAGGGGGAACGTATGTTTATCCAAGGTTGTGTTTGATGCATTGAGGGAGTTGTACAAACTTTCGGTGACAAACACTAAAAGAAACTTGGCCAATTGCAACGACAAAAATCGTTGCTAAAAATGAAAAGTTGTTGTGAAAAACATTTTTCGCAACGACTGAGGGCGTAGCGAAAAAGTATCGCAACCACAATATAATTATCGCAACGACAAACCTTTGTTGCTATTCACACCTGTTTTGCAATGACATCTTTCGTTACAAAAACTTTGTCGTTGCCAAAAATGCAACAACAGGATGACGTGGCTTACCCTTTTAGGTAACGACATTTGTTGTTGCCAATGGCTTAGTATCATTGGCAACCACATTTGTCATTGCCAATGGCCTCATTTAGGTAACGACAACTGTCGTTGCGGTAAACATATATCTATGGCAACGACTATTGTCGTTGCAATTGATGTATTCTTAAAAAAAAAATTTAATTATCAGATTGTTAATAATATTGAACAATGTTAATATATTATGTATATTTCAAACTTACATCAGCTTGTCAACTTTTATTTTTTATTAATAAAAAGATAATGTCACAATCTCTCACATCACTTAATCTAAACAAAAACTAAAAATATACAAAGTTTATGGCATTGACATTAAATGTATTAATTCTTTTCAAGCACAAACATCATGAATCCTAACACTTGAAGAGAAAAAATCAACAATTAATATTCAATAGTTCCAGATACTCTTCTTGCTGGAAACACATTGTCATTCTTGTAGCCCTTGAAGTCATACTTTGGAATATCCACTTCTTGGACACGTTTCAACTTATCCATGACCCGTAGTATAATTGTTCAATATCAAAAGCTTCTTCAATATCAGCAACATGCATTAGAAATCTGCACAAATTCAAATTCAATGTATGCAAATTTAGAAGGATACAGATCAATGAAAGTTAATGTGCAAACCTTGTAGGAGGCTATGTTTCAACACTCACATACTAGATGACCATTAGCAATCTACTACTGCATTAGCTTCTCCTCTATCACTCGTCTGAAATATAAATACATAGAAATTCAGTATGTTTACTTAAAGAATTGGATCACAACTTCATAGTCTTTATAGATAGCAACATCAAAAGTGTCCAACATTAGATTTAATTAGAGCTTAAATATGCAACATCCTTAATTCGGAATAGAAACAAAGAAACCATTTTTAACTTACAAAAGTTGTGTTAACTAAACCAGAAAGAAAAATTCCATAAAATCATTTACAGAGTACAAAATCAGATTCCTCTTTTAGGGATTGAGCAACTATTTACAGCTAGTACGTAAATCAGTCCTAATTACAATCTATATTTGCTAGTGTTAACTGAAATCAATAGGAATATACTAATAGCATGACAGCTGCCCCAACAAACCAAAAAAATAGGCACTATGCGTCAATTGAAGGTAACTTACAACATTTAAAGGAGATGAAAAAAATCCGGAATTAGGCCAATACATCTAAAGTTATGCCAGTTTCAGGTTTCTATACTAAAATTGAACACTAACCTAGTCACTTAAATCTGAAATAAACCAGCATGCAAAATCAGGTTAGCAATGTACCTAATTAACAGGTGGGTTTACCATAAAGTCCATGATTAATCAATCATTCAATGCAACATCAAGTGACAAAATATTTGATACTCTGATCAAGTTAGTCTTTATCTTTGTGGATCATTATGATAGAAATTAATGTTATTCACATTTTGCTATATCGGAAACTATTTTGAAATTTCAATAATTTCATTAACTAATTTAGATGATAATCACAAAATCAAGGACAAATATGATTATTTTCTCTTTGGGGAATCTATTGGAACTAATAGATGTGTAATTGTATCTATTGGGACTTGGGAGTTGATTTTTTTTTTTGGGTAAATTTGGGAGTTGATTTTTTTCAATCCATTGCATGAGAAAATGAATAAGCTTTAAAGACCTATTGCAATTTGAGAAAAGTGTTGATGATCATCTTTCTCTCATGAGCACAGAATAATGCAGTCCAAATCTCTTGAGTGCATATTTTTGCAATCTGTCCTGTGTTAATAAGTTAAACATGGAGACATGCAGGCCCGACCCTGGGGTGGGCAATGAGGGCCACCGCCCAGGGCCCAAAAATTTTAGGGGCCCCATAATTTTTTTATAATAGTACTTATACTTAAAAAAATTAATAGTTGCATATTTTTTATGTTTCAATTATTAATAGTTTAGCATAATATTTTAATTTATTTTTTTATTTCCTCACTTGACTTATAAATAGGTTAACTTATGAACTTTATTTTTATAACTTGCTCCCTTTGTCTCTAAATATAACATCATTTTGAGAATTTTATTTTGTCCTTATTTATAAGACCTAATACAAATTTTCAATGACAATTAGGTACTTTTTTTTTCCATAAACACCTATATTTACTCAACAATTTTTAGATTCTCAATAATACTTATAAGGATAGTTTTGAAAAAAAACATATCAAATGTTCACATTTTCAATACAATTAACTAAATTAACCAACTTTAATAATAAACGTAAATTCAACCAAAAGGATATTATATACAAAGACGGAAGAAGTAACATGAAAACAATTTTAATTACCTATTTGATTAATAAATTTTTTTATTTTATTTCAACTCTATTTTATATAATACCTATTTTTATTATTGATTATTATCATTGTTTTAATTAATTAAATATATAAATATATAGTATTTTAATTGATTCATTTTTAATAAATTATTTTAATAAGGCCCCAAAAAAAATTTCGCCCTTGGGCCCAAGATAGGTTAGGACCGGGCCTGGAGACATGGAGTAATTTGGTGTTCGAATATTATGCTTACGCTATTGTAAATATATAAGAAAAGAAAGTTAAGAGACGAATTCAAGGGTGGAGTTAGTCAAATACTTAATTCTTTATGAACTTGTAAAGTTAGTAACTACTCCTCAGTTCCATAAGTTAAATTAATTTATAATTGCACATAGATTAAGACATGAATAAATGATGTAAAAATTTGATATATTTTGATTAAATTGTCCCCTTTTAATTATAAGAGTAAGTAATAATAAATGTATGAAGATTATACTGAAATGAGATGGAGAAATAAATAGTAAAAAAGATAATGTAATAAATAAGGATATATTTGGAAAAAAATAGTGTAAATGAGTATTAGGTTTCTAAATAAACATAACTTATGGGATAAATCAAAATAAATAAATAAACATAACTTATGAGACAAAGGGAGTAGTTATTTTATTTATTCCAATAAAAAATATCATGAATACAAATTAATAAGTTATATTTAAAAATAAAAAAAAATATAGAATCAAAACTTCTCAAATGATCAACTTAAATAAAAATTGGATAAACATAAATACTACTACCTCCGTCCCTAATGATAAGGTCCTCTTAGGAGATTTCACGTCCACTAAGAAAGTAAATAATTTAGTTAATTGTATTGGAAATTTGAACTTTTGATATGTATTTTCAAAATTATCCCTAATAATATTATTGGGAATCTAAAAAGTGTTAAATAAATATGGGTGTTTTTGGAAAAAAAATAATCAATGCTCATTAAGAATTGGTAAAGAACCTTATAAATAGGGACAAAATAAAAGTGTTAAGAGGCTTTATAATTAAGGACGGAGTATAAAGAAGACAGGAGGGAGTCGTAAGATTGGTATTGACATTGAATTCAATTCTCGTGCATCGGGAAGTTTTTCACGGCTGTGGAGGTCGTGGAAGCAGCTAATGGTCCACTCATTATGATATTATCGCAGGTCCATTTTACAGCAACTATGACAATGGCAACCACACCTACACTGGTTCAAAGATAATCAATAGTGGTTCAAATTCAGGCAATCGTTACCATCATCGCAACTACCATAACCACAGTAGCAAGTAGCAACTCTATAAATAACAGTGGTACTCTCTATGGCAATGGCAATGGTGGCTCTATCGGTGGTAACTTCGATGCCTCAACATGGAACTACAATTAAGCATCAAAATCAGTATTTGAACTACAACATATTACTAGTATTTCGATAATAAAATTGGAGCTACGGATCCAAATTAAAATACATATATTTTACTCTACACATTATATTATCTCCTTCTTTATTACATGCACATACTATTAATATTTGAAAATACACTTTAGAATTTAGTTTCTCCTCTCTCATTTTTCTTTATTATTTCTGTTAATTTTCTCTCTTCATACAAGCATAACAGAGGATAACCTAAATATACCCATCTCTATAACTAAAACCCAATCGTCTTGTTATGTCTTCGAAGTTGGGCAAGTTGACTTGCTGACGTGGATACCTTGACTGGGAAGGAATGTCCGGTCCGTGCGAGCTGAAGTGAACCGGTTGGGTTGGTCCGGCCTTGACTTGACCCCAGGTGGGGGACCTGCGCGGACTCCGACGCTCAAGTCAGATATATATAGTTAAGCATAGAGGCAAAAATATAAGGGAACGAGAGAGGAAAAGATAGAAAGGAAGAGTGGAACAGATAAGGGGCAAGCTGGTCGGCCCGGAAAGGGGAGCGAGATTGTGGGGTCGTATTTTCCCGTGTCTTCTTCTGTGTGCAACGGGGTTTATATAGGAGCTTGTTGGGCTTGGGCTGAAGGGTAGCTGTGTAGGTGCCATAGACCTAGGCCAGGATGGTCGCGACAATGTCAGCGGGAATTGGGGGATCTTCAGCAGTTGCGGCGGATGTGATGTGACAACCTATACCCTACGCGGGTAGATCCGGACGGGTAGAGGAGCCCGTGCCGGGCTAAGGAGCCCGTGTCGGGCGGGCAAAGAGTACCGTACGGACCGGCTAAGGAGTACCGGAGGACCTTTCGGGCAAGGGCCGAGCCACCCAAGTGGTGGCTGCATATTCCCTCATGTATCTCAGCTAGGACATAGTTTGCTTTAGCACTGTCAATGCACTTGAGTAGCGGAGAAGAGAAGCCCCTTCTGTACAATTGTCCCCCCCCCCTTTTTTTTTTGGTTGGTTGGTTGGCCGACCGACCCTTTTTTTTTTTTTGACCGATCGACCCCGTTTTTTTTTTTTTTTTGAATCGGACTGTATCGGATCAGGCGACACATTTAAAGCAAAAGGTTCTAAATTTATAAATGTTCGGTGTGAGTATTAATGTCTATGTCAGATGACAAAATAATAACTTTATAAAAGGAAATTTGCGAATTTCATTGATAACATAAAGAGGGCGACCCTTCGACATAGCCGGTCAAGAAAGGACCTAACTTTTCGAGGATGGCAAAGTACAGTGTTATTGGGGGACGATCGACCGAATGAGTACGGGACTGATCCAACCCTTAACTTATTGAAATTTGTAAAAAGGAGTTAAACTAAGCTTGCATTCATGGGTAGAATCTTCTCAGGTTGGTGGTATTCCAATGCCTTGGTATGGGCCGACCGTCCATTGTTTCCAGGAAGTAAGCTCCCCGGCCGGCTAGGCCGGTCACCTTATATGGTCCTTCCCAATTGGGTGATAGTTTTCCCGTGCTTCGCCCAATATTAGCCCTGCGAAGCACCAAGTTTCCCACTTCAAAAGATCTTGGAACGACAGACGCATTGTATCGTGCGGCAGTGGTTCTTTTGATCGCTTCTTCTCTGATGCGGGCAAGATCTCGTTTTTCTTCAATTAGATCCAGGTTGTGGCGGAGTCGTTCCGGGTTGGTGTCCGGGTCGAAGTTTGATCTTCTCCATGTTGGCTCTCCAATCTCCACAGGGATCATCGCCTCTGTTCCGTAAGTAAGGTTGAATGGGGATTCACCAGTGGTAGAATGAGGAGTGGTTCTATATCCCCATAACACGTGGTGCAGCTGTTCCAGCCATTCTGTTTTGCATTCGTCCAACATTCGTTTAAGACCCCTGAGAATGACTTTGTTTGCGGCCTCGGCCTGACCGTTCGTCTGGGGGTGTTCGACGGAAGAGAAGTGTTGTTTGATGTGAAGGTCGGCCATCAACTGTCTGAACTTCTTGTCCGTGAATTGGGTGCCATTATCAGTGACCACAGACTCGGGGATGCCGAACCGAGTGATAATACTTCTGAAAACAAACTTCATCACTCGATGGGAGGTTATTTTTGCTACTGCCTCTGCCTCAATCCATTTTGTAAAGTAATCGATACCAACAATGAGGTACTTCATCTGCCTGACCGCTTGCGGAAACGGCCCAAGGATGTCCAGTCCCCATCGAGCAAATGGCCAGGGGGAGATTGTGTAGGCGAGTTCGGCTGCCAGAGCCCGGTGATAGTCTGCATTCATTTGACACTTTTCGCACGTTTGGACGTACTGCAGAGCGTCCTTCTCAAGGGTGGGCCAATAGTAACCGGCCTGGAGGACCTTTCGGGCAAGGGCCGAGCCACCCAAGTGGTGGCCGCATATTCCCTCATGTATCTCAGCTAGGACATAGTTTGCTTTAGCACTGTCAATGCACTTGAGTAGCGGAGAAGAGAAGCCCCTTCTGTACAATTGTCCCTCCAAAACGGTGTACCATGCGGCTTGTCTTTTTAATTTTGACGCTTCTTTTTCATCAACTGGGAGCGTGCCGGTTTGGAGGTACGTGAACACTGCTTCTGCCCAGGTCGGGGGTGGTTCTTGCACAGAGATGGTCAGGACAATGCTAGGGCGGGGTATAGTGCTTTGAATGACCGACCTATTATTTCCCCTATTCTTAGTACTGGCCAATTTGGAGAGAATGTCCGCCCGGGCGTTCAGCTCTCGGGGAACGTGTTCTACTGAGGCATCTTCAAAGAAGTTAAGTAGTTCTCGTACCCGGTCCAGGTACTTTGATAGCAGAGGGTCTTTTACTTGATAGGTCCCCTTGATTTGTGAAACTGCTAGCTGGGAGTCACTGCACAGGTGGACTCTTTCCGCACCCAATTCTCGTGCTAGTTGCAAGCCGGCGATGCACGCTTCATACTCCGCTTGGTTGTTGGAGGTTTGAAAATCGAAACTCAATGAATGTTCAACCAAGAGACCCTTTTTATTTTCCAACAAGATACCGGCGCCGCTGCCCCTGTTGTGTGACGAGCCGTCCACATTCACGGTCCACTCATCCAGGTTGGTGCCGGACGGTGGTGTCAATTCTGCCAAGAAGTCTGCTAGGACCTGTGCTTTGATGGCTGGCCTTGGTTCGTATGTGATCCCGTATTGTGACAGTTCAATAGACCATAAGATCATACGACCGACCAGTTCAGGCTTGTGTAAGACTTGGCGTATGGGGACATTGGTGCGGACAACTATTGGATGACTCTGAAAATACTAACGCAACCTTCGTGCGGTCAGGAGTAGGACGTAGGCCACTTTTTCAAGTTTTTGGTAACGGAGTTCTGGACCTTGAAGGGCCTTGCTAGTGAAGTAAACTGGGCGTTGCCCATCCGCTGTTTCTCTAATCAGTGCCGCACTAACTGCTTCCTCAGCCACAGCCAAGTATACATACAAGGGCTCACCGGGACTGGGCCTAGTGAGAACGGGTGGAGAAGAGAGTAGAACCTTGTAGGAGTTAAATGCATCTTCACATTGATCGGTCCAGTTGAAATTTCGGTCTTTGCGGAGGAGTTGGAATAACGGGAGGGATTTTTGTGCAGAGCCGGGTATAAACCGTGAGAGGGCGGCGAGCCGGCCGTTCAGCTGCTGGACCTCCTTGACCGATTTAGGACTTCTCATATCCATGATGGCCTGACATTTCGAGGGGTTCGCCTCGATTCCCCGGTTAGTCAGGATGAAGCCCAAAAATTTGCCTGCCTCCACTCCGAATGAGCATTTTTCCGGGTTCAAGCGGAGACCATATTTGCGCAGTTGGGTGAAAATCTGAGCCAAACTATCGACGTGACTCTGGCCATCCGAGCTCTTAGCTATCATATCATCCATATAGACCTCCATCACCTTACCGATCTGCCCCGCGAAGACTTTGTTCATCATTCGTTGGTACGTTGCCCCTGCATTTTTCAGACCGAAAGGCATGACTGTGTAGCAGAAGGTCGCCTCATCGGTGATAAATGCGGTCTTGCTTTGGTCCGGGCCATACATCGGTATTTGGTTATATCCGGAATACGCATCCATGAAGGATAAAAACTGATAACCCGATGAGCTGTCTACCAAATGATCTATGTTTGGAATGGGGTACGGATCCTTGGGGCAAACCTTGTTCAAATCTGTAAAGTCGATACACATCCTCCACTTACCGGATGCCTTCTTCACAAGGACTACGTTAGAAAGCCATGTTGTGTAGGTGATCTCTCTGATGAACCCGGTCTGACGTAGCTCATTGGTTTTTTCTTCAATTACAGATCTTCTTTCTCCTGCCATTTTTCGCTTTTTCTGGGCGATCGGGCGTGCGTCCGGATGGACGGTCAGCCGATGGCATATGAAAGTTGGGTCAATCCCAGGCATATCGGCAGAGGTCCAGGCGAAAAGGTCCCGATTCTTTAAGAGAAAAGTTGTCAATTCCGCCTGTTGATCTTTGTCCAGGCTACCTCCGATCTGAACCGTTTGATGAGGCAGGTCTCCGATCTGAAAGGGTAACGTTTCTCCGTTTGCTTGTGGTCGGGTTTCATCTGTATCCGTCCGGACATCCAACTCTGTCATAAAAACACCCTTAGAGTTTTTGCGGTGAGGAACCGTGCTAGTTTTAGGTGCTTGATTAATTTTTAAGCTCTCATTATAGCAGGTCCGTGCGGTTAATTGGTTTCCGCGAACAGTGCACACACGGTAGTCCGAAGAGAGAAACTTCATTGCTAAATGAGGAGTGGAGACAACTGCTTCCAGCCTATTGAGGGTCGGACGACCAATAATTGCATTGAAGGCCGAGAGACAGTCTACGACCAACCAATTTACGGGGACTGTACGGCTCAGGGGGTATTCTCCCAGGGTCAGCCTTAGGGCGACGTGTCCGATGGGAGTGATCCTCTCTCCAGTGAAGCCGATTAGTTCACCCTCATATGGTGTCATGTCTTTTTCAGACAGGTTTAGCTTGCGGAACAAGTCATAGAACATAACATCGGCGAAACTGCCCTGGTCGACGAAGAGTCGGTCGACCGTAGCGTCATCTAGAATGCCCGATACAACGAGAGGGTCATCGTGTTCCCTGACAAGGTTTGCATAGTCTCTGTTGTCAAAAGTGATGGGCGGGACCTTGTCATTAGTTTCCACCTGTCTCATGTCTACCCTTGTGGAGACGTTCATTACCTCACGGACGTATCTTCTACGAGCCGAGGATGAAGTGCCTCCACTGGCGAATCCTCCATAGATAGTGCTAATGTGGCGGTTTGTTCGAGGCGGCCCACCCGGAGGTTTGCTTCGGTCACCATGAGGAGGATTGGAGGGACGACGATGGGACGGAGACCGGCGTCGGGGGGACCGTCCTCGCGGAGATCGCAAAGGGGACCGAGCGCGCCGGGTATCTTGGTCGGGACGGGTCCCGCGGTCGGGTCTATTTTCATTTCCCCGGACGTATTGTCTAAGACGTCCTTGTCTTATCATATCCTCAATGAGATCTCGGAGCTGGATGCAGTCTTCTGTGTTGTGCCATAGCTAGAGTGAAATTCACTGAATTTGGACTGGTCTTTCTGGCCCTGGCGCCGAACGGGCGCGGGCTTATGGGAAGAGAAGATATCGGCGTACATGACATCGTTTAAGATGCGAGTTCGGGGAACTGTCAAAGGAGTGTAGTGTTCATAGCGGCCTTTGGGTGGAGCTTTCCTAACTTCGGGTGGCGGAACTCGCGGTTCCTGTCTGCGTGGGTGTTCCTGGCAGCCCTGTTGTTTTTGTCGGGATATTCCGACTATTTCTTCCAAGTTGATGTACTTCTGAGCAACTTTTCGGACCGCGTCCATGGTTTCGACACGTTTTTTGGCCAGGGATGTTTGCAGTCCGCCCGGTTGTAACCCTGCAATCAGCACATGGACGACGACGACTTCATTTAAACCTCTGATTGATAAGGCCGCTTGGTTAAAGCGGTGCAAATAGTCCCTGAGGGGTTCTGCCTCTCCTTGGACGATGGTGCTCAAAGTTTGTGAGGAGCGGTCATGCTCCTTACTGGTTGTGAACCTGTTTAGGAATCGCGCAGATAGGTCGGCCCAGCAGCTGATAGAACCGGGCTCTAACATGGTGAACCATTGCAAAGCTGACTTTTTAAGTGTAAGGGGAAAGGCCCGACACATGAGTGGATCGGCCGTTCCGTGAAATAGCATGGCTGCCTCATAGGCGTCAATATGATCCTGTGGGTCAGTGGTTCCATCATACATCTCTATATTAGCGGGCCGAAGATTTTCTGGGACGCGAAGTACCATCACGGACTCGGTGAAGGGATGTCGGAGTCCACCTCGTGGAATAGATGTTGTTTGGGTTGGGGCCGGCGGAGGCCGTCGGTGATGGTGAGTGCGGGAAACGGGTATGCTAGATTCGGCTTCCGACTCCGATTGTGGTGTGGAAGGGTGTGGTGCCCTTGGTATCTCATGATTGGGTGGTGCATGTCCTTGGGAGGGGCGGCGACGGTAAGCGGCGATCAGTTCCTGTTGTTCGCGGATCATTTGTTCTTGTCTGTGGAGTCGGGCTCTAAGTTCAGCAGAGCGAAGTTCAATCTCTGGTGTAGGGAGATTCTGCATCCGGACGGGTGCAGACCTGGTGCGGCCTTCCGGTTGGGACGAGTCTTGGTCTTCTGAGATAAGACCTTCAGGTGGGGTTTCTGGTGGTTGATGGTTACGAAGTCGCCTTTGATTTCTGGTTTCCATGTGGTAGTCGGGTAAGACACGGTGGGTGCCAATTGTTATGTCTTCGAAGTTGGGCAAGTTGACTTGTTGACGTGGATACCTTGACTGGGAAGGAATGTCCGGTCCGTGCGAGCTGAAGTGAACCGGTTGGGTTGGTCCGGCCTTGACTTGACCCCAGGTGGGGGACCTGTGCGGACTCCGACGCTCAAGTCAGATATATATAGTTAAGCATAGAGGCAAAAATATAAGGGAACGAGAGAGGAAAA
The DNA here is from genome assembly GCA_037953625.1 of Crotalaria pallida. Taxonomy (NCBI): domain Eukaryota; kingdom Viridiplantae; phylum Streptophyta; class Magnoliopsida; order Fabales; family Fabaceae; genus Crotalaria; species Crotalaria pallida. The sequence goes on from CM075656.1 coordinate 87,811,652, forward strand.
GATAGAAAGGAAGAGTGGAACAGATAAGGGGCAAGCTGGTCGGCCCGGAAAGGGGAGCGAGATTGTGGGGTCGTATTTTCCCGTGTCTTCTTCTGTGTGCAACGGGGTTTATATAGGAGCTTGTTGGGCTTGGGCTGAAGGGTAGCTGTGTAGGTGCCATAGACCTAGGCCAGGATGGTCGTGACAATGTCAGCGGGAATTGGGGGATCTTCAGCAGTTGCGGCGGATGTGAAAGTTGATGTGACAGCCTATACCCTACGCGGGTAGATCCGGACGGGTAGAGGAGCCCGTGCAGGGCTAAGGAGCCCGTGCCGGGCGGGCAAAGAGTACCGTACGGACCGGCTAAGGAGTCCGTACCGTGCGGGCAAAGAGTGCGGTACGGACACCTGGCGAGAGAGGAAGTGCTTGTGCTTGCCCTGGTCGGACCCCGGAGGATAGCGCTTCGTTGATCCGACCGACCTGGCGGTGTTCTGTTGGGAAATTATCGATCCGGTCCGACCGGATTTCGGGCGAGTTTTGCTCCGACCCGGCCCGGTCGGACCCTGGGGAAAGTGCCACGTGTACCTGAGCCATGGGACTTAGGTTCCTCCATAACACGTCTCGTGCTCTGATTCTTCCCAGCCCCGGTATATGTAATATTGCCTCGAGAGTGGTTAACAGCGAGTCTCGTATGCAGCTCAGTAAAAACCGTATGCTAATCTGTAACAATCATGATGAGTGTGGTATGGACAATCATGAGTGTGGTAATGGTATTTAGCTCTGTAATAATCGCGTGCATCTTTCTCAGCTCTGCAATAATGGTATTTAGCTCTGTAATAATCGCGTGCTTCTTTGTAATAATCACGAGTGTGTTGGTGTCCACTTCTACTTGATTCACAAACAAATTTGCATTTTTGATATATTTTAGAACCATTCTGATGCACGACAGAACCGTTTAGATCGCCCTCACCGAATCCGCTAGATGTTATCACATTCTTACTGACAGGCGCATAATGATGATGATCATAATCATAATCATTATTCTTTGGTGCAGGTGCAATAGGAGGAATACGAGGACGAGTAGGATGTCCTACTTTACCTTTGTTTCTGGCGGAAGAAGAATAACTGGACACAAGAGCATCATCATCGTCATCATCATCAGAGTAATACTTTGCATTGCGTCTTATTCCCATCGTACGTACGGTGAGAGGCCTCCGATCGATTGGATGAAGAAGTTCATTACCAGGGGCCTTCTCTATATAACTCCAGCTTATACAGTACTACAAAAAGAATCTTTGTCTTTGAGAAATGAGAACATACATGCGTTCTTCTTCCGCAATTCCTACTTTTCTCCCTTGTTTTAATATTATTCCTGCCGTCATTTAAACAATTTTCACATTTTTATTTTGTACTGTTTATAAGACTTATATCAATTTTCAATGATCATTAATTACCTTTTATTACAAATAATCTTATTTACTCAATACTTTTTAGATTCCCAATAATATTAATAGGAGTAATTTTGAAAATACATACCAAAAGTTCACATTTCCAATACAATTAACTACGGTAAATTAATCAATTTTTTTAATGGACGTGAAATCTTCCAAAGAGATCTTATATTTAGGGACGGAGAGAGTATTACTTACACCCCCTCCATCTTAAAAATACATAAGATAAAATAAAATAAAGTAAAATAAATTTTTCAAAAGTCAAAATATAAAAACATGAATTTAATAATTTACTTTTTTTTTTATGACTCGGAACCTGGGCCTCCCTGAGCCCTTTGAACTCGGAGGGGCTTGCCAAACCGAGGGAAGATATCGATTCGATCCACGAGCGCCTTCCTCATAAATCAAGAGCATCCTTGGCCTGGGCTGGAGCTGGACTCAAGCTAGTGACCGTGAATCCCAGAAGTTAGAATTAGCACCCTTTGATACTCAAGCCATGACCAAATGGGTTACATCTGGAGGCATTTAATAATTTACTTAACACATTAATTAATTATCAAGCAATAAATTTAATTTAATCTATGTGAAACTTGTGCCTGGATTTATGTAATTTTATCTTGCTAGTCTGTTGTTAGTTGGTGTCTGATGTATTTGGTATGGGCTACTAGCTGTCATGTGAGATTGGTATGGTATTATCTTGTTTTTACTATGCACCGGTTTTTGGTTCTTCGGCTCTTTTTTATTTTTTTATTTATTTTAATAAATCTAATATATTAAAAAAATATGATTTGGATTTTCTGTGTTCTTTCACCACGAGAAATAGGGTGGTTTGTGGCAAATTATTTGCGACGGTCCATACAACCGTCGTCGGTGACTAATTTAAACTCAAAATTCGCGTGGTTTTATTAACTGTCGTAAATTGCCACTCTTGCACGTACGACTCGCACGTACGCCACCACAGTGTCACTCCTTTCTCTCCCTTCTCGCGTTCACTCTCACTCTCCCTTCTCTGCCATAACAATTCTCTGCCGCAACACTCCCTTCATCTTCTCGTTCAGCATGCACACTCCATAAAGCATCGGTGAGTTCCTTTCTCACTCTCATTGATTTCTCTAATCTCTCACTCTCACTTTCACTCTCACTCTAATCTCAATCGGTGAGTTCTTCTTCTGTTTCCATTTTTGGTTTTTAGGGTTTCAAAATTTGATTTCTCTACTTCAGCTTCGAGTTCCTCCAATTTTTTTGTTTGCATTTTTGAGTTTTAGGGTTTCAAAATTGATTCAATTGCTGGTTGTAGGTCCTACATAGTTTGTGATTTAGGGTTTCAGCTCTAACTAATGACTAATATATGTTGTTATTTTCTCTAATTTGAATGCATCTTATGTACTTGAAAAAATTGCCTAAACCATTCATCCTATTTCTTGTCCTTAGCTGAAACTCTGGCAAAATCACGAACCAGTGTTCTTACTCGTGAGGTGTTGTTGTTGTGCATGAGGTGAGTGAGTTATGTGTTCCTCAAATAGCTGCTCAAGGTCTGGTTCCTGTATTTTTGGATGGTGGTGTACGCCCCGGAACTAATGTCTTTAAGGCACTGGCATTAGGTGCCTCCGGCATATTTGTGAGTACAACATAACCTCTCTCTAGTGCTACAGGTCTTCAAATCAAACTCTTGGTTTGTTTATTAGATGATGGAAGTGGTATACCATGTACCAACTATCACAAAAATTGAGTTGGCAACGTGTCAGAGCCTTTTGGGAATGAATCGATGATAATGCACTAGTCTATCTTTATCATAGATGAAACTGTTATAACAAGTCATGAACAAACTCTCTAGGCACATAAATGACTTGTGCTATATTTCTTAGCAATTGAGGACTGCATTTTTAAGTATTAGTTTCCTTGTTTTCTTAAACAATATAAACTATGTTTAACAAAACTTTGCGCTATCAGATTGGACGTGGTCTACTCTTTAGCTGCTGAAGGAGAGGCCGGTATAAGAAATGTATTGAAGATGCTATGCGACGAGTTTGAGCTAACCATGGCCTTGAGTGGTTGCACTTCGCTCAAAGAAATCACCCGTGATCACATTGTGACTGACTGGGATGCCCCTTGCGTAACGCCAAGATTATGAAAAATGTGTCCTGATTCAAACTAAGCGGCACAGAATGATGGGAATACAATTCCCGGTCTTCTGTGTCTCAAGAGTTTGTTGAGTTATGAGGTGAGTGGTATATATGTATCAGTTTTTTCTTTTGTTTGTTATTGCAAATCTCACTTCTTTATGTAGTTTAATTTCAATTGTCTGAATCTAGGTGATTTTTGCCTTAATCTCAAAAAAGAATTATGAAGCCATCTCATAATCCTTTCTATCTTATTTTTGTGAATGTTATGCCTAACACCTATATTGCTAATTACTATCCTTCGATATGTAGGTAAAGGCAGATATTAAAACTCATATACTAGTGGTTATATGAGATCTCTTTTATAAGCCTTTTATACACACACAACATACTGTAGGGAATTTTTGCATCCAAGGTAATTTTTGCATTTTTGCGGTGGAAGGAGGCACTAAATTTATGCTTTTATTATGTTAGGAGGATTAGAATATTTTACGGTAATCTTTACATCATATCTACATGCAAGTAAATTGTATTGCATGTCTGTGACATGAACAGTGTGCTCCTCATCTTGGAACATCGTAGACGATAATTGTTATGTATCTCTACTAGGTTAAGCTAATATAAATTATTGTTGAGTCTTCTGGCTGAAATGATGACATTTACCATGGACTATCTGTCCTGACTGAGGGTTGTTACTCATTCCTTAGATTTGATAAAGGTAGAATTTTGATTTTATTTGCTCTTAATAACCCTCTGTTGTGCAGGACTATTTTTACTGGATGGATGCCAACATTACTTCAAGCTTTTAAATTCAACCTTGGCTTAAAGAAACCATTCATATAATGTGCTGTAGTTTATACATTTGTCTTCTCTGGGGTTAGTAAGCATCTTTACTATCTCCCACTATGTGGTTGGACTTATTTCTTTTTATCAGTGAAGTTCAGGATCAAATCCTTTAGAGTGTCAGAGCTTTTTATTGAGATTCCAGAAACTTCGACCATTGGGTCCTTGAAGGTATAATAAAACTATATTCCACCATATATACCTTTATACCTTGGGAGTCTTTATCGTATTCTCTCTTGACTGTCTATTGTAGAAAAGTCGTTTGATCCATGTAGCCGATCCCACCTAGCAGGCCAAAGGTTTGGTTGTTGTTGTTGTCTGAGTTGATGCACTAGAAATTTGCATTTTATTTAACTGATTATCAACATTGAAATTAAGTTGAGTGCAACACCGCAGGATGGATACTGATAAATTGGTGCATGTATATTGTTGTTTTACTCATAGTTTCTGTGACGGATCATTGGCACAATGGTGACTGACTGACTTCCCAATTAATTATCTTTGACAGGAAGTGGAGGTTATTCTTACTTGTACGAACCACTTTGGTGGGTGGGCATGATAACAAGTGAGTTTCATACATATACATATGTGTTGCTGTTTGTTCTTATTCAATTTAATGATGAACCTTAGTTTCATTTTCATTTTTTTTTTTGTGAATGTTTTGCGATTGGCTGACATTATTGAATTGTATGGTTTAATTTTCTTTCCATAGTGTATCCCCACACCTTCTTCCTTTGCTCCAGCTATACTGGTCACCCCTGTTGGTGCTCTCAGCATCATTATAAGGCATGATAAAAATTTAGCTTCAAATTCATGCATTACTCTTTGTTTTTAAGCTCTGATTTGGGATGTTATCTTGCAGTGCCGCTCTTGCTCATATTATTTTACGGGAGAGGCTACATTTATTTGGAATCCTTGGTTGTGTTCTGTGTGTTGTGGGTTCTACAACAATTGTTCTGCATGCACCTCAAGAACGGGAAATTGAATCCGTGACAGAAGTTTGGGATCTTGCTATGGAGCCAGGTAGCCAAAGTCCTACATGAAATATACTCTTTACATAAAATATCATCTGGACTGCTAACCAAGAGATATATTTTTTCTTTTGCAGCATTTCTCTTCTATGCAGCTTTGATTATAACAGCAGCCTTTGTTCTTATCTTCCACTTTATTCCACTATATGGCCAGACGCACATATTGGTTTATATTGGTGTTTGTTCCCTTATAGGTTCTCTATCGGTATGTATCAATTGGGTTTTGATAATTTTTAGTTGTATTTGCTCCCAATTATTATATTCTTTTCCTGTATATTTATTTTAAGGTAATCCTTTAACAGGTCATGAGTGTTAAGGCCCTTGGAATTGCCATTAAGTTAACTCTATCAGGGATGAATCAGCTAATTTACCCCCAAACTTGGATATTCACTTTAGTTGTAGCTGTTTGTGTTCTTACACAAATGAATTATTTAAATAAGGTATGACATGTTTTCTTGTTAGTTCTGTGAGTTTTATATTTACTGGAAGTACTCATTAAGGACTTTTTTTTGTCTACACTCAGTAAGTGCCATCCTGTACTTCTTCTGGTTAACAAGTGTCATGTGATTGCAAATGGTTTAAATGACTTTCCATTATAGCATTCAGTGACATCTGAAAAAGTGTCATGTATTTTATATTTATGCTTACGAAACGCTTTTGATTTTTGAACACTTTACGTGTGTACTCTTTTTGTTGCTTGTGCGGAAATACTTATGGTTTATTCAATTTCATTGTGGTGAAGATATTTTGCAGTCTTCATGTGGAGTTTTGGTATAAAGATAAAAGCTCTGTTTTACATAATTATTTAGGGAAGAAAACAACTACCTTTTTGTCCATTTTTTCTTGATCAGTAAAATAGAGAACTAAAACTGATATTCTAATGAATATACTAATGGCTTGCAGGAGGGTTATGAAGAAGATCTGGTGAAGAAAGTGTAATGAATGATTTAATAATTTAAGTGCATGTAGAAGCAGATTTAGGTGTCCAGATGGAGCTAGTTATATTCTTTTTGTATTTCTTATTCAATAAAAATTATGCTAATATGATTTGATATAACAGAGAAGGAGATTTAGGTAGAATAGGATATAGGGGTGGAAGGATGTTTTAAAGCAAATATATATTTTTTTTAAAATTCAATGCTTTAGCGACGGTTTAAACTGACGCAAATCAATTATTAAAAATATCATTAGGCATCTTACGGCGGTTGTTAACTGCCGCATTTTTTCTTATGAAATTTCAGAATTGCAACTTGCGACGGTTATGAACCGTCGCCGTTTTTAATATAACTTCAGCTTTGCAACTTGCGACGGTTCGAACTGCCGCAATATTTAGCGGCAAAAAACTACAGCGGTTGCCAAAACCGCCGCAAAAAGTGAATCCCGACAGACACATCTACAACTGTTTTGTAACCGCCGCAAATTACTTTTGCGACAGTTAAAACCGCCGCAAGATGCATTATAAACTGCCGCAAATTGCCCGTTTTTTTGTAGTGTTTTTATATACATATTTTTGTTATTTGGTTTTGAATTTTTTTATTACATGCTTCCTGACACAGGTAATGGTTCAAACAAGTAAAATATAAAATAAGGGTGTTTTTATCATGCACCGGTTCAATGACTCCTTCCTAAACAATTTTTAAACAAGAATGTTTACATTTTTATACTTTATTTACACTTAAACATTATTCATATTAAAATTTCTCATAACTATTTAATAATAAATTAAAACTAATATTATTTGTAATTTTGTAAAATGTTTTATCAATACATTAAAACTAATATTAATCATAACTTTATGAAATGTTTTATCGATTTCGTATTTCTCCTCTGCATTGTACGGGACAAGGGCAAGTTATTATTAAAAAATTGAACAAGCACCCAGGAACACACGCAGGTTGGAGGTATTATCTACGATCCCAGGACACACACGTTGGAGATTTTTTTTTTTCTTTTTCTAAGGAGAATCTGTTAGCTTTTGTCATTGTGGATGACATCATGCTGCTACGTTACAGGCCGATCGATAGGCATAGATCTTCAATTTGTTAAGGTTCCATCTCAAAACCAATTAGTAACGAGAGGAGTAACCCAACAGGTATTTAAACCATGCCATATATTATGAGGCAAAAAACCATGCCATATATTATGAGGCAAAAACAGTTAGCAATGAGAGGAGTAACCCAACAGGTATTTAAACCATGCCATATATTATGAGGCAGACGATGTGGGACTTCCAACACGCCCCCTCCAACGAAGCCTGTCGGACCAGGCAAAAGGTATCTATTGACCCATAACAAAGGGCAACTTTTGGCCCATAACAACCGGAAAGAAGTTGGACTCTGGCTCTGATACCATGTTAAGGTTCCATCTCAAAACCAATTGGCAATGAGATGAGTAACCCAAGAAGTATTTAAACCATGCCATATATTATGAGGCAGGCGATGTGGGACTTCCAACACAATTTTTCTAAGGGCTTTATTTCCGTATGTATTCTTGAAAAATAGAGGATTTCTGTATTTTTTTTAGGTGGTTCAATGAAAATTAATCACATATTTTTTTTCCACCTTATCGGGGGCATATTTTTAATTTTTAAATTTTATAATTAGGTTTCTAAAATATTTATTTAAAAATATTATTTTTATCCTTAATATAGTTTATCCCAAATACCATCATTCTAATATATATTATTTTTGAACTATCTAAAATACTCTCATTTTAATATTATTTTTCATCTACCTAAATTTTAATTTTATATTTCATCTACCCAAAATATCCTCGTTTTAACACAATTTGTATTTACCTTAAAAAAAACCCCTTAATAATTTATAATTTCTCATTTCACTACCCACTCCTGTATTCTTCTCCATCAATCTATTAGACCTTTCTTCTATCACTGTCAAGTACCAACATCATCACTTTCTTCTTCTTATTTACACCTTCTTCATTAAAAAACTCAAGAGCAAACCCATGAACATAACTTCTTCATTGTCACCTTTTTTTTTATTCTTCACTCTCCAACCCGTTTTCATTTTCAAACCCAATCCAAATTCTGTCGCCACCACCACCATAGATATGTTTTCTTTCTTCCTCTTTTAGGGATGTTCATTGCCTTAATATTTAATTAAATCAATTTCACTCATTCTGTTTTTGGTGGCTTAGCTTATAGTTGTTAACAATTGAGGATATACGATGAGACTGACATTGTATGTTTTCTGCTCCCTTTGTCCCATTATCTTCGTAAAAAAAAAATGTAGTTCTTTTTTTGTCCTGAATTAAAGTAAAAATAATTAATGAAAAATCTTGAAGATTATATATTATATTAAAAATCATAAAAATAATTAATGAAAAATCTTAAAGATTGTAAAAATAATATGAAAATTTGTGTGATAGAAATTTGTAATTAATAAATGAATCATACATTATATTTTATTTTGAAAATAGAATCATGCATTATATCAAAAAGATATTCTCTCATTTCTATATACTATTTTAATTTGACTTTTAACAAGATAATTGGACTGAGAGAGTGTCTCAAATTTTTTTCCCTTATCTTGTCTCAAGATATATATGTGATCTATTATATATTTCTATTTCTATTACTCAGCCTGAAATTGGAGCTACGTACAGCTCTCTATGTAATAATAGCTAGTCTGGTTTGTAATAAAAAAATGGTTTTCATAATCTCAGTTCTTACAACGAAGGATAAAAGGTTAAAAATAGATATATATCATGTATTAGAGAATGGTATATTAAAATATTAAAAACACTTTATATATAATTTTTTAACAAATTAAATAGTAGTATTTATTTTTAATTAAGAGTTGAAATTAAGAAAACCCTAAAATTAAAAAAAAAATAGGTTTATATAATGAGACCTCTGTTACTACAATGAATAAAGTTTAGTAGTTCCTTGTAAGGAGGCTGAATTATAATAAGCAAATTAACAATGCTCTCGATGGTATTTCAATAAGTGTAAAAGATTACAATGAAAATTGAGAATAAGTTACGGAGTAATTAAAAAGCATGAGGTTGTAATTAAAATTAGTGTTTATAAAGATATAATATAGAGAAGATCATGGAAGAATAAAAATATAAGAAAGATGCACAAAGAAAGAAGGAGCAAAGAGACGAAGAGAGAAGGTTCATAGATTTGTCTTTTTAACCTCATTTTTTTTTCACTCCAAGCCATACGACACTTAATTCTACTATCGCTAGCCAACTTACATATTATAAATTTAAATTTTGATAACAATAATTTAATTACCAATACCTGAAAATCGTGTTTATTTAAAAAATTTTAATGAAATATCACTACTGGAAAAAGTAGTTTTAAAATCGGTCGTTTTGGACTTTTGAAATCGGTTGCTGTGGTGATGTTGAAAAAGGTGGAATTAAAAGTGGATCTTTTAAAATCGGTCTTTATGACCGATTTCAAAAATAAAACGACCGATTTCATAAATTATTTTTGAAATCGGTCAAAACGACCGATTTCATAAGTATCTTTGAAATCGTCCAAAACGACCGATTTCATAAGTATCTTTGAAATCGTCCAAAACGACCGATTTCATAAATTATTTTTGAAATCGGTCATAAAGACCGATTTTAAAAGTCTTTTATTTTTTTTAATAACACATAATCTATACATCCCCTGCTGCATGAAATTAAAAATTTTCTTCTTTACACAGAAGAATACCAATTACAGAACCTAACCAAGCTAAATTCATAAGCAAAATTCATATCAAACTAACAATTTTGAAGTAGAAAATACAAAATACTTATCAAACTAACAAAATATGCAAGAGTTACAAAAGTTGAAGAATATATAACCGAATTACAGAACCTAAGCAAGCTAAAATTCATAAGCAAGATTCATATCAAACTAACAATCTTGAAGTAGAAAAATACAGAACCTAACCAAGAAAAATTCATAAGCAAAATACTTATCAAACTAACAAAATACTCATGATCAAGAGTTACAAAAGTTAAGTATTAAAGCCTAGCTAATAGTATTGAGAGTAAGTATAAATGATGACCAGCGCTCAATAACATTGTCAATGCATTCTTGTGGTATGGGACCTTGAGGACTGTGATTCATGGGCCTGAAATATATAAATGAGATAAAGATTATTCAATTACCTCATTACTTTGTTCAATAAACTCAAAATACAAAGTCATATTCAATTACCTCATTCCATTTGTTGGAAATATTTGTCATGATAATGGTGAGCATATTTATCATAACATAATACCCACATTGTACGCTCCCCTATTGTTTTGCACACTACAACATACAACATTTGAAATATTAAATAAAATTATATATCAACATAGAAGACAAATTCAAATCAAGAAGAATGCAACCTTCGATACAACACCAATTATTTTTTAGATTAATTTTAAAATTTAAAGGAAAATTTTGGCAGAATTTTCCTCTAAAATAAGGACTTTCCCAAAATTTGTAATACATCCTGTCAGAAGTCAGAATGCAACAACACATATCATATCATCCATAATCAGTTTTATATCGTAGTAAGTATCATCAAGAGTCCATATCACAGTTCAGATACTATACAGTAGCTTTGGGTTAATAATAGTAAAACTTAAAAAAATACCTTGGGTTTAATGATTTTCATCTTCTTTCTATTGTGTGCTTCCATCACTCTATTTTACAAAATAACAATGATAAGTATATTTTGTATATGTTGGATAATAATACAACTACACTAAAGAATTTGTATAACAAGTAAAATTGCTCACGTTGTCAAAATCTGTTCCATATTCTTATTCATGTTCCACCATAATGAACACAACAAGACCACATAAGATTCACTGGGACAAATGACCAATAGCTGCCAATGTTGACTACAAGAGAATAATGGTTATTAAGCAATACATAATTATAACCTAAAGGAAACTTATTGGAGCATATTATAGAATTAATATTTACCTGATAAGATAAGGTGCTAAGTAAAATTTATGTCTTCCACTAGTAATCCTCATATTAATGTATTTCTGAATATCATCATTTGAGGATTGTCCATGTGCTATGTGCTGAGGTTCTAAGAATCCGTATTCTTCATGTATGCCTTTTGAGACACATAAGCCATGTAAATACCTAAAATATAATAAGTTTTGTGTTAGCATTAAATAACTGTTTGAGTATATTAAACTAGTCTAGTTACCTAAGATAGTTTTATTTAACTTACACTATCCATGCTTGTATCGCTGGTATATCAACCTCAGAACATCTAATCATCCACTCTATTATCTTCCCATCAATAAAGTTTTCTATGTCTTGATCCAACCCAGTAATCACCTTACCAATAACTAGCTGTAAAACTCTTTCTGTCATTTTCAATTTAAAGGCCAGTGACAGTGCACGTGGCATAGCCGGCTCATCATCTTCTTCAGGTGCAACATCTTGAGATTGAATTGGTTTTTTGGACATTCCCTAAACAACAAAATAGGAATGTTACTAGTGAAAGGAATAAAAGATAAAAGAAAATAATTACAAATAAATGAGAATGAATTAATTTTACCGTGTCCGAGCTATGCTTGACGAGTGGAGTATGCCACAATATGAAGCTCTTGAGGGCTTCTCCTATGGTTTTAACTTCATCAGTCTCGTGTGGCACTTCAGCATCTCCATCTATGACTTCGACAACCACCACTTTCGTAAATCCCTTCGGTATTGGCATATTGTGTATGGTTGTTGATTCATAAACATTGGCCCTCGCAACAATACGGAGATCTGGCTCCTCAACATATAAGTTATATATGTCCTTGGGCTGAAGGCCACCACCATCATCATCATTCGGTATATCTAATATTACATTATTGCTCCCTTTAGTGCTTCTAGGTGTAAGACGTGGAGGTTCGACAGGCTCTTGAAAAAGACTCAAACCATTAGATAGCATCATTTGTTTAACTTCTTCCATGAGTTGTGCTCTCATGGCATCCACTCTTTCTTGGAGCTTAGCCTCCACCTTAGCCTCCACCTGAGCCTCTAATTGAGCACCCACCATCTTCTTCATGGAAGACATAGATTGGGATGATGATGATGCACCCCAATACTGTCGGTGCCCCACACCTTTTCCAGCTGTCCGAACACGACCAGAATGCTCTGGTCGCCCCAATGCAGTAGTAAGGATGTCATTCTTTCCTACAAGCTCTGTTCCTTGAGAACTACAACTTTGGGTCAAAGAGTCCTACAATAAATAAATTTATTATATAATCATAAGCATAAGCACAGATAGATGTATTTAGTATATAATAAATTTAGTTATTTACTTACAATCTTTTCAGCAACAACTTCTGTAGCCTGGTTTACATACGCTCCTGTCTTCCATATGCGAGCTTTCTTCCATTTCTCACCACGTAATGGTGGAGACGGGGGAGCATCAGGATCAAGTTCAGGATTTTTCTCACATTCAAGTTTATGTCTTTTGATCTTTTCTTCCATAATCTGCTCGGTTACCATTTTGTATCCTCCACGAGACGTTACGTGAGGGTACAAATTCATCGCTGAAATATCTTGAGCCTTCTTTCTCACGACCTACCAATGGTGAAAGAATACATGTTACTCTTACAATAACACATAATGTGTATTATTAGTAATGGTTAATACATAACTTACTTGAAACTCAGGAGTATGTCGACCTCGAACAAATTCCTCCCAAACTTCCGGAGCAATAAATTTATATTTCAAACAAGGTGAAATATGACTCTTTGGTCCAAATATGTACTTATTTGTGAGTTTTGTCTTGAACTGTCTCCATGCAACAACAGCACTTGAAATACATTTTTTCCTTAACAATCCATTGTCGGGAATATCGTAAGTGATCTACATTAGACAACAAACATAATGATTAGTTACATGAATCAAAATATATATTATATCGATTAAAAAGGATCATAAGGAATGGTAGTAGTGATGGTACCTGTAAACATTCCCAAATATGGTTTTTCGTCTCTTCCGATACATGATTCCAATGATCGATTAGTATTGACACTTTACTACGGCCTAGTAAACCCACATAAGTGTTGAATCTTTTAGCTTCTGGCCCCGTAGCATCCAAGCTTTCATCAAGGTCAACATGCACTTTTTCACCGTCAAGACGTTTTTTAGTCAATGAGGCCAACCGTGTCGGGCCCCTAACATTTTTTGTGGGAGGAGGATTAGTAGAATCCATGAGCCTGCATAAAAGAAGTATAATTAGAAATTAGAAATATCAATAACCATAAATTAACACGATAAACTAAATATGCTTCAAAACTAATTAGACATACATAGTCATTTAGGAATAGGATTATTCTCCCAAATTCCTTCATGATGATCTTCCTGAGTTGCATGTGCAATATCTGTCTCATCTTCGTGATCCTCACTAAAAGTTGGTATTCTTGAATGATGAGACTCAAGAGAATCAAAAGTAGAATTAAGATCATCACAACCAGGTACGCTTCTTCCTTGCAGAACAACTGACAATTGCTCATTAGAAGGATCCTTAACATAAAACACTTGAATTGCTTGGAAAGCCATTATGAAAGGCTCTTCAGTGTAAGCTAATTTGTTAAGGTCAACCAATGTAAATCCCATCTCATCTTTTTGTATGGCATTCATGCTGACCCATCGACATTTGAAAACAGGCACACTGAATTTATTGTAGTCTACTTCCCAAATCTCATCAATCACCCCATAGTAAGATGTGGATGCCATGATAGGATTTTTATCGTTTACTTTGGAGAAGTGCATGGCATTGGCAACTAGCATAACCCCACTATTTTGAACAGTGATCTTGTCATCGAGGGACTTTGTATAAAAAGAATAATTGTTGATATCAAATCCACTGGAACATATTACATCAAAATTAGGCCCACGAGCTAGCCACTTTAATGTATCAAAAACAGTATTGTCTTTAACAATTTGTTCTTCAAACCATTTCATGAAAGTCTTATTATGCTCCTTCAACAACCACCTTTCACTCATTCGAGGGTTGTTATCCTTGATAATGTTTCTGTGAGTAACTATGTAAGGTTGAACATCGTCATTATTATTCAAGATGTAAAAATGTGTCTTTAGCACTTCCTCCCGTTTCATGCTCTTAACATGTACACCATGTGTTCTAACACCATCATACCTTCCATTGTGACGAGACTCCGGAAGGCCTATAGGTTTTGCTTTTCCCAAATAATCCAAACAAAACTCAATACTTTCCTCAGCAATATATTTCTGAACAATGGATGCTTCAGGACGGTATAAATTCTTAATGTACCCTTTTAAGATCTTCATGTATCGCTCAACAGGGTACATCCATCGTAAATAAACGGGGCCACACAACCTAATCTCCCTCACTAGATGAACAATCAAGTGAAGCATAATATCAAAAAATGAGGGAGGAAAATACATCTCCAATTGGCACAAGATTACAACACCTTCATTCTCTAACTCATCCAATTCCTATGGATCAATGACTTTACTACATAAAGCATTGAAAAAGAAGCACAACCTAGTGATGGTGCGCCTCACTTCTTTAGGCAAGATACCACGAATAGCCACGGGTAGTAATTGTTGCATCAACACATGGTAATCATGGGACTTTAGGCCAACCAATTTGAGATCTTTCATTAAGACAAGGCTTGAGACTTTTGAAGAATAGCCCTGCGGAACTTTGGTGCCAGCTAAACAACCACAGAAACTCATTTTCTCTAACTTTGACATTGTGTAGCATGTCGGAGGCAAATACGTCCGTTTACCTCTTTCCTGTGGAGCTAACTCCTCTCTTATACCCGTGGCAAGCAAATCTAGCCGAGAGTTCAAGTTATCCTTTGTCTTTCCCTTGATGTCGAGGAACGTTCCGGTAAGACTTTCACCCACATTCTTTTCAACATGCATGAAATCAATGCAATGTCTCACATCAAGAAGATGCCAATAGGGGAACATGTTGAGAATCGAGTTCTTCTTCCATATGGTTTTTTCATTCGTCTTCTGTTTACCCTTCCCAAAGACAACATGGATATCTTTAACCTTTTGATAAACTTGCTCTCCACTTAAAGGCTCGGGAGCAATTTCGTGCTCCGCCTTTCCATTAAAACGCTTTTTGAGTCTGCGATAAGGGTGATCACGCCTAAGAAATCTCCGATGCCCAAGGTAAACTGTCTTCCTTCCATGGGTAAGTTGATGATAACATGTGTTTTCTCCGCATATAGGGCATGCACGATGCCCCTTCACGCTATATCCGCTTAAGTTCCCATATGCTGGGAAGTCATTTATGCTACAGAATAACAAGGCACGCATCTTGAAATTTTCACGACGATAGCCATCAAATGCATCCACACCTTCTTCCCACAAAATTAACAAATCTTCAACCAAGGGAGCAAGATAAATATCTATGTCATTTCCCGGTTGTTTTGGTCCGGAAATCAACATGGACAGCATCATATATTTCCGCTTCATGCACAAAAAAGGAGAGAGGTTGTAAATCATCAGAAGAACAGGCCATGTGCTATGCTGACTACTAAAGCTACCAAAAGGATTCATTCCGTCTGTAGCAAGTGCAAGCCTAAGGTTTCTTGGATCATTGCTAAAGTCGGGAAACAAAGAATCAATTTTTTTCCATTGCAAAGAATCGGCAGGATGACGAATCTTTCCATCACATTTTCTCTCTTCTGCATGCCATATAAGGTTCTTCGCATCAATTTCATTAGCAAACAATCGCTTGAACCTTGGAATTATTGGAAGATACCATAAGACTTTAGCAGGAGGCCTTTTCTTGCTCTCGTCATGAAGACTAGAATCATCACCATCCTTCACCTTGTAGCGTGATTTCCCACATACAGGGCACTCATGCAACTCTACATATTCTTTCCTATACAATATGCAATCATTAGGACAAGCATGAATTTTCTGATAGTTCATACCCATTGGACACAACACCTTCTTCGCCTCATAGTTGCAGTCAGGCAAGGTATTCCCTTCTGGAAGCAAGTCTTTCAATAACTTAAGCAATTCGGTAAAACTTTTATCAGTCCACCCATTCCTCGCTTTCAAATTGAACAATTTTAACACGGTTGACAATCATGTCAAATCATCATTGCACCCGGGATATAAAGGAGTCGCCAAATCATCAGTCAAACTCTCATACACATGCGCTTGGTGGAAAGACTCTGGTCCAATATCATGGATCATGTCCTCCAGATGATCCTCCATAACTCCGTCATCAACTTCGACACTCTGAGACTCGCTCTTCATACCTATTGGATCACCGTGCCATATCCACTTTGGTGCCATATCCACTTTGTATAACTCTTGCAAAACCCAGGAAAAATGAGATGATCTCTTATTTCCCTAATTGTTCTCCGATCAACATTGACACACTCTACACATGGACAATGAAATAGCCCATTGTTATCACGGTCATTGGCTTTTGCAAATTCCAAAAACTCTTCCACTCCACGAGCATACTCATCACTCAATCGATAAGCATTTATCCAACTACGGTCCATATATAATTATTCAACCAAACAGGGGTGCTCCTAAATGAATAATTCAATTTTATCATCATTTCAAACAAATTATATTATGTAATCACTCCTACTATAAGATTATATTATATTCAAAATTAAAAAGTGCCATAAGATTTTAAATGAATAATTCAATTTTTACATCCTTCCATGTCGAAAGGAACAGAAAAGGAAAGAAGAATGAAATTAGTACCTGCAGAGGAAGAAAATGAAGTGAACACCGGAGTGAGAGAGTGCAGAGGAGTGAAGGAGCTCACGAGCTGGAGGGAGAAGAAACGAAACACAAAAAAACAAAATATTAGAACTCAATGAACAAGAATCATAGTAGTAATGCAACTTAACTTTGTAAAACAAAATGATAACTAAGATCTAAAGCTATGAATACAGCAGCAAAAAAAAAGAAGAAATGAATACAGCAGCAAAATGATAACGCAAAAGGCAACAGCAATGAATACAGCAGCAAAGAAGAAAAAAAAGATAGAATAATATTTAAATTAACAAAAAAAAAGGCAGCTATCCTCTCAGGAAACTTAATCATCACACTTGCTCACATGAAGACCCGTAAACACAAAAACCTTTGAAAATGGCCAACAAATTATCATGTGCAGGTTCTGTATCTGATTCTCCACCAGGACCCTATCATGTGAAAAACTCAAAGTGATCCAAACCTCTAATCCATAAATCTACCGAGAGTTATGGTTATCAAATGATCTAGTAGCAAAAAATAAGAATTAAGTACACGTACTATTACAAATAACATATGATTGGGACATTGAGTTGCAGCCAAGTGGATTAAAGTTATTAGCTATTCGTAAAAACTATCATTACATGAACATGGAAGCTTAGATCTAAATTAAAAAATTACAAGCCCTCAAAAAGAAAATGTTATTTCCCCTCAAGTAAATTCAGTAGTGTTAATTTTCAGAGATGCACACCTGGATTGCTCGTTTTGGCAGAACTGCTGCTTCATGTATGTAAACCAAGCATTTCGGCAACCTTCAACAAATATATCAACCATAAGATTCAAGTTTAACCCCTCTGATATTCAAATAAACGAGGTTCTATGCTAAAATCTAGCTTTGAAGATTTGATAGACACAAAATTGATATTATCTGACAATTTGATTCAATGAACACTTGATGGAGAAGGATTTTATAATTTGCAGTTAGTGTAGAAGAGATCTACTTAATTAAAAATAAATAAATAAAAAAAACTATACATAATTGTGTGTCCCAAGTCCAGCTAATTTGGATTCAAGTTGGACAGGATTATAAGAGTGACAAAACTCTACCTGTCGATCACTGAATGCATGCAAATTCTTAAATATTCAAACCTGAGATCTTTAGTTATGGGTAATTTGCCATCAAAGGCTTCCACCTTAAAAAACCTCACCTTTCAAGACATCATGGTACGTGTTTTTATATCTAGTTGATTTTTTTCCTCCTAGAATAAAACAGGAATCAAAGAATAAAATGAAATAAACATACTCTTAACTTTGTAACTCCCAAAGATCTTTAGTTCATAGACATATGCAATGGAACTTGTGTGCATGTCAATTGTTTATTTGTTGAAAGTAACTCACTACCCATACAAGCATAGTTGTGAAGCACTAATTTGAAAAGGACTACTCACGTGGGCTACTCAACTTTTTCTAATTGTGAAGTGAATATGCGTGTAAATGAAGTTATGATGAGAAGATATCCCTCTAATATAGTTCACCCTTACCCTTCAACATTTACAGGTTCTATAATGTTACTCTCAGCATTGGCCACCCACCAAGGCCCTATTTTCTTGATATTGACACTGGCAGTGACCTCACATGGCTTCAATGTGATGCCCCTTGTTCTCATTGCTCTCAGGTATTCAAAAACAGCAACAACTATTATCATTCAAAAAAAGCTTGAACTACAAATTAAATCTTTCTTTCTTTTTTATGCCATTGAAAAATGAGAGATCATCTTTATATATAATGTCTTTGATTACAGACTCTTAATGATTTTAATTATTGTTTATGTTTCAGACACCCCATCCTCTTTACAGGCCTAGCAATGACTTAGTGCCTTGCAGGCATCACCTCTGTGCATCATTGCAGCAGACTGATAATTACAACTGTGAAAACCCAAGTCAATGTGACTATGAAGTTGAGTATGCAGATCATTACTCATCCCTTGGTGTACTTGTCAATGATTTCTACCTTCTCAACTTTACAGATGGAAACCGACTTAGAGTTCGTATGTCGATGGGGTTAGTAACTCTGCAAGCTTTTCTTTACTACCTAAAATCATCTCTACTTCCTTAGATGTGTAAGTACTCTAAATTTCCTTAGTCAACACTGGGAATCTATAAGACACCATACCCACCAACCAACCTCAAGATCAAAATGCATGTGAGAGAGAGAGCCACGAAAACAAAGAAAAAATTAAATCAACAGCCCTAACCTTGTGGAGTGGTAGCCGTTGAACGAAGTGGTAGCCGTTGGTGGAGGCGGTTGCGGGCTGGTGGAGTGGTGGAGCGAGAGCAGAGGCAGAGAGCGAGTGGTGAGGAGTGAGTGGAAATCCCTAACCTTGTGGAGCAATGCTTTGTGGCGGCGAAAGAGAGGAGCGACGGAGAAGAACAAGACGCGGTGAGGAGCGACGGAGAACAAGAACAATACGCGGTGGAACAATGGCAGCGGCGAAGGGAAGGGAAGGGAAGGCTGGTGGAGGCTTAGCAGCGCGCGGCAGTGGAGGAAGAGTTTTGTTCTCTTTGTTTTGGGTTTTGGCGCACTAAGTCTAAATGTTGCCGCGCCTTATTGACCTAAGCCAGCAGATCTTTTTAACTCGGACAAAACGACCGAATTCGAAAGTTTTTTTTTTTAATTCTGTCTTAACATATTTAAAATCGGTGAATAAGACTGAGTTAGAATAGTTAATTTTTTTTCTGTTATTTTTTATTATTTAAAATCGGTCAATAAGACCGAGTCAATAAGATAAAAAAATAAAAAATTTTAAAAAATAAAAAAGACTTTCTAACTCGGCTTAGAGAACGACCAATTTCGAAAGTACTTTTGAAATCGGTCGTTTCATGACCGATTTTATAAGTTAGAATTATTGAAATCAATCAATAAAGACCGAGTTAGAAAGTATTAAAAATAAAAAAAATTAAATAAATAAAAAACTTTCTAACTCTGCTGCAAACAACCGATTTTAAAAGAGAAAAATATAAAAAAAATTTAAAAATAAAAATGACTTTCTAACTCGGCTTAGAAAACGACCGATTTCGAAAGTACTTTTGAAATCGGTCGTTTTAAGACCGATTTTAAAAGTTAGAATTTATTTACAAAATTGCCACCGCGTTTTTTTTTAAATTGGCTTTCATACGACCGATTTCAAAACCCTTTTTTCCAGTAGTGTATTTTGGTAGTATTTTCAAAAATATCAAGTTTATTACATGATTTTAGACAAAACACATATAATATAAAACTTACAATAAATAGTCCGCGTAAGACAGCCCAGTTGGTAGCTGCAGGGACACTTAGGATTTCCCCTCCCTCAGGTTATGGGTTCTAGTCTCAGACCTCCCATGTAAACAAAACAAAAAAAAACTTACAATATATATTTTATTAATATACGTGCTTAAACCTAAAGAGCCAAAAGTTATGGAACTGATACAATAAAATACTTTATGAAAATTGCATTTGCATTGGGATCCGGATATACTTAACTAGTAATACTTAAGAAACCGGATGAAAAAAAATAGAGAAAGTGATGTGCCTCATGGAGATGAACAAACTACCCTAATTTCCCGGTTAGAAGTTAATGAGGGGACAAATATTAATTGAATTTCACAACAGCAAATGTGGATCACTCAAAAGTTCAAACCATGTCTCATTCCATGCAAAAAGGAAAAAATAAATAAATAAAAATAGGAGTATTCTTTTCATGATTTGGTTGTTTTAGAATTTGTTGATTTGTTAGATTATTTTCATGATTTTTTATTTTTTTAATTTTTTATCATTTTTTAAGACAAATAAAGCATTATATATATATATATATATTTTAGTTTTCTTAACTTCAATCCTAAAAACTCATAATTTTTTTATTTTTTCAAGATAATAAAGTTTATCCCTTTTTAGATTCTTATTCTCAACCCAAGATTATTAAAAACTCTTTTTTTAACAATTTTCGTAACTTATACATCAATGCATAACAAAAACCATTAATTAATAATAACCAACTTGAAAATATTCCTTAAATGTTGTAAATATTTCTCTCATATTTGTCTTCTCAATGATCCCATTAATTTCGGTCTTCTCAATGATCCTAATAAGTTCTTTTCTATTGGCAAATTTCTCTTCCATTAGTAATTTGGGATTTTTTTTTTTAATATTAGTAACTAATTTCTATTAACTAATTAATCACAACATATTTTCATACTATTAGTAAAATAATTACATTCGAAAGAATAACATAATACGTAAAATTGACACTTTTTGAATAGAATACAAATTTTCGTAACTTATGCATTAATGCATAACAAAAACCATTAATTAATAATAACCAACTTGAAAATATTCCTTAAATGTTGTAAATATTTCTCTCCTATTTGTCTTCTCAATGATCTCATTAATTTCGGTCTTCTCAATTATACCATTAAGTTCTCTTCTATTAGAAATTTCTCTTCTATTAGTAATAGATTTCTTTTTTTTTGTTTGAATATTAGTAACTGATTTCTATTAACTAATGAATCACACCATATTTTCATACTATTAGTAATCAATTAATAATTGATTTTGTTTTGTTTCTTCTATCGGTAACTGATTTATATATATATTTTTTAATATTAGTAACTAATTTTTATTAACAAAAAATATTGAATAAAAAAAACCTAAAAAACCAAAAGTTAAGAAACTAAAGAAATATATTTTAATCTTGAATCATAATAACTATAGAGAATTACTATATAGAAAAAGATTTGAATCAGATTTGGAATAAAATAATTACATTAAAAGAATAATATATTATTTAAAATTGACACTTTTTAATGGAATACAAATTTTCTTAACTTATGTATTAATGCATAACAAAAACCATTAATTAATAATATAATAACCAACTTGAAAATATTCCTTAAATGTTGTAAATATTTCTCTTCTATTTGTCTTCTCAATGATCTCATTAATTTCGGTCTTCTCAATGACATTAATTTTGGTCTTCTCAATGCCATTAATTTCGGCCTAAAATAAGATCAACTATTAATAGAGAAAAGCTATAAGAATAAATATTAATTAAAAAGAGATAAAACAAAGAAAAAAGAAGAGGAAGAACAACAATTGCAAATAGATAGCAAGATAAGAGCATCCACACCAATGGACACAGATTTTGTTCACTGATTTTGTCTTTAAATGGATCCTACATATTATTTTATCATTTTTCACACATTTTCTACACTTTTAAGGATAAACACATGTATTCTCCACATCTATGAACTCACTTTTGTCCTTAAAATTGGAACTCATACGCTACCCCATATTCTTAATATTTTAAGATAAATAAAAATCACAATTAACTAACTATATTTTTCCTACCAAAATTATATTCATAAGAAAAAAAAGCACTACTCACTCACAACATTAAACAACGGTAATAATATCAATGCACAAACTCATTGGACAATAGACATACTACTTGCAAGTTTGCAACAACCATAATTTTTTTCCTCTAGAAGCTTCTCCCCTATCAAGTCTGAGACCACTCACTACTACTCACAAAAACAACTTACTACCACTACTACGCACAAAAACCATTCTCACTCACAAATATAACTCACCCACTCAACTCACCATCCACTGCTTCATCCTTCTTACTCCGCCGTTTCGCCGCTTCGTCCCTCCCTCTCTCCTCCAGACGATCTCCTTCTCTCCTCCTCCATCCCTTCTCCCTTCCCTCTCTGCCTTCAGACGCCCTTCGATCTTCTCACCGCCACTGCCCTTCGATCTCCTTATCGCCACCGGTCTCCTTCTTCATCTCCTTCTCAATCGATCTCCTCACCGCCTCCGATCTGCTCCTCCCACAGCCTTTGATATGCTCCTCACACCACCGTCGATCAATTGATCGATCACCTCCTCCCACCGGCTTTGATATGCTCCGATTTGCTCCTCCCACTGCCCCTCCGGTCTTCACCATCAACATCGTGGCTCGATCTCACCGCCATCGCCTTCGATCCACCCAAATTGGTTCCATGCATTACAAATCAAAGGAAGATCAAGGCATAACTCTTTTTTTCATATTTTTTTTATTTTCGTTCCGGATCTGTTTTTTCTGTTTCATTTTTTTTTTGTTTAGTTTTTGTTCAATAATTTGGGACAAATTCAGTATCATACCTTATATGTGGCTAACTCTTGTCCTGTGCTTTTCTTGGCCTTCTAAACTTTTTCCAAGAAATAAAAAGACATAGATATAAGCAAGGCAGATCATGAATTAGTAACACTAGTAAAAATACAAATTCTTGTTTTATGTTAAGTTGGATAGAATCTTGCAACTTCTACTCTTATTCTGTCAACAATATATTGTCCGGAAAAATATGTTAAGTTTTTTTTTTTGTTTTATGTTAAGCTGATTTTCTAAATTATATGACATATTACAGAAAAAAATTCATCAAACAGAGGAATTAGGAAAATCAAATTCTTGCATAGAAGTCTAAACAAAACCAAAATATCACCTTCCTCGTAAATTTAAACATGGATGATCTCTGATTTTTGAAGAGTTGATCTTGTAATTATCTGAAAACATAAAAACATAAAAAATAAAGAGAGGAATCAGGAAAAAAAATGAAACATAGAGAAAAAAAAGAGAAAGAGATAGAGCATTGACATAAATCAGATGAAAGATAGAAAAGAGAAAGAAGAAAGGAGATCTTGTCCAGTTTATGCAAGCGACTTTCCGGTTTTTTATGCACTGAGCTCGAAAATGCTCACGACATTCGGGAAAGAACACAGAGTGAACATAGTTAATGGGCCAAATAAATGATTTGGGCCTTATTATTAATTGACTGTTTACATTCCACTAATGTTTCTCAACAATAAAATGTATGAAAGTAACAATGTCATTAATATGTGATTAGGCGGGAATTCTGTTTACTTATGTATTAATCCCATTTGGATTTATATATAGTATAGATGACCATAAGGCATGGAAGCATATATCACCATTTACCAGGACTTAAGTTTTCATTGGGAAAATTAATTTATCAATGTGAAATTTTTTTTTTTATCTTCCAGCGGAGATTGCTCCATATCCAAGGCTCAAACTCGAGATCAGTTGGTTAAGGGACCAAGTAACCCCACGTTGGTAGTGTGAAAATTATTTTTGTTCCACCACTTCCAAAAGGATGGGGAATGAGTCGTGTCTACCATGGAACGGGAAGAAACGGTGATTAGAGTCAAAAAAACAATACTACTTTTTAATATAGGAATAAATTTAGGATAAATTATTAATTGATTCTGAATCATAACATTATTTACGGTCTTAACTAATCATAATTCACTTAAAAACATCTTTTTCTTAAAACATACCAATTTGAAAAATTAGTTTTTTAAGAGGACCAAATGATAATTTTTTTTGTAAACCGTGTTAAACTTACCAACCCCAACCCAAAGACTTGGACAGAAATGATGCCAAATCCAGGCTACACAGGGGACGTAAAATCCAACCTCTTAAAGCAATCTATGAGGATATAAACCAATCTGAATATGTAATATGTAACCCACTTAAAGAAGTGAACTCGATCCATGTTTTGACCAGATTCATCATATATATATATATATATATATATATATATATAAGAATGTATTTTTAAAGAGAACCAAGGAGAATGTTTAAAATTTTAGCAAGCAAATAATCAAAAAAAAAAAAAAGTTTAGCAAGCAAATTCCAAGTAGGCCGATCCTACTAACTTGAGAACTTAGGAATAGGTCTCAGTTTAATTTTCAGTTAACACATCCGCTGGAGAGGTATAGGAATGTGACCTCGTGCAGAATTAGTTTTAAGGGTTCCTTGGTATTAAATCAATTCTATCTTAGGGACACTTATGGTACTGGCCAAAAATACAAAGAAGCATTTCAGTCAGTATAGTCTATAATTGAAAAAAATGCAAATTGTATTTTAAAAAAAAAACACTATATTAAGGCATATCCAAGGCTCCATTTACCGTTATTCTCCTCCTTCCCAGGGCCGGCTCTGAGGGAGGGCGACAAGGGCGGTTGTCCTGGGCTCAAAAAATTCAGGGGCCCATAATTTTTTTAATGGTACATTTATTTTCGAAAAAAATTAATAATTGCAAGTTCTTTTTATCTTTTAACTATCAATGATTTTTAGCATAATATTTTAATTTGTTTTTTCAGTTGTTCACTTAATTTAAAAAATATGAAGTAATGAACTTTACTTTTGTAATCCAACATGAAAAAGGTATTTTATTACCTCTTTACTAAATAATTTTTATATTATTTCAAATCTTATTTTTTAATAATTAATTCTATTATTGATTGTTGTCATTGTTTTAATTGATTATTCGTATATATACTAAATTTTTAATTGATTTACTTTTAATAATTTTATTTTTGTGAATTAGGGACCCCAAATTTTTTTTCGCCCTAGAACCCAAATTAGGTTAGGACCGGGCATGTTCTTTCCGCAGTCCAACGTCCAACCATATCCTACCCTACGCATTCCCCTGTTCCAAGCTTGGTCTAACGCCATTAAATTAAGTACCCCATATCTCAGACATCTCGATCGAAACAGATCCAAAGTCTCTTTTGAGTTTTGAAGCCAAAACCCGATCTCCTCTGTCTTCTCTCTCTCTATTTTTTTTTAATAATCAAAAGTTTTTTTTTGTGTACACCAACCGGTATCTGGATTTGGTTTTTCCATAATCCGACTCATCCGGTCTGACCCCAGTGAGCTCGCACTAAGCGATAGGGGTCTCTCAACGGGGATTGCTCCATACTCGAGGCTCGAACTCGAGATCAGTTGTTTAAAGGATCAAGTGAGCTATTACTTGACCAACTCTACGCTTAATAATCAAAGTTTTGATAGAAAAAAAAGGAGAGGAAAAATTAAGAGTTACCAAAATTCGAACCAAATACCCATGCTTTATGTCTCTCTACTATGCCAACAAGCTAAGCAACATCGTCTTAAGAACTGATGCCATCCCATTTGTTTTTTCTTCGTTCAATTTATTTATTTTTCACTCCAATCATGCAATTATTAAAAAAGTTTATCAAATACAAGATGAAGAATTAATTGATTTAAAGTTTTAATTAGTTGTAAAATATATCGTTAAACAAGTCTTATAGTAAGACATATAATTAACTTCGTGAGTTATTTTATTTTGTGCAATAGTTGCTTGGCTGTGTAACTATTGTTGAAAAGAAAACAAAGTACTTCTCTCTCCACTTGGCACTTTGTAACTTTTTTTTTTTTTTTTTGGCCATATATACACAACTATGCAACCCCCTTGAAAATATATACTTCATGGACGATAATGATGGTTAAGTAAAAAAGATCATTGATAAGCTGACCCTAGCTACTTTTGAATGTATTAAAAATATCTCTTCCCCAATTCTCTAACAGCCCATTAATTATTTTTTTAAAATAATTAATTTATTGCCAAGACTCTTTTCTTTTCTTTGGTACCTACTGCACTATTTGTATTTTTTTTTATGAGCAAATGTGTATTATTCATGTGCACAAGTTGTGACGATGTTCCGGAAAAGCAAAATCAATAATTTTTCAGAGATACGATTTAAGGGATTCATATACCAATTTGAAAATAAAATAGATTTATCAATAAAAGCGGAGCACCGAATTCTAGATTGTATCTTAATCTCATCCATAAGTTTTGCCGTATTGGAAGGCACAATCGGGAAGAGAATAGCATTTATATTTGATGAGAAAAGCACTTGTTGTCATTTATTTTGCAGTTCTGTTTAGGGGTGTAACGATCCGATCCGGTCCAATCCGATTCGATTTTTAATAAATTTTAGGGACCGGACCAATTAAATTAATGTGGTACGATCCGGTCCCAATGTTTTTCATATGCCAAGACCGAACTGGAATCCATTTAGACCATAATTGTTCCGGGTCTTTTTTTTAATTTGGGCCTTCAAGGCCCATTTTTCAGTTGGGAATGGGAAGTTGGGAACCCTAGTTCCCTCTCTTCCTTCAAGTTCGAGCAGCAGCTGCTACTGCATGAAGAGAGAGAGAGTTCGAGCAAGCAAAGCGGAGATCGGTGAGAGAACGGAGGAGTGAATTGACGGGTGAGGAGGTGGAAGTGTTGAGGAGGTGGCTGCACTAAGCGGTGGACGTCTGGACCGGACCGGAAGCCACGAAGCTGTGGAGGTGGCTGCACGAGAATCGACGAGATCGGACGAAAAGAGATCGGATGAGATCGAACGAAGAGATCACATGAGATCGAACGAAGAGATCACATGAGATCGAACGAAGAGATCGGACAAGATCGATAGAGGGAGGTGCAGAGAAGACCGGAGGGAGAGAAAGAAAGTGACACGACGGTTGTGCTTCGGGAGGGAGAAAGTGACGCAGCGGTTGTGGCTTCGGGAGGGAGAAAGTGACGCGGCGGTTGTGGCTTAGGTTAGGGATGAGAAAAATTGTATGGAGGCTGTGGGTTGCGAGTGAGAATGGGAGGGAGATAGTGAGAGCATCTGAGTATGAGAGGGAGTGTGCAGTTGGGTTTTACCTTTATTATTCTTTTTTTAATATATATCGCTCCGGTCCGGTTTAAGTGGTCTGAATATTTGTCGGACCGTGAAGTGGACCACACAAGAACGATCTCAAAATTTTGAGATCGGACCGAACCACGAGACCAGACCGGACAACATTTTTCAGTCTGGTCCGGTCTGATATGACCGATCTCGCGGTCTCAGACCGGATCACTTACACCCCTAGTTCTATTTGAAGAGATATTTGTTATACCGCTTTAATTAAATTTGTTTTATAAAAAAATGTTAAAATTATTCTTCAATCCTTTTTTCGAAGAATAATGAATTAAGAATATTTTTTTTTTGCTATAAAAAAAAATATTTTTCAGATTTTTTTTAACAGCAAACAAAGAAAATTTTATTAACAAAAAGATTAACCGAGTATCATAGAACACCCAATACCCCACCTTCTATGAAGGCTTCTATGAAGGATTTGTCAAAGGGAACCACAATCATGTGCATCAAGTTAATCACAATTAGATACAATTTTAAGCTTCACACCATTCTGAAGCAAATAAAGTACTAGTAATCTCAAACAAAAAATTCCCCCAAATCCACCTACCAACCTATACAAAAATAATGACCCTAACTACCAAAAAACACTTGTTAGGACCTTTACCTCCTTAAAAACCTTAGCTTGAATGAAAAAAACCAGAGGAAAAATTCAAAACAAGGAAAAAAGAGCATAACAGGACCAAACAAGAAACGGCTACTCCTCCCACCCTAGGATGATAAACAATACAAGAACCACCCAACACCAAAACAGTACAGTAGGGACCCAGGGCATAATCGCCAGTTTGCATATGAAATAGAAAAAACCCCAACACATTAACCCAACGCCAAGATCTAAACTTTATATACTCAACCAACTCCACTAAGTTAAGATCTTCTTTTTAAACACCACCTTATTTCTTTATAACTAGACAAGCCACATAACTATAAACCAGACTACAGTAGCAGAAGATTTTTCCTTTTTACCTGACCAATTGGCCAAATAACGAAGGAACTCTTCATAAAGCGGAACCGATGCCTACCTATTGAAATTAATCGCACAAGTGACATTCAAAACATGAGAAACAACTACACAACATAAAAACAAACGTGAATAATCATCCTCCTCCTCTGTTTAACCACAAAGAACACAGTTTGTAAGAACCATAACTCCTTGCTTCCACAAATTCAGTTTTATTGGAATTCTGTCCCGAAGCAATTATCACATAAACGCTTGGACCTTTGGAAAACCTTTACCTTCCGCACCTTCTTCAAAGTAGCTGCCAAATCATGAACAACACCAATAACAGTAGGTGGGATAGTTTAGACATTAAAAAATGTATGCTGTTTTAACATACAAGGTGTCACCATTACCAAGGCCCCAGAGGACCATATTAATAAGCCTGCAGAGTAAAATCTCTCAACAGAGTAAATAGCTCATTCTTTTGAGAAATTTCCCGATCACACAACCTTCTTCTCCAAGCAAGATTCTGCATCCCACACCAGATTCTATTTCAAATAATTCTTTTACTGACTTTTCTTTAGCATTAGAAATTAAAAATAAATCTGGGAAAACGTCCTTAGAGGCTGACACCCAAGCCAAGCATCCTCCCAAAATTTGAAAGAATTTCCACTTTAAAGATTTTGATATACTGTTTTTTTCAAACCACTCACCTTTTAGGCCAGCCCCACTTTTAAATTACAAATGTCCCTCCACCGCTGAGACCCCTCACGCCTAGCCCCGACACTTCATATTTATTGTATATGATCTTTTCCCACAAACCCCCTTCCTTATTAATCAGCCTCTAGCGGTTAAGTTTTTCACACCTAAACCTCTCTGCTCTTTATTTTTATTTTGACAAAGTGCATCCCAACACACCCAATAGATTTTTTTTCCTCTCAGCACAGCCACCCCACATAAAATTTCTCTCGATCTTAACTAGAATATCATTTACTTTATACGAAAGAGTAAAATAAGACAAAAAATAAACAAGCAAGCTCGACAAAACAGAGTTAATCAAAATAATGGTTCATAATTAATTTCTTAACCACTTAAACAATATAGTACATGAGCAAAATGATTTGCGGCCATAATATTCCATGCTCTAAAGCTACTTTTCCCAATCGTAACGAATCCATGCTGCTAAGTTTGGCTAAGATTGAATTATATACTAACTTCTTGAACAAGAAAGGCACTAGATTCTCTTAGCTTAGTTGCATCTATAAATTGAGGACTTAGTGGGTGGTAACATCAAGGACATACAAAATTAGAAACAACCACTAAAATACTACTCTGCAATTTTAAGGAGCGTGAAATCAGCATGGCAATGAATATTCATGCTGTTAGGAAGCTCCTTGCACAAATGGAAGCAGAGGAAGCAGCTGGGAAGTCCAATAACTCTGGCACTGCAAACGCATTCAACAACTATGGCAACGGTGATATGGATTACCGCGGTGCTAGGATCAACAGTGGTGTGAATTCAGGCAATCGTTACAATCGTCGCATCCGCAACAATTATGGCAAGAACGAAATAAATAACAGTGGCACTTTCCATGGCAATGGCAACGGTGGCAACATCGGTGGTGACTTTAATGCTTCAACAACGAACTATTGAAATTTATACTATGTAATAATATCATGTCATCAAATGTACTACATACTATGTTATGTGGAACTGTGGCACGACGAATAATGAAGATGGAGCTTTAGCTCTAACTATGGAATGTGATAAATAAAACATATTATCATAGAATAAGAGACATCTTATGTGTTTATAATTTTCCCTTTTTTATTGATGTTATTATTTCGATATTTTAACTCGTGAAAGAGTACTTCATAACATCAAATTTAATTTGAAAAAAATAAAAATCACATTTTTTTTTAAATAAATGACAGGGCTAAAGCCAAGAGAAAAAGAACAAGTATAGGAAACAAAGAGGAGTATATAAGTGCCAGATAAGTCATTGAACATTAACCTGGCCAGCTCAATAATATAAAAATAATCTAAGTTCAAGATTAAGCTCCAATTCGCTAGCTAATCAATGTAAAATTTTCCTTCTCGATAAGAATGAATAAAAGACATGTCTCAATCCTTTGACTTCCATGAACGGATTTGCTAAAGAAGTATGAAAATTTAGAGCTAAAGCACTAAGAGACATCTTATATGTTTATAATTTTCCCTTGTTTATTGATGTTATTTCGATATTTTAACTCGTGAAAGAGAACTTCATAACATCAAATTTAATTTGAAAAAAAATAAAAATCACATTTATTTTAAAAAATAAATGACGGGGCCCAAGAGAAAAAGAACAAGTTTAGGAAACAAAGAGGAGTATATAAGTGCCAGATAAGTCATTGAACATTAACCTGGCCAGCTCAATAATATAAAAATTATCTAAGTTTCGATTAAGCTCCAATTCGCTAGCTGATCAATGTAAAATTTTCCTTCTCGATAAGAATGAATAAAAGACATCTCTCAATCCTTTGACTTCCATGAACGGATTTGCTAAAGAAGTATGAAAATTAGGGTTTTACTTCGATACCCTTTCAAAATAAAGGGTTTTGGTACCCTCTCATATTTATTCAATTAAATTATGAAAACTCCAATATACTATCATGTGAAAAAAAGTGTATAAGTTTATTAAAATTTTGTAATCAAATATGTTTGATCATTTGCAAGATTTTATAACTAAATTAATTCACAACCACTCTCAAATCATGAACCTTCATATCAAGTTTTTATTCATCTTCGGTCTAGTAATATTAACATCATGCCACTATTATCAATCTTCTTGCTAGATAACAATGAGAATAAGAACACTTCACTATATTTTTTTTATCAGATTAAAAAATTGTATTACTGCAGTTGAGACATAATCTTAAGCACACAAAAATATGTGTTCTCGTCTAAATTTAAATTTAGTACAGATTTTTGAGCACCAAAAACATATACAAGAACATCTTAACATATAATCTTCGGTCTTTATTGAGTGCAAAAAATATCTCGGTGTAAATTTCATTGGCTTTATTGACATGATAATATATTGTACTTGTCATGATTTGATTGAAAAAATATGAAAGAATACCAAAACCCTTTATTTTGAAAGGGTTCCGAAGTAACACCCTGAAAATTAAGGTCTTAGGTTGTCTATTAATTTTATTTTTTTTAAAAACAAAAATCAATTTTTTTTTAAATAGCAAACAAAGAAAATATCATTAATAAGGGACAGTCGAACATCATAGTACACAACAGAGACTCCACCTTCTATGTACTTCATTTGTATATATATATCAAAATTAATGCAATATCAAGATTAATGCAATATATATAAAAAAATCAAAATTTTTTAGTACTTCATTTGCATATATATCAAGATTAATGCAATATATTTTTTTACAATAATTTATGAAAATTGAAGTTATTTGATTAGAGAAAATAGGTGATGCACTAAGAGTGTAAAGATCTTAATTTGCATAGCATCCATCATTTCATGTATTAATATTTGTTGATTTTTAAAAGAAGAATAACATATATATATATATATATATGAATGATAGATAATTTATCGATAATGTAAATAATTATATATTTCATTTGGTTCTTATTATAGGTCACGTTCGTAGAAGTTTTTTTGCCCTAATTATATGTTACTTTATATTTCCTATGTATTATTTATTGTTTTTCTCTTTTTTGCCTTTATTAAATGTTTTGACTATTTTTTTTTTGTTCATTAATGAGTGTGAACTTTTCAAGAAAAGTTGAGAAGTTAAAATTGTAATGTTACAATATATTCTTATAGAATTCAAAAAACTAAATACTTTTTTTGATATGTGTAATTCAGTTAAGCATGCCTATAATAAGGATCGGATGAAGTACTATCAGCACATCACATAAATAACAACTTCAATTAACAAATGACTTATTTAAGTTTTTAGTCTTTGAAATTATGTATTCTTTTGGAATTAAACTTTGAACTTTATTTTCGATGTTTTGGGTCCTTTAATTTTGTTAAATTTTTGGAAATAATCATTTCGTCACTTAAATGATAATATGGTTTAGGACTTGCCACATCACTTTCGCTACGTTGACTAGTGACGTGCTATCTAGCGTGATGTGGCACCACATAATTTATTTTATTAAAAAAATTAATTCTTTTAAAAATAATTAAAAAGTTTGATCTTCTTTAAAAAAAATACGATTTTTAATTATTTTTTATAAATTATAAATTTTTTAATTTAAAAAACTCAAGTGATATCACGAGGCATGTTACATATCAACGTGGTGAAAGTGACATGACATATCGTTGGTCATATCATCACAAAATTGACGAAATGACAATTTCTAAAATTTGGGCAAAGTTCAATGATTAGTTAAAGCATAATAAAAAAGTTCCAAAACCAATTCAAAAAAAAAAAAACATTCAAGTCCAGAGACTAAAACCTTAAATATAATTGAATAATTATTCCTAACCAATGCACTTATTAATTAGCTCATTTAATTATATATTCATTGATATTCAAGTTCTCTCAACGAATACATCAACAGTAAAGAATTGGTATAACTTAAGGTATTTTATATGAATCCGTCGTCATTATACATACAGGCTACTT
Source organism: Crotalaria pallida (assembly GCA_037953625.1). Taxonomy (NCBI): domain Eukaryota; kingdom Viridiplantae; phylum Streptophyta; class Magnoliopsida; order Fabales; family Fabaceae; genus Crotalaria; species Crotalaria pallida. Next base: position 87,844,951 of record CM075656.1, read on the forward strand.
AAAATTAATAATTATATTTTTAAAATGTTATTATATAAAAAAAAAGTTTT